>CM038468.1:9669392-10869392 GCA_021464415.1 Lonicera japonica | reverse complement strand
TCAAGAGGCGCGCCAGTATGCCCGCGTCCTTCTTCTGCTGGCGCTTCATGATCTATTCGAGGCCCGTGGGGGGGACACGGCCCATCTCTGGTGGCTGCCCTATCTCCGGGATTTTAGCATCATGTTCGACTACGATTGGGACGGTTTTATTCTTGCCGTCCTCTATGACGCTATGGACCGGGTTTCTCGCCACTTAGCCCTAAACCTTAAGGGCTTTTCTTTGCTGTGGGAGGTATACACTTTTGTTCCCTTATCTCTGTTCCAGTCCTTTACTTTTTATTTGTTGATTGTTGTTGATATTCTTTTTGTTTCCTCTTCAGAGTTGGTTTGTGGCGTATACTCGTTTGGGTCGCGCCCAGGTAGATCTCCTCGTTGAGAACGAGGATTAGTTTCTTTTTCTCCGCCGATTCATTGCGGGGAACTATAGGGCTCCCTATGTATACCGGACTCAGGAGACCGGAGCTGCTGCCGTCCATGACCTGTTGGAGGAGCAGGTAAATATCTTAGTATTCGTTCTCTTCAATAAATAAAATGAAAAATAGAATATAAATAACTTGAAATAAAATTTTGTTCTCTTTGTAGAATGAGTGGGCCCCCTGGGGTGATCTGGGCTTCCACTTCGGATATGGCTGTGCTCTGACCGCCTTAAGGACCAGGCGGCTGATCAGGGATGAATACGGTCTTCACTTCTACTTGGGTGAGAGGGTCATTCGCCAGCATACACCGGCTCAGTGGCCTAGAGTTCCATTGTTTCCTCCAGTTCTGATAAGGCGGACGGGTGAGATCGACCCGGTGAGGGTGCAGGCCTTGATTGACGGGCTTGGCTTTCAGACGTTCACTATGGAGGGAGACTATGCTGCTTTCGCTGCCCGTTACTTGATGAGGGAGCCGAAGGGGACTTGGGGACGGGTCTTCTACGAGAGATATCGAGCGTTGGGAGGTGATCCCCATTATATACGAGGACAGACCCACCTAGCTAGGATGGTTCCGGGTCACCTGCCACTTGTCCCCGATTAGAGGGACAACATTTTGGACTCTGACGATGATGATCCTGAGGGAGAGAGGGACGTCCCTGCTGGTGCTGAGGGAGGCGACGATAGGCCCGAGGGTGGTGATGATAGACCCGAGGGCGGTGAGGGAGGTGGAGCGGCGGCTATTCTAGAACAGCCTCCTCAGACAACGCCTAGAGAGGAGCAGCCTGCTGAGGGTTTTGAGTTCCCTACTGGTCCATTGGTATCTCCGGGGGTAGTTTTTGATGCTGCCGAGGCTGCCGAGGGGAGAGCAGGATTTTCTAAGCGGTCCTGGGAGCCTGCGGACTTCGGGGTTGACTATGAGCAGTTCGGGCGGACCAATCCTGCTGCGGCGGCTACTCCTTCTAGTGGGGTCCTGCCTCTGAGAGCGACAACTTTAGTGGATGCCCCAGGTGTTCGTACCTTCGCCACACTGACTCCGCTTTCGTCGGCTGCTATGGGCCCTCCAGCCAGATCTCCAGATTTCGGGGGTTCTTCATCTCGGCCTCCCCTGTTCTCGATCCGTGAGGAGGGCGGGTCCACTTCTGCTGATGTTCCGGCGGGGTCATCCATTCCTTGTGTAGATCTACCCCCACTTCCCAGAGATATCTCTTATGTCGGCGTCGGTTTACGTCGATACACTGTCCCTGAGTATCCTCTTCCTGAGGACGCTTTTGACTACTTGGGTGGTCGTCCTGATGACGAGGTACCTTCTTCAACTTCTCTTGATACTTTTATATCTATATTTATTTATTTTGACTGTGCTGATTCTCTTATCTTATGTCTTTTACAGCGGGTGAGTGTACGGGTGGCGGATCTGCGGGCATGGCACGCCCAGTATCTCTACAGCTGGAATCTGCTCCAGTACGTCGGTCGAGACCCTCCAGCATACATGCGTGACTGTCAGAGGGCTATTGACGTTTCTTTACGGCCGGACGACCCCCTGACTTCTTCTCATGCCCGGACGGAGTCTTGGAGGAGTAGTAGTCAGACCTCCAGGCGTTCTCGTTCCTCAGTGATCCGTCCTACGGCTCCTGTCCAGTCGATGGGGCCCTCCCAGGCGGCAGTTCCTCCTACTCAGGGTGTCCCAGTGGTTGACCTCACTCCCGAGGAGGGCTCGGGTGATAGTGGTAGCGTGTCGAAGCGCGCTAGGATAGATTAGTTTTCTTCTCCTGCATTTAGTGTTAGCTTGGAACAGACAATGTAGTTTTATACTTTTAAAGATTTGTAGACAGAGTTTTTGAAAACTATTATTTTTATTTTTATGAAAGAATCCTTATTCGTGCTTGATGATATACATGTATTCCTTTATCTGTAATAATTTAAAAGAATCAGTAACTTAGGAGCCATACCTTGTGACGCGGTAGTACTTAAGGCTCCTGCAAAAGAACAAAGTGAGAACAAGAATGCAAAAGTGATTTTTTTGGCAAAAATGACTCTTATGTGCATGGGAACAAAAATAGGGTGACCCTAAAGGGGATTGTCGCGCGACAATCCCTCCTGGACATGGGTTTGTCGCGCGACAAATAGGCACAAGTCCCTCTTTTTTGCTATAAATACACCCATCTTCCTTTTTTTATCCCCACACCTTTCCCAAATGTCTTCTTATCGCACAAATTCTGATTTTTCTTATGTTGAAGCCCGAGATGCTTTGATATCTTCTGAAAATGGCTTGAACTTTGGTGCATTCAGTCCTTTAGCGGGCTGGTGCTATCGTCCTGTAGATTTTTCCTTTTTGTTAGGCGCTTTGCATTTCTGGAGCCCTACGAATCATCTTTTCCGTTTTGGGCTTGATGAGCTCTATCCGACCTATGAGGAGTTTTCCTGGCTGTTGCGTTCTGACGTTCGTCTCCCGATGGCAGTTCCCATAGAAGAAATCGGTCCTCGAGATATGCTGATTGCTCTGTTAGCCATTCCCCAAGCGGCCTATGATGGTTTTATTACCAACGGACTCCTTGACCTCCATAAAATGGTGAGGTTCTTTCATCGTTACGAAGATAGAGCCTCTTACGGCGTGGGGCGTACTGCGGAGACCTTGATCTGTCTTGTTTCTGATATGTTACTGGTAACGGGCTCTTCCCATGTTGATCCGACTATTCTGAGTTTGATCTACCATGCTAGGAATGGGGAGTCCATAGTGCCCATCGTTCTTGCAGAGACTCTGAATGGTCTAGATGATATTCAAAGGGGGGCTTCACCCTTCTTCAGGGGAAGTCCGCGCTTGCTATACATGTGGCTGTTGGAGCGTTTTCGATCGGTGGGTTTCAACGGGGTTCGGCTCGATAATTCGACGCATTTTTTCCATCGTCCTCTCTTTGGTGCTTTGACCATGTCTTCCTTTGATTGGACGGTGTGGTTTTTGAAAAACTTTCGTGCCATTCGATGGAACATCCCTTGGTGGAAGTTGAGCGCGATGGTGCTTAGTACAGGGGGCAGCACTATGTTCGGCTCCGTGGGCTCTAGTTCACCTCCTTTTATCTCCCAGGACGTCTTCTTCGACAGTTCAATGTTCCTTAGGATATTCCTCTTGGCCTGAACAACTTTTCTTCTGAGTCTAAATTTGTGACCCAGCATGTCTCTCTATCAGTGGAGAGGATGTGGCGTGCTCGGCTGACTCGGCAGTTTAATTATGCTCGTTTCGGTGTTCCCAGGACCCTTCGGGCTGACATTATCTGCTCTTGCTGGCAGTCTCTGGAAGGAGAGCTGATTAATGACCCCTTCCAAATGGGGTGGTTCCGGTTCATGGATTCTGAGCCAACAGAGGATAACATTGTCTTTGCGTACCAGATTCTGGATGAGGCTCGAATTGATTTGGCCACTGAGGACCCAGTGTGGCCAACCTCTAGGGATTAGTTTCTTCTTGTTATGCTGTATCTCCTTTGTAACTTTCGGTGTTCTGAACCACCTTTTAATAATATACGAAGGGACTGTTTATGGAAAATAAATTTCTTTACAAAGTTTAAACCGGGCCTGAAGTCACTTCTCAGGTTGCCTACGTTCCCCTTTTTGACTTTCCAAAAAAACACAAATTTTGAGTTGGGGCTCAGGTTTACGTAGTTCTTATCTATACACGTTACATCTATTGGTAATACTTCTTTTAACGATCCATGTTGACTGGTGAATGCAGTAATTGTCCGTCTAAGTCTGTGAGTATGGCGGCTCCCCCAGTGTCAATCTCTTTGACGATATACGGCCCAGTCCATTTTTGTCTGAACTTCCCTCTTGGGTCTCTGGCTGGCTCTCGAATTTTCTTCAACACGATGTCGTTCTCATTGATACCCCGAGTCTTCACTTTCTGGTTAAATGCTCGAGTAATTCTCTTCTGATACCCTTGATGGTGATAGGCGGATCTCAATCTCTTCTCATCCACGTACTCATTCAGAGTTTGTGTGAATTATTCTCTTTCTGTCTCACTTAGACTTGCCCCAATATGGACCTCTTTTCTTTCTTCTTCTATCCCGAGATTAATCAGAAGAGTGTCTCCCTCATCGCTTTGTATACGCTGCTCCTCCCGTTCAGGGTGATCGTTTAGTCTATCCAACTCCATATAAGCAATTACAGAATTAAAATTAACAGGATAACGCAAAATAGATTTTTCTTCATCGATAATAGTATTTACAGGTACAAGTTTAAAAAGTAAATCTAGGAGTGACTCATCTCTAGCCTTACCCTCACTCTTATCTCTCACCCTTACAATTTTGCTCTTTCCCCCTTGTAATATGGATCAGTGTGTATCAAGTGTATAGGGTCGTCTCCTGGCTCATTGTCCCCTAGAGCCATGATGTCGAAGAGATCTCCGATCAATTCTTCCTCTTCATCTTTGTTGTCTTCATTCTCTTCCCTCGGCCCAATCGTCAACTTGGTAGAGAAGCTGTGTGTGACGTTTTTCTTGATATAGAGGTCCTCTTCATAGAAGATTTCCCATCCTGGAAGGTTCTCGCCTTTGCTATTTCTCCATGGCTCCTGAAAGCCGTAAAAAGGGAAGTCCTCTCCTTCTTTGACGAAAAACCCATTCAGAGAGCTAAAACTTGGATACTGATGCCCTCGACCCCTTTTCTCTTGGTTGTCATCTTCGGTGTGTTGGTACCCCAACCCTTCTCTTTTGTGCCTTGTTAATTACCGGTTCCAAGGCTTGAAGTAAACCTGGCTGCCCCATTCCCAGACTGGCTCCAGGTTAGTATTTCATCATTCTCAGCATATTTGTGATCTTGGTGCTGAGACCGGGGATGTTGTCAGGGGGTAGATACTCGATTCTCTGGGTGGTGAGAGCTTATACTTGAGGCTCGTAAGAAAAGCCTCCCAACTGTATGCTCTGGCTCCCGATGCCCAATACAGGTGACTCCAGATCCGCCAAGGTCCTTTCAGGATCTCCTTGGATGATGATTATATCCTTCGAACGTTATCTTGATCTTCTGGTGTAAGGAGGAGGGGAGCGCTCCTATGTCGTGTAGCCATGCTCTTCCCAACAGGAGGTTAAAACTGGAGGAAATGTCTATGATTTGAAAGTCGGCCGGAAAGTTTCCGGGACCGACCATGAGATCAAGCTTCAGAGAACCCAGAACGGCCCTTCCGGTATTTTTATAGGCCCTAACAGTCACAGCTGACGGGGAAAGCTCTGAATCCAAGATAGCCAAACATCTGGCGATCTTCAGGGGGCAGACGTTTATGGTTGAACCGTTGTCGATAAGGACTTGCGGCAAGATTTTCCCTCGGGTCCAGACAATGATATGGAGGGCCAGGCTGTGTTTTCTTCCCAATGGAGATAAGTCTTCATCTGAAAATGACAGACTTCTTTGGACTGTAAGTGACCCGATCATGTTTGGCAGTTGTTCTGGTGTGGAATTTGGTGATATGACGGCCTCGTCTAGAAGTTTGATGAAGGCGGTCCTGTGAGGTTTGGAGGCAACCAAGAGGCCCCAAATGGTGATGTGTGCCTGAGTTTTCTTCAGCTGTTCCAGTACTCGATCTTCTCCTATTTCCTTAGGAGGTGGTGATTTCTCGGTATCCATCGGCGGTGGCTGGTATACCCTTCCGGAACGGGTAATTTATTGTATCCAAAAGGATGCTGGGTCTGATCCCTCTGAGATTTCTAACGACTCTGGCTCTGCCGACCAACTGAAAGTTTCGGGGGTGGTTTCTGTCATATAGATTGTCTCCTTAGGGGGGCCTCGGGGTTTCCATGGCTGTTTTTTCTTCTCCTGAGTCCATCCTATCCCAGATTTTTCGGGATTGGTTTTGATTGTAAGTGGCTGTGAGATCCCCTGATTTGCCTTTCCTAAACCCTGCCCGGGTAGGAAGTTCATTATAGCCATCCATTGGTCGATTATCGGGCTGAGGCCTGGCGCCACTTAAGCCTTTGCTGGTAGTACAACGGGTGCTTTGCAGGCTAGGTCATCTCTAATGAGTCCTACGGGATCGAAGCCTTCTTCATCAGTGGTCAAGGCATTAATCCCCGCAGGTGGAGCGTGGTTAGGAAGTGGATTGTTGGTAACATTGGGCCCACCGGGTGCGGGGATGGTTCCGGCTTCCATGAGGTCTTGGATACGATGACGAAGAGCCAGGCAGCGTTCCGTGTCATGGCCCGCTGCTTGATGGTATGCACAGTTCTCATTCATTCTCTAGGTGCTGGGAATAGGGTTTGGTGCGGGGCGCGGGTTGAGTGGAGTGATCAGTCCGGCCTTTCGGAGTAGTTCCAGGCTTTTAACTAGGGTAGTGGGAAGGGTGCAGAAATTTCTCTTTCTCTTAGCCTCGGTGCTCGAAGAATCTCATTGTGCAGGCCAACTCATCGGAGGGGCTTGTTGTGACTGTTGAAATGGATTATGTTGATATGGGTACGAGCTTAGTTGATTTACGGCTGGGGTGGCTGTCTTTCTCCCGGTGTACGAGGCTTTCTTGGTATCAGTCTCTGCCTTCTTGGCCAATTCTTCCTCTACTTGCGACCCCATACTCAACAGGGCTCTGAAGTGTGGGAATACATATTTTTCCATGCAACTTAGTACAGCTGGAGTGAAATTCTTCTGTATGATCTCCAATTGTTCTTCTTCATCGGGCCGTTTAGACATTTGGGAGGCCATTTCTCTCCAGCGAGTGACAAAGTCGCTGAAGCTCTCTTTCTCGCCCTGTTTGGCCATTTCCAGGTGCTTACGGGTAATTTCCAAATCCTCGTTGGACTCGTACTTGGTCATGAACTCCTTGACAATATCTCCCCAAGTCTTCGTGTGGTGTCTCTTCAGATCGAAAAACTATCTCAGGGCGCCCCCCGTGAGAGTCATGTGAAAGGCTTGAGCCAACTCCGGTTCTCCACAATCGAACACTTGCATGGATCTGATGTAAGATTGAAGATAGGTTTTAGGAGGTGTGGTTCTCGTAAATTTGGTAATGGAAGGGAGTTTGAATCCTTGGGGTAGTCTTGCTTCCGGGTAGAGGGAGAAGGCATTCATATCAGTAATCTCGTCTGCCCCTTTTATCAGAGAAATCCCCCTTTGCAGAACCTTCATCTGCTCTTTTAGCTTCTTCATTTCTTCACTCTCTCTTGACACCTCGTCGGGCTGTTCTCGTGCTATAACCGATTCTGCATACACTTCCCGAAGTCGGTTGATATCTGGGTACTCATTAGGAGGGGCTACTGGGGCCGGTGGTAGAATGGCTCTTGCGGGGACTTGTGGCCATGGTTGGTATTGGGGATCAAGGCCTTGCTGTGGTTGCGGCCAAATGATGGGTGGCTCTTGTTGCTGATAAGTGGGGCCTGAATCCGGGGCCCATTGGTTCTGATTGTTGGGGTCAGTTTGAACGGGACCAGTTATGATAGGGCTCGTTTGGGGTGGATTGGTTCCTTGGACTGGGGGAAGTACTTGTGAAAACTGCCCTTGATTCGGATCTCGATTCGGCGGTAGTCGCTCAAACCCTGGTGGTGCGGCCCGTCCGGCTGACAACTCTTCTACTCGGACTCGGGTATTCTGTTGCTCCTTTGTGAGGCTTGCTAGGTTCATGCTGACGGTCATCAACAGACGGTGCATCTCGGCTAAAGTTGGCTGAACTGCAGACGCCTCGGCTAGGCTCTGATATGTCTCTTGATTCTCGCGTTCATCAGCCATTTCGGGTGTGCTTGGTCTTACTAGTCTTCTGGTATGATCTCGACCAGCCCAACCTTCCAGACTGACGTCACTTTACGGCTGTAGACGAAACCACGTGGCGAAGATGAAGGAAGACTGTGATGCGACTCGATTTTTGCCAAAAGAATCACTAAAAATTGCCGAGAAAAGACTCGAATTTTAAGAAGGTGTTGTAAGGTAAGCTGTAAGGTGGTACATCCCCTACGGCTGTTTGACAAGTGTTTTAGTCGACTCGATCTTATATGCAGCGCATGTGTACGAACGGTTAAGGCTTCAGGCTCCCTCCTATCTGGCAAGACCTTGCGATATACCCCAGGGGCGGGTACGTGCAAGAGCCTTTTCATATACTTCCTGGGTACGTGAGTGTTCTCGTCACTCGATATACCTCGGGGGCGTACTTGGCCAAGGAGAGTGGAAGTAAATGCTTTCGGTTTATGTTGGCCCAATCGAGCCAACTCCCTACTCACTTATAATACTTCCGAGGGTTTGGGGTAAATTCACACTCGTAGAACCAATGCATGATTTGTGATAGTGCGTGTAAAGTTCGAAAGGTTGGTTTCACAAATATCATTATCTTTATTACGTTTTTTTTAAAAACTCCCATTTTTAGAAAAAAAAGGTTTCTTCTCAAAACAAATTACACAAGTAGGGAAAGCGGTAAAAGCAAGTATTCAACAGATAAACAAAAAGTCCACATATAAGAGTCTAGTTTTCTAACAATCCCCAACAGAGTCACCACTGTGAGTATTCGCAAATGCGACCCCCGGGTCTCGTCCCCGTTTGGATGGGCTTCTGAAACGTCGAAAACGGGTTTCGTCGTTCCTTTTGCTGGAGCATCTTTGTTGATGGTTCATATCAAGTGTCCCTATGTTTCTATTTCTAGATGCAAGAGGGTTCGTTCAGAGTCGCCAATACGTTTTACGAGAAAACGGACAAAAAGGGTTGTGTAAGAGGAAAAGGCTATAGACAAGCCTTTCGTTACACATTTGTATACGAAACCAGGATCTTATAGGGTTCGGAAACCATGTTACGGTTTGGGAAGGTGTTAAGCACCCATTCCGCCCTTTCGGTCTCTAGTGGTCTTTTATATGTTTATTCTATGTTGAAAAACTTGGATGCTTTTACTGATAGTCTACTATTTCCCTAAATGAAAAAACCTAATTTTGGGAAAACGGGAAAATGGATGAAAACCTTTGTGTTCCGAGATCCGATATTTTGTTTAAAAGAGGTAAATACTAATGACAAAACCTTTTATTTAAGAGAGAGTTCCCCATATTATTTCCTCAGATAATGACGGTTTTCTCGTGTTTTGATTATTTTGGAAAAGTTCGGATCTTGTGTCGAAACTGATTCTATATGGAATTAGAACTCTTGAGAGGAGTTTCACCAGCCGTATCACAATCTATGAAACAGATAGGATATACCGGGTTTTTAATTCCTAAGTAAGTTTTATCAGTCCAGATTTTGAAAACAGAATTTATCCGGATGATAATATACTTACGTTCTGGTTTTGCAAATGTTTTTATCAGGGTGTTTTGTTTTGAAAATGATAGACTATTTGTAACTTGGCAATAAGTTTATTCAAATAAAACGTGGACAGAATAACGGAAGTAAAACAAGTACACAAATATTCAATGTTAAATACTAGAAGAGACTTTCTTTACCTTCCTGACGAGAATAATAATAAGAAAGAAAATATAATACGGAAGAGAGATCTCCGGCGATAATAATCTTCTCTTTCTTCAGATATTTCCAAGAAATTGATTCTAGAGACGGGACACGTCGAGTGTCGAGAATAGATTCGATAATTCTTCAGAAATAAGACGATAATAGGGAATGCTTGATAATACAATCAGACCTAAAACTCCAGAAATCTTAGATTCAAGTTGCTGTCCAGAACCCTTGGGGGTGTTGGCCTATTTATAGTGCTCGGGAAACAATGTCGCGCGACATTTTCCCAAAAAGGGCAAGTGTCGCGCGACATCTCTGTTTGTCGCGCGACATTCCTATGTGCCTGTTTGTCGCATATCTATTTGTCGCGCGACAAACGGCTGAAGTGATGGGTTCTGACACTGTGATGTATCAGAAAGTGGTTGGTCGGGTGTCAGGAGGGATTGTCGCGCGACAAACGGCTGAAGTGATGGGTTCTGACACTGTGATGTGTCAGAAAGTGGTTGGTCGGGTGCAGAGGGGTCTGTTGTGCGACAAACGAGTGTTTGTCGCGCGACATACCTGTGATTGTCGCGCGACATACTGATATGTCGTGCGACAAATCCATATAAAAATAAGTTTGTCGCCCAACAAACCCCTTCGTGGTAGTTTCAGGTGCTCGGGTGGATCCCGGACTCCAAAAACAGCAGTTCTCGAAGGTCGTTAGGGTTCTTGCGGGGGTCACGGATCGGGGTGTCTACAATATATTGTAAGTTATAAAAAATCTTAAAACGTGAAAAATAATGAAGTGAAAGTGATATTTATGTTTATATATTATTGGTAAATATTAAAAATACTATTGTTTTTGGTTGTAGGATTTGATTTATATATTCTATTATTTATTTTTATTTTATATAGTGCGCATGATAGTATTTTTATAATTTTTCGATAATTTTTTTGTTGAAAATTTTCCTTTGAAACACATCAAGCAAAAATAAGGACACATTTATGCAATGCTATCAAAAATTAATTTAGACAATTGTACGTAAAATATAATTTATATTTGTAAAAAGAAAAAGAAAAATTGATTAATTGTTTATGTAATGATTAATTTAAAATTTACTTAATATTAAATTACATCAATTATATTCAAAAATTTATCACATTAATTTATAAGTTATGGGAATGCTATTTTAGTACTAGATGTATAGTCTAAAATTTACTTTGTAATTACAGTACTTTTACAGAAGA
The DNA here is from genome assembly GCA_021464415.1 of Lonicera japonica. Lineage (NCBI taxonomy): Eukaryota > Viridiplantae > Streptophyta > Magnoliopsida > Dipsacales > Caprifoliaceae > Lonicera > Lonicera japonica. Next base: position 10,858,369 of record CM038468.1, on the reverse strand, counting down.
ATACTTATACCACAATATATTATAATAAAAGTGAATAATAAATTTTATGTTACTATTAAAAATAATTTCAATAAACAACTTTTTTTTTAAGAATTCAATTTAATGTGTTCATATGTTTATACAATCAAATCTTTTTTTTTGCTAATTACAAATATTATTTTTATTTATTTATTTACTTTAAAATGTTAATGATTATTTTTAGATTCTATTTAAATTGTACCCTATCTTTTTAGCCTTTGTTCCTGTGCTATTTTTTTTATTTTGTTGTCAAACAAATGTATACTGAAAAAAAGTTAGACGATTAACTTGGAAAAAGGACAGTAAAATATACCAAACCCAATGCTTAGTATTATGCCTATGACCAAGTTAATAAACTTAAAAAATGATGATAGATGAAGTGAATAATGATATATTCACACACTTTTAACATAAATATAATGCTATCCACATAACCAGTATACATTGGTGAAATACTTTTCAGTGCTGACTAATTTGGGTGAAAATATGAAAAATAAGTTGGTGAAATACTTTTCAGTGCTCATTTTTATGAGTCTATGTCTTCAATCCTTTTTTATTGTTTAGTTGTCACACTAGGCCCAACAAGCTCTTAGGCGACGCACATTGTCCGTCTCCTAAGCTAAGTATGTGCGTCTCCTAAGAGTCGGGCGATGAGCAAGCCATCACCTAAGTTGCGTCGCCTACGCTCTTAGGCGACGTACATAATTTACGTCTCCTAAGTGAACTCTTAGGAGATGCAAATTTATTAATGTGTGTTGGAGGTAAATCCACAATTGCGCTCTCTTCGTGGTGAATCCGGAGGGTATATCCGGTGTGCAAGTTATCGAATGTCATGGCGCTCTAATGGGCCTTGCGTATAAGGAAATAAAGTTGCGCCTTCGCTAACAGCTATAGCTTTTGGCGCAATGGTAAGCGCTTGATCCTCACAATTGGTATCAAAGGAGGTCACATGTTCGATACCTGGGGCGCGCCATTGTGGGGGGGGGAATTGTTGGAGGTAAATTGCGCTCTCTCCGTGGTGAATCCGGCGATGTACGTCGCTTAAGTTGGACTCTTAGACGACGTACATTAACCAATATGCGTCTCCTAAGATAGGACACACGACGTACATAGACCAATGTGCGTCTCCTAAGTAAAAGGCCATTTTTTTCAGAAATGCTAGAATTACAGTTACCCATGCAGTAAAAGCTGCATTTTGTATATCTATTATCAAGATTTATACCAAGAATAACCTGTAATCCCAAACAACTAATTCCAAAACACCCAAATTCACAAAATTACAATTCACAAAGCTACATCATGTAATTCACAAAATTTAACTAAACTGTCAACATATACATAAAGTCTCTAAGTCCTTGGGATCGACAAAATTAAATATTTGTTAAAGTCTCAAAATATTCAAAATATACAGTCTCAAAATGAACAAAAAAGTTAACTTATGGCTATTGGCGGGAAGTAGTCTCGCCACCGGAAGAATTCCCTCCAAAAAGCATCCGGTGTCGAGTTTTCATGTCTTCCATCTTTCGTTGTTGTTCGGCCTTAAATAGTCGCATTTCTTTGGCCTTTTATTCTCGTTCCTGTTGCATTCTTGCTAAGGTGGACTCGAGCTCCTCGACCTCGGACGATGGATTCGACGTCCGCACGCCACCCTTCAACTGTGGACCCCTCCTATACCCTATTCCCAGACCGCGAATGACTGTCCCTCTCCGAACACCAACCTCTCCCTGAACAATATCAATCTGTGTCTCAATAGGGAGAGTAATTGGTGCCGGAGGGGTCGTGTCTGAATCGCCTTCCACGGGTGGCGGCGTGGGATTCGAGGCTTCGAAGGAGGAGATGGAAGCCTCAACCGCGGCAGTCATAGCAGCCTATAAATAACAATTAATTTATTTATAATTCAATAACAATAAATAAATAATAATAATAAAGCAACAAACAATTAATAGATTGTTACTGGTGCATTTGGAGCGTTCTTTTTATATACTTCCACCCAGGTATTGGGAATAGGGGCTATATCCCCAAATTCCTTCCGTTTTTTCGCTCGGTAGGCGAAGGGGACCGGACCCGATCTGTGGTCCATCTTTTTGTCAGATGCCTTAACCACCTTCATTTTCTTGGAACGAGCCTGCAATACAATACAACATTTAAAAACAATTTATTTAATTAATGTAAACATCAAGTTCGAACAGATAATAATAATAATAATAATAGTAGTAGTAGTAGTAGTAGTAGTAGTAGTAGTAGTAGTAGTAGTAGTAGTAGTAGTAGTAGTAGTAGTAGTAGTAGTAGTAGTAGTGATAGTGATAGTGATAGTGATAGTAGTAGTAGTAGTAAAAATAATAATAGTAGTAAAAATAGTAGTAGTAGTAGTAGTAGTAGTAGTAGTAGTAGTAGTAGTAGAATAAGTACAAGTAGTAGTAGTAGTAGTAGTAGTAGTAGTAGTAGTAGTAGTAGTAATAGTAGTAGAATAAGTACAAGTAGTAATAGTAGTAGTAATAATAATAATACTAGTAGTAGTAGTAGTAGTAGTAGTAGTAGTAGTAGTAGTAGTAGTAGTAGTAGTAAAAATACTAATAATAATAGTGATAGTAGTAGTAGTAGTAGAATAAGTATAAGTAGTAGTAGTAGAAAATGTACAAGTAGTAGTAGTAGTAATACTACTAATAATAATTGAGATAGTATAAGTAGTAGTAGTAATAATAATAATATGTACAAGTAGTAGTAGTAGTAGTAATACTACTAAAATAATAATTGAGATAGTATAAGTAGTAGTAGTAGTAATAATAATAAATAATAATAATAATAATAATAATAATAATAATAATAATAATAATAATAATAATATAGCAGTAGTAGTAGTAGTTAGTATAAGTAGTAGTAGTAGTAATAATAATAATAATAATAATAGTAGTAGTAGTAGTAGTAGTAGTAGCAGTAGTAGTAGTAGTAGTACCCTACTACTACTACTACTACTACTACTACTACTACTACTACTACTACTACTACTACTACTACTACTTAATAATAATAATAATAATAATAATAATAATGAGAGAGATGCAAATGATGAAAGATATTACCTTAGTCTCCTCGGTGGACCAGTGTGCCATGTGTAGTGAATTAGGGCAGTAATCATGCATCTCATACACTAATTTACGCACTAATCTTTAAACCCTAGGATCTATGCTGTTCAATAAAATCGACAGAAGACATACCTTATATGCGATTTGGTGTCAATGAAACGAACAGGATGGATCGGATCCTTCTGTTGTTGTCGTCCTTAGCATAGAAACTACGACGCCTCTATAGTATGCACACACGAACGAGATGAGATCCTTGCTTGGTGTACTAGCGCCTTCTAGGGTTCTCTCAATTAATTCGACTCTCTAGCCTCTCTAAGTTTCCTTAACGGCCAAGATGAATAAAGGTTCCCTTTTATTAGGGAACCCTAGTGAGAACCCTAAGCAACAAACGAACTAGGCCCAAGTCCAACTTGGCCCGTTTTAATTCATTTTGATCCAACTCATTTTGGTGTGCGACCCTGTAGGTTTTACACTCTTTGGCAGTATAATTAAAAGCCCGTTTTATTATACGAATAGTAAGCGGTCTCTAGTAAAACATTACTACTATCCAAAGGGTATAAAGGTCAAAAACGACACAACCTTAAATTGATATTCCACATATTAACTCCTTTTGTCAATCGATATATAGATTGAACACAAGACTAGGCAAGTGTCATTCTTGTATAGTTCAATCTTTATTTCTTGATCTCTAAGTATAATTAATCTAAAACAAATGACATCTCATTTGTGCATGGCCATGCAAATATTAATTATACTTATCAAGGGGCCCAACGATATCTCTCTCATTATATGAGAGTGAAAAATCCCATCTTGATCAACCACATACCTCTACATAGTTCATAGTATGCTCGATCATCATCATTATAATTACTCGGTCAAGAGCAACGTTTGATAATACCTGACATGCTAATCCCTATGTTGGTAACCATGGCGATCTCAGGTCTGAGGATAATACGATATCACAACTGGGGAACATCACTGATGACATTATGTAACACTCCTCGCAGTGTCCCCAAAGCGGGTCGGTCCGATACTTTGTTCCTTAACAAGTATCAGTATGTTCAGCTTGATATCTCCATATCCATGACTTGTGGAACATAGTCATCAGCTGACTCATACTCTAATCATTGTATCAATGTGATCCTAGGTTATTGACACATGATCAGGGACATCTAAACAATATTATTATAACATTACTAGCATCCCACAATCTAGTCACGTACTTGATGAACTAGTATTAATAAATATTATTTACAAGAGAATATAAAGTAAAATGAAATAAACTTTATTTATGACAATAAGCATAAGATATCCAAGTACAAATCATAATATATGAATAGTCCTAGGACATATCTCTTTCAGTCTCCCACTTGTACTAGGACCATTCATTCATAAAACGAATGCCTAGTGCACTAAAATGACGATCATGTTTAGATTGAGAAAGTGGCTTAGTCAAAGGATCAGCTACATTCTCGTCTGTGGGAACCTTGCATATCTTTACATCACCATTACTGATAAACTCACGAATGAGGTCATAACGTCTCTGAATATGTTTGGACTTTTGGTGCGACCTTGGCTCTTTAGCCTGAGCAATAGCTCCATTGTTGTTACAATACAAATCCACTGGATTGGTGCTACTAGGAATGACACCAAGTTCAGTGATAAACTTCTTTATCCATACTGCTTCCTTTGCTGCTTCTGAAGCAACAACATATTCAGCCTCTATTGTAGAATCAGCAACTGTGGCTTGCTTAGAACTCTTCCAACTCACAGCTCCACCATTGAGACAAAACACAAAACCGGATTGTGATCTGAAATCATCCTTATCTGATTGAAAACCAGAATCCGTGTACCCATTTACAACCAACTCTTCTTCCCCACCATAAATCAAGAATATATCCCTAGTTCTTCTTAAGTACTTGAGGATATTCTTGACAGCGGTCCAGTGACTTTCACCTAGATATGACTGGTATCTGCTAGTCACGCTCAACGCGCATGCTACATCGGGACGAGTACACAACATAGCGTACATGATAGAACCTATAGCCGAAGCATACGGGATTCTACTCATGCGATCTTGCTCATCTTGTGTCTGAGGACACTGAGTCTTGCTGAGTGTTGTACCATGTGTCATTGGCAAGAACCCTCTTTTAGAGTCTTGCATGTTGAACCTACGTAAAATTTTGTCAATGTAATTACTTTGACTCAGTCCTATTAGTTTTCTTGATCTATCTCTATAGATCTTGATCCCTAATATGTAGGCTGCCTCGCCCAAATCTTTCATTGAGAAACATTTTCCCAGCCAGGTCTTAACAGACTCAAGCATAGGAATATCATTCCCAATGAGTAGTATGTCATCTACATACAATACCAGAAATACTATCGCGCTCCCACTAGTTTTCTTGTATACACAAGGTTCCTCTTCGTTTTTTCTGAAATCAAACTCTTTGATAGTTTCATCGAAAAGAAGATTCCAGCTCCGAGATGCTTGCTTAAGACCATATATGGATCTCTTAAGCTTGCATACCTTGTTAGCATTTCTTGGATCGACAAAACCTTCAGGTTGTGTCATGTACACATCCTCTTCAAGGTATCCATTAAGGAAAGCAGTTTTGACATCCATTTGCCATATTTCATAGTCATAATATGCGGCAATGCTTAAAAGGATCCGGATTGATTTAAACATGGCAACTGGCGAAAAGGATTCATCATAGTCAATACCAAGGATTTGTCGATATCCTTTTGCAACCAATCGAGCTTTATAGACATCGATCTTGCCATCTTTATCAATCTTAATTTTGAAAACCCATTTGCAACCTATGGCTCTACAGCCATTTGGCATGTCAACCAAGTCCCATACTTGATTGTCATGCATGGATTTCATTTCGGATTTCATAGCTTCTAGCCATTTCTCGGAACTAGAACTTTCCATTGCTTCTTTGAAAGTCAAGGGCTCATTGTTGTCTAACAACACTATGTCTTGCTCATCTGAGACGAAAAGTGATAATCTCTCAGGTTCGCGACGTGGCCTATTTGACCTTCGTAAGACTGTAACTTCTTCAGGAGTTTCTGCAACTATTTGCATACTTTGTTGAGGCTCTTCATTAAGATTACTATCATCTCGAATTTCTTCAAGATGTATCGTGCTCCCATTATTTTCTTTGGAAAGAAATTCTCTTTCTAAGAAAACTCCATTCCGAGCTACAAACACTTTGTTCTCGGTTGGATTATAGAAATAATATCCTTTAGTTTCCTTAGGATATCCTATGAAGAAGCATTTATCAGATTTGGGTTCCAATTTAGTTGTGATTAGTCATCTAACGAAAACGTCACAACCCCAAATCTTTAGAAAAGACAGACTTGGAACCTTTCCAGTCCATAACTCGTAAGGTGTCTTTTCTACAGCCTTAGATGGAGATCTGTTTAGTGTGAATGCTGCGGTTTCAAGAGCGTATCCCCAAAATGATATTGGAAGAGATGTCTGACTCATCATTGATCGAACCATGTCTAACAGTGTTCGATTTCTCCTTTCAGATACACCATTCCATTGTGGTGTTCCTGGTGGAGTAAGTTGTGAAACAATTCCACAACTCTTAAGATGATCATTAAATTATTGGCTTAAGTATTCTCCTCCTCGATCTAATCGAAGAGCTTTAATAGTCTTGCCAAGTTGATTTTGTACCTCATTTTGAAATTCCTTGAACTTTTCAAAAGATTCCGATTTATGTTTTATCAAGTAAACATAACCATATCTACTGAAATCATCATCAGTAAATGTGATGAAGTACTGATATCCTCCTCTGGCAGTTGTGTTTAGTGGTCCACATACATCAGTATGAATAAGGGCCAAAAGATCATTTGCCCTGTCATTGTTACCATTGAAAGGGCTCTTAGTCATCTTTCCCAATAAACAAGATTCACATCGTTCAAATGACTGGTAATCAAATGAATTTAGAAGACCATCTTTATGGAGCTTCATCATGCGTTTCTCATTTATATGGCCTAAACGACAATGCCATAAATAAGTAGGATTCGAATCATCAGACTTGATTCTCTTATTATTTACGTTATAAACAGGTATTTCAAGATTTAGAATATAAAGACCATCCAATAATTGTCCAATACCATATTGCATATTATTCAAAGAAAATGAACAACGTTTGTCCTTAAAATTGAATTCAAAACCTTCTTCGTCTAACAAAGAAATAGAAATAATGTTTCTGCTAAAAGCAGGCACATAGTAACAATTATTTAATTCTAAAATCAATCCTGAAGGCAAAAGAATCTCAAATGTTCCTACAGCTAGAGCGGCAACTTTTGCTCGATTTCCAACGCGTAGGTCCACTTCTCCTTTAGCCAGCTTCCTACTCCTTTTGAGTCCCTGTACATTTGCACAAATGTGAGATGCACTTCCAGTATCTAATACCCAAGAAGTAGAAGAAGCTGAAGTAACATTTACTTCTATAACGTAAGTACCTGAAGACGAAGGGGCTAGTCCCTTCTTTTTGTCGTCAAGATACTTCTTGCAATTTCTCTTCCAATGACCCTTCTCATTGCAGTGAAAGCATACCATTTCAGCTTGTCAATTAGGCTTTGGCTTAGAACTTTTCTTCTTGTTCTTCCAGTTCTTAACTGGAGCTTTACCTTTGCCTTTGGCATTGGACTTTCCTTTGCCATTTCCACCTTTCTTGAAACCCTTTCCCTTTTGAACCATCAGAACATTATTCTTACCTTTCTTAACAATGTTCTGCTCAGCTGTTTTCAGCATCCCATGCAGCTCAGTTAATGTCCTTTCCAGGCTATGCATATTGAAGTTCATAATGAAACCATCATATGACTCAGGCAGCGACTGGAGAATGACATCAGTGGCCAACTCTTGGCTAATGGTTGTCCCCAACCTTTCTAGGTGATCAATGTACCCAATCATTTTGAGTACATGAGGACTGACTGAGCCTCCTTCGGTAAGCTTGCATGAAAACAAAGACTTAGTAGTCTCGAAGCGTTCGACTCGAGCTTGTTCCTGAAACAAACTCTTCAGTTCCTTAACCATGTCGAATGCATTCATATTTTCAAACTGCTTCTGCAGATCAGCATTCATGCTAGCAAGCATGAGACATGAAACATCTAAATCATCATTTAGATGCTTCTGATATGCATCTTTCTGTGCACGAGGAGCATTAGCTGCCGGTTCTTCAGAAATAGGATTTTCGAGGACATAATCTTTCCTCTCCTGTTTGAGAACAATTCTCAGATTCCTAAACCAGTCTAGGAAGTTGGTTGTGTTTAGTTTTTCCTTCTCAAGGACAGATCGTAACGAAAAAGCGGATGTGTGAGAATCCGCAAATGCGACCCCCGGGTCTCGTCCCCGTTTGGTTGGGCGTCTGAAACGTCGGAATGGATTCCGTCGTTCCATTTGCTAGAGTGTTTCCGTTGATTCAAATCATGTGTCCTTATGTTCTATTTCTAGATGAAAAGGGGTTCATTCAGAGTCGCCAGTACGTTTTACGAGAAAACGGACAAAAAAGGGGTCATGTAAGAGGAAAGGCTTATAGGCAAGCCTTTCCTTTACATGTTTGTCTACGAAACCAGGATTCTTTAGGGTTCGGAAACTATATTACAGTTTGGGAAGGTGTTAAGTACCCATTCCGCCCTCTCGGTCTCTAGTGGCCTTATATGTTTATTCTATGTTGAAGAACTTGGATGCTTTTACTGACAGTCTACTACTTTCTAAGTGAAAACCCTAATTTTGGGAAAAAACGGGAAAAGGGATGAAAACCTTGTATTCCGAGATCCGATGTTTTTATATTTAAAAGATGTAAATGACAAATGACAAAAACCTTTTTATTTTGAAAGAGTATTCCGTATTATTTCCTCAGATAATGACGGTTTTCTCGAGTTGTGATTATTTTGGAAAGGTTCGGATCTTGTAGTGGAACTAATTTAATATGGAATTGGAACTCTTGAGGGGAGTTCTACTGGGTGTATAGCAATCTATGAACCAGACAAGATACGCCGGGTTTTAATTCCTAGGTAAGTTTTACCGGTCCGGGTTTTGAAAACAGGATTTTATTCTGAACGATAATGTACTTACTCTTCTGGTTTTGAAAATGGTTTTATCAGGGTCTTTTGTTTTGAAAACGGTAGACTATTTGTAACTTGGCAATAAGTTTATTCAAATAAAACGTGGACAAAATAACAGAAATAAAACAAGTGCACAAATATCTAATTTTAAATACTAGAAGGGACTTTCTTTACCTTCCCGACGAGAATAATAATATAAGAAAGAAAATATGATGCGGCGGAGAGATTTCCGGCGATAATAATCTTTTCCTTCTTCAGGTATTTCCGAGAATTTGATTCTAGAGACGGGACACGTCGAGTGTCGAGAATAGATTCGATAACTCTTCAGAAATAAGACGATAATAGAGAAAGCTCGATAAAAGACTAGAAAATAAGATTAAAATTCAGAATTCTTTGATCCCAAGTTACTGCCTAGAACCCTTGAGGGTGTTGGCCTATTTATACTGCTCGAGGAAGATTGTCGCGCGACATTTCCCCAAAAAGGGCAAGTGTCGCACGACACTGTGATATGTCGCGCGACAATGTGTCAATGTCGCGCGACAAACGGCTGAAGTGATGTTTCTGACAGACTGATGTGTCAGAGAGTGGATGGTCTGGTGCAGAGGGGGATTGTCGCGCAACATAGTGGGATTGTCGCGCGACATAGCAGGGATTGTCGCGCGACAATGTGATATGTCGTGCGAAAATCTCTTTTGAAAAAAGGTTTGTTTGGCCAACAAACCCTTTCGGGAAAGTTTCGGGTGTTCGGGTGGGTCCCGGGCCCAAAAACAACAGTTCTTGAAGGTCGTTAGGGTTCTTGCGGGGGTCACGGATCGGGGTGTCTACAGACCCTCTCGACTCAAGCTCCTTGCTTGCAAGGAATTGAGGCGACTGGAAGAGACCATGATCCATGGCTCCCGCACGAACTCTAAAGGAGTGTATATGCAAAAAAAGTGCTTGTGAGTGCCTCCGTAGAGGGCTTTGTGTTTGGTTTTGCCTCCGGAGAGGGCTTCTGTTACCTCGTTGCCTCTCTCGAGGGCTTTCATTTGTTCCACTTGCTTCTGATGGGAGGACTACCATTGCTCCACTAGCCTCAGATGGGAGGACTACCATTGATCCACTAGCCTCAGATGGGAGGACTACTATTGATTCATTTTGCGCCTCAGGTGGGAGGACTACCATTGCTCCACTGTGCCTCTCTGGGAGGGCTTCGCCTCAGGTGGGAGGACTACCATTGCTCCACTGTGCCTCTCTAGGAGGGCTTCGCCTCAGGTGGGAGGACTACCATTGTGCCTCTCTGGGATGGCTTAACCTCAGGTGGGAGGACTACCATTGTGCCTATCTTGGAGGGCTTAACCTCAGGTGGGAGGACTACCATTGTGCCTCTCTGGGAGGGCTTGGCATCAGGTGGGAGGACTACTATTGTGCCTCTCTGGGAGGGCTTAACCTCAGGTGGGAGGACTACCATTGTGCCTCTCTGGGAGGGCTTAACCTCAGGTGGGAGGACTACCATTGTGCCTCTGTGGGAGGGCTTTTGACCTGTAAGAAAAAGGAAAATTGCCTCTGGGAGGGCTTTTGTGAGTAACTTTGCCTCTGAAGAGGGCTTGTGTTGTGATTTGCCTCCGAAGAGGGCTTGTATTGTGATATGGTGAATCTTAATTATCGTCCCTCTTAGACTGCTAGAGTGAGAAAGAGAAATCCTCGTGAGGGTGGAAAGAGCTCCTCGAGGTCTTATCCGGATGTCCGTTTTCCTGTATCTTTCTTGAACTTTATTCTCATGTTTTCCTCGAGTGAGGATACCTCTCTTAGAAGGCAGTTTTCGGATATTCTTTGGCTCTCCGCAGAGTGACGGTTCGAGGTTTTTTCCAAACCATCTCTTCTGTATTGTGCTGAAAAGAATATTTGTTTGAAAGTTCAATCTCTGATCTCTGTTTTCTTCTTAGTTTCTCTTTTTGGTGGGCCCACATCGTATTCTGTTTTTCGATGCCCTTATTTCTCCCTCTTTTGGGAAAGACTTTTCCTAGCCCTTTCTGTTTTTGACCAGGAGCCCTTTTCATCCCTTTGTCGTGATCAGAAGCCTTACTCACCCAAAACGAAGCCCTGAGCCGGTTTTGGCCTAACTGTCACTTTTGGTGTGGCTCTCCCTGTCACTCTGCATTTCTGTTTCTCTCCCTTGCTTTGGGCGCTCATGCGGGTTTCTTCTCTTTTCTACTCTTTCAATTTTCTCTATTCCCGTCTTATCTTGCTTTTTTGATGGTCTCGGTCCTTTCTGGGAGATCAGAGACTACTTTAACCATTTGTATTTCGTTCTCGCATTTTCGGAGAGATGATTTGGAAGTCTTTCCTCGTGTTCTCATCCTAGGTGTGCGGTTTTTGGCAATTTTTTCGAAAACTGCCTCTCGGAAGTCCTCCTGCAGGAGATAAAAATGAGAAAAAGGTCAAAAAAATCAGGGGAGGGGGGTGATTGTCGCGCGACAGCTCGGTGGAGAGCTCTTTGTCGCGCGACAATGACCTTGTTTGTCGCGCGACATTCTGTTCTATTATATAAGCCCCTTGCTGAGCTCATTCCACCTCAGTCTCTTCTTCCTCTTTCTCTCTCTAGTTCTCTTTCTCTCTTTTCTCAAGCGCGGAAGCCCTGCCGCTTTTTTGACTTTTCGACTTTTCTCATATATTCCATATACACAGATGGATCCCGCACAGCCGGATCGATTAGAGGGTGACCAGGAGGAGGTCACCTTTACTGACGCTCAGGGCGTCCTTCGGTGTAGTCCTCATCATGATGATTGGGAGGACCTTGATTGGTATGACGATGATGGGGTGAACCGTGGTCGGGCGGTGATTTATAGAGATATTACCCGAGCTGCTCCAGTCCCGGATGTTCCATGGCTCTTGATGGAGCCTGCTTCTCACAAGATTCGCCGACGATCTCTGGTACGTCTTCTTTTCGTGTATTTATTTGTTCCATTATTTTTGTCGTTTCCTGCATGTGTTTTGACAAATGTTAGTATGCATGTCTGCCTAAAATAACGTCCGATTTAGTGAAACTCATACTTTTTACCTGTGATACCCTTTAGGTTCCCCCTTTTTTAGAAATTTACATAATGTATCCCTATAACTCTATAACTCTCATAATTACACCAAAATACCCTCAGGTTTAGAACATTACATAATTTTACCCTTATAACCCTATAACTCTCATAATTATACCAAAATACCCTCAGGTTTAGGAAAATTACATAATTTACCCCTATAACCCTATAACTCTTATAATTACACCAAAATACCCTCAGGTTTAGAAAATTACATAATTTTACCCTTATAACCCTATAACTCTCATAATTACACCAAAATACCCTCAGGTTTAGAAAATTACATAATTTACCCTTATAACCCTATAACTCTTATAATTACACCAAAATACCCTCAGGTTTAGAAAATTACATAATTTTACCCTTATAACCCTATAACTCTCATAATTACACCAAAATACCCTCAGGTTTAGAAAATTACATAATTTACCCTTATAACCTTATAACTCTCATAATTACACCAAAATACCCTCAGGTTCTGGAAAATTACATAATTTTACCCTTATAACCCTATAACTCTCATAATTACACCAAGATACCCTCAGGTTTAGAAAATTACATAATTTACCCTCATAACCCTATAACTCTCATAATTACACCAAAATACCCTCATGTTTAGAAAATTACATAATTTACCCTTATAACCTTATAACTCTCATAATTACACCAAGATACCCTCAGGTTTAGAAAATTACATAATTTACCCTTATAACCTTATAACTCTTATAATTACACCAAAATACCTTCAGGTTTAGAAAATTACAAAATTTTACCGTTATAACCCTATAACTCTCATAATTACACCAAAATACGCTCAGGTTTAGAAAATTACATAATTTATCCTTATAACTTTATAACTCTCATAATTACACCAAGATACCCTCAGGTTTAGAAAATTACATAATTTACCCTTATAACCTTATAACTCTCATAATTACACCAAAATACCCTCAGGTTCTGGAAAATTACATAATTTTACCCTTATAACCCTATAACTCTCATAATTACACCAAAATACGCTCAGGTTTTGAAAATTACATAATTTATCCTTATAACTTTATAACTCTCATAATTACACCAAGATACCCTCAGGTTTAGAAAATTACATAATTTACCCTTATAACCTTATAACTCTCATAATTACACCAAAATACCCTCAGGTTCTGGAAAATTACATAATTTTACCCTTATAACCCTATAACTCTCATAATTACACCAAGATACCCTCAGGTTTAGAAAATTACATAATTTACCCTTATAACCCTATAACTCTCATAATTACACCAAAATACCCTCATGTTTAGAAAATTACATAATTTACCCTTATAACCTTATAACTCTCATAATTACACCAAGATACCCTCAGGTTTAGAAAATTACATAATTTACCCTTATAACCTTATAACTCTTATAATTACACCAAAATACCTTCAGGTTTAGAAAATTACATAATTTACCCTTATAACCTTATAACTCTTATAATTACACCAAAATACCCTCAGGTTTCTTATATCCATATAACTCTTTTGTTTGCAATGGGTTGGCCGAGGTTGGGGTTCTCCCAACACTATATCTTCGGAGTGGCGACGGGCACCGGCCCCTGTCCAGGAGTTGCTTCTCGCGACTCCTTTTGGCTTTCTCTTCGACGCCTTCCCGGAGCGGGTTTCTAGGGCGACAATTTTGGTGTCGGCACTGGCTTGCCACTGGTGGGATACTACTCATACCTTTCATTGGGGCTGGGGTGAGATGACGATGACACCCCTCGATCTTTTTGCTCTGACCGGGATTCCTTCAGGGGGATCCTTATTCAGATTGATGTCCCTTTGCGTCTGACCGCAGAGGGCATCGTGGGCGCACTTGGGTGGTTCCCCGAGCGACGGAGTTCGAGTGATACTATTCCTCGGGGTGTCTTAGTTACACAACTAGCCACAGAGAGAGCACGAGTAGTTGCTTCGGGGGTGCCGATGACCCGTCAGGAGGCGCGCTAGTATGCCCGCGTCCTTCTTTTACTGACACTCCATGATCTGTTTGAGGCTCGTGGGGGGGACACGGCCCATCTCTGGTGGCTGCCCTATCTCCGGGACTTTAGCATCATGTTCGACTACGATTGGGGCGGTTTTATTCTTGTCGTCCTCTATGATGCTATGGATCAGGTTTCTCGCCACCTAGCCCTGAACCTTAAGGGCTTTTCTCTGCTGTGGGAGGTACATACTTTAGTCCTTTTGTCTTTGCTTCAGTTCTTTTTCATATTACCTGTTGATTATTGCTGATATTCTTCATATTTCTTCTTCAGAGTTGGTTTGTTGCTTACACTCGCCTGGGTCGCGCCCAGGTGGATCTTCTTGTTGAGAACGAGGACCAGTTCCCTTTTCTCCACCGATTCATTGCGGGGAACTACAGGGCTCCCTATGTATACCGGACTCGGGAGACCGGAGCTGCTGCTGTCCATGACCTACAGGAGGAGCAGGTAAATATTTTAGTATTCTTGCTTTTCAATAGTCAGATATAATATATAAATTACTGAAATAAAATCCTGTTCTTTTTTCAGATTGAGTGGGCCCCTTGGGGTGATCTGGGTCTCCATTTTGGGTATGGCCGTGCTCTGACCGCCTCGAGGACCAGGCGGCTTATCCGGGATGAGTACGGCCTTCTCTTCTATTTGGACGAGAGGGTCATTTGCCAGTACACACCGTCCCAGTGGCCTCGTGTTCTATTATTTCCTCCTGTTCTGATGAGGCGGACGGGCGAGATTGATCTGGTGATGGTGCAGGCCTTGGTCGACAGACTTGGCTTTCAGACGTTCACCGAGGAGGGAGACTACGCTGTTTTTGCTGCCCGTTATCTGATGAGGGAGCCAAAGGGGACTCGGGGATGGGTCTTTAATGAGAAATACCGGGCATTGGGAGGTGATCCCCATTACATACGGGGACAGACTCATTTAGCTAGGGCGGTTCCGGGTCATCTGCCACCTGTCCCCGATCAGAGGGACAACATTCCGAATTCCGAGGACGAGGTCCCCGAGGGATGTTCCTGCTGCGGCCGAGGGTGGTGGTCGGCCAGAGGGCGAGGGAGGTGATGCGACAGCGGTTCCGGAGTCGTCACCTCTGACGACACCTATGGGGGAGCAGCGCGCTGAGGGTTTCGAGTTTCCTACCGGCCCTTCTGTGTCTCCGGGGGTCCTTTTTGCTGCTGCGGAGGCTGCCGGGGGGAGAGCGGGATTTTCTGAGAGGTCTTGGGAGCCCGCGGACCTTGGGGCAGATTACGATCAGTTTGGGCGGACTCCTCCTGCGGCGGAGACTACTCCTTCCAGTGGTGTACCTCATTTGAGGGCGACGACCATGGTGGATCCTCCGGGGGTCCGCACATACGCCACGTTGACTCCTCTCCCAGCGACTGTCATGGGGCCTCCAGCCCGATCTCCAGGTTTTGGGGGTTCTTCATCCCGGCCTCCCCTGTTCCCGATCCGTGAGGAGGGCGGGTCCACTTCTGCTGGTGTTCCGGCGGGGTCGTCTATTTTGTGGGTAGATTTACCCCCACTTCCCAGGGATATCTCCTATGTCGGCGCAGGACTACGTCGATACACTGTCCCTGAGTACCCTCTTCCCGAGGATACTTTTGATTACTTGGGTGTCGCCCTGATGATGAGGTACCTTCTTCAGCTTCTCCTGATACCTTTATATCTATATCTATTTATTTTGACTGTGTTGATTCTCTTATCTTATGTCCTTTTACAGAGGGTGAGTGTACGGGTGGCAGATCTACGGGCTTGGCACGCCCAGTACCTCTACAGCTGGAACCTGCTCCAGTACGTCGGTCGAGACCCTCCAGCCTACATGCGCGACTATCAGAGGGCTATCGACGTCTCCCTATGGCCGGATGACCCCTTAACTTCCTCTCATGCTCGGTCAGAGTCTAGGTGGAGTAGCAGTCGAACCTCTAGGCGATCCCGATCTTCGGTGATCCGTCCGACGGCACCGGTTCAGTCTACGGGGCTTTCCCAGGCAGCAGTTCCTCCTGTTCTCGGTGTCCCAGTCGTTGATCTTACCCCCGAGGAGGGCTCGGGTGATAGTGGGAGCGTGTCAAAACGCGCTCGAGTAGATTAGTTTTCCCCTTCTTGTAGTGTATTGATACTTATGTTTCTTGCAAAAAGAACAAAATGAGAACAAGAAAGCATCCAGAAGTGATTCTTTTTGGCAAAAATGACTATTATGTGTAAGAAAAACAAAATTAGGGTACCCCTTAGATGGGTTTGTCGCGCGATAATCCCTCCTGGACATGGGTTTGTCGCACGACAAACAGGCACAGGTCCCTATTTTTTACTATAAATACACCCATCTTCCTTCCTTCATCCCCACATCTTCCAGAAATGTCTTCTTATCGCACAAATTTTGATTTTTCTTTCATCAATGCCCGAGATGCTTTGATATCTTCTGAAAACGGTCTGAACTTCGGTGCTTTTAGTCCTTTAGCGGGCTGGTGCCATCGTCCTGTCGAATTTTCCTTTTTGTTAGGTGCCTTGTATTTCTGGAGTCCTGCGGACCATCTCTTCCGCTTTAGACTAGATGAGCTCTGCCCGACCTATGAGGAGTTCTCCTGGCTGTTGCGTTCTGATGTTCGTCTCCCAATGGCAGTTCCCATAGAAGAAATCGGTCCCCGCGACATGCTAATTGCTCTGTTAGCCATTCCCCAAGCGGCCTGTGATGGTTTCATTACCGACGGACTCCTTGACCTCCATAAAATGGTGAGGTTCTTTCATTGTTATGAAGATAGGGCATCTTACGGCGTGGGGCGTACTGCAGTGACCCTGATTTGCCTTGTTTCTGATATGTTGCTGGTGACGGGTTCCTCCCGTGTTGATCCGACTATTCTGAGTTTGATTTACCAGGCTAGAAATGGGGAGTCTATAGTGCCGATCGTTCTTGCAGAGACCTTGAATGGTCTTGATGAGGTTCAACGGGGGGCTTCACCCTTCTTCAGGGGGAGTTCGCGTTTGCTATACATGTGGCTGCTGGAGCGCTTTTCGATCGGTGGGTTTCAACGGGATTCGGCTTGATAATCCTACACATTTCTTCCATCGTCCCCTCTTTGGGGCTTTGACCATGTATTCCTCTTATTGGACGGTGTGGTTTTCGGAGAACTTTCGGGCTATTCGGTGGAACATTCCTTGGTGGAAGCTGAGGGCGATGGTGCTTAGTACAGGGGGTCAGAACTATGTTCAGCTTCGCGGGCTTTGGTTTACCTCTTTTTATCTCCCCGGACGTCTTCTTCGACAGTTCAACGTTCCTCAAGAGATTCCTCTTGGTCTGAATAACTTCTCCTCTGAGTCTAAATTTGTGACTCCGCATGTTTCTTTATCGGTGGAGAAGATGTGGCGTGCTCGGCTGACTCGGCAGTTCAACTATGCTCGTTTCGGTATTCCCCGGCCCCTCCGGGCTGATATCATCCGCTCTTGCTGGCAATCCCTGGCAGGAGAACTGATTAATGACCCCCTTCAAATGGAGCGGTTCCGATTCATGGATTCTGAGCCTTCAGAAAATAACATTGTTTTTGCGTACCAGATTCTGGATGAGGCTCGAATTGATTTGGCCGCTGAGGACCCAGTGTGGCCAACCCCTAGGGATTAGTTTTTTCTTGTATGCTGTATTTCCTTTGTAACTTTCGGTGTTCTGAACCACCTCTTAATAATATATGAAGGGACCTTTTATGGGAAATAAATTTCTTTACGAAGTTTAAACCGGGCCTGAAGTCACTTCTCAGGTTGCCTACGTTCCCCCTTTTTTATTTTTCCAAAATACAATTTCGAGTTGGGGCTCAGGTTTACGTAGTTCTTATCTATACATGTTGTGCCTTATTGATAATACTTCTTCAGTCGGTCCATGTTGACTGGTGAATGTAGTAACTGTCCGTCTAAGTCAGCGAGTATAGCGGCGCCCCCTGTATCGATTTCTTTGACGATATACGGCCCTGTTCACTTCTGCCCGAACTTACCCCTCGGATCTCTGGCTGGCTCTCGAATTTCTTTTAATACGATGTCATTTTCATTGATACCCCGAGTCTTCACTTTCTGGTTAAATGCTCGAGCGATTCTCTTCTGATACCCTTGATGGTGGTACGCGGCTTTTAATCTTTTCTCATCCAGTAGGGCTAGCTCGTTATAACGTGCCTGGACCCACTCCAGTTCATTGACTTGATTTTCTAGCATTACCCTGAGGGAAGGGACTTCTAACTCGACAGGGAGGACTGCTTCCATTCCGTATGTAAGTGAGAACGGGGTTGCCCCGGTGGAGACCCTCTCGGTGGTGCGGTATCCCCACAATGCATATGGTAATTTCTCCGGCCAGTCCCGGCAGGTGTCGGTCATCTTGCTTAGGATATTCTTTAAATTTTTGTTGGCGGCTTCAACTGCCCCATTGGTTTGTGGTCTATATGGCGAAGATTTGTGTCGGGTGATACCGTATTCTTCCATGACTGTATTAGCTTCTCCTTCGAAGTGGGTGCCGTTATCCGAGATGATCTCGTGTGGGACCCCATATCGGCAGACAATATTCCTTTTGATGAATCGGGCAACTTTCTTGGCATCCAGGGTATGGTAAGACTCAGCTTCCACCCATTTGGTGAAGTAGTCGATGGCTACTAGTATGAATTCATGGCCGTTGCTGGCTTTGGGCGAGATTTTCCCAATGACGTCGACTCCCCAAGTTGCAAAAGGCTAGGGAGCAGTCATGTTGTACAACTCTTTCGGAGGAAGCTTCTGGGATTTAGCATAAATTTGGCACTTGTGACAACGGCGTACGTGGTTAGCGCAGTCAGTCTGCAGGGTAGACCAGAAATAACCTTGTCTAATGATTTTGCGGGCAAGCGTATGTCCGCTCATATAAGGTCCGCAATCGCCCCCATGTATCTGATCCATCATTCTAACTGATTCTTCTTCGGTGAGACATTGAAGATGAGTCCCGTCGTAGTTCCTCTTATACAATCTTCCGGCACAGAGTATGAATCCTGATGCTAGTCTTCTGAGCGTGACCCGCATTTTCTTGTCTGTTTTCTCGGGATACTGATGGTTCTTCAGTAGGTTCCAGATGTCATAAAACCAAGCGGTTGAGTCACCGTCTTTTTCAATCTCTACCTCAAGGGCCATGCAGTGTGCGGGTCCTGATTTCTTTTGTACTGTGAGGGTTATTTCTTCCATCCCCTCCGGAATATCGATCATAGATGCCAGGGTTGCCAGTGCGTCAGCAAAACTGTTCTGAGACCTGGGGACATAGTAAAACTCCGCATGCTCGAACCTTCCCGCGACATCTTCCAGTCGGGTGAGGTAAAGGACTAATTTCTCATCCCTGATCTTCCATTCCTTCAGAACTTGGTGGACCACTAGTGCTGAATCTCCGTATACCTGTATTTTCCTTATACCCCTTTAAAGAGCGATCTCTAACCCGAGTATGCAGGCTTAATATTCGGCCATGTTGTTGGTTCAGAAAAAATCCAGACGATATGATACCGGGGAGTGAGTTTGGTCCGGAGAGACTAACAGGATGCCTATCCCGTTTCCGTTTCGATTGGCGACCCCGTCAAAGTACAACTTCTAGTCTTCATCGATCTCGACATTCATGATGGTTTCGTCCGGGAACTCGGCTTCTTCTAGCATGTCTCCCAATATCGGATTGTGGGCCAGGTTATCAGCTATGATCTTGCCTTTGACTGCCTTCTGGGTCATGTAGGTGATGTCGAATTCGGAGAGTAAAAATAACCATTTTGCCATTCGGTTCGATAGAGCCGGTTTCTCGAAGAGGTATTTCAACGGATCAATCCGTGATGCCAGGATGACTGAGAAAACTAGCATGTAGTGCCGTAGTTTCTGTGTTACCCAGACGAGAGCGATGTATGATTTCTCCAATGGTGTGTAGTTCATCTCAAACGGGGACAGCTTCTTGCTAAGGAAATAGATGGCTTGCTCCTTTCGGGTATCGGTCAGGTATTGGGCTAGCATTGCTCCCACGGCTGAATCAGTGACGGTTAGGTACAAGATAAGTGGTAGTCCGGCTTGTGGTGGGGCTAATACTGGGGGGCTGGAGAGGTAGTCTTTTATCTTATCAAAGGCTTCCTGGCACTGGTCGTCCCATTCTCCTGGTGAAGACTTCCTTAGGAGTTTGAAGATGGATTCGCAAGTTTGAGTAAGCTGAGAGATGAACCTGCTGATATACTATAAATTACCCAAAAATCCCCAGACTTCTTTCTCGGTATGAGGTTCGGGCATGTCTCGGATAGCTCGAACTTAGGCGGGGTCTATCTCGATTCCTTTTTTACTAACGACGTAGCCCAAGAGCTTTCCTTTGGTTACCCCGAACACACATTTCTGCGGGTTGAGTCTCATCTGATACTGGCGGAGGCGATCAAAGAAGGCTCGCAGAGCTGGTACGTGACCTTTCCTCTCTTTTGATTTGATTATCATGTCGTCCACATACACCTCCACTTCTTTATGGATCATATCGTGAAAAATAGCGGTGGCTGCCCTCTGGTACGTTGCCCCGGCGTTCTTCAGCCCAAATGGCATAACGGTGTAGCAGTATGTTCCCCATGGTGTGATGAATGCTGTTTTCTCCTGGTGATCCGGGTGCATCTTGATCTGGTTATACCCGGCAAAATCATCCACAAATGACTTCAGGGCGTGGTTGGCAGTATTATCTACTATCAAATCGATGTTGGGCAATGGAAAATCGTCTTTTGGACAAGCTTTATTGAGATCTCGATAATCCACGCACATGCGGACCTTCCCATTAGCCTTTGGAACGGGCACAATGTTGGCTAACCATAAAGGGTACTCGATTACCCGTAAGAAACCCACACTCAATTGTTTCATCACTTCCTCTTTCACTTTCAAGGACCATTCTGGCGTAAGTTTGCTCAACTTCTGTTTGACGGGCCTAAATTCTGGCTTAGTGTGTATCTCGTGCATGACTATCTGACTGTTCAAACCTGGCATATCCGCATAAGACCAGGCGAAGACATCCACATACTCTTTCAGAGTTTGTGTGAATTCCTCTCTTTCTGTCTCACTTAGGCTTGCCCCAATGCGGACCTCTCTTCTTTCCTCCTCTGTTCTGAGGTTAATTACAAGAGTGCCTCCTTCCTCGCTCTATATACGTTGCTCCTCCCGTTCAGGGTGTTCGTTCAATCTTTCCAATTCCATATAAGCAATTACAGAATTAAAAATAACAGGATAACGCAAAATAGAGTTTTCTTCATCGATAATCGTATTTACAGGTACAAGTTTAAAAAGTTCATTTAGGAGTGACTCCTTCCTATCTTTACCCTCACTCTTATCTCTCACCCTTACAATTTCACTCTTTTCCCTTTCTCTTTGGTAGTCTGGATCAGCGTATATCAAGTGTACTGGGTCGTCTCTTGGCTCATCATCCCCAGAGCCATAATGTCGAAGAGATCTCCGATCATTTCTTCCTCTTCGCCTTTCTTGTCTTCTTTTTCTTCCTTCGGCCCGATTGTCAACTTGGTAGAGAAGCTGTGTATGGTTTTTTCCTTGATATAGAGGACCTCTTCATAGAAGATTTCCCATCCTGGAAGGTTCTCTCCGTCGCTGTTTCTCCAAGGCTCCTGAAAGCCGCAAAAGGGGAAGTCCTCTCATTCTTTAACAAAAAACCCGTTCAAATAGCTGAAACTCGGATACTGATGCCCTCGACCCCTTTTTTGTTGATCGTCCTCTTCAGTGTGTTGGTACCTCAAACCTTCCCTTTCGTACCTCGTTACTGGTTCCAAGGCTTGAAGTAATCCTGGCTGTCCTATTCCCAGACTGGCTCCAGGTAAGTATTTCATCATTCTCAGCATATTTGTGATCTTGGTGCTAAGACCGGGGATATTGTCAGGGGGAAGGTACTCGATCATCTGGGTGCTGAGAGTTTGTACTTGAGGCTCGTAGGAAAGTCTCCCAGCTGTATACTCTGACTCCCGATGCCTAAAACCGGTAATTTCAGATCTGCCAAGGTCCTTTCAGGATCTCCTTGGATGGTGATTACGTTCCCCTCGAACGGTATCTTGATCTTTTGGTGTAAGGAGGAGGGGAGTACTCCTATGTCGTGTAGCCATGCCCTTCCCAACAGTAGGTTAAAACTGGAGGGAATGTCTATGATTTGAAAGTCGGCTGGGAAGTTTCCCGGACCGACCATGAGATCAAGCTTCAGAGAACCCAAAACGGCTCTCCGGGTATTATCATAGGCCCTGACGGTTACGGTGGATGGGGAAAGCTCTGAATCTGAGATACCCAAGCATCTAGCAGTCTTCAGGGGGCAAACATTTATGGTCGACCCATTATCGATGAGAACTTGTGGCAAGATTTTTCCTCGGGTCCTGATAGTGATATGGAGGGCCCGGCTGTGTTTCCTTCCCAATGGAGATAAGTCTTCATCTGAAAATGACAGACTTCTTTGGACCGTAAGTGACCCGATCATGTTTAGCAGTTGTTCAGGCGTAGAGTCTGGCGATATGACAGCCTCATCTAGGAGTTTAATAAAAGCGGTCCTGTGAGGTTTGGAGGTAACCAAGAGACTCCAAATGGTAATGTGTGCCTGCGTTTTCTTTAACTGTTCCAGTACTCGGTCTTCTCCTACTTCCTTAGGAGGTGATGATTTCTCGGCATCCATCGGTGGTGGCTGGTATACCCTTCCTGAGCGGGTAATCTGTTGTATCCAAAGGGATGCTGAGTCTGATCCTTCTGAGATTTCTGATGTCTCTGGCTCTTCCGACCAACTGAAGGTCCCGGGGGAGGTTTCTGTCATACAGATTGTCTCCTTATGGGGGGTCGGGGTTTCCATGGCTGTTTCTTCTTGTCTTAGGTCCATCCTATCCCAGCTTTCCCGGGATTGGTTTTGATTATGAGTGGTTGCGAGATCCCCTGATTTGTCTTTCCTAAGCCCTGCCCAGGTAGGAAGTTCATCTTGGCCATCCATTGGTCGATTATCGGGTTGAGGCCTGGGGAAACTTGTGCTTTTGCCGGTAGCATAACGGGCGCCTTATAGGCTGAGTAATCCCGAATGAGTCCTACGGTGTCAAAGCCTTCTTCATCAGTAGTAAAGGCGTTAATTCCCGCAGATAGAGCATGATTGGGAAGGGGATTGTTGGTAACATTGGGCCCACCGGGTGCGGGGATGGTTCCAGCTTCAATAAGGTCCTGGATACGATGGCGGAGAGCCAAGCAGCGTTCCGTGTCATGGCCTGCCGCTTGATGGTATGCACAGTTCTCATTCATTCTCCAGGTGCTGAGAATAGGGTTTGGTGGGGGGCGTGGGTTGAGTGGAGTGATCAGTCCGGCTTTTCGGAGTAGTTCCAGGCTTTTGACCAGAGTAGTGGGGAGGGTGCAGAAATTTCTCCTTTTCTTGGCCTCGGTGCTCGAAGAGTCTCCTTGCGCAGGCCAATTCATTGGGGGGACTTGTGGTGACTGTTGAAATGGGTTTTGTTGATACGGGTATGAGCTTAGTTGGTTTACGGCTGAAGTGGCCGTCTTTCTTCCGGTGTAAGAGGCCTTCTTGGTGTCCGTTTATGCCTTTTTGGCCAATTCTTCCTCTACTTGTGACCCCATACTCAACAGGGCTCTGAAGTGTGGGAAAACATGCTTTCCTATGCAGTTTAATACAGCTGGAGTAAAATTCTTCTGTATGATCTCTAACTGCTCTTCTTCATCGGGCCGTTTGGACATTTGGGAGGCCATTTCTCTCCAGCAGGTGACAAAGTCGCTGAAGCTCTCTTTCTCGCCTTGCTTGGCCATCTCCAGGTGTTTACGGGTAATTTCCAAACTCTCGTTGGACCCGTACTTGGTCATGAACTCCTTGACGATATCTCCCCAAGTTTTTGTGTGGTGTTTCTCTAGATCAAAAAACCATCTCAGGGCGGCCCCCGTGAGAGTCATGTGAAAGGCCTGAGCCAGTTCCGGCTCTCCACAACCGGACACTTGCATGGATCTGATGTAGGATTGGAGATGGGTTTTGGGGGGTGTGGTACCTGTGAATTTGGTGATAGAGGGGAGCTTAAATCCTTGAGGTAGTCTGGCTTCTGGGTAGAGGGAAAAGGCGTTCATGTCTGTGATCTCGTCTGCCCCTTTTATCAGAGAAATCCCTCTTTGTAGAATCTTCATCTGCTCTTTTAATTTCTTCATTTCTTCGCTCTCTCTTGACACCTCATCGGGTTGTTCCCGAGCTATAACCGATTCTGCGTACATTGCCCGGAGTCGGTTGATGTCTAGGTACTCATTGGGAGGGGCTACTGGGGCCGGTGGTGGAATGGGTCTTGCGGGAACTTGTGGCCATGGTTGGTATTGGGGGTCAAAGCCGGGTTGTACTTGGGGTTGCGGCCAAACTATGGGTGGCTCTTGCTGTTGGTAAGTGGGGCCTGAATCCGGGGCCCATTGGTTCTGATCGTTGGGGTCGGTTTGAACGGGACCAGCTATGATAGGGCCCGTTTGGGGTGGATTGGTTCCTTGGACTGGGGGAAGTACTTGGGAAGACTGTCCTTGATTCTGATCTCGATTCGGGGGTAGCCGCTCAAACCCTGGTGGTGCAGTTCGTTCGGCTGATAACTCTTCCATTCGGGTCCGGGTGCTCTGTTGCTCGCTTGTGAGGTTTGCCTAATTCATGCTGTCGGTCATCAGCAAACGGTACATCTCGGCTAAAGTTGGTTGAACTGCAGACGCCTCGGCTAGGCTCTGATCTGTCTCCTGATTCTCGCGTCTATCGACCATTTCAGGTGTGCTTGGTCTTACTAGTCTCCCGGTGTGATCTTGACCGGCCCAACCTTCTAGTCTGTTGTCGCTTCACGACTGTAGATGAAATCACGTGGCGAAGATGAAGGAAGACTACGATGCGACTCGATTTTTGCCAAAAGAAACACTAAAAATTGCCGAGAAAAGCCTCGGATTTTAAAAAGGTGTTGGAAAGTAAGCCGTAAGGTGGTACATCCCCTACGTCTATTTGATAAGTGTTTTAGCCGACTCAATTTTATATGCAGCGCAGGTGTACGAACGGTTAAGGCTTCAGGCTCCCTCCTATTTGGCAAGACCTTGCGATATACCCCAAGGGCGGGTACGTGCAAGAGTCTTTTGATATACTTCCCGGGTACGTGAGTGTTCTCTTCACTCGATATACCTCGGCGGCGTACTTGGCCAAGGAGAGTGGAAGTAAATGCTTTTGGTTTATGTTGGCCCAAGCAAGCCAACTCCCTACTCACTTATAATACTTCCAAGGGTTTGGGGTAAATTCACACTCGTAGAAACAATGCATGATTTTGTAAAAGTGTGTTCAAAGTTCGAAAGGTTGGTTTCACAAATATCATTCATCTTGATTGTGTATTTTGAAAAACTCCGATTTTTAGAAAAAAAAATGTTTCTTCTCAATCAATTAACATGAGTAGGGAAAGCAGTAAAAGCAAGTATTCAACAGATAAACAAAGGTCCACATATAAGAGTCTAGTTTTCTAACAGTCCCCAGCAGAGTCGCCACTGTGAGAATCTGCAAATGCGACCCCCGGGTCTCGTCCCCGTTTGGTTGGGCGTCTGTAACGTCGGAACGAATTCAGTCGTTCCATTTGCTGGAGTGTTTCCGTTGATTCAGATCATGTGTCCTTATGTTCTATTTCTAGATGAAAAGGGGTTCATTTAGAGTCGCCAGTACGTTTTACGAGAAAACGGACAAAAAAGGGGTCATGTAAGAGGAAAGGCTTATAGGCAAGCCTTTCCTTTACATGTTTGTCTACGAAACCAGGATTCTATAGGGTTCGAAAACTATATTACGGTTTGGGAAGGTGTTAAGCACCCATTCCGCCCTCTCGGTCTCTAATGGCCTTATATGTTTATTCTATGTTGAAGAACTTGGATGCTTTTACTGACAGTCTACTACTTTCTAAGTGAAAACCCTAATTTTGGGAAAAACGGGAAAAGGGATGAAAACCTTGTATTCCGAGATCCGATGTTTTTATATTTAAAAGATGTAAATGACAAATGACAAAAACCTTTTTATTTTGAAAGAGTATTCCGTATTATTTCCTCAGATAATGACGGTTTTCTCGAGTTGTGATTATTTTGGAAAGGTTCGGATCTTGTAGTGGAACTAATTCAATATGGAATTGGAACTCTTGAGGGGAGTTCTACTGGGTGTATCGCAATCTATGAACCAGACAAGATACGCCGGGTTTTAATTCCTAGGTAAGTTTTACCGGTTCGGGTTTTGAAAACAGGATTTTATTCCGAACGATAATGTACTTACTCTTCTGGTTTTGAAAGTGGTTTTATCAGGGTCTTTTGTTTTGAAAACGGTAGACTATTTGTAACTTGGCAATAAGTTTATTCAAATAAAACGTGGACAAAATAACAGAAATAAAACAAGTGCACAGATATCTAATTTTAAATACTAGAAGGGACTTTCTTTACCTTCCCGACGAGCATAATAATATAAGAAAGAAAATATGATGCGGCGGAGAGATTTCCGGCGATAATAATCTTTTCCTTCTTCAGGTATTTTCGAGAATTTGATTCCAGAGACGGGACACGTCGAGTGTCGAGAATAGATTCGATAACTCTTCAGAAATAAGACGATAATAGAGAAAGCTCGATAAAAGACTAGAAAATCACATTAAAATTCAGAATTCTTTGATCCCAAGTTGCTGCCTAGAACCCTTGGGGGTGTTGGCCTATTTATACTGCTCGGGGAAGATTGTCGCGCGACATTTCCCCAAAAAGGGCAAGTGTCGCGCGACACTGTGATATGTCGCGCGACAATGTGTCAATGCCGCGCAACAAACGGCTGAAGTGATATTTCTGATAGACTGATGTGTCAGAGAGTGGATGGTCTGGTGCAGAGGGGGATTGTCGCGCGACATAGTGGGATTGTCGCGCGACAATGTGATATGTCGTGCGACAATCTCTTTTGAAAAAAGGTTTGTTTGGCCAACAAACCCTTTCGGGGAAGTTTCAGGTGTTCGGGTGGGTCCCAGGCCCAAAAACAACAGTTCTTGAAGGTCGTTAGGGTTCTTGCGGGGGTCATGGATCGGGGTGTCTACATGTTGTGTTATTGTTCGTCATCTATCTACAGCAAAATAACATATGCAAACATTTAATATGCTTATTTTAAAAAAAATTCCTACTATTCCTTACACGCAATTGTCCCAATAGGACATAGTAGGTCCAAGATCCATATTACACAAGGTATTAAGAAAGCTTTGGCTTTTCACTTAAACTTTGTTAATTAGGTAAGCAACATTTGTTAATTACATTCTATGCAATTCTTGGTTTGTTGAGTTTTACATCTTATGTTTCGGCTTCTCAACACTTTGCCTCAATGCCCAAAACCATTTTGATGGCCTCGTGAAATCAAACCAACACTTTTCTGACTTATGGATGTCCGACTTCCATACTATTAATTTATGATGATCTAAGATAACCCCGCTTTGGCAGGCGTCTTCTATAATAATCATAAAATTAATAGTTATTAGTGTTGGAAAGGCACAAATAATTTCATTTGTTCTAGGGACATAAATATGCAGTTACACAATAATACAACAGAATATTTAAACAAGCATAAAACAATAAATATGTGATATAGCATGGCCAAAGAAATAAAGCTACTAATTAACTTTGCTTCCATCCTTTGTAGCTTTGGACACTCCAAAATTCTCGGCTATCTTCTCTTGTGATGAGGGATCCTCCATCTTCTATGCGAGGTAATATACAAAAATTGTACAGCCTAATACAAGAGACTAGTAATTTAAAATTACATTGCAAAACACAAAACGACACGCAAGCCGTATTTAGTTTGGCCATACTATATCACTTTAAATTATAACCCTGCAAGTTAGTATTATCCCATAACACAACACATTTCATACTCATAAATGCGAAAATTAAATTTAATCAATTATTAAATAAACACTGAGGGGTTTGGGGCAGCGCCCCAATCGGGGTTCGGGGGGAACACCCCGGCGGCGGTCCCGCTTCTGCCACCGTGGGGGGGACACCTCGGTGTATGACCTGCAAGAGAATCACACTTCTGCCACCGTGGAGAATTTGAACGATTTCAAATTATTTTCTCCAGAAACGTGTCTAACCATATTAGACAGATTCGTCTAGATTAATCATATTAATCTGTCATATCTCATTAATCAAATTAATCGTTAAGAACCCTATAGCCGTGATCTTATCAGGTCTATAACGATTGCGTAAACCCTAACAGAACGATTCTGAATCGCTAAACATGATGATTGCGGAATTAAAATCATGACAGCATGAAACTTAAACGAACAATATGTCAAAACATGAACCCTAATCGAAACTGTCAAACATAATCAAGAACGTGTCGATAACAGTTATCCATTCATTACGTTTTTGACATATCAGATCTCTATTAATCAAAGGACATATCGTATATGCAAAATGATTAATGAAAATAGAAACATGCTACAGAAAACTATTAACCCATTAATCGATATTAATAAAACCTAGCATGATACTAAACTCCAAATATGATAATAATCAAAATTTTAAACGAGAACAGATCTTCAAGTTATAAAACGACTATAATCATGATCGAAAAATAAAGAACAGCAATAACCTCCCTCTGATACCACTGTAGTGAATTAGGGCAGTAATCATGCATCTCATACACTAATTTACGCACTAATCTTTAAACCCTAGGATCTATGCTGTTCAATAAAATCGACAGAAGACATACCTTATATGCGATTTGGTGTCAATGAAACGAACAGGATGGATCGGATCCTTCTGTTGTTGTCGTCCTTAGCGTAGAAACTACGACGCCTCTACGGTATGCACACACGAACGAGATGAGATCCTTGCTTGGTGTACTAGCGCCTTCTAGGGTTCTCTCAATTAATTCGACTCTCTAGCCTCTCTAAGTTTCCTTAACGGCCAAGATGAATAAAGGTTCCTTTCTATTAGGGAACCCTAGTGAGAACCCTAAGCAACAAACGAACTAGGCCCAAGTCCAACTTGGCCCGTTTTAATTCGTTTTGATCCAACTCGTTTTGGTGTGCGACCCTGTAGGTTTTACACTCTTTGGCAGTATAATTAAAAGCCCGTTTTATTATACGAATAGTAAGCGGTCTCTAATAAAACATTACTACTATCCAAATGGTATAAAGGTCAAAAACGACACAACCTTAAATTGATATTCCACATATTAACTCCTTTTGTCAATCGATATCTGGATTGAACACACGACTAGGCAAGTGTTATTCTTGTATAGTTCAATCTTTATTTCTTGATCTCTAAGTATAATTAATCTAAAACAAATGACATCTCATTTGTGCATGGCCATGCAAATATTAATTATACTTATCAAGGGGCCCAACGATATCTCTCTCATTATATGAGAGTGACAAATCCCATCTTGATCAACCACATACCTCTACATAGTTCATAGTATGCTCGATCATCATCATTATAATTACTCGGTCAAGAGCAACGTTTGATAATACCTGACATGCTAATCCCTATGTTGGTAACCATGGCGATCTCAGGTCTGAGGATAATACGATATCACAACTGGGGAACATCACTGATGACATTATGTAACACTCCTCGCAGTGTCCCCAAAGCGGGTCGGTGCGATACTTTGTTCCCTAACAAGTATCAGTATGTTCAGCTTAATATCTCCATATCCATGACTTGTGGAACATAGTCATCAGCTGACTCATACTCTAATCATTGCATCAATGTGATCCTAGGTTATTGAC
The DNA here is from genome assembly GCA_021464415.1 of Lonicera japonica. Classification (NCBI taxonomy): domain Eukaryota; kingdom Viridiplantae; phylum Streptophyta; class Magnoliopsida; order Dipsacales; family Caprifoliaceae; genus Lonicera; species Lonicera japonica. The sequence goes on along the minus strand of CM038468.1, from coordinate 10,828,374 downwards.
ACATGATCAGGGACATCTAAACAATATTATTATAACATTACTAGCATCCCACAATCTAGTCACGTACTTGATGAACTAGTATTAATAAATATTATTTACAAGAGAATATAAAGTAAAATGAAATAAACTTTATTTATGACAATAAGCATAAGATATCCAAGTACAAATCATAATATATGAATAGTCCTAGGACATATCTCTTTCACCATGAGCCACGTCCACTCATCCACACGCTCCACAAACTCTACAGGAATGTCTGTGCCGTATGTATTGAAGTGCACCTTGCACTCCGACATCCATTGATTGAACCGCAAAGATGCCATTTTTTGGATGTATTCGAACATCTCGATATTCTCGTGGCTGAAGTCATAGTAGGTCTACAAAACAAAAATAACATATATAAGTTGAATTTAGAAAATTTGAACAAGTATCTAGAAAATAGAAATTAGTTAGTCGCCTTTACCGAGATGTGGTTGTAAACAATCTGAAGATGCTCTCTAGGCAGATCCCAATATGAAGGTGCCACCATTGGGACTTTGTCCCTTACGACACTGCTTATGTCACGTGTGAGACGGCCTTGAACCACCTGAGACGACTGCAATTTAAGCTCGTCATACCACTCGAGCTTAATCTTTCCATGCTTTCGCACCTCTTCACTAGTCTTCTTACCCACCACTATGCCTCTCGTGTGAGTGGAGGCGGATGTGGAGGTCGAAGTATCTACAGATTAGAACATACAATATAATTTATATATATATAGTTTTAGTAGAAGAAAACGAAAAAAAAGAGAGAAAAGGATATGTAATCACCTCCGCTCTTGCAGCGAATGCTGTGAGGAAACGAACGCCCAATGGTGGAGGTGCTCCTGGCAAATGAATGCTGGGTAGACGGAACTTGAGCCGTAATCAACTGCAACTCCAGATTGAGCAATGTCCGTCTCCTAAGAGTCATCTTAGGCGACGCACATTGAGCAATGTCTGTCTCCTAAGAGATATGGTCGAAAGGCTTTGAACAATTTAAAATGTGACCGTTGGAAAACTTTAGGCGACGCACATTGGTCAAAGTGCGTCTCGTAAGTGAATTTTCAATTTTTCAAAATTTCAAAATTTCGATGACAATTGGGTGACTTTAGGTGACGCACATTGGTCAATGCGCGTCTCCTAAGTGAATTTCCAAATTTTTGTGAAATATTTAGGCGTGGAAAATTACTTTAGGTGACGCACATTGTTCAAAGTGCGTCTCCTAAATTAATTTTCAATTTTTCAAAATTTTGATGAAAATTGGGTGACTTTAGGCGTCGTACATTGGTCAATGTGCGTCTCCTAAGTGAATTTCCAAATTTTGTGAAAAATTTAGGCGGGGAAAATTACTTTAGGCGACGCACATTGGTCAAAGTGCGTCTCCTAAATTAATTTTCAATTTTTCAAAATTTCAAAATTTCGATGAAAATTGGGTGACTTTAGGCGACGCACATTGGTCAATGTGCATCTCGTAAGTGAATTTCCAAATTTCAAAATTTTGTGATATATTTATGCGGGGAAATTACTTTAGGCGATGCACATTGGTCAAAGTGCGTCTCCTAAATTAATTTTCAATTTTTCAAAATTTTAAAATTTCGATGAAAATTGGGTGACGTTAGGCAACGCACATTGGTCAATGTGCATCTCCTAAGTGAATTTCCAAATTTTCAAAATTTTGTGAAAATTTTAGGCGGGGAAAATTACTTTATGTGACGCACATTGGTCAAAGTGTGTCTCCTAAGTGACATTTTAGGTGACGTACATTAATTTGTGTACGTCGCCTATGACTTATCTTAGAAAACGTACAATGACCAATGTACGTCGCCTGAGAGACCTGTCCTTGATGCGATGCACCTTACTATGTGCGTTGCCTAAAGGTCAAGTTTAGGAGACGTATTACATGTGTACGTCGCCTAAGATGGAACTTAGGTGACGCAATCGCTTGTACGTCGCTTAAGTTAAGTCTTAGGAGACGGACGGTAATGTTCGTCGCCTAAGATGTATCTTACGCGACGAACCTATTTGTGTGCGTTCCCTAAACCTTTTCCTGGCATAGTGTCAAGGAAATTTTTTTCGTCCCCAAGAAATTATTTTTGTGGAAAAAGCCAAAAATTAAGGCCCCATTTGATAACATGGAAAATGATAGCAAAATCAATTAGTTTTTTTGAGAAATTGAAAAATAAGTTGTGATAGGGTGTCATTTCTTCTTATTTTTTGGCTTTTCCCAAGGAATTTTTTTCTTTAGAATGATAAATAAAAAAATTCTACAAAAATTTTAGAAGGATGGATGACATCTACAAATGAAAAGAAGTATAAGATTGATAACTTATAACTCCATCACTCAAACTTATTTTTAACCTATCACAAAAAGCATTTTTTTTTAACTAGTTTCCATCTTGTTATTAAACAGAGCCCAAGAGTTATTCTTACAACATGCATGACTCGATCAACTTATTTTTCAACTTTTCAGACATAAAAACTATCTTTCCTAGTATTTTATTGTCTTTTTGATATCAAACGGGGCCTAACACATTAAGGTTGTTTTACACACTTATGTTAATTTGTAGGTGAATAAAGCATGATGTTATGTAAGCATCTTTTATATGATTTTTGATCTCACCCACTCCTTTAACGTGAATATGCATTAAGCAAACAACTATATAAACTATTATATATCTTGATGATAATGAAGAAGTTTGGTTTTATTATCTGGTTGTTTATTGTTTTTATTCTAAAATAAAAATTAACAAATACCAATTTCGTTTTTTTTAATTAATTGAAATATTAGAGAAAATTAAATTTAATGAAATATATGTTTTAATAAGTATAATAAAATATTGTCCGGTGAAAAATGCAACATTTTAACTTTTTAATTATAATTAGTTTTAAACATAAATTTAATTTATTTTGTCCATTAAAAGAGACAAAATTAATAACGGACATGAAAGTGACAATGGAGTTGTGATAAACCATACAAGTTTTAATCTTTAAAATTTTAAAAAAATAAAAAAATCTATAAAGATGTAGCAGAATTCTAACTGCCATTGACATTAAATTTTTTATTTTAAACACTTGTATTCAGCATATATATATTAGTTGATGTCGTTCCAATATGTTGGATCTTATTCTATCTTATATGAATTGTTGGGAGGATAAAAAATATTATATATATATATATTAGTTGAATTGTAAGTCATAAAAAATTTAAAACAATAGAAATAATAATGAGAATGCATTACTTGTGTTTATATATTATAGGTACGTAAATATTAAGATATGATTATATGGTTTGGTTTATATATTATATTATTTTTTATTTTATTATATATAGTGTGCAGAATAGTATTTTTACAACTTTTTCGATAACTTTCTTGTACGTTCGAAAAATTTTCTTTGAAACATACCAAGCAAAAATTAGGAAACTTTTCTGCAATGCCATCAAAAATTAGTTTAGACAATTGTACGTAAACTACCGTAGCACAAAGTACAAATTTGCACTTTTCAATGCCGCAAATTTAATTTTACATAGCCTAATCATGGGGCGCATGCATCTTTGATTCTACAATCTATAGCAGCATTGAATTATCTTCCAGTTCAGATTTGTGGAGTCATACCGGATAAAGTTTTGAATGCGCTAGAGGTGAGATACATCTTTTTTGATCGATTGGTAAGAATATTAATATTGTTGTGATTTTATCACGTTCTAAAATTTTAGCAAATTATATGCTAGTCATGATTGCAAATTGTGAATAATTTCGACTTTGCGGGTTTTTCTGATAAATAATTTATTGTGGTTTTGTATTTTTTGTTGGTCTGCCAATGTTACATAAGAAAAAAATTAGAATCCAGTCTCTCCTCTCAAATATTTTTCTGGATGCATTTCTTGTTTTTTTTTTAATGCTTACGATCCCTCAAGTTCAATATCTGTGATTTCTCGATCGATCACATTTGTGCTATCTATAAACAAAGATTTCTCAATCACACTTACTGTATATGTCACAATTGAACCGAGATTTTTCAATCCCAAAAACTGTACTTATGATCGAGAAATCATAGAAACTCAAGTATTGTATGTGTATATGAGTTCTCCCAGAGGTAAATACTGTACTTGAGAGACCACAAACTTTTTTTTTTTAAAAAAAGTTAATGGACCGCATCCAAAAAATTTCTTCTTATAGGGACCAAATGCTAAAAGATTCCTATAAAAATTGTATTATTTTTCATTTCTTTTTGGCCTGAAACGTATTATTATTTTGTAAAAAGAAATTATGACACTCAAAAAATTGTACATCTTTCTAGAAAGTTATTTACTGGAGGACTATTAAAAAAAAATTAGAGCTCGGTTTCTATTTTAAAACATTTTTAAGATCCGGTTCACTAATTTTTTCAAAGGATGTGATCCCTGTTTATTAGTATCTTATGGCACACATGTACTGTATTTTTGACCACCTGTGACTAAAAAATCACAAATACTCAAGTACTATAAATATATATTTGAATCATCGACAAAGGCAGATACGGTATTTAAAGGACCGCATGCTTTAAAGAACATTAGTCGACCGCATTGTATTTTGTTTTTTAACTGGGATTACTGTGACACCCCGAACCGCTCAGGTTAGAAAAAGTAATAGAATCAAACAAACTGTATTTTTATAGCAAGATAATTTTGAAGATACAAATTATAATTTTACAAACTCCACAATTATGAAATACAATCTCTCTGTTCTATCCAAAAATAATAATTAACTAGACTAAACGTGCCCGATCCACTAGCCCAAACCAACTCTATCTACCTTGAATAACCTCTGTTAGAAAAAGAGGGAAGGGGCAGTACATAACACAAGAATGAAATTATTTCAATAGAATATTTTATAGATAACAAAATATTCTACAAATTCAACCATCACCCGGTCTCATACACAGGTCTATCTCGATAACATGTTAAAAAACTATCCACCTCATCTTCACCGCATCGAAAGTTCTCGCCAAGCTTACACAATTGGTTTATTAGGCATCTTGGAGAGTAAATTTAACCATGAACCAATCAGTTTAATCGTAATTAAGCCAACAACAACAATTAACCTTTCATGAGGCCAAATAATATGCAACGAATTCAAATCAACACAACGGATTCAATGAGAGTGCAACAAACAGGATAACAAATTAATACTCTTGAGATTTAAAATACATGTTATGTAAAACCACTTACCTGAAAATATAGCACCATAAAATAACATTATAATACTAATTTTCTTTCACTCACTTCCTGTCCCTTTTTTCCTAAGGCCCTCTTTATATTTTTCTCCTTTGCCTCTGCTTCCTATACCATTTCTCCCCCCCCCCCCCCCCCCCCCCAACACATACATATATATATATAACAAAGCTTGTCTTAATAAAGAAAAATCACTTAACAAAGTGGGACTCATAAGAAAATCAATAGCCAAGTTGAAAAGTTAACTAACTTGACTAGCCTTGATTTTACCACATTACTCAATTGGACACTTCAACCCCATATCAATCCATAACACTTCTATGTTGGCCTACTTATCTATACATAATAAAATAATATAAGAATTTTGTGAAACTAAAGACTAAGTTTGACCATTTGTGGTATAAAGTATGATGCAAAAAGATAGTTTAGACCATTTAAGATGACTACTGAAACTCCATCCATCACTATTGAAGAAGCAGATTTGTTTCTCCGGAGCAAGAAGAAGATGAAGGAAGGCTCTAATTATGATGTTATGCAAGGTATTGAAGTTTCATTATATCACCACTACCTAGGTCTTCACATCCGCATCTCAGTTTCGTTAACATGGTAAAGAAAACAGGTTATGAAAACCCTAAGGGCTCGTTTGGTTCGAGTTTTGGGAATGGAATGGGCATGGAATGGGCATACTTGATTCCTGAAAAGTTTCTTTCCTGGCATCTAGGATGTCATGCTGATGTTTGGTTCAACCGGGAATAGGAATGGAATAAAGTATTAATTACAAAAATACCCTTCTTTTTATAAGATGAGAAGACATTACATACTAATTTTTCAAAAGAGACAATTACTATAAGAAATTACAAAATTTACACATGCCTAGCTAATAACTATCCCACAAAAATTGTGAAAAAAAATTACAACAAGAAAAAGGAATAGAAAAAAGTTCCAATTTTTTTTTTATCATTTTTGTGCAGCAGCGTAACTAAAAAAAAATAGTTTCAAACAATATTTTCATACACGGATGGAAAAATAATTATTTATTCATAAAGAAGAGTGTTATTTTGGCCCTAACATGAAAAATTAAAAATGATGTCCATTGGTAATGGTTTATTCCTTATGATTTAAATGGGAGAACTTGGGGGAAAGGTTTGTTCCTCGAATCATTTATTCCGGACTTAAAACTTGAACCAAACGCGGGAATCATTTCGAAATGGAATATAGCATTCCTGGAATGGTTTAAATCTTGAACCAAACGAGCCATAAAGGTATCAGTTTTAAGGGAGTGGTTCTTTTGGACCAAGAAAAGATCTCCATTTCCCTGCCTTCCATCACTAACCCATATCTGACAATAGCCATTAATCCAGAATATGGTAGCTCGCTGGAGACTCCTTGGAAGAAAGCTATCATATATAGTTAAGTTAGTTGCAGGGCCGGTCCTGAGTTTTGAGGGGCCCTAGGCAAATTTTTGTTTCAGGTCCCTTTTGTATTTTTATATGTTTATGTAATATAACTACACTAATAAATTCTAACAAAAAAATTATATGGCAATTAGATTTGAAAAGTTACAAAAAAAATAATTAAATTTCTTACTCCTGTAGAATTTAGTTAAACCAAATACTAAAAGATAATGCTTTATTCAAAAATAAAAAATAAAAAACCAAACTCAAATCAATTCATTAATTTTCTTCATTCACATTCCCACCAATTTGTTCTTCATTAGAAAAAAATTCATTTTCTTCATTCAAATTTGTTTTAGCGGTATCCTCTTCTGCATTCACTAATTCTTCAACCAAGTCCCCTTTTTTTTTACTACATAAAATCTATCAAGAGCCCCTGATTGTGATTGAATTAATTCTTCAATTTTTTGCTTCTTTTTCCTCTTCTCATACCCTGAAATATATTTTCTAGTGGACATTTTTATAAAATAATAAAGGAACAATAGAACCTGATTAGCTCAAGCGATTGGCGAAGTAATCACGAATATGCAATGGCCAAGCAACCACAACTTGATCTTTAACAATTTCTATAATATTTTGATAATAATAATAATAAATAAATAAAAATATTAATCTTAGAACTCATCATTATTAATCAACAATCACAAGAAATTAAAACTTACAAAATCAAATTAGATTAATGCAAAAAAATTAATAAAAAAATCAAAAGCTAGCCAATTAACATAAATTTTATTGATACACCGATACGTAAAGAGAAAAAACAAACCTTAACACTTGAAGATTGTGAATAATCGTGAAGTATACTGGTGCAGCAACCGGCGAAACAAGGTCAATGATTATCACCATGAACTATATTACCAAAGAGAACTAAAAGATAAGAGAAGTGAGAAAGTAAAACTATTGAGCATAGAATACGAATGGTCAAGCTAAAGCCAAAAGATACAAAGACTTGAAAAAAATTTAATTAATTGAATTAATGGGCTAAATGGCTGCCGACCTATTGTGCCTGCAGTGCTGCCCCCCTATTAGGGTTTTTTATTTTAAGTGCTTATTTTAAGGATTTGCTGCTTATCAAAATTGAAAAAAGAATACAACAGCATGGCTCGAACTCGAGATGGCGCCTCACCCCAAAAAGCAACAACAGTACCTTCAACTACTGGACCAGTAACAACCTTGTTAAATATTATGCACTCATATAATTTTATTCATTATAATGTGTGTGTATATATATAAAGTTAAAAAAATTGGAGGGCCCTGCTATGTCAGGGGCCCTAGGCAAAGGCCTGGGCCGCCTATGCCCAGAGCTGGACCTGGTTACTTGGTAAGACTCCTGTTCCCCACCATGAAAGCATGGTTGATTTCCTTATGGTAATTGGGGGTGATTTTTCACTCATGAAGCTAGGTAATGGATTTTACTTATTCAAATGTGAAGATGAGGATACCATTGATCGTGTACTCACCGATTGTCCTACGTCGCCGTTCAAAAATGGCAACTAGGTTTCTTAGTCTATTGTTTCTAATTGCATATGGAGACATATTCTTGAATTACTAGTGTGTTTATATACCCAAGAATTTTTTTCCCTATAGCGCTCTTCTCGTATCGGCATCCCTCACATGGTAAACAATAGTACTTATTTGGCGAATCGTGGTTGTTTTGCGCATATGAGCATTCAAGTTGATTTTAATAAGCCATTGACAAGTAAAGTTTTGATTGATAGTTAGTTAATGTAGATATGAGAATATTATGGCAATTTATTTTAAATGTGGCCATATAGGGCATGAATCTGAAGCATGCAAGATGGGTCCTCCCATGCACGTTGTTAATCATAAGCATATTAATATGATTACTGTGATGGAATCTCTTCAAATAGAGGTTGGCAATTCTCCTGATCAATCAGTTTCGTTGAACCATGGTGAACCTGCTGGCCCAGAATAGGGACATTCGCTTATGGTCCGATGTAGAGGGAGGTGGCCAAACATATATCCTGGCATAAATTATCTACACGTAATAGGCCTATTCCCCATAGTAGACATCCAAACAAGTTGGTCCAAGTTAAAGATAGAGATCAATCACCCCCAAATACTTGATTAAACCTAATACCCTCCACTTCCTCCTTCAAAGGCTATTGATTCACCTCCTCCAAAATCCACACAATATATGGGCTTTACACCTATCCATCATGAATTCTAATCTCATGTGCACAATATTAATGACTTTGTTTCTCACAAATTCTACTGTAACATGATAACATTAATACCAGCAATCATTCCCACAACTTCAATGAGCAACAGTTGTGTGTGAACCTGAAATCATTGGTAAATAATCCAAATCAAAAGTCCAATCTCAACCTCTATCTTAAACCCATTAATTTAGGCATGTAACTCCTTGCACATTTGCCTCAACTTTCGCTCCATAATAAACCACCTATTTTTCATACAACCCCTACCGCCAAACACGTCACTGATAGAGGAACCACTGACGCGCTTGAAATAGTGCAATCGTATACACCCAAGTGTAGGCGGTCAAGTTGTAATATAGACTTATGGAAGTCCGAGTGTCGAACCACAGGGAGGGGACTAAAGCTTTTGTAGATCACGTGTTTATAAAATAATTATTGATTGATTAAAATTGTTGTGAATTGCTTTGTGGAGAAATGTGTAAAATAAAACTTAAATTTATGAGAATTTTCTTGTATTTAAGGAAAGCGAAGGCTTTGGGGGTTTATTTGTTATTTATTGGGAACCATGGTTTATAAATCCAATTCGGCTAATTCATTCTCCTTATTGTGTTGCATATTGTACTTTTCATTTAGAAGTCTAGATGTTGGCGGTAAAAGATTTCGAGGAAATACAACCAATCCAACTTTACTAGGCTACCTTATGAGGGAAGACAAACACCACATTTAAGGAGAAAAATAAGCAATTATAGAGTTCTCAAATATAGGCACAAAGTATGTTTAAGTGTTGTAGGTGACAAGGAAAAATAAAACCTTACTTTACACTTAACCATAAGATGTGACCATATTTGAAATAAAACTCTATAATTTTATATAAAAGGCATAGCCATCCATTTATAATGGTGATTGTAAAATAATATATGCTTACTTGAAATACTTTGTTTGTATATAAATGATTTAAGTAGTACTAATCATACATGGCATGAATAGCCTATGTATCATTTATGTACTAAACATGTCCATTAATCACCAAAGAACTCCATATACATGGCATAAGGAGGCAAAAGAGATTAAAATGGAGGTTCCATATTATTTATGGTGTTTTAAGCCATTAAATATTATGGACTATTATTAGTAGATGAGAAGCATAATTATTTAACAATACTAGGCACGGAGCTTTTAAAGAATTGAAAACTTTACCATGTTTACCTTTTAAAACAAACTCACCCCCTAGCCTTGGCTAGGTGATTCACCCCTCCATAGATGAATACATGATAATAATGAAGAAGAATCAACAAAACACTTGTATTAATAGATATGAAATGAGTCTATTACAAGTGATTGAGAATATAAGAAGAAGAAGAATATTTCACTATATTTTTCTCTCTTTATTACAAGAAGATTTCTCACTCTCCAATTCTCTTCATGTCCTAAATGGAATGGGGTGGGGATGTATTTATAGTAGTTGTAATACACATCCAATGGTATACATTCAATCCCACCAACCATGATCTAAGGGCTCACATTTATACAAGTGATGTAAGCCATGACATCATCAAATACTAGTCAAATACATGATGTAAGCAATGACATCATCAAATACTAGTCAAATACATGATGTAAGCAATGACATCATCAATACATGATGTAAGCAATGACATCATCAAATACTAGTCAAATACATGATGTAAGCAATGACATCATCAATACATGATGTAAGCAATGACATCATCAATACATGATGTAAGCAATGTCATCATCAAATACTAGTCAAATACATGATGTAAGCAATGACATCATTAAATACTAGTCAAAAATTCTAATTTTAAAACAAAATAAAAAAATAAATTCTTATAATTGAAACTACTTAAAATAATGCTTCCAAATTATTCCAATTGGTTAAAGCCCATGTAGCCTTATCCGCGTAATCCTTGCCATTCTTCTTTGATCCTTTGAATGATCCCTTTCAACGACAAAAAACGGCTTGCAATAATTTGTTAGCACATTAATTTGCTATGAACCAACAAGTCGTAATTTGAGATTTAATTAGTGTGTTTAGCCATACAAGAGCACTATAATGCTTAGAAAAGCGTATTCTCATATTCAATATAGTGCGCTTATCAACCACCACAACAAACACAACCAAAACCACTACATATTTTATATCCCTCACCACCCCATATAATATTCTTCCCTCATCTGCAATTCAACGAAACCCTTTGGATGGAAATGTTGAGAATGATATTTCCAACGTTCTAACTCTTGATAGACTTTCAATTATCTCTCGAGCTGATAGAGACATAAATACAGGATCGTTTGATATTGCGTATAGATTGAACAAAAAAACTTTTGCTAAAACCCTATAAGAAAAAAGAGATTTCACCTTTGTGGATAATGTAGAGGATCCATATGAGGAGACTAGGGTTTGAAAGCATCAGATTGCGATTTGGTCAGATTTTTTTAATTCTCGCTGGGCTGCGAAAATTAATTTTTTTTTGCCACCGAAACGACTTATGATCGTCCTGATTTTACTCGCGATGATAGTGACTTTGTGTTCTGAACCACATATCCAAAAAATCAGCCCGATCCAACGGTCGGATCAAAAGTTACGATTGATTTACCACTGCTGTGCCGAACAACCTAAAGATCTTCTATCGTATTCCTTCCGCCATCAAATCTTGCACCGAGTGTGGGCTACGGTATTACCAAGATTTTCTCCTCTCTCAATAGAACAAATCCTAACTCATGAGAATTATTGTTATCTTGAGAAGAGACAAGGTCGGCGTATATATAAGGCTACGATAGGGACCTTAAGGAGAAATAAGTGTTTGGACTTCCTATGGAAAGTTGGAATCCTAATTCTACTATGAATTAGTTCCTTCCATAAATTATAATTCACACCACTAAAGAATTATAATTGCACTCCCGTCCTTATCTCAAAATTATATTTCGAGCTCCTTGTTATTAAATACTTATTATTCTCCCCACGTTAAGATTATAGATAACCATCATTTAAATTAAATTACTGACAATTATATTTAAATAACTTCTTAATCCTTAAGCCTACCACTTAACTTATAAGCTTCTCAAGGGGCTATCATCAATCCCTATACCGGGACGTGGATTCCATCAATAATTAATATTCATCATACATATAGTGTCGTCATCCAATTCACGAAAATTATTGATCCATAAATGAATCTCACTCATAATGAGTCAAAACAACAAACACTACATATATATGTCTATTAATTATTTCAAGATTAAGAGCATAAGTAATCATAATAACCATGGGATTTTAAATTGTTTTATATAGTCAGTATAAAAACAATTAACCCAAACTGGTCCTATTCAATACACACAAAGTGTACTAGCACAACGAGTTAAAACTATACCGTTTCTTGTAGTTAAGATAAACTACTAAAACTTGTGCTACAATCCGACCGATGAGTGTCCAATTCCATCTAAGACTGTGAACCATTAAACTTATATTCCACAAGAACTGATGATATGATCTTCTGTGTGTAAGCTATACTCTACACACCAAATCATCTACTATATGGAATAAAAGACACACATGCACAATATTTAAATAAATAATATAATGCAACCATTGCCTATAAAGATTCTCATTAAAATAGCAAAACCAAGTTTATAACATATCCAAACCAATAAGAAAATTATGGCTTTTAGTATATCACTCTAACAATCTCCCACTTAGACTCAAAGCCATGCAGCTATGCGTCTCACTCCCATTCCCTCAACATGGACACTCTATGTGTTTTCCCTTCTTATGAATCCTCGGCTCTTTCGAGTTCGCAACCGTTTCACTATTATCAAAATAAAGTGAAATAGCTTATAACACTGAAGGTGCCACATCTAGATTAATATGGAAGTTCCTGAGCCAAACCGCTGCCTTAGCTGCTTCTAAAGCAGTCACATATTCAGCTTTCATGGTGAAGTAACCAATGCATGACTGCTTGATACTCCTCCAACTAATGACTCCGCCTCTTAGAGTAAACACATAACCTTAAGTTAACTTTCTGGAATCCTAACTTCTGACTAAAAATCCTTGTCTGTGTATCCAACAGGTACTAGACTGTTTGCCTGGTAAACCAACATAAAATCTTGAGTCCTTTTAAGGTACTTAAGTATATGTTTTACCGCAGTCTAGTGTTCTTTCCCTAGATTAGACTGATATCTGCTAACCGTACCAACGGTAAAGCAAATGTCTGGTCTAGTACACAATATAGCATACATGAGGCTTCCCACTGCCGAAGCAGAAGGAATTTCCTTCATCTTTTCTATCTCATCATGTGTCTTATGACATTGATCTTGGATAGAGTGATTCCATACCTAAAAAGGGAGAAACCCTTTCTTGGAATCTTATATACTAACTCTGGCAAGAATTGTATCGACGTAAGTACTTTGGATAAACCCAACATCCTATTTTTCCAATCTCGCATAAGCTTAATACCAAGGATGTGGCTGGCTTCTCCTAAGCCCTTCATATCAAACTGACTTGTTAACCATACCCTCACAGAAGATAATATTCACATATCGCTTCCAATAAGTAAAATATTATCCACATACAATACCTAGAATACCACCGCGCTTCGGCTGCGCCTTTTGTACACACAAGACTCATCTGAACATTGATCAAAACCAAAAGATTTGATTTCATGGTCAGAACAGATGTTTCAAGATCTAGACACTTGCTTAAGCCCATAAATGGGCTTCTTGAGCTTGCAAAACATGTGCTCTTGGCCCTTTGCTATGAATCCTTCTAGTTGCATCATATAAATGCTTTTATCAAGACTTCCATTAAGGAAACCTGTCTTGACATCCACTTGCCAAATCTCGTAATCAAGATGAGCCGCAATGGATAAGAGAATCCGAATAGACTTTGGCATGGCTACCGGCAAAAAGGTTTTATCATAATCGATCCCCTTCTTTCTGAGTGAACCCTTTTAGCAACAAGCCTTGATATAAGCCCGTCCAATCTTCTCTATCTTTTATATACCCACTTGCATCCGATAGGTTTTATCCCTTCGGGTGGTTTTACAAGATCCCAGACTTTGTTAGAGTACATGGACTCCATTTTTGATTTCATAACCCTTTGCCATTTTATGTATCTTTATCTTGAAGTACTTCATTGTAGTTAAAAATGGTTCATTTCTTACTCATCAGGGACCTTGTCATAAGACTCTCCCAAGAACATAAAACGACCAGGTTAACGAACAACCCTCCCACTACGACGAGGCACTACTTGTGTTTGTGTACATTGTGCAAATATTGAACATACTAACTCACTATCCACACGTTGTGCTGGTTCAAGAACCTACGTATTAGTGATTTGTTCAAGATGTGCACAAGTATCGGCAATCCTCCCACTACGACGAGGTAATGGAATGTCGATATCCATTTACTGTGGTATTTCCTCTTGTACTAAAGGTATAGACGAATTGTGCCCTGTTTTTCTCTCCTCTCATTTCCACTACAACAACACTACTTCTGGGCTTATGGTCTATGATATAATCCTCTTCTAAGAATCTGGCATTGATAACAATAACCTTACATTCTCGAGGATTATAAAATAAACCACCATTGATTCTTTTTGGATACGTAACAAAGAAATACACTTCTATTCTTGATCCCAACAAATCAACATTACCTTTCAGCACATGTGCTGGACTACCCCATATCCGAATATGCTGCAGACTAGGCTTACGCCCAGTTCGCAATTCTATAGGTGTAGTAGGTACTGATTTTGATGGTACCAAGTTCAGAATATATGCAGCTATTTCTAAAGCATATCACCAAAAAGAATAAGGTAGGTCTGAATAACTCATCATAGATCTTACCATTTCTATAAGAGTCTTATTCCTTCTTTCTACTACACCATCATGCTGTGGCATCCCCGGTGCAGACAACTGGGATGTAATCCCATTCTCTAATAAGTATTCCTTGAACTCTACCAAGAGGTATTCACCACCACGATCTGATCATAGTGACTTGATACATTTTTCTAGACGCTTCTCCGTTTCTATCTTGAATTCTTTGAATTTCTCAAAGACTTCAGACTTACGTCGCATTAAGTAAATGTATCTATACTTTAAATAATCATCTACAAATGTGATGAAATACTCAAAGCCTCCTCTAGTCTGGACATTCATGTGACCATACAAATTAGAGTTAACCAATTTTAACTGTTCTTTAGCGCTATAGCCTTTTGTCGAGAATGATCTCTTAGTCATTTTACCTTCTAAACAGGATTCACAAACTGGAAGTGCCTCCACTTTCAATGAACCTAATGGTCCATTTTCAACCAGTTTTTGAATTCTTTTTAGATTAATATGACCAAGGTGTAAGTGCCAAAGATACATTTGGTTCATTTTGAAGGTTCCTTTCTCTTAATTGGTAAACTATTAGTGCTGTTCAATTCACTCAGTTGTAGTACTGACAAGTCAGGATTAATAATGTAAAGATCAATCACTAATGTGCTAGAACAAACAAACTATTTATTTTTCTAATGATAACTGATTTATCATTAAAATAAACAAAATATTTGTCCTCAACCAATCTAGAAATAGAAATCAAATTCCTTCTAATGGAAGATACATATAGACATTCCTTAATCATTAATATCCTATTCTGACTAGACTGAAGATAAATATCTTCTACTGCAACTGTTACCATATTTGTAGCTTCCCATATGTAAATTTTCTCTATTTTTTAAGTTGTCTGGTTTCATGGAACCCCTGCAAAGTATTGTAGACATGATTAGTGGCTCCCGAATCTACACACCAGGTATTAGTAGATCGGACCACTAAACAAGATACAACAACAAATAGATGAAATTTACATATGTTGTTATAACGGTTTAGGAAACAGGGACAATCTTTCTTTAAATGCACTTTCTACTGACAGTGAAAACACTGGCCCATAGGCTTTTTCACTCCTCCTAGAGGTTCAGTGACTGCTGCACGCACTGCTCCTTGTGGGACTGCAGCTTATGCATTCTTCTTCTTCCTTTCTTTCTTTTGGGCATAGAAATTGAAGCTTTCTCAACCACTAGAGTACTAGCTAGCTTACCAAGGAGTTCCTCAACTGCTTGGAATTGTTTAAGAAGTTCCAACAATGAATAAAGCTTATTCATGGTGCAATTATGTTGGAATCTCTTAAATAAATCCAGCAGCGACTGGAGAACGATATCAACCTGAGTTTCCCCATCGATTTCAATCCCAAAAATCTCTTAGTTCATTCGGAAGACTGATCATCTTCAAAACAAGATCCTTAACTTGGGTTCCTTCAGCAATAGTCGTGTTCATAAGGCCTTTCATCCAAACCTACCTTGCGACATGTTCCTGATCTCCAAAAATATCTTTGAGGTTCAGCATTATGTCGTAGGTAGTGGCAAAAGACTAATGCTAATGTTGTAGCACATTTGACAAAAATGCCAGAATGTAAAACCACGCCATCTTATCAGCCTTTTTCCACCTCCAGCAAGCCTAGGTTTCCTAATCGGTCGCCCCCTTACCAGGTTCTACTGGAAAAGACTCAGTGAGCACAAACTTGTACTCTTTAACAGTAAGCACAATGTTCAAGTTCCCTTTTTAGTCAATATAATTAGGTCCAATCAATTTGTTTTAGTTGAGAATGATTAAAAGTGGATCGAAAGAGTTTGCCATTTTAAAACTTGAGAATCACATACAAATTATGATGGACAATAATAACTTTGAACACATATTTTAAATATAATACCCTCTACCATTTCAAAAAGCGTTCGCCAGCAGCCTTAGACTTTAAACAATATGCCCCGTTAATGAGGTCGTCTATTATTCATTATTTCTTAGACAGATGTAAACCTATTAAATTTTACTATCTAGACAATCCTTTATCGTCAAGCAATACATACTATCTTAGACGATCTTTTATTGTCAAGTAAAATTTAAATAGCCGACTTCCTTTGGTCCTACAAATAATAGTAGAGACTCAGTTGGAGAGCATACTATTATTTATATCTAAGTGTATACCATCATTTAATTTAGTCCAATGATTCTGCAATTTATTCTCTCCGATATGGAGGTGAGCACTAAAACCCAACACGAAAAATAAATCACATCATTTAAAATTATCAGTCAGTGAAATTTGTACAATGATTCCGCAATCTATTCTTTCCGATATGGAGGTGAGTACTATAACACACACGAAGAATAAATTACATCATCTACAAACCAATGATGGAAACCGTGGGATTTTTATGTGAAAAAATTCCTCACCCACTTAGTATTTAAAACATTATTTTCTGAGGGTTAAGAAAATTTTATATTAAATTCTAGTCAACTAAAATATAAGGTATGAAATATAAAAGACATGTGTAATAAAATTATTTTGCTGCTTTTTTTTAAAAAAAAACTTATATTTTTCAATTACGCAAATTTATATTTATATACCCTTTTTTAATTTGACAAGAACTAAATATAAAATAAAAGGTGATCTAGGTATGGTCATGTATCCATGTTATCCAAGATTATAAGAAAACCTAATAATTAAACACATATGACCAACACACAATCACACAAAGCATTAAACCATTCAATAATAAGAATAATTAAATCCCTGCTATTATGGTCCAAACTTCATCATCCCTAGTCTGTTGAAAAACCTGTCACGACCTACATCGCCACTTCACTGACTATGACGGGAATCAACCTTGGTGGAAACGCCTTCTTCAACGTTCTTCGTTAAAGAAACTGCAATCTTGGATACAAAGTTCCTATGCCTCCATTTAAGGAGTTCACACATAAACTATTATATCTAAACTATAAATAAAATTACATAGATCCTATGCCTCCTTTTAAGGAGTTCACAAATCTGATCTAAATTTAATTTACAACCATGAATAAAACCCAAATCATCATGCACATTAAAATTAACCATGAATAAAAAAATCGTGGAATCCAATCACATAAAACATAATTATGTGACCATAATAGCGGGACAAGAACACTGCAAAACAAGGGTTAGCGAGTTCTACGTTTTATCCAACAATAACATGCATGAATAGATTTAACTGGAAAACATGGCTAGTTTAATCCGTACGCAGTATCAATGAAAACCAATCCCTCTCATACCAATTGATGGAGACATAAATACAGGATCGTTTGATATTGCGTATAGATTGAACAAAAAAACTTTTGCTAAAACCCTATAAGAAAAAAGAGATTTCACCTTTGTGGATCATGTAGAGGATCCATATGAGGAGACTAGGGTTTGAAAGCATCAGATTGCGATTTGGTCAGATTTTTTTAATTCTCGCTGGGCTGCGAAAATTAATTTTTTTTGCCACTGAAACGACTTCTGATTGTCCTGATTTTACACACGCTAATAGTAACTTTGCGTTCCGAACCACATATCCAAAAATCAGCCCGATCCAACAGTGGGATCAAAAGTTACGATTGATTTACGACTGTTGTGTCGAACAACCTAAAGATCTTCTATCGTATTCCTTCCGCCATCAAATCTTGCACCGAGTGTGGGCTACGGTATGAAAGAGATATGTCCTAGGACTATTCATAGATTATGATTTGTACTTGGATATTTTATGCTTATTGTTATTAATAAAGTTTATTTATTATACTTTATATTCTCTTGTAAATAATATATGTTAATACTAGTTCATCAAGTACGTGACTTGATTGTGGGATGCTAGTAATGTTATAATAATATTATTTAGATGTCCCTAATCATGTGTCAATAACCTAAGATCACATTGATATAATGATTAGAGTATGGGTCAGCTGATGATTATGTTCCACAAGTCATGGATATGAAAATATCAAGCTGAACATACTGATACTTGTTAGGGAACAAAGTATTGGACTGACCCGCTTTGGGGACACTGCGAGGAGTGTTACATAATGTCATCAGTGATGTTCCCCATTTGTGATATCGTATTATCCTCATACCTGAGATCGCCATGGTTACCAACATAGGGATTAGCATGTCAGGCATTATCAAACGTTGCTCTTGATCGAGTAATTATAAAGATGATGACCGAGCATACTATGAACTATGTAGAGGTATGTGGTTGATCAAGATGGGATTTGTCACTCTCATATATTGAGAGAGATATCGTTGGGCCCCTTGATAAGTGTAATTAATATTTGCATGGCCATGCACAAATGAGATGTCATTTGTTTTAGATTAATTATACTTAGAGATCAAGAAATAAAGATTGAACTATACAAGAATGACACTTGCCTAGTCTTGTGTTCAATTTAGATATCGATTGACAAAAGGAGTTAATATGTGGAATATCAATTTAAGGTTGTGTCGTTTTTGACCTTTATACCATTTGGATAGTAGTAATGTTTTACTAGAGACCGCTTACTATTCGTATAATAAAATGAGCTTTTAATTATACTGCCAAAGAGTGTAAAACCTACAGGGTCGCACACCAAAACGAGTTAGATCAAAACGAATTAAAACGGGCCAAGTTGGACTTGGGCCCAGTTCGTTTGTTGCTTAGGGTTCTCACTAGGGTTCCCTTATAAAAAGGAACCTTTGTTCATCCTGGCCGTTATGGGAAATTTTTGAGAGGCTAGAGAGTCGAAATAATTGAGAGAACCCTAGAAGGCGCTAGTACACCAAGCAAGGATCTCATCTCGTTCGTGTGTGCATACCGTAGAGGCGTCGTAATTTCTACGCTAAGGACGACAACAATAGAAGGATCCGATCCATCCTATTCGTTTTAGTAACCTCAAATCACATATAAGGTATGTCTTCTGTCGATTTTATTGAAAAGCATAGATCCTAGGGTTTATAGATTAGTGCGTAAATTTGTGTATGTGATGCATAATTACTGCCCTAATCACTAACACGGTATTACCAAGATTTTCTCCTCTCTCAAAAGAACAAACCCTAACTCATGAGAATTATTGTTATCTTGAGAAGAGACAAGGCCGGCGTATATATAAGGCTACGATAGGGACCTTAAGGAGAAATAAGTGTTTAGGCTTCCTATGGAAAGTTGGAATCCTAATTCTACTATGAATTAGTTCCTTCCATAAATTATAATTCACACCACTAAAGAATTATAATTGCACTCCCGTCCTTATCTCAAAATTATATTTCGAGCTCCTTGTTATTAAATACTTATTATTCTCCCCACGTTAAGATTATAGATAACCATCATTTAAATTAAATTACTGACAATTATATTTAAATAACTTCTTAATCCTTAAGCCTACCACTTAACTTATAAGCTTCTCAAGGGGCTATCATCAATCCCTATACCGGGACGTGGATTCCATCAATAATTAATATTCATCATACATATAGTGTCGTCATCCAATTCACGAAAATTATTGATCCATAAATGAATCTCACTCATAATGAGTCAAAACAACAAACACTACATATATATGTCTATTAATTATTTCAAGATTAAGAGCATAAGTAATCATAATAACCATGGGATTTTAAATTGTTTTATATAGTCAGTATAAAAACAATTAACCCAAACTGGTCCTATTCAATACACACACAAAGTGTACTAGCACAACGAGTTAAAACTATACCGTTTCTTGTAGTTAAGATAAACTACTAAAACTTGTGCTACAATCCGACCGATGAGTGTCCAATTCCATCTAAGACTGTGAACCATTAAACTTATATTCCACAAGAACTGATGATATGATCTTCTGTGTGTAAGCTATACTCTACACACCAAATCATCTACT
Organism: Lonicera japonica; assembly: GCA_021464415.1. NCBI lineage: Eukaryota > Viridiplantae > Streptophyta > Magnoliopsida > Dipsacales > Caprifoliaceae > Lonicera > Lonicera japonica. Next base: position 10,807,764 of record CM038468.1, on the reverse strand, counting down.
ATATGGAATAAAAGACACACATGCACAATATTTAAATAAATAATATAATGCAACCATTGCCTATAAAGATTCTCATTAAAATAGCAAAACCAAGTTTATAACATATCCAAACCAATAAGAAAATTATGGCTTTTAGTATATCACTCTAACAAGAGCGCCATAAAAGTCACTCCCCACTTCTGGGGGTCTCGATCCAAGTGGCCGCACAAATTATAGGCTGTGAAGGGCAAGAGAGAGTGGTCATATACACCGCAGTCAAACACCACACACTCCATTCGACTATCATACCATTTCTACCAACCACCACAGAAGTAACCAACGAAAGGGAACCCATCAATGATCCCAAGATATCAATACAACCAGAATTGAAAGTTATTACAAGGAAATGCCAAGGTGCTAGAAAACCAACTTTTGCCATGCATTGTTTATTTGTTTAGTTGTTCGACATGCTTATCACCTGCATGTTATGGTTTTAATGGAGACTCGTGTTTTGAACTACACAGCTAACACCATTATCCTTAATCACAGCTTAACTGATAGCTTTCGAGTACCTTTCGTTGGTTTTGTTGGTGGTATATGGGTTTTATGGAATTCTGATCAAGTTCAAGTGGACATTATAGCATATTCCACGTAAGCAATGCATGAAATTATCGATCGGGTTCCAGAACGAGCCACAGTGGTTGTTTTCACCAACTTATGTCAGTCCAAATCCTGTAAAAAATGAGTTATACGGGACCAAATGAAATATGTGGCTTCCCTGACTGTTATTCCTTGGTTGGTAGCTGGTGATCTAAATGATATGATGACTTCTTTGAAAAAAAATTGGAGGTGGAGCTTTCAACAATCATTAGGCTGTAGTTTTTGCAAAAAATATACATGTTTGTCACCTTTTAGATCTTCGATGGAATGGTAGTCCACTTACATGGACAGATGGACTGGAAAAAGAAGAAATAGTGTTATTGTTAAAGAGAGGTTATGTTGGAGCTTTTTTGTATTTAAAGAAAAATAAAACAAAGACAAGGTGATTTAATGTGATGTGATGTTATCCCAAGTCCCACATAGGAGAGATATAAAACCTTTCAAAGGTTTTTATATGGAAGAATTTGCTTAAGGGCTTGAGCCCTTTGGGCATTACAATTTTGTGCTATTGGGTGAGGACTTGGATGAATGTGGTTCTCCACACGCTCGCCGACCGACCGACCCGACCCGGTCCGGTCTCGGGCTTCGGGCTTGTGTATTATCTTTTTATACAAAATAAATTTAAAGAATTTTATTTATTAAAAATAAATAAATTAAAAACTAGAACATGCTCCCTCATTTTCCTCCATGATTTACTCCAACATGCTCCCTTAATTCCCTCCGTGTTTTTCTCCACCTTTGCGGATTTTCCTCAAAGTTGTTTTTTGGTCTCAACTATATCCCCTTTAAATGGATCAAAATAGTTTTCAAAGTAGAACTAAGACAAGAAGAGAGACTATCTATCTACAAAATATTTTTTCGGCAGAAGAAAAATTTTTAGCCTCCGGCAGTAAAATATTTTCCGATCCCGAGCGATTAAAAGAGTGTTATTGTTGAGCGATCGAAATAGTGCAAATCGATCATACAGAGAGTTTCTGGGTTGTTTCATCCTGGGGACGGCGTGGCATAATCAGAACTGCTAGCACAATTCCGGGCAGAGCCGCGAAACGTTTTAAAGAGAGCGACTTAGTCTGCGACTCAACCCAGTGTACTCTCTACCTTGTCTATTTTGATGCAGCAGTTCATATTTTTCAACAATTTTAAGACGTTTTATTATCTGCTATTTTTTGTATAACTGTTGTCATGGCTAATGAACATAATCAAGCTACTGCTTCTGGCTCATTGAATCAACCTTTTAAATTTGAGGGTCTGCACTTTAGGAGGTGGAAACAAAAAATATTTTTTTACTTAACTCTTAAGAAGGTGGAATCTACTTGTGTTTCTGAAAAACCCACCTTCCCTCATCCGATTTCTGAGGCAGATCATAAGACTCTCGAAACTTGGGAAGACAATGATTATGCATGCATAAATCTGATCTTAAATGCTCTTCATGACGAGCTTTATGATGTTTACCTCCCGTGCAAATTCGCAAAAGAAATTTGGGATTCGCTTCAAAAGAAATATGACACCGAAGAGGCTGGGTCTAAAATATACGCTGTCAGTCGTTATCTGAATTATCAAATGACGGACGATAAGTCTATTGTTACACAGTCTCATAAACTTCATAAAATTGCACATGAGATTATTTCTGAAGGGAAGAAATTTGATGAGCAGTTTCAAGTGGCAGTTTTGATTGATAAATTACCCCTTGGCTTGAAAGATTTTAAAAATAGTTTGCGTCACAAATCTAAAGAGTTTTTATTTGAAAGTTTGATTACAAAATTCAGGATTGAGGAGGAAAACTGTAAGCAAGATCGGAATAATGAGGTTCTGGTTGTTTTTAACAAAAATCAGAACCGTAATCAAAATTAGAATCGCTCGAACAACACCCCTCCTGCTTTGAGGCCGAACCGGAAAAATATGAAAAATCAGAACGGTGGAAATAATGCGATCCAGTTTGGGAACCAGAATAGGAATAACCAAACTCAGAACCAAAACAGAAATGACCAGGCTAATTATAATAATAATAATAATAATAATAATAATAATAATAATAATAATAATAATAATAATAATAATAATAATAATAATAAAAATAAAAATAATAATAATAATAATAACAGTGTGTTCTCTTGCTATCACTGTGGAAAGCCTGGTCATATAGCAAGAAATTGTCGAAACAAACGCCGAGTTCCTCAGGCAAATGTTACTGAAGAAGAGCCCTTAGTGGCTATGATATCATAAATTAATCTGGTGTCGGGTTCTGAAGGTTGGTGGGTAGATACTGGCTCCTCTCGTCATGTCTGCTATGATCGTGCTCTTTTTAAGACCTATTCTGATACTGTTGATAAGAAAGTGCTATTGGGTGATTCCCACACCACTAATGTTGCTGGCTCGGGTGATGTCGAGTTGAAATTTACTTCTGGAAAGACTGTCATCCTTGAGGATGTCCTGCATACTCCAGAAATTAGGAAGAATCTTGTTTCGGGTTACCTCCTTAATAAGGCTGGATTTGTTCAAACTATTGGGGCAGATTTGTGTACTCTTACTAAGAATGGTGTATTTGTGGGGAAGGGTTATACTTGTTATGGGATGTTTAAGTTGAATGTTGATGCTAATAAAGTTGTTTCTAGTTCTGGTTATACGATTTGTTCATTTAATGTGTGGCATGCTAGACTTTGTCATGTTAATAAGCGCCTTATTAAGAACATGAGTAAACTGGAAATAATTCCCCCTTATCATTAAATGATTTCGAAAAATGTGAATTCTGTAGCCAAGCAAAGATTACTAAAACACCTCACAAATTTGTTTTAAGAGAAACTGAACCTTTTGAATTAATTCATTCGAATATTTGTGAATTTGATGGTGTTTTAACGAGAAATGGAAAAAGGTATTTTATTACTTTTATTGATGATAATTCGGATTTTTCCTATATTTACCTTATGAAAAATAAAAGTGAAGCTATTGATATGTTTAAAATATTTTCCACAGAAATTGAAAATCAGTTTAATAAGAAAATAAAAAGATTTCGGAGTGATAGAGGAACCGAATATGATTAAACTGATTTTAAAAAATTTTATGCTTCACTTGGTATTATTCATGAGACGACTGCTCCATATTCACCTGAAATGAATGGAAAAGCCGAAAGGAAAAATAGAACTTTTGCCGAATTAATTGTTGCTACGCTACTAAATTCGGGGGCTGCCTCACATTGGTGGGGAGAGATTTTATTAACCGTTTGTCACATTCTTAATAGGGTGCCTAAGATTAAATCTAATTTATCCCCTATGAGATTTTAAATAATAAAAGGCCTAATATTTCTTATTTATGCGTTTGGGGGGCCTTTCTTATGTACATATTCCTGATCCTAAAAGATCTAAGCTTGCTAGTAGAGCTTATGAATGTGTTTTTATCGGATATGGAATTAATAGTAAGGCCTATAGATTTTATGATTTGAAAAATCATGTTATTATTGAATCTAATGATGTAGACTTTTTTGAAGATAAATTCCCTTTTAAATTGAAGAATAGTGGGGGTAGCTCACTACCTTCTAGCTCTATTTTACTTACTAGTACCGTGCACCATGATACATCAATTGAACCTAGGAAAAGTAAAAGAGTTAGAACCACTAAAGACTTTGCGCCTGATTTTTATGCATACACTTTAGAAGATGATCCATCCACTATTCAAGAAGCGTTATCTTCTTTAGATGCTGACCTTTGGCAAGAAGCCATTAACGACGAAATAGATTCCTTAGAATCAAATAGAACTTGGCATCTTGTAGACTTTCCTCCTGGTTGTAAAACCATAGGTTGTAAGTGGATGCTTAAAAAGAAATTAAAACCTGATGGCACTGTTGACAAATACAAAGCACGTTTAGTTGTCAAGGGTTATAGACAACGTGAAAATGTAGATTTCTTTGATACTTATTCTCCCGTTACTAGAATAACATCTATACGTGTTTTGATTGCCCTGGCTTCCTTGCATGATCTTGTTGTGCATCAAATGGATGTTAAAACCGCTTTCCTTAATGGAGAATTAGAAGAAGAAATTTACATGGAACAACCTGAATGATTCATTATTACAGGCCAAGAACAAAAAGTATACAAATTAGATAAATCCCTTTATGGTTTGAAACAGGCTCCTAAGCAATGGCATGAGAAATTTGATGAATTGATTATTGCAAATGGATTTAGAATTAATGAAAGTGATAAATGCATTTATTATAAGACTGAGAATAATGCTTGCATTATTATATGTTTATATGTTGATGACTTGCTTATTTTTGGTTCTAATATCCATGTAGTTAATATTGTGAAATACATGCTATGTGAAAATTTTGATATGAAGGATTTGGGAGAAGCAAATGTAATTTTAGGGATTAAAATTACTAGGACGGAAAATGGACTTTCTTTGGATCAATCTCATTACATTGAGAAGATTCTAAGAAAATATAATTACTCAGACTGTAAACCAGCATGTACACAATATGATCATAGCATGAAGTTGTTCAAGAACACTGGAGACAATGTTAGACAAACTGAGTATGCGAGCATCATTGGTAGCCTTCGATACGCTACTGATCGCACTAGGCCCGATATTGCTTATGCAGTGGGGGTACTATGTAGGTTTACTAGCAGTCCTAGTATGGAGCATTGGCATGCTATTGAGAGGGTCATGTGTTATCTAAAAAGAACCATGGACCTAAAGTTATACTATCAAAAGTTTCCCGCTGTCCTAGAAGGATGTAGCGATGCTGACTGGAATACCATGTCAGAAGATTCCAAGGCCACTAGTGGATATATCTTCAGCATTGCTAGAGGTGCAGTCTCTTGGAAATCCAAGAAACAGACCATTTTGGCCCAGTCTACGATGGAGTTTGAGATGATAGCACTAGCTGCTGCTAGTGAAGAAGCAAGCTGGCTGAGAAGCTTTCTTGCAGATACCCCTCTATGGGAGAGACCGATACCAGCTGTCTGACTACGCGAAAACAACGCGAGTTATTAACACACCCAAGTGCAGGTGGTCGGTCAAGTAATAAAAACTCGGTAAGTCCAAGGTCGATCCACGAGGAGGAGGGTAGTTCTTTAACTTAGGAAAATTTCTTTCAAGAGGAAGAAGAGAAAAATAAAAATAAAGAAAAGATGAAATATGAAGAGAATGAAATAACAAGAACATAGAATAAAGCTAAATAAAATAAATAATAAAAACAGCTTGCTAAATTAACTAAATGCGTGAAAAACTTTTACTAAAATTAAGAATAAAAGGAGTTAGGGGTATCCATAAGTTTCGGGCAACACAACGGGCAATTCGGTGGACTAAGAATCCTTTTATAATTAATTTTTCTTTAAAAATCAGCCTACTTTCCACAAGCTAATTGATCTCATAAACTCGTATTTTTTTTGTAATAATTCATGCATGACATGAACTATACGTACCAATACTAATTATGGAATCAATTCGCATTACTTAATTTTACTGAAAACACTTGTTTATTAAAGTGGAGTAGTGCTTGACACTACAAAACCTTTTATTAAAAGTGAGTTTAGAAATATTAAGTAAAAACCACAATTTAATTCAAATAGGTTAAAACATGATTAAAATCAAATTTGAACTAAAATGGGCGGTGGAAACACAAAATTGGCAATTTCGGTATCAAAAAGTAAGGATTAAAAATACTACCGAAAATAGCGCACTTAAGTTTAAAATCTAAAAAGATACATAACCAATTAATTTAGAGAGTATAGACCGCTCTCTAACGTCGATCGGTTAGGATTTAGTGCAAAAACAAAAATTCAAACTAGTTTGGTTCTTTTGTCGAAAATATTTTGTTAAATTTATTATAAAAATATGTTATTAGCATACTAGGATAATAATTTAATAAAAATCCGATTTATAATGACCTATTAACCAATGAAAAATTAATTAGAATTGAATTTGGGTCCGAAAAATTATCGCGTCGGCATACCCGTTCCTTACGGACTCCTAACTAACAAACTAGCCAAACATATTTAATAAATTCATGGACAATAAAATAATTAAATAAAACAGCATATTTATATTCAAGAATGAAAAATTAATTAAAAACATAAGCATATAAATATACTCAAAATTTTAAAGCAATCGAAAATTAAAAACATACGCAAAATAGAAATTACGGATAAACACTTTTGAAAAATAAACAGTTTGCCAGCTACACAAATGGCCTACTGACTTTTGAAAAACTTGGGATTTGAGTCTCCAAATCAGTAGGGTTTTGTAGATAATTAAAATACGTTCGTTTTGATAGGTGGATCATCAAAATCGGCCAAGAAACGAAGAAGTTATGATTAAAATAAAAAAACACATATTTTTAGGGTTCTACGCGGGATTCTACGCGGAAATTCCAATAAAAAATTATAAATTAAGCATTAATTTCAATAACAATCACATTCAAACACAATCAAAATATTAATTGAAAGAAATTAAAAATAAAATTGAAAGAAAAAGAAACTTACAGATACGCAGTTACTGAAGAACTGTAATGGGACTTGCGCAAACTCAAATTGAAATAGAATTATACGATGTTTCTTCTTCAATACAAGACATAAACCAAATGAAAATATCTCTCTGATAGTTACGCAAGGAAATTGGGAATTATTGAAGAACAAGAATGGCGACTGTTCTTCTCTACTCAAAGAAAATAATCGTGTCATCTATCAAGTCGTTGGCTCGAGAGATTAAGTCTTCCACCTTAACTTTTCGGGTTAGCTTAAAAATAATAATTAAAATTTGTTGGACGCGGGATTTGAACATTGGACTAAGCATGAGTAGAGAGCTGGTCACTTGCCATCTAGGCTAATGACCCCATTTGATAAATATCTGCATCATAAATTTAGGTATTCTTTCGCCCAGGAATCTTCTCCTCCAGCGCACTGTTCGTATTTCGGCCATAACTTTGCGCTCCGAACTCCGATTGACGCAAGATTTTCGCTCACGCGTAGCTAACTCAAAGATCTACAACTTTTGTCTCAGGAGTTTTCTTCGGATTCTGTACGGATAAATGCCAGAAATTACCGTAACAGAGGCAATGCGCACAGTGAATCTCTTCTTCATTTAAAAATTTCTCGGTTTGATTCAAATGACTCTTTTTTGCTTGGGACTGCTCTATTGGCTTCTCTTAGTCTCTTCCATCAACTTCCTTCATGATTGATCTAGGAATTTGCTTTCGGTTCACTTCTTAAACTCAATTCAGCTCCGAATTTGACCGGCAATGACTAACTTTGGGGAATTTGCTTCTATATTCGTTCTTGTTCATTTTTCACCTGTAAAAAGGTTATAATGCACTAGAAACAAACATACTATCCTATTTCATGATTAAACTCAATTCTTATCAATTTAGGATAATTAAAATCAAATTCATGCATATTAAGCCACCTAAATACATATAAAAATGCAATATTTTGGCTTAATCACTGTCCTTATCCACTGTGATAGTACCGCGGCTATTGTAAAAGTTCAAAACCGTTACTATAACGGTAAGAGACGACAGATTCGTCGTAAACACAGCACGGTTAGAGAGTTACTCTCTAAAGGTGCTTTAAGAGTGGATTATGTGCGGTCTGAGAAAAATTTGGCTGATCCTTTGACGAAAGGACTAACGAGAGAGAAGGTGCTTAACACCTTGAAAGGGATGGGGTTAACGCCCAACGAAATTTGAGTCACTGTAATGGTAACCCAACCTATAAACTGGAGATCCCAAGAAATAGGTTCAAAGGGTAAATAACAAGTTACAAGTGATACTTTAGAAATCATGTAGTATTATCTCATCCCTATGGAGCATGATATCTTGAAGCGGAGAAAAGGTTGAGCATTTGCTCTTAATGAGTTCTATAGCTCTATGTGGAGTGGGGTACCGATGCTACAAGAGTACTCTTGATCGACTCACCTATGTGAATGTGGAAGAGAGGTCGCTTCCTATGAAATTTTGGGCAAATTCTCTAGAGCATTCACTAACCGGGATATAAGCACATGGCCATAACGTGCTGGCTTTTGGACAACACTCTTGGGGGTAGTGTGTGTTGTGATTGTCAGAGATAGAGTTCAAAACTACGAGTTACTCTAGTATAGTCTGAAACACAAACACTACGTAAAGGTTCAAATTGAAAAATACCTTTACTTATGCACTGTCCTATGTAATATGCTCGATGAAAAAGTTTTTCCTAAAATACAAGTGGGGGATTGTTGGAGCTTTTGTGTATTTAAAGAAAAATAAAACCAAGACAAGGTGATTTAATGTGATGTTATCCCAAGTCTCACATAGGAGAGATATAAAACATTTCATGGGTTTTTATATGGAAGAATTTGCAAAAGGGCTTGAGCCCTTTGGGCATTACAATTTTGTGCTATTGGGTGAGGACTTTGATGAATGTGGTTCTCCACACGCGCGCCGACCGACCGACCCGACCCGGTCCGGTTCGATTCGGCTTCGGGCTTGTGTATTATCTTTTTATACAAAATACATTTAAAGAATTTTATTTATTAAAAATAAATAAATTAAAAACTAGAACATGCTCCCTCATTTTCCTCCATGATTTACTCCAACATGCTCCCTTAATTCCCTCCGTGTTTTCCTCCACCTTTGCGGATTTTCCTCAAAGTTGTTTTTTGGTCTAAACTCTATCCCCTTTAAACGGATCAAAATAGTTTTCAAAGTAGAACTAAGACAAGAAGAGAGACTATGTATCTACAAAATATTTTTCTGGCAGGAGAAAAATTTTTAGCCTCCAGCAGTAAAACATTTTCCGATCCCGAGCGATTAAAAGAGTGTTATTATCGAGCGATCGAAATAGTGCAAATCGATCATACAGAGAGTTTCTGGGTTGTTTCATCCTGGGGATGGCGTGGCATAATCAGAACTGCTAGCACAATTCCGAGCAGAGCCGCGAAACGTCTTAAATAGAGCGACTTAGTCCGCGACTCAACCCGGTGTACTCTCTACCTTGTCTATTTTGATACAGCAGTTCATATTTTCCAACAGGTTATATGGGGCTTTTGCAAGTGGTGATCGGCATCTCACATTTTTGGATGCGGCTATATTCCATCTACCAAAAATACTCTCTGATCATCATCCTCTCCTCATAGACTTGAATGGTTCAATTCGCCCTAACCAACATAAATACTTTCGATTTTAATTTAAGTCATTATCCCAATTCCAACTGGGTTTTCCAACAATTGTGGGACACGCATGCTCCAACGCAATACAATCTGTCAAATCTTACGATGGCTCTTTCTCACTAGAATGAGGTTGTCTTCGGGAATATGTTCCAGACTAAAATGAAATTGTTGTCACTAATTGCAGGTATTCAGCGTTGCACGTCTTATCTGCAAAATTTATTCTTAAACACAGTTTGAAGGGCATTTATTAGTAGACTATTTTCGTCTACTTTATTAAGAAGAGTTGTTTTGGTTTCAAAAAACAAGAACATAGTGGCTTACGTTAGGTGGTCGAAATATAAGTTTTTATCACCTCACTACCATTACACGTTGGTGCCGGAATAATATTATCGCTTTAATGAAACCAAAGCAAATTAGCTCACTCATAAGGTAGATTTTTGCGAAAACTATAAGGGCCATGAAATTCATCAAGCCCCATAAAACGCCGGGGCCTGATGGTTATCAACCGTTCTTTTTTCGGCAATTTTTGCATATCAACGGGCCGGCAGTATATGATTTGGTAGTGCAAGCCTTCCAGATGGGCTCGTTCCTTTCCACGATTAATGATACTCTTTTTGTTATAATACTGAAAACGAAGAAGCCAACATTTATTATACATGCAATTTCAACGGATCTCACTGTGTAATGTGATTTACAAAATTATCACACAAGTTTTTGTCAATCACTTAAAGCACTGATGCCGAATCTTGTAAACCCATTTCAATCAAGCTTTGTACCAGGACGTTAATCTACACATAATGTTATCGTTGCACAATAGTTAATTCACATGCAGCATTCAAAGAACAACTTCGAAATCCGGTGGGATAATGTTCAAACTTGATCTCGAAAAAGCGTATGATAAGGAAAATTGGCATTTTCTCCTTCATATTCCTTTACCCATTTAATTTTCCTAAAGCTACGCTAAATTTGGATAAGATGTGCATTACTTCCACTACTATCTCAGTTTTATGGAATGGGGAAAAAGCAGAAACTTTTTGACCAACCTGTGGCCGGGATACGGCAAGGAGACCCTCTCTCCACTCTTTCGTTAGTATTATATGTGGAATGGCTTTCAATAATGATAATGGAAGCAGTGGAACAGAAATGGTGGCATCTTCTACGGCCATTTCATAATGCACCTCCCACTCTGCTTTTGCTATTTGCGGATGATTTGTTATTATTTGCAGATGGTGACTCAATCGAAATCCCAAGGTGGGTTGGGGTTGGGGTTGGGGATTCGGGAAACACAACAGGCTAGCAAGCACAAATAGCTAAGCTTGGGGCTCGTATCGAAGTGGGATGCACTACCATTTGGACACAGTTGTTACATGCTAAGTACGTCAAAAACGCAAACATGATGGATTGCATGGTAAGCTCGAGACATTCCACTACGTGGAAAGGCATAATTCGGAACTTTAACATGATAAAAGGGGTTACGGTACAAAAATAAGATATGGCAAAAAAACCTTTTCTTTTGTTCAATATTTAGTTCGGTGGTGAGCCCCTTTGTCGTCTTATTGACGACATACATCCAGTGGAGATCACGTGGAGAAGTGGCGGATGTAATTTAAGGGTAATCATTGGGCGCTTCAATGTTTGTGCATTCCTATTCCATAGGAAACAAGGCAACTGATTGAGGCCTCACCAATTAATATATACGAGGAGATTAGTTTGATATGGAAAGGCAATATAGTAGGTATTCCCACGGCGAAGTCCATTTTTCCAGTTCTTCATTTAGATAGTTTTACATGACAGACTCCTTACTGACACATACCATACATAGGTGTGTCGGATTTAGATCGATGTCGCAGAGAATACTATTCATTTACTTCGTGATTACCCCTCATTGATGGAAGTCTGGGATGCTTTCATTCCTCAATCAAAGCATCCTTTGATTTATTCGCTCCATCTTCAAGAATGGGTGTATACCAACGTTAAGCATGGTTCTGCTTGGGGATCAAATTTTTATTTAGGTTGTGTTCTTTTCACAAAATTTTGAAATCATATGATTTTATAAATCATAAAATTTAAAAATCTATATTTTAAAATATTATGATTTTCAATTTAGGCATTCTTTTAAAATATATATATATAATTTCAAAATACAGTAGTGTAAGTGAGATTTTTGTCTATTTAGTATTTTAGTTGGAGAGAAAAGTCTTAGTGATCACTACTAGAGGAGATATCTGATTAAAAAGAGATTTACCAAATTCAAACAGTATATTTCAATATGAAATTACAAAATCTCAATCTTTTGAGCGGATTTTAAAATTACGTAATTCACATGATTTCAAAATTTAACAGAATTTTAAAATATTGAGATTTATCCAAAAAAAAAACTCCTAAATTATATAAATCACGTGATTTACAACAAACCCTTATAAGCCTTGGTACATTTGGAAGTAATGCAATGGGCAAAATTTTTTAGCCGCTTCAACTATTTGTCGCCAAGCATTCCTCTTCGCTCTTGACATGAAGCTGTCTATGGAGCAATTTCAGAACTATTATGTGGAGCCGGTAAATAGTTTTTGGTAAAAACCACTACCAGGGTATGGCAAGCTTAACATGGATGGAGGATTTCGAGACGAGGTTTTCTTAAAATGCAACTGGTGCATGGTAATGGGGTTTCTCTAGCTCTTCCAATGCTTTGGATCTGTTGGAGGCTGAGCTTAAAGACCTCCAAAATGGTTTACAGGCCGCCAAGATCTGGTTATTATCGAGTCTAAATCTTCTTCAACAGTAAATCTTGTTCACGAATACCCATGAAATGATCACTCATACTTTACACTCATTATGAACTGCAAGCACATTCACAGTAATGTTTAGAGCTTCCCTATAGTATATGTCCAACGCACATGTAATCAAGTGGCTCATAAATTAGCTAGTTTAGCTTATAGTTTTGGTACTCAGTCTAGTTATGCTTGGTTTGATGTAATGCCGGATTCCGTTGGTATCTTTGTACAATTATATATATATATATATATATGCAGTAGAGCCTCTAAGGCTCCCTTTTTCACCAAAAAGGAATAAAATAATATAATATAATTTTAGCAAGATAAAATATAAAGTATTACAATTACATCCTAAAAGCCACCTATTAAAATTGTAACTCTTCTTGGTACATTTTTTGACGTGTATCAAGGGATGGATTTGGTACACCAATGTATCATACCAAATATACTGTGTACTGTACTGGAAATTTGGTACGGTAAATCTATTACAACCACCTTATTAAAATTTTCGGTATGCTAAAAAATTATAAATGGTATGGTATAGTATAATATTTACCAAACAAACTCAAAATCTATAACTAAATAAAGAACAAAAACAAAAACAAACAAACAAACAAACAAAAATCCTCTTTTTCAAATAAGCTTGTTTTGTTATATATATATATATATATATTGTACAATAAGATATATATATTATTGTTTTCCAAAGAAGCTTGTTTAGTTGGTGATTCATATGAATATAAGCTATTGTATTTTGTAATATTTTTCTAATTTAGTGGTTGGTACAAGTTGTTACCTCGGGTCTTCTAGTTTGACAACTCTTTTTTTGACCATACTTCCTTGTATCAGTTGGTCTTAAACAACGCTAATTGCAGTTAACTGGCCAATAACATCTGCATCAATTAATGATGAAGTGCTTTAACTTCTTTTTTTTTTGTTTTGTTTATGAGCAAAGCCCATGACCAAATCCTATTAAAATTAGGTTTAAAACACTTAAAATTAAGTTTTACGTCATCCATACCGGTTTAAAAAAGTCACGTACCTATATTTTACTTTGAAAAACATAAAAAATCATTAAAAACGAGTTTTTCACATGGTAGATCGGTCTCTAAGTCATCCATACCGATCTAGACTCACTAACTTGCGTACCAGTATGGCTGAGTTCAATATCGATCTACCACTTTGGTTTTTTGCAATTCTTTTTTTATTCACTGTTTTGCTTCGAAACCGACCTGAACTAATGCTTGAAGCATCTTAGAAATATGTTTATAGAGTTTAACTCAAAAGCTTTCGAATTTGATTTTAACTCTAAATGACCAACTAAACTTTGAATCAAACAATTTTAGCTCACTTGCCTTTGATCCTAGAACGTGAATGTCGTATCCGGTAAGTTCGGCGAGCTTCCCTTGACGTTGCAAAGAAAATATTAACATGGAGAAAATAAACAAATTAAATGAAACGATTTTAACCCGATATCACGTGTTCCCCACCACTTTCATTTATAATGGATGAAATATATTATAAGACAGAAATAGAATCATCTCATAGTATGAAAAAATTATCATTAATCATCAATTATGTAAAAATAAGAGTTTTCTTAATAAGTATTAAAACTAAAGCGTAACTGTCAAACAGAGAGATAAATAATTGAGAGATATATAATTGTCTTATCTGACCTCACTATTAAGTGTTTTCTCTAAATTTAAGTACTGTCAAATATATACACTAATGCAAATACCTCCAAATATTTAAAGTACTCAATTGTAATTCTTTAAAGTCAAGTAGGGTCATCTAACACCACAATCACTAAGGTGACTATGCCCATGTTTGTCACTATTGTCACTGCCAAATTCCTAGTTGCAAAGGTCTCACGTGAACCTTATTTTTCCTCATAAAATCATAAAGATGAAATTATTATCCATAGCCATAGATTTTTAACAAAGGAACTTACTTTTCCTCGTTGAAGAGTTTTTTTGATGAAATTTACTTTCCGTGTTAAAAATTTATGAAGATAATACTTTCTCATTAATTGGGTTTATGTCGAATCTAATCTAATCTAATCTAATCTAATAGTATATATATGTAAAACACTCTTTTTCAGACTCTTTTTCTACGCTTCATTTTCTATAGAGGTGAAATTTACTTTTCTCTCACTGAATGTAATCAAAACCCTAATCAATCGTCATCAAAATTCTGACTTTGCTTTTGTTCTTTCCACCATTGACGGTGTCATTGATATGTACCTCGCTTGAATCTTCGATCTATCCGGCGACACCAACCTCTGCCCTCCAATCCTCGATTTCAAATAGTACGAGGCCGAGAAAAAACGAAAAGAGATGATTGTACATTCTAACAAGGCGTGTTTCTAAAGATTGCAATTGCAAGAAGTTAGGGATTTTTCTACATATTAATTCTTACATGTTCATAGTAGAAGATTAATTTCACCCACCTTAAATCCTTAATTGTTTGTTTTATTGAATTATTGATTTGAGTTTTAGATTATTTTTTTATTTCAAAGGATCCTAGTAAAACATTTTGCTGATCAACAATTATGTGTAAAACCAAAGCCTCTTCACCTTTTAACACCACCTGTACGATTTGATTGTGATTTCTCTCAAAAGTTGTGTCCCTTCCTCCCCCTAAACTACCTTTTTCGAACGACATTTATTTTTTCTCCATTCTATGGCAATTGCGTTTGCAAAACGTCCTCTCCCTTATAGTTTTTCACATTTCATCTCCTATCTAACTCAGTTTTACATATTCAATCCTATATTTTTTAGTTTGAGACCCATTTAATGTTTCTCTTTTCATCTTCTTACTACGAGCTCTTTCTGAGCAAGGAATTAGAAGCGTGCAACTTAATAATAATTACAACCTAAATTTGTTTATTTTAATAATAATTATGATTCCACCCCTATTAAATAGCTTCTTTTTATACATAAGTTCTAAATATTAAAAAAGGGGATATAATTCACATATTCTCGCTTTTTGTCTCTCTCCATTGTTTTTCTTATTCTCCCCATTTTCCTGATCTCCCTCTACCATCATTCATTTTTTTCTTACTCTAATACCCATAATAAAAATATATATAATTAACTTTAAAAATTCTAGCACATATAATAATATATTGAATGAGGAGTCATGCAAGGTCGAGTTCAATGAAGATATATGACGAATGTGAGGCTGAGTTTACCAATTCTTTTCACTTGACTCTGGTTAGTTGGACACATAATTGTTTACTTATCCAGAGAACAACCTGATTCCATTCTAAACGGAAATGAATTATTGACCCAATGCAAATAGAATAAAGAGTAAAAAATTACATTGAAACATTTAGAAACGACTAAACAAAAGGATAGAGAGAGTTTTAGTGAATTTATTAATTGATGGACAAAGCTTGTGGCAGAAATAGTGTTGTTTAATCTACATGAATATAACATTTTTCTATAATCATTTGAGCTTAGTTTTCTATTTAATTTCCTCTAATATTTCAGTAAAAACATAGTTAGTTTTTACTTTTATTTTAGAGAAAAAAACAAAAAAAACAAAATAAAAATATAATGAGATTATAAAACAACACTTCATCATTTCTATCAAAGTATGTGATTTAAAAATGCATATTCACATGAGAGGGGGTGAGTGTCAAAATCATGTAAAAAGTGCTTAGATATCATCATGTTACTTCCAAGCTAATAAAATCTTAGAAAAGCTCTAGGTTGAGAAATAGCATGAATTTTTATTTTTAGTTTTTTTGATGATTATTTCAATGTAAAGAGTTATTTCATGTCGTTGAACTTGTCGTGCACTCGTGCTGATTGCTATTATCTGTAGGGAGGTCATTAAAAGATCCACTAGAAGTATTACTTGCTTCTCCATAACCACCATGTCCAGCTAGATCAGCTAATACATTTGCCATTTCATCAACCTCATTTTCTGGATAATGAATGGGTGGTTTATGGAATGACTCTCCGTGGAATGACCACATGATGTAAGATGGCTGGATACCCTTCTGGATCAAATGCATTTCAACTGCACTTGGGGCTTGGAATCTTCAGTTGAGGCAATTCATGCAGGGGCATCTCATTTCTCCTTCAACATTGACATGAGCCTTACCAATTTTAACAAACTCTTTGACACCATTTCTATACTCTGTTGACAAACGATTCTTCACAGCCATCCAACTTTTATCGATTGGCATCTCTCTATCTGATTCTATTGGATAATGAATGAAAGGAAAAATTATTAAAACAAGAATAATTATGAGTAATGGATGAGTAAGAAGTTTATTAGCCTAATCGAGAGAAGTATAGACATAGATGACTACAAGAAGATTTGGCTTAGAGAAAAATGACTTGTAAAGAAATTTCTTATAAGAGTTGAGGTGTACCCATAAAAGATAGTGAGTTTCATTATGGAGAATAAAGCAAAATTAGGATTAGAGTGGTATAGAACCCCGAAGAACTCGAGGTTGAAATAATGAACAAGAAGACAAATTTGATTTCAAGTGCATACTAATGGTTTTAATGAGAGTGCATCAGTATTTGTCATCAACATTGGTAATTAAGTCTTATGGTACCTCTAAGTTTTTGGATCCTCTTTTGTGTGTGTGAGGGAGAGAGAGTGAGATTGAAGATCAAGCATTGTGGGTTACTGGAAGTTGAATCTTTATACATAAAAATGGATTCTTGATTCTTAATTTCAGCATGCAAGTATGTGTGTGTAATTCGTGCCTTTAGTTGCATACACTAGCACAAATGTATGTTTCTCAAGATTGTTTGTCATTTATAGTATTGACATTGGATGGTTTGGTTCCTAGCATGGTTGCTTTTTTTAGGTAAGGACGAAAGATGGGAATGTTTCGTTCCTACGGTGAGTTTAAGTACATTGATTATGTTCTAAAAATGAAAGTGGACTCTTACTTTAAAACATCCCCAAAGAAGAATAATGGACTCTTAATTTTGGATTGAGTGAGTATTTGATATAACTGGTAATTTACCAATGTTTTACTCAGAGGATTGTAGTTTAGTTTATTATTGCCTGCAAGAACACAGGTTAAAGAACTGAGAAAAAAATTGGTTTTCCTCATTGAAGTATCAATTTAGTGGAACATATGTTTTCCAACTGTAAGTGTGTGTTTTTTCATAAGTTTCGGCCTTGGAGCAACATGGTTTGAACAATTTGGACAAAATGGACTGACTGTAACTTATTTTTCAAGCTACATTGCACTTTCATGTACTTTTGTTATCTTTCCTGTTTATGTTTTTGTTTTTCAGTTGGAATCTCAGAAATATCTCTAGCTGACATATCTACTATTTTTGAAGTCATTTCTTCTTCACTGCTATTCTCTCATCAACAAACATAACATTCAAGAAGTTAAAATACTTTTAGATTTCAATTTTGAACATCTATTTAATTTATTACTTTTTTGTGCTAAGAAGGTGACAATAAATGGTAATTTTCATCATTCTATAGAACACAGGAAAGATAAACTACCGTGTACTATAAAAAGGTAAGCTGACTAGAAAATCTCAGATACTTGGGGTATGTTTCATAAAAAAATTGGAAAATGATTGAAAACTACTATTTTTTATGAGAAGTCGGTAAAAGAGAAGTGTATGCTGGTAATGAAATTCTCTCTAAAATCAGAGGGGCCAATTTCACCACTTATAATACTATGAATACTACTACTAACAATAATACTATGCTTGGTAGGTCCGTTAACAGCCACATAGTATGCTGGTAATGCAATTTGGATGGACAAACGATTAGATTAATTTGGAAAGGAGTTGCGAATGTTAATCTATACTTTACTATATTTTTTTTTATGAAGCTTCCTTAATTTTATCAATAAGATCATAACATAATGGAAAGAAACAAAAGGATCATCAATCAAAATATTAACATAACTTCAATACACAGTTGAATACATAATATGGAATCTGAGGATTGGAATCAAATTGTATTTATCGTGTCCGAGAGGGAACGTAGTATGTGACGCCGCTAAGAAAAGCGCGTTACAATAGAGCCCAAGTGCAGGCACGTCAAGTTGTAATATAGTCTCGGAAGTCCGAGTGTCGAACCACAGGGATAAGTGAAAAGGAATGAAATGGATTACGGATTAAATGGTTTTCTGGTTTCTGTGAGTTGGTTTGGTTGTAGAACAATGTAAACGTAAAACGGTTGTGAAAATTAATAAGAAAGCACTAAGGTAGGTGGAGGTTAGTTACGATTTAAAAGACGGTGATCGATAGCTCAAACAAAGATTTCAACACAAGGTTTCTCAAGATAAGGGGAATGTTGGTGTATCTCTCGATAGCAAAGGGTGCGACGCTAGGCGCCTCATTCCCGGATTGAAGCTATATCAAGAGAGAGACAAACACATTCCACCAAAGACGAGATTATCGTTCCTATCTCTTAGCTACGGGTGTGAAGCAAGGCAAACCATTCTCGATGAAGCTAATCCGAAATAGATATGACAAACTCATCATAAAAAGGTTTAACATAAAGCAAGTGTATGCAATCTCATAATTTAAAGAATGAAAATTATAAAGTGAATCCTAACAATGAAACGGAATGAATATTATGGGATAAATTCGTCAACTCATCGTTTATCACATATGGTAGAAAATAAAGAGTCTAAGTATCACATAAAGTGTAAGAAGCACTCAATATATCAATAAATGAATCAAAGATAAGCTAAACAAATTTATAATCCATCTATGGAGTTTTGAGAACTATTCATAATTTCTATGAAGAGGGAAAAACTCCATGGATGGGGGAAAAAGACTACAAGCTTTCTAGAACCATATAAATATGTTGTATGTTCATTAACAACCAAGAACTAAATATACAAGGCATATAAAGTCTTAACTTAATATGAAAATACCTAGAAAGCTTGAAATAATGGAGGATATGATGAAGAAGAAGAAGATTCACAAATATTTATCAAACTTTAAACATGGATTGAGCCATTAATCACCACAAATCATATCGCAATCAACCTCCGTAACCTTAGTAAGAGACTACTCCATAATAGATGCAAGAACAAATATTATAGAAGAAGAAATCATTCTTACAAATCAAAATACTTACAAGGGAAAATGAAGAACAATATTCAAAGAGCTCTCCCTTCTCTCTAGAACTCTCAATGTGTAAAAAAAATCAAGATGAGATCTATATCTTATCTCCCTAGACTAAACAATAGCTAAAGGAGTACAAAAACTAATAAAATAAACAAGGGAAAATATCTAGGAACCAAAACCCCCGAATTAAGGCTAAAAGCAGGAGTTGGTGAATGTCCCCGCCAGGCCATGATCGATCATGGCCTTCCCATGATCGATCATGGGGTTCTCTGCCTGAAGACAAGTTTGCACCATGATCGATCATGGGTTACCCATGATCGATCATGCTTCTGGGAAAATCCTCAAATCACCATTTTGCGAGCTTTTTACTAGCGCGTGATCGATTCTTCGAAGGCCATTGCATCCTATGCCTATATACACATAGAAACACAACAAAAGCACACCTAGCGGGACGATGTTAGATACAAAACTCGCTAAGATACTAATCTCGAGATAAGTGGATAATTAGGCAGAATTAAAGCAACAAACGCGTCAAGCGACTCCGAGAAGGAGCTTAGACATGACAATATTATGCGTTTATCAATATGCAACCTAAGCCAGCCCTTTGTGTTAGCTTCTCATGAATCCATAGGCATTGGTCGCAAGTGGGGCGATCTCCAGTTGATAACCCTCGATACAAGTACCTATTCAATCATTTTAATAAAATAAAATTAGATAAATACTCAAATATTTTGTATGTAACTAGTGAAACAAATAGCACGTCAAAAACTCTATAAACTGGTAGTCCATAAGGATCCTTAATTTCTTAACTTTAAGACGGACCTATGCAAGGATTCTATGTTGTTTATGAGGGGGTTATAGTTTTGACAATTCTCATTTTGCAAATTCTTTTATTCTTTCTATGGAAGAAGAAAAGACTTGCTATATTTGTAAATGATAAATTAAATTAAATTAATTTATAGATTTTCTAATTTATGTCAGAGTTCGGAATCAACAAATATTATAACACATGATCAAGAAAAAGTGAGGGACTTCACCTTTTCCGTCATTTCGCGAGACGGCAGTGAAATCGGAGTTCAGACTATAGTTTCAATTTAACAACCCAAAGCTTCCTTTTCCCCAGTTTTCCCGCTGTTTAAACGAAAATTCCAAATGTAGCTTTAGAAAATCAACTAAAAATGCAACGAGCAGGACAAGTCAAAATTAAAAAAATAATTAACTCAAAATACTTTCAAATGATATTTAATGCCCCTAGTTGAGAATGTGTAACTCCAACTTTCTTATTTAATTTAAGAAAACAATATTCTAACGAATCAAATCTCAAATAATGCACGCTAAATCAACACAAATCTTTTACGGATGAAAAAACTTTATCGAATTTTCCATTTACTAAATTCATTTACTTTTTCAGTAAATCTCTCACAATCAGTGGTGTGAAATTCCTCACTACTAATTTTCTATTTGTTACGAATCTGATCTGATGAAAACTTTTGGCAATGATTAGTGAAACAATAAAATAGTAAAAAACAATAAAAATTGACCAAATTCATTCCCCAGCGAATCTCTATAATTCAAAACACTAACAGTAAAGATGAGACCTGATCATAAAAACTTCTAACAGCAATGAACTCTCTCACTCTTTCTCACTGACGCGACTACACGTTGGGGGAGAAACTAAAAAGTGTAGGGAATTAGGGCAGTAATCATGCATCACATAACACGAATTACGCACTAATCTTTAAACCCTAGGATCTATGCTGGTCAATAAAATCGACATAAGACATACCTTATATGTGATTCGGTGTTAATGAAACGAACAGGATGGATCAGATCCTTCTGTTGTTGTCGTCCTTAGCGTAGAAATTACGACACTTCTACGGTATGCACACACGAACAAGATGAGATCCTTTCTTGGTGTACAAGCGCCTTCTAGGGTTCTCTCAATTATTTCGACCCTCTAGCCTCTCAAAGTTTCCCTTAACGGTCAAGATGAATAAAGGTTCCCTTTTATAAAGGAACCCTAGTGAGAACCCTAAGCAACAAACGAACTAGGCCCAAGTCCAACTTGGCCCGTTTTAATTCGTTTTGATCCAACTCGTTTTGGTGTGCGACCCTGTAGGTTTTACACTCTTTGGCAGTATAATAAAAGCCTGTTTTATTATACGAATAGTAATCGGTCTCTAGTAAAACATTACTACTATCCAAAGGGTATAAAGGTCAAAAACGACACAACCTTAAATTGATATTCCACATATTAACTCCTTTTGTCTATCGATATCTAGATTGAACACAAGACTAGGCAAGTGTCATTCTTGTATAGTTCAATCTTTATTTCTTGATCTCTAAGTATAATTAATCTAAAACAAATGACATCTCATTTGTGCATGGCCATGCAAATATTAATTACACTTATCAAGGGGCCCAACGATATCTCTCTCAATATATGAGAGTGACAAATCCCATCTTGATCAACCACATACCTCTACATAGTTCATAGTATACTCGGTCATCATCTTTATAATTACTCGGTCAAGAGCAACGTTTGATAATGCCTGACATGCTAATCCCTATGTTGGTAACCATGGTGATCTCAGGTCTGAGGATAATACGATATCACAAATGGGGAACATCACTGATGACATTATGTAACACTCCTCGCAGTGTCCCCAAAGCGGGTCGGTCCAATATTTTGTTCTCCAACAAGTATTAGTGTGTTCAGCTTGATATCTCCATATCCATGACTTGTGGAACATAGTCATCAGCTGACCCATACTCTAATCATTATATCAATGTGATCCTAGATTATTGACACATGATCAGGGACATCTAAATAATATTATTATAACATTATTAGCATCCCACAATCAAGTCACGTACTTGATGAACTAGTATTAATATATATTATTTACAAGAGAATATAAAGTATAATAAATAAACTTTATTAATAACAATAAGCATAAGATATCCAAGTACAAATCATAATCTATGAATAGACCTAGGACATATCTCTTTCAAAGAGTGTGCTACCCAAACTTCTTATTCACAAACTAAAAAGTCACTAGCTCTAAGTCCAACACTAGTTAAAGAATTTTTGAGTTCAACAATAAGTTTATACAATACCATATTATGATCATTTTAGGGTAACTCATTTTTACGCAAACACAACCCATTTATTATTCATGTTAGCCGGTTGTACCATATTCGAGTTTGAGTTAAGAAATGGCCAACCACCCATTAACTTTGTATCATGTTTAAGGCGTATTTTTCGTTTCAAAAATTACTACGTGACATAAAAGTAATCTTTGCAAAACTCACCCTTCAAATGTGTTTGTGCTTATATCGAACAATAGACAATTTCGGAGTAGTGTACGTGCTCATGGGCACACTTCCTACCTAAGCCGATTTTCAAGGTTGTACCATGAATACTTATATTTTGTATAGTTACAAGGCACATGATAAGATGGGTACGCTGCCTCAAGAGTAAAAAGGAAAAGGAACCAAATATTCTTCTTAGTACACTAGTTCCAAAAGACAGAAGGTATATGACACTGAAAGTCACCAGCCACATAGTTGGGCATATATTCCAGGTCCACTCAGTTC
The DNA here is from genome assembly GCA_021464415.1 of Lonicera japonica. Lineage (NCBI taxonomy): Eukaryota > Viridiplantae > Streptophyta > Magnoliopsida > Dipsacales > Caprifoliaceae > Lonicera > Lonicera japonica. The sequence continues at coordinate 10,784,537 of CM038468.1, read as the reverse complement.
CAATCTTGATTTTAAAGTATCCTTAAAGATTTTACAAAAAAAAATTAAAATAAGAAGGAGAAGGTGACGCTCCGAAAATACTTCCGTGCTTAGGTACCCAAGTGCAGGTTATCAAGTTATAATATTTGGTAAGTCCAAGTGTCGAACCACAAGGATAGTCGGAAAGACGATGTGGTGATTACGAGTCCAAGGTTTTGTTAAGGGAATTTAATTAGTTGATTTTAATGATTGATTTTAAAGTCTTGCAATAAAAATTAAAATGATGTAATAATATATGAGAAAAGGCTAAGGCATTATAGAATTCATTTGTTTGCACAGTTAAGTAAAATCAATCTCATTTAAAGTTCTCAATGCAATTCCTAAGTGTTGAAAATTTTACCCATTTCTAAGCAAAAGGGTGTGGAGCAAAAGCAACCCATTCCCATATAAATGCCATATAAAGAAAGGGTGTAAGCAAATATCAACACAAGTGTATCTCTCATTTTTATCTTGTAACAAAGGGTGTGAAGCAAGTGCAACCCATTCCCATATAATATCAACCAAGATTCAAACTTAAAATACACAAAAAGAAAAGGCATAAATTTAAACTAGGCATTTAAGAACTCATTGTTAGTTTCTCCTAGGCAAATGACTTGATTATGAAAATGGCCAACTACAAGGAGTTTAGCTCGATAAATCATAACATTTCATTTGTCTAAGATTGGGAGGTCTAGGTGGAGGTCAAACCGACCTATATAGATTTATTTGATAAATACAAATTGAATCCTTAAAATGATTAATGAAGTTGTTTATGACATAAATTTAAAAGATCCTCTTTGGCAATACTTTAACTATGAAGATGATGAGTCTTAAAATCACATAAAGTGTAGAAAGCACTCAACATATCATTAAAGTATTAAAAGATTAAAATCTCAAATTTATGGTGTTTTCATGAATATTCAAAAACTAATCATGCTTGGCAATGAAAAGTATCTCATTCAAAGAAAGAATGGACATATGCTAGTAAGAAATACACAAGTGTATCATCTCTCCATTAATGCTTGAGATCTATGTATACAAGGCATACAAAGTCAAATCATCATATGAAAATTATCTTACTAGCTTATAAATGGTTGAAAAAATGGAGAAGATGAATGATTCAAAAAAGTATTTAACAATACTAACAATGGAATGAGAATTGAACTTACATAATTAATGCATTGTAAATTTCATCTTTTAGCCTTAGCAAAAAAATTTACTCCATAATAAATGTAAAGACGAGAATTATAAAAGTGAACTCCATTTCTCTCTCTAGAAAATACTATTACAAGCTCTCTATAAATTGAGAAATGATAAGTAAAATAAAATTAAGCTCCCCTCTCCAAAGCAACAATGAAGACTATAAATATGAGAGTTGTGTTGGATGACAAAAATAAACAATGCTTTTTTATTTTTGGTGGAGAATTCCACTATCTTGGATGCTCTTTAATCACATGGACAATTCTACTTTCTTTCTTTAATCACATGGACATGGAGACTTCCACTTTCTTGGATGCTCTTTAATCACATGGAGACTTACTTTCTTGGATTCCTTTTGTCCATGAAAAATTCCACTATTGTATGAAATACAATATTTCTTAAAATCGAAAGACACCAAAATAAACACAAAATGTGCCTTTCCAAGCATTGTTAAATACAAAAGTGCTACGAGACTAATCGCGAAATAAGTTGGCAAACCGAGTAGTTTTAGAGAAATAAACGCGTCAAACAACTCCGAAAATGAGCGTATGAATGACAATATTAAGCGTTTATCAGAAGGAGAAGAAGAATAAGAGAGAATTAATAGCATATATGAAATAGAAACCAAAAAAACTATAGAGTCCCATTATCAGCCAGCAATTCAATTTAAACAATAAAAGACTTAATTTCAAAAACCCACTGGTTTTGGTTCAGTAATATTTCATGCATAAATTTTCCAGAAAAAAACAATATCAAGGGAGGGAGCCAAATTCAAATTCTTAGTTTTTCTTTCAAACTAGAAAGGCACACACACCTCGTCAATCAATAATGGAGACTTGCAATTCAAATTTGCATTATGTTCACGAAAACTTTCTCTTTTTGGCTGTCCTGCTACCTCACTGCCTCTTGCCCTATCTTACTCTGCGTTTTTCATTTATGTAATGCATTATTTCTAATCACATCAATGGTAGTATCTTGCTTTGATATCCTAAACAAGATACATCTTTACTTTTATTTTTTTTCCTTCTCTGCTAGAGTTGTACGAGATGGTAGTATCTTGCTTTGATATCCTAGGACTGTACCGAGATTTAAACTATGATGATAACTCTATTTTTCTTAACTAAACATTGCTCATTTTTCCTATATATATCAAAAGACATACCAAACAATACAGAATCCCATTCCATTGAAGTACAGGGATGTTCAGACTCAGACACTCAGACCAAGTAAATGGATCACAAAATAAAATGATTGTGTCCATAATATTCAGTCTAAATCAGGTTACGGTGACTAATGAAACAAACGAACCTTCAATGAATCTAAGTCCGATATATCTTCGTTCCAAATATAAACCAGGATTTAAGTGACACTCTGATTTACTGTTAAAACAAAGAAAAATAAGAGAAACACTTATTAGCCAAAAAAAATGCAGTCCACAATTCAATGATTACTAGACCTATATATGTAATGAAGCACAAATCATGAAACCATCAACCTGTCACAATTACTAGCCTAATTTTATTTTCATTCGCATATTAAATATTTTTGACTACCGTAGGTTTTTACTTGTTTCTTTCCAAGGGGGGACAATAATGCGCCCCCCTAAAAAAATAATTTAAAAATTAAAAAATTATTATAATATATAAAGAAACACTACAAATTACATCAAATCTTATCCAATCTATAACTTATATCACTCTATGCTTGGGATCCCTTAAAGAGCAACACAATACTTCAAAATATATTTAAACAATTGTTCAAAACGTGCAACTGGTTTGTGAACAAATCTTTTGGGCCTACAGCCTACTAATAAAACAATTAGCATCATCAAGGTGACTAATAAGGTTAGCTCAATAGATGATTATATGCATCTCAGGTATATTATGCAAAATCCAACCGAAGAATACACACTGAACAAAACATGAAACCCAATACACAAAAAAATTATGAACAACATGGAAGTAAACCTACCGGTAATCCCATGTTACGCGTTGGATGAAAATGAAGCCTAGCTTAACTCACAAAACAGGGACTCGTTGTATTCTTGAGCCTAGATCGACAGATAACCAGTGGAGTGGTAGGGATGGATGGATGGAAGAGGAGATGATTTAAGGATTTGGATTGTTGGATGATTTAGGTTTGGATTGAGGTTTCGAGTAGAAGAAAGGATGAGAGAGGGAGATGGCAGTCGCTGGGTGTTGTTTGTGTGTGTGTGAGAGAGAGAAAGAGAGAATGAGATGGGCGTCCATAGGTGTGTTGTGAGAGAGAGGCGGAGATGGATTTAATTTTTTCTTTTCTTTCAACAAAAATAATTATTTTCTCAAAAAAATAAAAGATGGGGAGCTGGGTGTCACCTCTTCAAGACACGTGCGTCATTTAGTGCTTTCAAACTTCCGTCCCTACGGATTTACACTAAGTCAGCCTTCCCACAATGGCTTTAGAATAATGAACACACCAAATGAAACTTAAGCAAGATAGAACACAAGAGTTTATAAATGAAACTTTATATTACTCAAGAACACTTTACAATACTTGTAATACAACTCACTCTCTATGCTCCAACACAAATGAACCCTCCACCTATTTATAGGTGAGGCCTTCCCGAATGGACGGTCAAGATCGATCCGATCTAATGGTCTACATTCACATTCTAAAACTTTCTATACAAATATCTCTAACTAGAATTCTCTAGAATAATCTACCAAGATTATTTACAACTAGGCTATTCTAGAAAGTTCTACATCTAGGTTCTTCTAGAATACTCTAGAAGGTTACAGGCTCTTCTCCATTATTCCATAAGGTTCTAGACAATTCCATAAGCCTCCGTAGTATTTCGGAACTTTCAGGTTTTCTTGGACAAAATTGGGCGGGTCGTGACATGGGGCCATTTTTAATGCTCTACAATGACGCATTGAGATAAATGCACTGACAAAATTTTATATGATTTTTAACGTGTCTTAATGCGCTGGTAAAATTTTTTATATTTTATAATGTCACGCTAAGATAAATGTGCCGGCAAAAGTTTATATGACTTTTAACGACATGTTTTAACGCGCCAATAAAAATACTCAAAATGGTTTGCGTCGGTATATATGATTTTTCTCGACGCGTTTAAATTAACGCAGTGGCAAAAGTTATGTTTCTTGTAGTGACACCTCCAAGCTAATAAAATCTTATGAAATCTTTCTTTCTTATTTTTTTTTTAAAACGATAGCTAATGCATATTCACATGAAAGGAGTGAGTGTCAAAATCATGTAAAAAACGCTAGATATCATCATGTTTAACACTTCCAAGGTAATAGAATCTTATAAAAGCTCTAGGTTGAGAAATAGCATGAATTTTTATTTTTATTTTTTTGATGATTATTTCAATATAAAGAGTTTTTTCATGGAAAGTGGAAACCAATTGAAAATCAACTATTGGTTTCACTAATTTAATATTAATTAAAATCTGGGGCATCTAATCCAAACTAATTAACAGTGGGTAAAGTAGCTCATAGATCTTATTTATTGCTTTGAGAATTTTCAATTTCTCGGTATGGGATTTAAAGCCTCTTCACTAAACTACTTCCTTCGTTTCAAATTGATTTCCTCGCATTGATTACACAAGTGGTTTTCCTAAAATCCAGCCAGTCAACCACGTGAGTGAATCCAGTGCACTCAACAAAATAAACAAAGGCCGGTTCCACCGGGCGTAGGCAGGCCGACCAGTACAAATTAAATTTTGACGCTGCTGTATTAAATACAGGATCTTTCATGGATTGGGATAGGGGTTGTACTTAGGGACCACGAGGGTTGAATCTCGTGGCTGCAATTTCTTGAAAGATGCATGGAAAATGGAACGCTGAAATGGTCAAGCTAAGTCGGCGGTCGTGGCACTCGGGTTTTTTCTATTGAAGTAGGGTTTTGGTATTTTATCATTAAGGGCAATGCTAGAGGTATTGTCAATGAGCTTTGTTGGGTGGAGGAAAATCTATGGACAATTGGTGGCATTGTTGAGGAGGCTCGAGTGCAATTGCAGCAATGGATAAATATTGAAATTTTTTGCTGTAGTCGTCTAGCTATCAAATTCGGTATCTTATTCTTAGGTAGATTCCTTCATTGATGTTTATGTTGTGTGGCTTGAGGAATGCCTGAACTTTATTTTGTCTCAACTTTATTTTGTCTCACATATTGGTTTACTTGGCCGGTTGAATGAATATTGGTTTTTTTTCTCTCAAAAAAGAAAAAGAATGGAATAAGATACACAAGTAGAATGTAGTACGAACCGTTTGAATTGCTACTACATTCGTCTCAAACTGATATTAAAAAAAATGGTTGGAACTATTTATTTGAGATATCCCAAAAAGAAAAAGTTAAACTATCAAGAAATAGAGTATAAAAGAAAAAAAAAAAAAAGAAACAACGTGGAAGGTGATAAGAGCTAGCCAACCCCCAAAGCTTGTACATAAGATGCCCTAAAGCTACAAAATGAACCATATACAAGTATGGTATAAATGTATAATTGCCTGGTGGACTAAAATATGAAACTTAAAGTCCACCTTTTCCACCTCGAAAGCTTGTACATATGATGCCCTAAAGCAACAAAATGAATTATATCAAGTATGGTATAATTGCCTGATGGACTAAAAGATGAAACTTAAAGTCCACCTTGCAATTCAAAAACCAAAGTGAGCACATACAATTCAAGAGAGAGGTATATCTCAATAGTCTTTGGTATGTTTAAACAGAATCAGTAATCCAAAATATATAAAATTCTATAGAAATAGTTGATCCACAAACAAACGTGACACTAGTCTATTCATCTGGGTCCAGTACTAATTGTTTGTAGCTCCAAGGTTAAAGATAACACACACATATTGCATCTGTGTAGACCTATTAAATTAAGAGTAAGGCTATAAATGATTCTATTAATTGGGGAATTGAGGATATATTGGAAACATGCCATACCGAGGAGTTACTTTTTCCTAAATTTGGTACCAAACACTTTTTCATTGTCTTTCCAAACCTAGCCAATTTGAAAACCTGCTTCCATGAATCTTAATCGAATAACGCTACAATTATTGAGTATTTGTAATTGTAGGCACCACAATCCGTGACCACCTGCAAGAACCATAAAACTGTCGGAAAAGCATTTTTTTCTTTTTAGTCTAAGACTTACCCAAAACACTAGAAGCTGCTTCAGGAAGTTTATAGTATAACAAACTTGTTTCCAGATAGCTTTGTCTTACAACAAACCTAAATTCAAAAGACATTGTCGCGCGACAAATCTTCATTTATCGCAGGACAAACCCTCTGATTCAAACCATCCTCTCCCTGACACATCAGTCTGTTAGGGACATCATTTCAGCTGTTTGTTGCACGATATTTGTCCAAGTGTTGCACGACAGTTCCACTTTTAAGGGGAATGTCGCGCGATAAACCCTCCCGAGCAATATAAATAAGCCAACAACCCAAAGGTTCTAGGACAGCAACTGTGCCCCAAAGAAAGGATTATTATCTCTCTCTAAATTTGATTTCTTAAGACATTCAAATTCAAGTTATTATTATCATCAAATTCTCGATGGATCTCTTAGTTCTTAATACTCGACGTATTGTCTTTTGGAGTCAAATTCTCGACAATTTCTGGAGAAAGAAAGCTAATATATGCTAGATTATATTCTGTCAAATTATATTTTCTCTCATTCTTATTTTATTTATCTCGTCGGGAAGGTAAAAAAAGTTTCTTCTAGTATTTAAAGTTTATATATCTGTGTACTTGTTTTCATTTATCTATATCTGTTGGTATGTCCTTTGTGTAATTGATAAACTTATTGTTAAACTATAAATATTTTACTATTTCTAAAACAAAACCTTAATAAAATCGTTTCTATAAAACCAAAAAGAAGTAAGTATATTATCATCCAAATAAAACTAGATTTTTCAAAACCCGGAACGATGAAATTGACCTAAGGATTAAAAATCCAGTACATTATGTCTTCTATGGACTGTTATATACCTGTTACACTCTCCTCAAGAGTTCAAATCCATATTAAATCAATTATAATTAAGAATCCGATTTTCCTTTCTCGAAATAATCAAAACAAAGGATAAAACTAGTATTAGCATTTGAGGAAGTACTATTAGGATTTCTTCTCCAAGTTAAAAAAAAAATATTAGTCGTATCATTTGTACTTCCTTTTTTATGAAACTAAAAACATTGGATCACGGAATACAAGGTTTTTATCCTTTTCCCTGTTTTCCCATAAATCAGGTTTCTTTATAAAATCATCTTAGAAAAATAGTAGACTTCTTAGTAAAGGCCTCCAAGTTTATCAACATAGAATAAACATATAAAGCCACTAAAGACTGAAAAAGCAGAATGGGTGCTTAACACCTTTCCAAACCGTAACATAATTCCCGAATCCTATAGAATCCTGGTTTCATAGATGAACGTGCTGGGATAAGGCTTGCTTTGGGCCTTTACCCCTACACAAACCTTTTTGTATGTTTTCTCGTAAAATATACTGGCGACTCTGAATGAACCTTCTTGCATTTAGAAATAGAAAATATGATTTACCCTCATATAGAAGCAAATAAAGCAACGAAATCATTTCTGAGGTTTTAGACTCTCAACCAAAGGATTGAGACCCGAGGGTCGCATTTGCGGATTCTCACAGTAATTAATTATCACATATTTTTACTGCATGCACTAATATAGTTGGATATTCGCGTAGTCTACTAAGTGCATTTCGCAAAGTACAACCCATATAATATATAGTAGTAAAAATATGTGGTAAGTAATGACGGGGCCAGTAATAACTAGAGTGAGTGAAGACCAAGCTAAAACTATTGGAAATTATTTTCTGGCAAGTGTCAAAGAATTGATTAAGAAAAAGATACACCATTGGAAAATAATGATAACAATCACTTATGCTCCATTTGATAACAACATGGAAAATGATAATAAAAGCACTTGAATTGTGTGAGAAGTTAAAAAATAAGTTGAAACATGTGATGAGATGATATTCATTTCATACTCATTTTTATGAGTAGATATCCCCTATTTTTCATTATTTTGTGTGAAAAAAAAATCTTCCTCAACTCCCAAATTTTATTTTATTTTTTGTATGGATAAAGACAACAAGTAAGAAGAAATCTCACCACATGTGTCAAGTTATTTTCCAACTTCTCGCAAAAATCAACAATTTTTATTATATTTTCCATTTTAATATCAAATGGACCCTTAATCAATAAAATATAGATATTCTATATCATATATCCAAGATTTGTATGAACTAAATATTCTCAACATTTATACTAACATAATATTTCCGATCCATACAATATTGAATACGCCTTCCATATCAGAATTTGATTGTCTCACATTTAACACTTCAATATTTTTTAAAAAATACAAATTTAAACCTATTTAACCGTCTCAAGAATACACCTTAATTATATAATTATAAGATTTGCTATGTTGATTATGTGTTAAAAAAATTAGACTTATCAATTTTTGTTATACCAAAAAGAAAAGTAGGGCTATCAATTTGAAACAAAAAAGAAAGAAAGAAAGAAAGAAAAATATTATTCAACTTCCGGCCAATAATAAAAAAAAATCTACAATTAATTAATATAACTTATTCACTTCAATCATAGGACAAAATACAAAAAAAATAGTATCACTACACCATTCAAGCAAATTAATAACACACCAAATATTAACATCGTAACACACTACTACAATAATTACATTATGTGAGAAATAACTGTTAGGACAATTAATTGTGTGTTACTATTTACTTATAATTATTTATTTTAGGGCACAATTAATAATTTTTTATTTTAATTGTAATTTAAAAATTAGTCAATCTAACTTTTTCCCTGTCTCTCTCACATGTTGCCCGTCTCTCTCACTCTCTCTCTAAGTCGATCTTCATTCCTCAATGGCGACATCCAACGATCTCCTCCCTAATCTCCGGTGATATCCTCTTTAATCTTCGGTGAAATCTTCCTTAAACTCTTACGAAATCCTCCGACCACCACAAGTAGCAATAATAGTAATTTTTCTTCGTTATCTAGCATACTCTACCGATCTCCGGCGAAGTCCTCTCTAATCTCCGATGAAATCGTCTTTAATTTCTGGAAAAATCCTCTGACCACAGCCAATAACAACAACTGTAAGCTTTCCTTGTTATTTCACCTATTCCACTGAATTAGGGCACAAGCACAACAAGGTCAATTTGATGCAAAAGACTGATTGTTCAGTTTTTCCATCAAATTAACCTCATATCTACCCCACTTTCACAATTTAATTTCAGATATGTATAGTTCATATTGAATTTTGTTTTCTCTTGCATATATAGCATTTTCCTCCTTAAATAGATTATTTAGGTTTTACTGTATTGATCTTAGTAAATGTTTTCACCATATTTTAAGTTTGATAGAATAACTAAGGTTTGATTTGCTTAAAATGTATCTTTTATTTAACTTTTAATTATTGTTGCTATTAGTTTGACATTTTGGTGATTTTTGCATAATATTGTTGAAATTGAAAGAGGTTTCTTGTAATTAATGCCAACTCTGGTTTTTAGCAGATGTATTTGTTCTCTCTTTCTCTCTCTCTCTCTCTCTCTATCTCTCTCTCTCTCCCTCCCTCTTTGAGCTTATCTAGTGTGCACTGTTTGCTAGAATTTGAGTATACGTTGTTTGATTATGTTTTGTTGCTTTAAATTCAAGTGTCCAATTTGATTAGGATGAAAATTTTGTTAAATGTTTGGGAAGGAATGAGTATTTTGCTGTAAATCCAATAAAGATGTATTTTGTTATTTCGCTTCCAAAAATCTGGTGTTATAAAAGCACCTAACTGTGAGGCGTTCTTTATAATTTAGTTTAGTCATTCTACAATCAATAAAAATAAATCCAGGCCTTCTATAATTTACTTTATAACTGTGAGGCCAATTACCAATAAAAATAAATATTTCTTACAAATAATTTGGTACTACATCAATTAAGGTGATTAATTTTGGAGAGGCCTTTTATATATTTTCAAAGAGTTATGGTAAAATTAAGTGAATGAGTTAGCTCACCTAATAAAAGTGCACATATTAACTCGTTTTAATGGGACTTGTTAGTCACTAAGCTACCTTGACGAATTGTTCTCGGTCACTATGTCATCTTCACTTGCCGACTTAGTTGGGGTCGCGTACTCCCTTGTCTACTTATTTGTTTTTTTGTCACTATTTTCTGTTAACCCAAGCACTTTCTCATCAGCAAAACACACTAACTTATGTATCAAATTCCTGAGAGATGGGGATGGAAGTTACCATTGCTATATATAAAAATTGTTTTTTGATCTTCGGGTGAGCAAAGATGAGTTGACATACATTAATTAGTGGGACAACATTATTGTTGTTGTCCATAAAGAAAATTAATTAAGTAATGTGTGTTTTTATTTTGTGTTTTCTTTCTTCTTTTTCTATTGATGGAACAGGTAAATCACTAAAGTGGAGAGACCTAATACTCAATTAGCAATAGGATAGATCATAGATTTGGCAAGAAGTAGATTCACCTGTGAGATAAGATTCATGAATGTGGATTAACCCATTAATCTTGGTCGGGATTCGTCCCAAAATTACATAGCAGCAGGAGTATTGGAAGAAAGGGCCACTTAGCTAGTAGCTAACAATAATTTCAAAATGATACTCGACTACTGGACTACTTATTCACGTTTTAAGTTTTTTCTTTTAAATTAAACTGTGTTTAATTTTCTCTCATTTACCAAGTAATTAGTTTTGTTTATTTTCCTATTTTTGATGGGAAATTATTTTTAGGAATAGGAGACTTATCACGTACATGAAGCACATGTTATACATGTGAAGTAGCTGGTGCTTTTTGGTTGGTTTAGAATAAATTTAAAGGGGTTGATTAACTGATGATACATACTATAATGTATTCCACAAGTTATAAGAAATTTCTTTGAGCCCCAAATTGAAAGCAAATAGTGATCTAAATTATAAAAAGAAAAAAAAAAGAAAGAAAGAAAAAAGACAGTGTTCTACAAAAAAAGGAAAGCAATCCTTTTTGGTTGTGCATATATGCAGGGTAAGCCTATCAAAGACAACTGCCAGGCCTCGAACTCCTCGTCCCACCATGAACTGAATGAATCTACCTTCGAAATTTCTACTAAGCTATTCTTCTGCTGCTGATATACATATATATACACACACAATAGATACAGAGAAACTTAAATTAACATAATTTTTAATCCAAATTGATGCAGGCACATGAGCATTTCTTCTCAGTTCTACATTTGGAGATTTATTCGTACTATTTCTAGTAGTGAAAAAGGATTCGTGAAATTAATTCCTTACATTTGATCAATTGCAGATTGCAGTGTTGAGGTTTGTGTTCTTCATTTTAGAAAATTTGAATGAATTTATTAATTTGTCGATTAGGTTCATTTGAATAAATATTTGCGCAAATGCTTATCTTTCTCTAATTTTATGATGTTGATATCCACAATAATTAGTGTAAATATTTGTGAAACTAAACATCCATTTTATATGGTTTGTGTAGGGCAAATATTCTAGCATATATTCATTTAATATAGATCTTGTTTAGTTATAATCTGAAATGTTCCATCTATTCATTTATTCTGTTGAGTCTCATGTAGGTTAATCATGACTTTTTATTTTTTCTTCAAATTTATTTATTTATTTAGGAAGTGTGTTTATAGTAACCATTGTAATTAAACTTCGGCTATTATAGTTACATTTTCCTTTATCATGAGATGAACCAAATTTAATAATAATGCAGAATGTCGAGACTAATCAACAAAGATTGGATGAAGGAAACAAATAGGGTTGGTCCAATATATACAAAAGGCGTTGAAGATTTTATCGAATTTGCAGTTGCAAACAATGATAAAGAATTGACAACTCTACCTTGCCCATGTGCAAAGTGTAGAAATAAGTTACGATTGCCATTGATAGATATTAAAAGGCATCTTATCAGGCACGGAATACATCAATTATATACAATATGGGCATTACACGGTGAGAACTCCTCCACAATTTTGATGGAGCACCCACCAAGAGAACAATTTGATGAAGAAAGCATTCAAGAGGAGGATAACAATGATGATGAAGGGCTTCGTATAGAGAGTCTTGTTAATACTTGCTATGGATTGCATGAAACACTTGAGTTTGATACCGAGGGCAATCAAGAAAGAGTGGATGAAGATCCAAATATTGGCAATGCGAAGTACGATGAATATAAATGTTTATCTACCGAGAAATTATACCCTTCATGTGAGGGTTCTGAGACCACTCTTTCTGCAATTGTGGAGTTGCATAACTTGAAGAAACAATTCGGTTGGTCGGGAAATAGTGTGACTGCTCTATTGTCCATCTTAAAGAGATGGCTCCCTAAAGGAAACACATTGCCAGAAAAGTATCCACACATGAAGAGTATGATGAAAGACCTAGGAATGAAGGCCAAATTTATTCATGCTTGCGTTAATAATTGTGTTTTATACTTAAAAGAGAATAATGATAAAGAGGAATGTCCACAATGTAAGGAACCAAGGTATGTAGTGAGTATTAAGAAAGGGGGGAGATCTTGCAAAGAACCAAGAAAAGTATTAAGACATTTTCCTCTAATTCCTAGATTGGTGAGATTATATACGATACCGTGGATAGCACATGATATGACATGGCACGATCGAGCAACCTCTTCTTGGGATTATCAACGCCATCCATCTGACTCGTCCCAGTGGAGAAACTTTAAAGTTAAATGGCCAGAATTTGCTAAAGAAGGGCGTAATGTTTGGCTTGGCATTTCTACTGATGGGTTTAATCCCCGAGGGATTCAATCTGCTAGTTATAGTTGTTGGCCTGTAATCATAGTACCTTATAATCTCCCACCTTCATTGTGTATGAAGAGAGAGTTCCAAATGTTATCTTTGTTAATACCTGGGCCGAAGGCGCCAGGTCAAGACATTGATGTTTTTCTTTAACCATTAGTAGATGAGTTGAAACAATTATGGGAAGTAGGAGTGCCAGCTTACGACATGTACAGGAAGCAACCTTTTATGTTAAAAGCTATGTTAATGTGAGGGATACATGATTTTCCAGCTTATGGGAATTTATCTGGTTGTGTGACACATGGTTACAAGGCATGTCCTATTTGTGGAGAAGAGACCCCATCCATTTGGCTAGGATACAGTCATAAAGTAGTCTACACAAATAATCGTATTTTCCTTCGAATGGATCACCCATTTAGGAGGGGTGGGTATTTGGGTCTTAGTTCAGTTGAACATAGAGGGCCTCCAAGTCGGTTAAATGGGGATGCGCTTTTGAAAAAGTTACAACAAATTGACTATGTACCCGGAATGACCCCAAAAGTTCATAATGGGAAACGAAAGACAAGTGATATGAGTGGGAGTGGGAGTGGGAGCGTTGAAGTTAAGGAGGCTTGGTATAAGAAATCTATTCTTTTTCATTTGGAATACTGGAGCTTTCATCAAGTACGACATGTTCTTGATGTGATGCACATAGAAAAAAATGTTGCAGAGCATTTGATTGGTACAATTATAGATGATAAAATCAAAACCAAGGATACAATAAATGCTCGATTGGATATGGAGGAGTTGGGTATACGTCGCACTCAGTGGATGCATGTAGATGAATATAGTGGGAAACAAATCAAACCGAAAGCATCATTTCTTCTGAATAAAGAAGAGAAAAGTCAGTTTTGCCAAATTCTGAAATATTTAAAGCTTCCTTCATGTTTTTCATCTAACCTTAGTAATATTGTTACTCTTAATCCACCTGGTCTGCATTCGATGAAGTCGCATGACTATCATGTCATCATGGGATATTTGCTACCTGTATTGCTTCAGCATGCTTTTGTAAAACACCGAGATTTACGAAGAGCAATCCAGCAGTTGAGCTTGTTCTTTAACCTATTGTGTGCGAAAGTCTTAATCCGAAAGGATATCCAAAGAGCTAAATACATGGTTGCAGAGGCATTATGTGTCTTGGAAAAACATTTCCCACCGTCATTTTTTGATATCAGTATTCACCTAGCAGTCCATCTAGCCGATGAAGCATTGATTTGTGGACCTATTGGAACTCGATGGATGTATCCTTTTGAAAGGTTAACTCATATTCCTATGTTTTAATTTAACAATCTCAAAGTTAATCTTAACTTATACACATTTAAATTGTTCATAACAACAGGCAAATGAGGGAATTTAAAGATATACCTAGCAACAAGAGATATATTGAAGGGTCAATTGCAGAGTCCTACGTTGTTGCTGAATCTGTTAGGTATTGTATGGAATACATGCCAAATCCACTCGAAGGAAATCACAAATATTCTCGTGAAGCTTTTCTAGAAGAAAATGGTGAATTCACAGATGAAGGTCCTATGCTTAACGATAAAATGGTGATGTTAAAACCGAATCAATTTCAACAAATACGTCGATGGGTATTAATTCGACTTCAAGTCGACGGTCTCCATGAATACTATAGGTGGGAGTTCTTTAACATTTTATATTGAAATTCACATATAACTTTCAATATCTAAAATTGTATGAAAAAATTACAGTGAGTATAAGGCATCGTTGGAATCCATTTCTCATGGTAAAGGAAAGGGGATTGAATTAACAGAAATAGAGATGCAAACATCATTCATCCCGTGGTTATATGAGAAGGTACTAATAAATTCAATAAGAATATAAATATAAATATGCTATTAGCCGTCAGGATTTGTGATTATAATACTTTTCATTGCGCAGTTGGTGAATTCTGGACAGACGACGACTAAGGCTATATTGTGGCGTTTAGTTCAAGGGCCAAATCACATGGTTAAAACTTACAAAAAATACCGAGCCAATGGTTTCGTATTCTCTCCCAAGTATCATGATGACACTGTTGTCACACAAGATAGCGGTGTTTGCATGAAGGCATGGACTACATTTAGGGCTAGAAAAATTGATAAAAAACTTAAAGATGCTTGGACCATGTGGTATGGGATTATTCGACAAATAATTGAGTTGGACTATACCATTTTCAAACAAGTAGTGTTTTATTGTGATTGGGTACGGGTGGAGGACAAGATTAATGGATGTAAAAATTGTCCAGAATCTAACTTGGTGATGGTAAATCTTGATAAGTTCAAGAGTTCTAGTAATGAGTTAGATGAGCCCGCCATTCTCGCGTCAGAGGCAAATCAAGTATTCTACTCAAAAGATCTTCAAAATCCTAGTTGGTGGGTTGTTATACATTCGCCTAAGAGATTGACTCGTCGAGTTGATGAATTGGATATGCCAATGGTCTTCCAATCGACTATTGAAGACCAACCTCATTTGGAGAACTTGTTCAAGCAATATGGCTTTACCTAGTTATAGATTTTGTGTAATTGATAGGAGTTTTCAATGTGCTACTGAAGAATGGCCCTTTATAATGTTTGAAATGTAATTGTTTTGAATGCTTGTTTTTGGATATGTATGTTTAAAATAGCTAGCATCCTATCGAATAGCTTTATTGTCAAATGATTGAATTATTTTTGTCTAACTTGGAGAAGGTTAAACTTCAATTACTAGAAATTCAATTTAGTATTGATCTTAAATTAACTCTCATATGCAGGATATAAACAAAAATGTCATCAAATACAAGTGCATCACTCCCTACGTCCTCGATGCCATCCTCATCATCATCCATCCCTTCCACATCTCAGTTATGTAGTGGTAAAGTCCAAAAGGAAAAAATGAAAGTCATTTTTCAAGTTGACGGTTCTGTCGTGGGAGAATACGCGAATGTGTGGAATACTCGTACCGGGGATCTTGTGAGATCTCATATACCAATTCACTACCCAGATTGGAGAATTGTGCCGGATAACTTCAAAAATGATGTTTGGACTGCATTGATGGTAAACTTTTTTATATTTTTGATCCTTATTCTTATTCAATTTTCATCTTTTAATTTCTAATTTCTTTGTTATATGCAATTGTCTTTTAGTCTGAATTTGAGCTTAATGTTCCACCCAAAGTGGCTCGTCCATTGGCAAAGAAAACTTGGTCTCAAAAATTCAGGACTTACAAAAGTACCTTGCGAGTTGTTACGAATAATAGTGATCGCATGACACTTGAACCAAAAGGGGTTGATCCACATATTTGGAGAAACTTTGTTAAAAATGAAAGTGATCCAAAAAAGCAGCTACAAAACGCAAAGAATTCTGAGAATCGAAAAATGTTGAAGGTTCCTCATTGTCTTGGGCGCCGTACTTACGCCCAAAAGCAATATATGATGGTGTGTATCATTGCCACACTTTTTAATTACTGCATTTTATGTAGCTTACTTGTAATGTTTCAACTTCCAGGAACAAGAATATCCTGGAAAAAAAATTCGGAGAGTCGATAAATGGTATGCAGCACACGAGCGTCCTGATGGGACTGTATTACAAAGCGCAAGGAGTAAATATGTAAGTAAGCCCAAAAAAATTCTGAGATTTATTTTATGCTCCAGTTGTCAAAACTTCATTGCTCCTCTTTCTTTCTGTCTGATACTCTGAGTATTGGTAACTTCACATTTATAACTGTTACAGGTTCTATTAGTATTCTTGGTAAAAGCAACATATATTTGAAAAAAGAAATTGTTAGGGATTTTTTATTGCAACAGTTATAGGAGTAATACTTTTCACATTCTAATGGACATAAATGTTAGAAAATCTGTTGGTTAGATTAGCCACACCATTTTTTTTACTCCTAATGCCTGTGAGATTTATTTTTGCTAACACATATAACTATTAGAAATCAGTCCATATGGTGTAGTGTATGAAACAAGTCACAAAATCAATTCTTTCTTAATCTAGGCCTAGGTTTTGCATAACTAGACGAGTTATTTCTTTTTTCTTCTCTGTAACGGCCAATCAAGTTTCATCCCTTTTCGCGTTTCTCTTATTACAAAAGCTGTCCTTATAATTTATGAAAAATACAACTTGGACCTTGTAGTTTAAAATCCTACAAAAATGTCCAAAAATTACCCCCTTGAACTTTTTAAAAATTTCAGGAGGGGCCCTAGCCCCTGGTTCCCACCTACGCCCTTGGTGGTAAGAACTAAGAATACCCGGTAAGAGAAATTTTTTTCATCATAATCAATTGTCACTTTCTTCTTTGAAATTTTAGGATATATATATATATATATTTAGCAAGGAAATTTTAGTATATATGGATGTGTATTATTTTAGTTACAATATTCAAGATAATCTTTAATTACAAGCATTTATCTTTAAGTTTTACTATTGTAATGTAATTGAGTTGTAGTGTTAAAATAAGGTTTTAGGGAAGATTTTGAATTATTAATTAAAATTTTCCTCCTGAAGTTTGATTGAATTACCACACTGGTCCACAATATATATATATATATATATATTTCAATTTTGATATATATTTTCAATAAAGTTTTCACCTGTTTTCAATGTGGTTCAAATTGCAACAGACCGTTAGTTTTTTTTGACGGAAGTCGCATGCGCGCAACTGACATGAGTTTACAATAAGGGTTGAAAGTGAAAAAAAATGTTGAAATTTGTGTATATATAGTAGTTGTATTCTTGACTCCCTGTTCAATTTCCATCTCCATTTCAATCAAAATAAAACCCTAGAGCAATTAAATAATTATAGATACACAAGTTTCAATTTTGTCTTTTCAATTTTACCCTTTATTGTTGTCCCACGTCGGGTGCGCTTTCGATTTCTGCCAAGGAATTGAAACTAACGAGCTGGTGCAATTTGGACCACGTTGAGAAATCGGGTAGAAACTTTACGTATTTTATTATTGAAACTGGTACATTGTGTACCAAAATGAAAATTTGGTCAAACTTCATTATAGAGCAAAAAAAGTTAATAACTCATTTCTTTTTGCATGATATGAGTCAATAAATTATTGGAAACGCTAGAAATTAAAATAATACTCAGATTGCATTTTGTTGGTCAATAATTGCATCCTACATACTAGAAATTAAGTGTATATGTACATAGTTGAATTTATTAATTAACTAACATATCACCACTATCACTCAATTTATTTTTCATCTTTTCACCAAATATAATTTAATTTATTTTCCTTTTCTACCTTACAATCAAACAGAGCCTAAGTGACGAATTTGTTTACTCTCACAGCTAAATATGATTTATAATGGTGCGCGAATATGAGTTAGCTCCTAAACATTTCACCAAGAAAAAACATTTTTTTAATCAATATTCATATCTTATATTTTGAATGCATAAAATCTTTCTTATTTATACTTGGGGCAATACTTGATTTTTTAACAAAATTTTAATGCCACCAGGTGATACGACCTACGGTGATATCGCTCAAAACCCGCAATCACAACGAATTGGTTGTGCGAACCTTGACACAGACACACACGAAAACCGTAGCAAATTAAGAACCTGGATCGTTTCTACAATCAGATTAGGATGGAAATCGAAGGCGCCACAACCGGGTGCGGAATACCGATTGATAAATCGGATGAATGCCACGGACAAACCGATAAGTTCAAGTAGTTCTTGAAGAACCAAAGATGATTAAAATCACTCAATATTATTATGAATAATGTCTTAGATAATCAAATAAAACAATGAACCCCCTTTAAATAGGGTGTAGAATACTTAGGCAACAAGAAATCAATCCAACAAGGAATCCTCAAAACAAATCCTAATCAAACAAGAACTAGTCTTTAAAAAGAAATAACAATAATAAATAAAAAACGTGTGGGCTAGCTTGACTTCACATCTTGGGCCGCATAGACATGGTCTTCTCACTCCAATTGGGCTTGAATAAGTGTAACCCAGCCTCCATTTTGTGCTCCATGTTTTTCCCCTCCAATGGGCTTGATTGTGCCTTCTTCTTGAGCCCAAATAGCTTGAATTAATCCATTAAGCTCTGCCTTTAATTTCTTAGCTCGCGACTTTGTACTTGGGCTTGTTGGAACTTGGATGGCCTTTGAATTGTCTTCATTTTGCACAACAGCCTTGCCCTTGCCTCCATCATTCCCCTCCTCTTGAAAATGATTTGCCCTTAAATCATCACTGGTATCAAACGGACTTAAGTCAGCAACGTTAAAAGTAGCGCTAACGTTGTACTCTCCTGGTAGGTCCAACTTATAAGCATTATCATTGACACGCTCAAGAACTTGAAAAGGTCCATCTCCTCTAGGAAGTAGCTTAGAACGACATTGCTCTGGAAATCGTTCCTTTCGCATGTGTAGCCATACCCAATCTCCAGGTTCAAAAACCAGCTTCTGACGTCCTTTATTTGCCTGCTTTGCATATTGCTCCGTCCTCCGTTTAATGTTGAGCCCTGCCTTCTCATGGATCTGCTTAACAAACTCAGCCTTTTTCTTTCCATCAAGATTAGTATATTGAGAATAAGGTAATGGAGATAAATCTAATGGAGTCAAAGGATTAAATCCATACACAATTTCAAAAGGTGAAAATTGTGTGGCAAAATGAACAGTGCGATTATAAGCAAATTCAACATGCGGTAAACATTCCTCCCATGTTCTAATGTTTTTTTTAATGATAGCCCTTAACAAAGTAGATAAAGTTCTATTCATAACCTCAGTTTGACCATCAGACTGTGGGTGACAAGTAGTAAAAAATAATAACTTAGTTCCTAACTTACACCACAAGGTTTTTCAAAAGTAGCTTAAGAATTTAGTATCTTTATCTGAAACAATGGTCCTAGGCATACTATGAAATCTCACAATTTCTCTAAAGAACAAATCAACAACATGCGAAGCATCATCAATTTTGTGACGTGGAATAAAATGAGCCATTTTAGAAAATCTATCCACGACTACAAAAATCGAATCTCTACCATTCTTAGACCTAGGTAAAACCAAAACAAAATCCATGGAAATGTCTATCCAAGGTTCACTAGGAATAGGTAATGGTGTATATAAGCCATGCGGTTGCACACGGGACTTTGCTTGCCGACACGTAACACATCTTCCACAAATTCTCTCAACGTCTCTTTTCATACGTGGCCAAAAGAAGTGTTCTTGCAAAATATCTAAGGTCTTAGCAATCCCGAAGTGCCCCATCAAACCTCCCCCATGGGCTTCCCTTACAATCAAATCACGCATAGAACAATTAGGCATACATAATTTATTCTCACGAAATAAAAAACCATCATGCCTAAAGAACTTACCCACTGCATTTTTCTCACATGCCTTATACTCCTCGCAAAAATCAACATCAATTGGATACAATTCCTTTATATGCTCAAAACCAAGTAATTTAGCATCAAGGGTAGAGATTAACACATACCTTCGCGAAAGTGCATCAGCAACAATATTTTCTTTACCTTGCTTGTACCGAATGACATATGGGAATGTCTCAATGAATTCCATCCAGTGCACATGCCTCTTATTCAGCTTGTGCTGGCTCCTCAAATGTTTCAAAGATTCATGATCGGTGTGAATCACGAACTCTTTAGGCCAAAGGTAGTGTTGCCAAGTTTTCAATGCTCTAACCAATGCATACAATTTCTTGTCATACGTCGAATAGTTCAAGGCTGCCCCACTCAATTCCTCGCTAAAGTAGGCAATTGGTTTTCTTCCTTGCATAAGAACAGCCCCTATTCCCAAACCCGATGCATCACACTCAAGCTTGAATGATTTAGTGAAATCTGGTAATGCAAGTACGGGCGCATGGGTCAATTTCTCCTTGATCAATTGGAACGCCTTCTCTTGTTCATCTTTCCATTTGAATCCCACGTTCTTCTTGATCACCTTCGTCAGCGGCGCGACTATGGTACTAAAATCTTTCACAAACCGCCGGTAAAAGCTAGCAAGTCCATGAAAACTTCGTACATGCCCCACAGTTGTAGGACTCGGTCACTCTGGTGCACGTACTTTCTCCTCATCAACCTGTATACCTTGTGCACTAACAACAAAACCAAGAAAGACAAGCTTATCGGTGCAAAAAGTGCACTTCTTCATGTTAGCAAATAACTTTTCTTTTCGAAGCACATCTAAAACTGATTTTAAATGCTCAACATGATCCTCCAAGGTTTTGCTATAAATCAAGATATCGTCAAAGTAGACAACAACAAATCTGCCAATAAATGTACGCAAAACATGATTCATTAAACGCATGAAAGTGTTCGGTGCATTAGTTAGCCCAAAAGGCATCACTAACCACTCATATAAACCATGTTTGGTTTTAAAAGCAGTTTTCCATTCATCTCCTTCTTTCATTCTAATTTGATGATACCCACTTTTTAAATCAATTTTAGAAAATATACAAGCTCCATGCAACTCATCCAACATATCATCTAAGCGAGGAATATGATGTCGATACTTAACTATTATATTGTTGATAGCTCGACAATCAACGCACATTCTCCACGTCCCATCCTTCTTAGGCACTAAAATCACCGAAACAGCGCACGGACTCATGCTTTCTCTCACGTGCCCTTTCTCCATGAGTTCAGACACTTGCCTTTGTAGCTCATTTGTCTCCTCCGGATTGCTCCGATAGGCTGGTCTGTTTGGAATGGTAGCGCCAGGAACAAAATCAATTTGATGCTCAATCCCTCTAATTGGCGGTAACCCATGTGGCATCTCGTCAGGAAAGACATCTGGATAATCCTGAAACAAAGAAACAATAGAACTAGGCAAAGACGAGGTAAGTTCGTTAGTATTTAAATATGCCTCCTTGTACAAAAGCACAATCATCGGCTGCCTCGAATACAACGCACTTTTAACTTCACTCGCTCTCGCATAAAAGTTCTTTTGTTTTCTCTCTTTCTCATTTTTTCCCACTTCACTCTTTTTCTTTTCCTCTCTTTCTTTCTTTTTATCACTCTCTTTCTTTTGCTCACTCTCTTTTTTTAACTCACTCTCTTTCTTTTGGTTGCTCTCCCTTTGTAATTTTAATTGATCTTCATACACTTGCTTTGGTAACATAGGGACAAGAGTAATCGTCTTATGATTGAGCTCAAAAGAATATTTGTTGGTGAATCCATCATGCTTCACTCGGCGATCAAATTGCCATGGTCGCCCTAATAATAGATGACCAGCTTCCATTGGTACTACATCGCATAAGACCTCATCTTCATACTTTCCAATACGAAATGCGATTAATACTTGCTTGTTCACCTTGATCTCCCAACTATCATTCAACCATTGCAATTTATATGGCTTGGGATGCTTAATGATAGGCAGTCCTAGCTTCTCCACCATAATAGTACTTGCAATATTCGTACAACTTCCGCCATCAATGATCACACTACATACCTTATTGTTCACTAGGCATCTATTTTGAAAGAGATTTTCTCGTTGTACTTCATCATCTTCCTTAGCTCGCACACTAAGAGATTTCCTTGCAACCAACAAATCTCCTTCAGCCGCAAGCTCTTCTTCTTTATCATCAACATCTTCTAATAATGGCATAGAATCATCATTGGGCTCTTCATCGGTCTCAATTTCACCGTTGTCTCGAATCACCATAGCTCTTTGATTGGGACATTGGTTCGCCTTATGACCCCTGCCTTGACACTTGAAACATTTAATATCACGATTTCGAGGTGTATTAGGATCAGGTTTACCTTAGTTTCCAAGGCTGGTCGTCCTTTATTTGGGCTCGGTTTTGGGCTTTGACGCAGCTGATTTCTCCTCTTTCTTCCAAAGGGGATTTGATTTCCAAGAGGGTGTGGTTGGACTTTGGTTTTGGCGTAGGCTACCTCTCCTCTTGAGTTGATTCTCAATCTTGATCGCCACGTGCACCATATCTTCCAACTCAACATAATGTTGCAAATCTACCGCATTAGCAATTTTTTGGTTCAATCCATTCAAAAACCTGGCCATAGTAGCCTCTCAATCTTCGTCTACATTAGCTCAGATCATGGCTACTTCCATCTCTTTGAAATAATCTTCCACGCTGCGGTTTCCCTATGTAAGCCTTTGTAATTTTTGGTACAGCTCCCAGTAGTAATAGCTAGGTACAAATCACTTTCTCATCACTATCTTTATCTTTTCCCATGTCTCAATAGGACACTCTCTATTTCTTCGTCTATTCATTACTAATTGGTCCCACCACACAATTGCATATTCAGAGAACTCAATGGCAGCATGTTTTACCTTCTTGATCTCGGAATAATTACGGCAATCAAACACTAGCTCAACTTTCTTCTCCCATTCAAGATAAGCTTCGGGATCATTCTTCCCTTGAAACGACGGAATCTTCATCTTGATACTACCCATATTGTTATCTTCCCTGTTCCTTCCTTCTCTATTTCGCCCAGCATATCTCCTATTGGCAGCCACCGGGTTCCAGTCGTCGTCATCTTCAAACCCACCATCGTAAGATTCTTCATCCTCAATCCTCGCTTCTCTAGGTTGGAATCTCCCTCTCCTACGAGCATGAGCATTATTTGATTGCTCAATCCTATTTGATTGCTCGATTTGTGTGTTCTCTATCCGGTCTATCTGCCCATGAACCATCTCCATCTCAGTTCTTAACATCTTCCTCATCTCCCCTAACAAAGCTTGTACTTGCAAGTTCGGGATGACTGGTTGATGACCCTCCTCCTCTTTCGAGGCAACTTCTTGGCTTTTCGACATTATTTATATAACCTGCAAAATAGAATTAAGGACCTCGCAAGCACTCCCTCACGTGTTTCACTCGAAGAATGATTCACTCAGTTCACTCGTGTATCACTCCACAATTATTGGCTTTTACCCTCTAATGGTCTCACAGCTTACGCCTCTTTCCACTCAAATTAATGCTCTTAGGTTCTTATTGAACTACTCAATTGAATATCAGGCTGTGAATGGATAGTTCAAACGACAAATCAATAAGAAACTAGAATCCCAACGATTATGGACACAATAAGGGGAAAAGAACGCGAAATAGGTGTGAAAATTCAGTCTCGTGAAAACGTGATTTTTGGAATCCTTGAACCCTATAGAATCCAAATCTAAAAAGAAATAATTGTGAATTTCGAAAAATTTTGTATTTTTTTTATTCTGGGTGTCTCGACTTCTACTTTAATCTGGTGTAGTCGAAATTTCCAGAATTCAAAATTTCACTGAAATATTCAACACAATTCGAAACTAAACAAAATCGAATTTTTAAGCACCAAACGAAGCTTATATGAACAGCCAACAGATTCGCAATAGCTAGGGTTTATATGATTAATGAAACAATCAATCGCAGATAGGGTTTATATGCAGAAATCGCAATTTTGATAGCCCTAACAATCTCGTATCTCAGCAAAACGCAAGGCAGTAAGGGTAGTATTACAATTGTAAACTAACCCTAACTATGTCGAAATCCTACCCTAGGTAGAATCAATAGAAACTGATTCGCGATAGTAAAAAAAAAGGTTAGGATGGACAGATTCGCAACTAGGGTTCAAAAGAACAAATTAAAGGAATTCGACTTTAAATCACAGATGAAGCAGATTCGTAATAGGTGCAATTCGAGTGTACTCTTGATGAGGATTTCAAAATTATTTTTTTTTTGGACGAAGAACATAAAGCAGTCACTAAATTTAAATAAGCAGAACGAAGAACAAAAAAAATACGAAGAACAGAAACACGAATCAAACAATTTACTAATTAATGGATAGATAAAACCTGATAGTAGAACCTGCTCTGATACCAACTGATATGACCTACGGTGATATTGCTCAAAACCCGCAATCACAACGAATTGGTTGTGCGAACCTTGACACAGACACAGACGAAAACCGTAGCAAATTAAGAACCTGGATCGTTTCTACAATCAGATTAGGATGGAAATCGAAGACACCACAACCGGGTGCGGAATACCAATTGATAAGTTGGAGGAACGCCACGGACAAACCGAAAAGTTCAAGTAGTTCGTGAAGAACCAAAGAGGATTAAAATTACTCAATATTATTATGAATAATGTCTTAGATAATCAAATAAAACAATGAACCCCCTTTAAATAGGGTGTAGAAAACTTAGGCAACAAGAAACCAATCCAACAAGGAATCCTCAAAACAAATCCTAATCAAACAATAATTAGTCTTTAAAAAGAAATAACAATAATAAATAAATAATAAATAAAAAACGTGTGGGCTAGCTTGACTCCACATCTTGGGCCGCATAGACATGGTCTTCTCACTCCAATTGGGCTTAAATAAGTGTAACCCAGCCTCCATTTTGTGCTCGACGTTTTTCCCCTCCAATGGGATTGATTGTGCCTTCTTCTTGAGCCCAAATAGCTTGAATTAATCCATTAAACTCTGCCTTTAACTTCTTAGCCCGCGACCTTGTACTTGGGCCTGTTGGAACTTGGATGGCCTTTGAATTGTCTTCATTTTGCACAACATCCTTGCCCTTGCCTCCATCACCAGGTATAGGCAGTATAATAGTATCACTTACCAAATCTTTGGGGGGACGATCATGGTTTCAAATCTAAAATCTCAATCACCTATTTTTCAATTTTATACCATTTCGGTTTCTAAAGGAAAACTGAACAAGAAAATAAATAAACTTTCAGAAAAACTGTAGATATAGTGGGGAAAATTCGTAGAAATTTTGTGTTTTGATTGCAAATGGGCGGACCCAGGATTAGGCAGAGGAGGGGACTAGTGGGTATTTAATATAATATATATATATATATTGTCATATAATTAGTATTGCTATTTTTAACTAAATATAGACTATATTATGCTCTGCGAGACCTCAGTTCCATTCGTGAGTCAATTTTTTTGTCAGCACCGATATCTGCAGTAACAATATGCATGTGGACGATATCCATATGCACTCTCTCCTTCGTCTGAACAATCATTTTCTGATTTATGTCCGTAAGCATATTTGCATGCCTTCTTGCAACGAACATCATTTTCACCATGACATATATCCTGAGGCCAATTTGCTAAACAATAATTATGAGCATTGACGAGTGAAATCACTATTCCATCTGCACACAATATTCATTATTATAACACTCAAGTTATAAAATAATTACCACTACAACTACATTTAATAAGCTTATATGTAAGATATATCCATGTAATATGGTTGAAAAAAGATTATGCACATTTTAATTTGGAAAATTCCATTACAAGCTCTCATGTATTTCTTTCTTCTTCTTTTTAAGAGATTTTCTTATATTATTCTTTATATTGTATTTTCAATATCTATCTCTTTGTATTTTTAATATTATATTGTATTATATACAACAGTGTATGGGGTACTGTACATGTGTGTAGTAAAATACTTAGTAATTCTTCACATTGAAAATAAACGTGGGCGGCTAAAAGTTAACCAAGCTCAATTTGATAAGAATCAACCCAGTTATGATTGTTTAGTAACTAGAAAATTATGATGAACAATGATGAATATCCTTCCAGCAATGGAATAGTAAAAATAATTGCCAAACATAGGGAGATAGAAGACCAAATTTGTGTTTGTGGGTGGTTCCTTTGATGACTCTTATTACCAATTCGGTAGTACGTCCTCCCTTAGATGAACAACATAGTTATAGAGAAGTTGGGTTTGGCTATTGTGAGAATGAGTGTATGTATCATAATATGCCTGAGCCTAGGGTTTTCCCTTCTTATTTATGTGTATAAGATCGGGTTACATTAAGGTCGGTGAGGTATGTAAATTACTATAAAATATAAACTTGGTTACTACTTCAAGATAACACGTCTTTAACCCTATCCACTCTTACACAAGAAGTTATCTCCCATAATTTATTTTCCAACTTACCCTTCCCCTGTCATTTGGCTAACCATAAGTGGTTGTCTATGCATGTTTTGATTGGCTAATTAAAGTGGCCAGATGGTGGTTGGCTTCGATAGAAACACATCCTAGTTGGCTGACATCTTTATTCCCTTCACTTGTGCTTTGTGCAAGTCCGAGTTTAATAGGCCTAAGAACTTTGGGTTATAGACCGACTATGGTATGGGCTATCCAGTCTGGGCTTGGCTAAAAGCCCAGTTATAATTTTTACCTCCCACAATTGCCTCCCGGGATTTTCAATTTCAGCTTACTAAGTGGGATTTGGTGCTCAACTACTACGAGCAATTAGTAGAATACTTGACGAAATGGACAAAGGTGGTGTGGTTGAAGAATTGTATTTGTAGTCATCCACTGGGAAAGGAATTTAAAACGTTTGTGGCTTTATTAAGAAGATGTGTGCCTAACAACAGTGGCTTTGTAATATATGCCAACTGTCCATGCCCTGATTGGTTGGACGTGCTTTCGAAAATGGGCGGGATCTTCGATGGGGAACCGCACATTTAATGCGGTTCTTCACCATAGAGCCCTAGTCTTCAATCTTAGCTAAGCAAAACTCAAGATCAAGTAATTAAGTTCTTAAAATTCTTTCCCAAAAAACTCTTCATAGTTTTTATCTTGTTCTTCATTTTTCCCAAAAATCATTAAAGGGGTAATTTGCTAAATTTTTTTGTACATACCAAAAACCTCTTGCTCATGCTTATATATATAGTATAGATATTTAATGATTTTATTGCAAATAATATTTTTGTTTTATTATATTGTAATGGAAAAGTTCTTGTTAAGATAATCCCGTATTTTAAGAACAATAAGAACCATCTTTTCAAAAGGCAAACAAATGAATATTTATTAAACTTAACGGAGATGATCTCTATAATGAATGAATCATCTCACCAAAATTTTACCAAAAAAAAATTCAATCTAGAATTGAGTGTTGTGAAAATATGATACAATCATATTAGTAACTTCTAAATTGATGTTTTTGATAAAAAAAATAATTCAATATTTGACCTCTTGAAATAGATGGCCCATTGTTATTAAACTAAGAGATTTCCTGACAAAATCATTTATATATATAATAATATAGAGTAATATTGTAAATATTATTGTCTATATATAATTCATGTTAGTGTTAATAAATCATTTAGTATTACTATCACTAAACAGTTATTTTATTTATCGTAACTAACTTGGATATATCCACCTGGCCCGAAATAAATATTAAATTAATATCCACTACACTAGACACATGAAAAATATTAAACAAATGCCCACTGAAATCAGCAAGAAATCAGCAAGAATGGACAAGTGCACAACACCCACTAAACCTCAAAGTCACTCTTGCAAATAGAGCCCAAACCATACATGGGCCTCACCACAAACGGTAAATGGTCACATTTGATGTACCTAAAGGATAATTAAGATAGTCTAACATCAAACAAGGCAACTGATCAAGATAAGGCAGAAAGAATCTCACACTAAATATGAGATTAGCTACAGAAATCAAATTGTAGCACTGTATTAGGTATTATTTTTTTTTACATGTTTAACTAGTGTACTTCGTCTACTATATATTGAGTCCTTGACCCTCCACCCCAGATTAACAAAAAATCATCATAGTAGGACACCCCAAAAGTTATATGGAAGAAGCTAGTGACTGTGGTGTAGGTACATTTTTTCGCCTAACAACTTTATTTCTTGGCACCAGGGTTTATTTCTTTATTTGTTTTGGCACACGAAGTCCAATTGTGATTTGTGTATTTATTGTCCACCCCCCCCCCCCCCCCCCCCTCCCCCCAAAAAAAAAAAAAGGAAAGAACTTTTAGCTGGATGCGGGACATTACACCCGTGCATAACGGAAGGGACAAAAAATAAATGCATCGTTGGATATTCAAAATTTCAAAAAGCAGATGCAATGGCAAACACGATACTTAGAAAGTTAATTATAACTGATCTTTCGATTCAAATCTAAAAAGTAAAAAAAAATAAAAAAATTAATGGTCTTAAGGAAAAGGTAAACGCCTACTTGATAAATAGAAAATCAAAGAAAGGCAAATGAAGAGAAATGATGAATGGAGTAGCTACATAACAACAAATAGGACTTGGCTCCTCTTCATTACCTCTCGGTTCAATTTTGTCCCAGGGAATTTAGTTCAAGAGTTAAACGGAGAATTTTTTAATGAAACTTGGAAGAGATGGTATGTATGATATCATCTCAACAAAATTTCATCCGAACATTCAATCTAGAAATTGATAAGAGGATGATCTAAAATTTGAATGGTCAAAAATGAATAAACGCATCAAATTTTTATGTCGCCCCATTTCTAGTTTGTATTTTTTTGATAAAATTTTGTAAACATGATCGATTTACTCATTATAGAGACCATTTCTACTAAGTTTCATGAAAAAATTTATCTGTTTAGCCCTCAAATGAGAGCTCCTTGGATGGAATTGGACTGAAGGGGTAATGAAGAGGAGTCAAGTCCCAACAAATGATACGACAAAATATAATTGAAAAATGTACTATTGCCAATTTTTTTAAAATGAAAAAGAAAAAGAAAGCACACAGAAAAAAGAAATGCATGGTTAGATAAATGAGGGTTAAATATTTAGAATTCGAGCGCGCACAAATCAAATTAAAAAAAACGGAAGAAATTGTTCATATAGTTAAATATATATATATATATATAAATGAATTTACATCAAATAAATGTTATCTTTATTTTTTCCCCTTTTTTGCGTTTATATATTTTTTTGATCTCAAATTAATTGTTCATGTTTTGCTTACAAATGATCGCGAGAAATGACGGTACCTTCTATAAGAAAAATAGCGAAAACTACAAACCAGTAGCGTATGGCAGAGTGCTGATCCATCTTTTTACTATCGAACAAATCTTCACAAAAATAATACCAACTTAAACATCACTATGAGCCATTTGAATTCCTTTTTTTCTGTTACAATTACTGTTTCAGAACACTATATATCAGTGTGGATCATGTGTATTAATTACTTTATTTTGAGTTATGTGGTTTTAATTCTAAGTTATTTTAAATAAAATGTCTAAGGATAATACGTAATAAATCCATCGACTTAATATTCACTAGAGATCTAGGATGATGAATTTTAGAAGCCAAGGATATATAACTCCCATTTTCAAAAATTAATGTCATAAACATCAACCAGTAAATAAATTTCATTTAGCGCGCCGAATAAAGTTATTAGATATGACATAAAATGAAGTAGATAACAATCTTATCATTCAATAAGCACAATTTAGTTAGATTAGGCTTAAAAAATGCAAGAATATTGGGAAAAAAAATATTTTGTATTTGGGCTGAAACCAAAATAATTGGGTTAAATCCTAAAAAATGGACTATTCACTAATTTATTAAAAGCGAAAGGTTTGAGTAAAAAGACCCTTCAAATCTTGTGCTAAATCCTAATTTACTAAAAGAAACATGAAAGAGAACAAGATTGTTGAAAATGGTTTATAATGGCAAGTCGTTACAAAATTTGGCCATCGGCTTAACTAACCTATCTTCAAGTTAATTTGCTTTTTCGAATATATTTTTGTTACAGGTTGCGAAAACATTAAAACTATGATGTTAGGTTTGTAATGTTTGAAAACCTTGGGTTTGAGACTGTAATAATAATTAAGGAAAGAATAAATTACCTTCCTCCCCGGATTGGCTGGGTGAAGCTGAATACATACATAATGGCTCAGGATGCCTCAGTTAGAGTTGCGGTTACGGGCGTTTTTTAAGACCACATGGGAGTTGTACATTATAGGTGTATATTGTTTTGGTGTTGGGATTGGTATGACCTTCCTTGCAGAAATTTTGGCCCTTATTCATGGTATTGAGGATGCTTATCAGTGTGGTTGGCTTAGGCTCTGGATTGAGCTCGATTCGATGGCAATTCTTCAATACTTGCAGTCCTCCCTCTTATCGACTTCCTTGGCATGTTTTCACGAGGTAAGACAACTGTAAGTAGCTTCTCTCTGGCATTTGATATTATTGCTCTCATATCTATAGGGAGGGCAATGCTATGACATATCGCATTGCTTCTATGGAGCTGCATCATGAGACCTCAATTTAGTGGGATTCGGCTCCCACACAAATAATCGCTTTATTCGGGCAAGACATGTCCTTACTCCCTAATTATAGATTTAGATTCCATTAGCTATACTTTTACTATATTCTTTATTTCTTTTGCTAATGGTCTCTTTTTGGATCAGTTTGCAAAGCTTTTATGGGTTGGTTTATAAAGCCCATTGGATTATATTAGTTTATGTTTTAGCTGATTTCTTAGGGAGGTCCAGTCCATGTCCCCCTCCTTGTTCATTGTGCGCCCATGAGTCTAGGGTTCTCAAACTCACTTCATTTTATTTTTTATAAAATAACGCTCTAACGCCCTGAATTTTTGGGGGGGTTGAGCTCATCTAAAAAAACAAAAAACAAAAAATATTGAAAACTTGTAACATTAATGAGGTCGGGTTCTCCTCAATTTGAACCACCGGAAGTTTTTCATTCCCCTCGAAACGGACTTTATTTCCCATTCTTATTTTTACTTTCATTTTACAAATGGGTTCGTATAAAAACCTATGAAAATCAACCAAAGTAATATCAAACCCGCTTCAAATAGTCAATGTTTATATCTCGTTTTTCTTTGAACTTATTTTGCGTCTTTGCGGCCGATTCCTATCTTTGAAAAGTTTTAACTTGCGATTCACAACTTGGTTTTTTTACTAACTGTGGTCCTGTCAATTTTCTGATTTTCGAATTGCCTCTAGTGATAACTCATGTCTATAGATACAGTAGTTGAGTAACCGGATAAATATTAGTTACAATAATTGGTTAACCAGAAAAATACCGAGAAATACCAGCTATCATAATTAGTTAACTCAGCAAATACCGGTTATCATACTTGGGTAACCTGGACTCTAATTTTTTTTCTTTTGTTATCCACCTGGTTTGGCTTTGAAAACACAAATTTCTTATTATAATTTTCCGTTGTGGTCGCTTTCTGCGGCCTAGAATTATTGTTAAAAAAAAAGAAGTTGATTTTATTTGCTATAAATATTTTAAAGTTATAGAGATTCACTCCCCAAAATTTATTCAAAAGATACAAGTATGGCCGCCCAAAAAGAATTACTTTATGTATGGTCCAATCGAGTATATCGTATTAATATCAATTATTACAATAAAAAATTTCTTTAAGTGAGCAAATATGTTAGAGAAAAAAATTTTATTTACCACGATAACTCACATTTAATAGCAAAATCATTAGAAGTAAACACATACATTATGCGATTGTGTTATAAGAATCGTCAAATGCATCATTATACAAAATTAATTTTTAGTGACGGCTTGGAAGGTAAAAAAAAAAATATCCGCTAAATTATTAAAGATCAGCACGAGAATGTAATCTCTTTTTTGTTTTCAGTACTAACAATATATATATTCTCACCCCGTAAAGATGAATTCATCGGGCCGTCCTAAAAGAAATTGTGAAATTTAGCAACACTTGGGGATTTTTTCCACATAAGTTAACTTTTACTTTGGTGCAAAAATTCTATGAATAAACATGATGATATCAAAGCACTTTTTACATGATTTTCATATTCACTCCTCTTATGTGAATAGGCACTAAATATACAACTATCAACCACATATATATGTCTAGTAATAATGAAGTGCTGTTTTATAATCTCATTGTATTTTTTTGTTTTTTCACTTTGTAAATATTAATTATGTTTTTCTATTGAAATATTAGTGGAAATTAAATAAAAAAAATAAGTTTTAATTAATATATAAAAATGTTATATTCCTTTACATTAAACAACTTAATGTGCATTCAGTATTTAATACTTGTGCTAATGTTTACAATTTTATAAGTATATCTATTTTCAAATATAATAATGATTTTTTATTGAAATATTAGAGGAAATTAAATAGAAAACTAAGTTATAATTAATATATAAAAATGTTATATTCCTTTACATTAGACAATTCAATTCTCATCATTCCGTATTCAGTAAATGTGCTAATGTTTTCAATTTTAAATATATATTTTTTCAAATATAGTTTATTTTATTATGAGTACTAGAGTAATAAATAGATGAATGATAGTAGATGGAGATTAGATAAAAGGGGAGGATAAGGGGACAATTGAATTGGAGAGGAAAAACAGAGAATGAAGGAATATATAGTATTGTAATTATAATTAAGTTAAAACAAATTTATTCTGGGGTATTTTTATCATTTTATATATTTGAATTTTACACTTACTACATTTGTTAGAAAACCTTAAGTTAATCAAAAATTTATTTAATAATTACATAGTAACATTTAATTTAGTAATCTTAATAAAAACGTTAATGTCAAGATAAGGCTTTGTAATATCCCAGACTTTAATTTATTTTAAATTGAATTATGTTAATTTATTTATATACACGTGAGTGGCCGTTGGGTGATTCGGGTGGTCCAAATCGATTTCGGTTGGTAAATAAGAAGTTTTGATTCTTCGCGATTTGTTAATTCTAGTTAACTTTGAGCTATTGTAATTTCTTCATTACTTATCTGACCAAGATTTCGTCCGCATGGTGTCTAAGATTTGTACTATTCTACAACTTTCTTGTTTTGAACGAAAGTTAATTCACACTCCGCATTGGTCAAAACAGCGTGAGTAAATTTTGGTCATTCGGTAGTGCTTTGGCAAAACGCTATCTTCGGCGAATTTATGAAAAATATCCTTCTAGAATTTGAAAAAATTTCCTCTTAGGAAGTTGTAGATCTTTGAATTACCTTTTTGTGTACATAAAAATCGCCTCAATCAAAGTTCCAAGCGAAAAATTATGGCCAAAACAGAAACAGTGCATCAGAGAGCAAATTTACTCACAGACCGGTATGCCGTTTTTGGCATACCGGTTCGGCAATCAATTTTTGGGAAATTTGTGCCCCTCGAACCAGTATTTGATATTTGACATATCGGTCTGCCAATTAAACTTTTCTACCTACTTAAACACATTTTGAAGTCATTTTTGGTTATTTTCACCCCAACTTCGACCTTAACACTTTCACACACCTCTAGAAAGTTCTAAAGGGCTCTAGAGAGAGAAAAAGAAAGATTTCTACGCATTTTTCACCTTCGATCGAAGAATCAAAGCTCTAAATCAATCAAACATCCTTTTTCCTCACTATTCATCATCTTCTACCTTGGTCATCTTCTATGGGAGTTCAAGTGTGAGCTTTAACTACGTGGGTTGGGATTATTCATCATTGATTTAAGGATTTGGCTACACTAAGAATGCGGTGATGTGAGAGCTTTAGAATTTCACTGAACGGGGCTTCAGTTTCTATCTTTCTTCCTTCCTTTGGTCTACAAACAAAAGATAGGGGTTTATATATCCCTAAACCTCAATATTATGATTTTATTTACCAAGAGATGAATGATTATACATATATGTTCAACATAAACAACATATCTCTTGTTATTGATTATACATGGATGATTTTATGCATGTCCATTTATATGTTGATCATATCAGTTGATATTCATAAATTGTGTATGATTGAGCTATGAATTTCATAAAGTGAAGCGAGGTATGCCATATAAACTCAATAATCACAAAGTATTTGATATCAACAGGATGTCCTTTAGGTGTATAATGGATGGTTTGATGAAAATGAATTAAAGAATGATTTTTGTATACACCAAGGGATATGAATGAGTGTTCATTGGAGTTTACATGGCATATGTTGTTTTTAACCTGCATTTAAAGCATGTTATGCACGTTTGTATTATTGTTATGTCAATTCGGCATTCTTGGCGATATTCATAACAGGCTTGGAGTACTCTAAAGGCGTGTGGCCTAGTATCTATTTCATGGGAGGCAAATATCTCTTATTTGTGCTGACGAAGGACTTTCTATGTTCATATGGGATTGTTGATTATTATTTTTGAGAACTCATCACTTGCGTAGCATCTATTCTCGGTTATGTTATATATGGTGGGGTGTTGCTCACAGTTATTTGTATCTATTATGGTATTCCATCAGGTGAAAGGGAATGATGTGGTTAATACTTGCCGGGATGGAAAATAAGTAGGGCCTGGTGCCCTTGGGTTGAAAATCCCTAAACCCCCCTGGGGGGAGGGTAACAAGTCGTCGGATGTCTAGAACCCGCGGTGAAAAGTTCAAAAATCTAGACAAAGGTAAGAAACTAGGTTGTAAGTCATCAACTGTCTAAAGCCCGAGGTGAGAAGTCCAAAAATCTAGACAATGGAAAAACACGAATAGTCTGGTTGATATGAAAATGATATGTGTATTTGATATTGTGGACTGTGATCCAGTTATTATTATCTGTTGATATTCACCTGAGACGGAGGAAGTAACTTGCATATGCATACGTATGCATTGTTTCATGGAATTATGGCTTTTAATTAGATTAATGGTTAAGGAATAGATTCTCATCAAATTGCATTGTTTTATAAGACGGCAGTTTCAAATTGAATCATTGGATAAAGTATGATTTGTTATTAAACTACAAATTATGTTTTAAATCTATTATCCCTATTATTTTTCCCCTACTGAGCTGTGAGCTCACTTCGTTTTTCTAAAAATATACAGGTACCCAGGAATTGAACGTGGATAAAAAGGTTACGGGATCGGGGGCGAAGTAGTTGGCTCTAATATGACAATCATTTTTGTGCTGTATATATATTTAGGGGAGGCCACGGCTAGCCTGAAATGTTATCTACTGACTTGTACATACTTAATTTAGTTTTGTGTATTGGTTATATGCTTGTGTAAGAATGATACTATTATTTTGGCACCTTTTGCTTGATTGACACGTGACATAAGCATTAGATGCATATATACATAAAAAGCCCTCATCTTGTATAATTCTGTTTGATTTAACATGTGTTATTTATATTGTTTGGATTCTTTATATTTATATACCCATTTTAGTCAATCTAAGATGGATTAGTGGCACTTTAGGTCTTAATTACGAGTATTGTCTTGTGGATTAAGGTGGGGGTGTGACAGGTTTAATGTCTGATTTCAGTAATACTTTAATACGTGAATCCTAACATTCAATATTCTGGGAATGTTTTATAAAATACTAAACTGAGATGAAAATGTGAAAAAGGTTGCACTTTCGAACTCAAGGAGATAAATATTCGTAGAAGAATCGAGGGTGGCATATGTTCAAATTAAGTCCATCATGGTGAGACAGTCTCGAATGGTTTAAATCTTAAAACTAGCCATGTATAGATTTAACAGATGTGCATAAATTGGTCTGCTCCACTGTATTGCCAGAATCGAAACACAATCAAAAAGGATTGGTCATTTGATTCAGGACCTAAACACGAACCAGGGGTTGAAACTCGGCACAACCAAATCAGATCAGTTCTAGGGTTGGTTCATCTATGGTTTGTTTTTTGGTAGTTCCAATTCGTTTATTATTATTTTATTTTATGGTTGGAATCGGCACAACCCAATCCCATCAACCAGTTTCACAAATTTCCTACAGTTTTTTTTTTTTTGTAGGAAAACTTCTTCTACAAAACACCTCATACAAAAATCACGGAATTTTGAGAGAAAGTACGTCACAAGAAATTAACTTTAGAAATATAAGTATAAATTATAGTGACAAAAGAAGTGTCTCAAAAGATTCATATAAAATGTCACTAAAGATAATTCGAAGTGATAGAGTACTTTTGTAGAGTGCTAATATTAATACTGATTATAATTAATAATAATAACATAAAAAATAATTTATTTTTAATTTTGAAATAATTTGTTAAAATTAGTCAATATTATATTATGCCAAGTAATATTTAAATATTTATATCATCAATTCACATGTTAAATGAATATTATTTTTAATACTATATTTATAGCCTAAGATTTATTTCTTCTTTTTTGAGTTGCCTAACATTACTTAAAATTGTAACTTTTTACCAGAATACCTGTACCACTGTATATTATATACAATACAAGTGAAAGTATTAGTTTTATTTTACTATAAAAATCATTTCCAAAAATAAATTTTGTTAAAAAGTTAATCTTTTGTGTTTATATATATGCTTTATGATTTGGATTACTTTTTTTTTGTAAATTAGTAGTACCATATTTTTAATATTTTATTTATTTAATTTAGTAGGTTACTGATTTCTTTTGATAACTCTAACAAAATCATAATCGGTTATCGGGGAAGGATCTAAAGAGGACCATTTATTTAGTCCTTAAATGCGGACCAATCATTTTGAGAAAGTAAACGGATGAATATTTTTTGATGAAATTTGGTGAAGATGATTTCCATGATTAGTAGATCATCTCCACTAAATTTCATCAAAAAATTCAACAGGGAAGTGAGTTATCTAAACATCTTAAATTTTAACAGTTAGAAACGCACATATATATCAATTTTTTAGTTAACCCTCTTTCCGATTGAATTTTTTAATGAAATTTGGTGGAGGTGATCTACTAATCATAAAGATCATAGTCACCAAGTTTCATCAAAACATTCATTTATTTACCCCCTCAAAATGATTGGTCCACATTTAAGGATAAAAAAATTGGTCCACTTTAGATCCTTCCCCATCGGTTATCATTTTATTTTTGTATTTTATTCTCAAACAAACGTACATTAAAATTTAAGGTTTATTTTTTCTTCACTTTACTTTACCTTATTAATTTTTTGGGGAATAACTTTCTTACTTAATTTTTTTTGGCAATCAAATGGAGCCATAAAAACTCTATCGAAAATATAGTTTTTCCTTACGTATCTATAGTAAAATTTTGAGTAAATAAATTAAATTAAAAAATTAAAGATTGCCGATTATCCCAGAAAATAGCAAGGTACCATCTAGATAATTAAGAAAAATAACAAAACCTAGTTAATGACAAAGAATAAAGAATCTTACTACAAGTGAAAAAGAGGAAGACAAATTATGAGGACATTCCAAAAATTATTTTTTAAACTAAAAAGTGTCTCACAATATATGGACAAATCTTGGAAAAGCTGGGTGATATCAAAGATAAATATCCATAAGACGTGCTCTGAAACATAAAAACACGATCAGATGAACCCCTTCGATGGAGTCTTCATCAATGGCAAAACAAACTAGAAAAAAAAAATAAAAAATAAGAAAGTAAATACTCAAATATGTAATTTCTGAAGTAAGAATGTACACGAATAACACTTACAATAACTACAAATTATTTAATAGTTCATATTTTACCGGTGCCTAATTCCTAAATGTATATATAAGTATATAACACATGGGATGTTAGTATAGTGGAAAAGTAATGTTACACTTACTTACAAATTTTACCACATATTCTTACCGAATGCATTACTTGGGTTGTACTTTTGTTGTATCTTGTGAAAGTACAACCCATGTAATGCACCTGGTAAGAATAACTGGTAAGATTTGTAAGAGTGAGTTTTCCACCCTACGTTCAAGTTCAAATTACAAAAACCCGTTTTCTTTCCCCTGTAGCTAACCTCCATGCATATCTATGCATATGCAAGTTACCAAATAATTTATGAATAATGATACTAATCATGCATATGCAAGTTACCAAAAAAGAGTTATATCTTGAAGGGCTTGTATTGACAAGTATAATTAAAGAAGCAAGGCAGAGACAAGGCAGAGACAAAAAGTAAATTAACACATTTAAAGCAGTTCAACTAATTTTTCACTTAAGTTATTATGAGTAAATCACTCATGATACTGAAAATTAGCCTTGAAGTTCTCCAATATTAAAGAAATATTTTTTACAAAAATTTGAACTAGGGAAATGATAAACTCACAGACAAATTTGAGTATTTAAAACTTACAGTCAATTTACAGTCATATATTTTTTTGTAGTAGACATTATCAATAATTTATGAATTGGACCCCTATTTTAATTTACTGTCTAATTTATGAACTGGCTTTCCATTTTAACTTTTCAGAAACATTCCAAATTTAGAGTAAAGTACAATCCATAACCCGATTTTATAAAACAAAAATTCATTATAAAAATAAATACACATTTGAAGTGATATAATGAGGCTTTAAATAATTCGGAGTAAATTAAACAGTTATTGACATGAAATAAATATGATACAAAAATTATTTGCAATTGTTGTTTTTGTTGTTTTCAGCAATTAAAATTGCATCAAGTATGTTTCAATCTTTTTTTCCCATCTTCTAATTTTTTTTTTTTTTGTCTATGGATTGGTTTGGCCAATTTAGTTGATGTTAGCATATTCTAAAATTATAAGTATTTTTGGTTCTTGGTATTTGAGATGTGAAACAATACCATCCTTTTAAATTTGTCGGTACTTTGTCTCCTATGTATATAAGACACACTTGAAACATATCAAACATAAAAGGCACAATCAAAAACATACCAAAGGGAAGAAGGACGCGGAATGGGCCGAGGGGAGGGCGGCGGCAAACAAAAGTACCTATAAGACAACCCCAAACATAATGCAATGCCAAAAAATAAAGAAACAAAGAAAACTTCTAAATGGAGCATTCATCAACCCAAAAACGCAAACATTAGTAGGTCACCTAAGTTGAAGTTTAAGCCACCTACCTACATCTCCTAAAGTATAGTTACAAATTTTAAAAAAAAAATCAATGTGGCCTATAATTAAGAGTACTGGTGCCAGTAATCCAAGATTATGGGCATCTGGATTACTGGGGCTAGTAATCCAAGATTATAGACATCTAGATTATTAGGGCCAGTAATCCAAGTTTATGGGCATCTAGATTACTGATTCCAGTAATCCAAGTTTCTGGGCATCTGGATTACTGGAGCCAAATTTCTGGGCATCTAGATTACTGGGGCCAGTAGTAATCTAGATTAATCATAACTTTTGTGTGCAGCCGCACCTGTGCATATATATACCGCCGCACCTGCAATATTCAATAACAAATACAACCTACCCAGTTGTAGACACCCCGATCCGTGACCCCCGCAAGAACCCTAACGACCTTCGAGAAGTACTGTTTTTGGAGTCCGGGACCCACCCGGACACCCTAAACTGCCTCGAAAGGGTTTGTTGGCCAAACAAACATATTTTTAAAGGCAAATGTCGCACGACAAACAAGTATGTCGCACGACAAATGCCCTTTATGGGGACATGTCGCGCGACAAACACCCCAACATTCACTTTCTGACACATCAGTCTGTCGGAAACATCATTAAAGTTGAATGTCGCGCGACATACAGACATTGTCGCGCGACATATAGCCTTTTTGGGGAACATGTCGCGCGACATACCTCTTTCCACCACTATAAATAGGCCAACACCTCCCAAGGATAAATGGAGGGGGGAGGAAAAAAAGAGGAGAATGGAAGGATTATTGGTTTATGATATGATTTTCTAGTCTTTCGTCAAGCATTCTCGATTATTGTCTTATTTCTGAAGAATCATTGAATCTATTATCGACACTCGATGTGTCCGGTCTCGGGAATCAAATTCTCGGAAATATCTGAAGAAGGAGAAGATTATTATCGCCGAAGATCTCTTTGCCGTATTATATTTTCTTTCTTATTATTATTCTCGTCGGGAAGGTAAAGAAAGTCTCTTCTAGTATTTGACATTAAATATCTGTGTACTTGTTTTATTTCTGTTGTTTTGTTCACGTTTTATTTGAATAAACTTATTGCCAAGTTACAAATAGTCTATCGTTTTCAAAACAAAAGACCCTGATAAAACCATTTACAAAACCAGAAGAATAAGTACACTATCATCCGGATAAAATTCTGTTTCCAAAACCTGGATCGATGAAACTTACTCAGGAATTCAAAACCCGGTATATCCTATCTCTTTCATAGACTGTAATATGCCTAGTAAAAACTCCCCTCAAGAGTTCTAATTCTATATTAAATTAGTCCAGATACAAAATCCGAACTTTTACAAAAGTAATCACAACACGAGAAAACCGTCATTATCTTAGGAAATAATACGGGACACTCTTTCAAAATAAAAGGTTTTTGTCATTTGTATTTACATCTTTTCAAAAAATAAAAACATCGGATCTCGGAACACAAAGGTTTTTATCCCTTTTCTGTTTTCTCCAGAAATTAGGGTTTTCATTCGAAAAGTAGTAGACTGTCAGTAAAAGCATCCAAGTTTTTCAACTTAAAATAAACATATAAGGCCACTGAAGACCGAAAGGGCGGAATGGGTGCTTAACACCTTCCCAAACCGAAATATAGTTTTCGAACCCTTTAGAATCTTGGTTTCGTAGACAAACGTGTAAAGAAAGGCTTATATGTAGCCTTTCCTTTTACACAACTATTTTGTCCGTTTTCTCGTAAAACGTACTGGTGACTCTGAACGAACCCCTTTGAATCTAGAATAGACATAGGGACACCCGATATGAATTATCAACACCAAATTGAAGCAAATGGAACGATGGAACCCTTTCCGACGTTTCAGCCGCCCAAGTACGGGAATGAGACCCGGGGGTCGCATTTGCGGATTCTCACAGTGGCGACTCTGCTGGGGATCGAGAGAACTAGGCTCTTATATGTGGATTTTTTGTTTATAATATGTTGATATGCATGCTTTTACTGCTTTCCCTACTTGCCCCCTGACGTGGCGCTTGGGTTGTATTATTGACCTGACCTAGAGGCGTAGTAGAGTCCATTCATTGACATAGACATATGTTTAGGATTTTCCCTTTCTGTTATATTTGATTGTAAAGAAATCTTTTTAAATAAAAATGGCGTTTTCAAAATACACCTCGAAGATAAGATATTTGCAATTAAAATCTTTTGAAAATTCTTGTTTGCACGCACTTTCACAAATAATGCATTGGTTCTACGAGTGTGAACATACCCCAAACCTTCGGAAGTATTATAAGTGAGTAGGGAGTTGGCTTGCTTGGGTCAACATAAACCGAAAGCATTTACTTCCACTCTCCTTGGCCAAGTACGCCCTTGAGGTATATCGAGTGACGAGAACACTCACGTACCCAGGAAGTATATCAAAAGATTCTTGCATGTACCTGCCCCTGGGGTATATTGCGAGGTCTTGCCAAAAAGGAGAGAGCCTGAAGCCTTCACCTTGCATTACACATGCGTTGCATATAGGAAGAGTCAAAGCTAAAACACGCTTATATTTTTATCAAACTGTGAGGAGTTTGCACCACATAGGGCCTTGTCATGTATATCTCCCCCAGATATTGGCAAGTACGGCCAGAGGCTGACCAACCTCTGTCGTAGAAATTTACATCGAGATCACCTCGTTGTAACTTTCCCCGGTACATCTCCCATGAAAAGCAGCTTAAGAGGAGAGATATTCCCAATTTTCACAAAATCAAAAGATGAGTTTTTCAAAATT
Organism: Lonicera japonica; assembly: GCA_021464415.1. NCBI lineage: Eukaryota > Viridiplantae > Streptophyta > Magnoliopsida > Dipsacales > Caprifoliaceae > Lonicera > Lonicera japonica. Next base: position 10,742,183 of record CM038468.1, on the reverse strand, counting down.
CGGAACAAGTAGGATAATCCAAGGAGCACTTTGCTGCCTATCCTAAACTCCCACTAGGAATTCACTCAAGTTGTTGTTGACATGTCTTTATAAAACACCAAAAACTTGGTTTTCATTGTTTTTCTTTCTCCGTGGTTTCTTTTGGCAAGAATCGAGTCGCATCATAGTCTCCCTTCATCTTTGCCCCATGTTTCCGTCTACAGCCGTAATACGACGACAGTCTGGAAGGTTGGGCTGGTCGGGATCACACCGGAAGATTAGTAAGACCAAGCACACCCGCAATGGTCGATGGACGCGAGAATCAAGAGACAGATCATAGCCTAACCGAGGCATCTGCAGCTCAGCCAACTTTAGCCAAGATGCATCGTTTGCTAATGACCGTCAGCATGAGTCTAGCAAACCTCACGAACGAGCAACAGAGTACCCGAGTCCGAGTAAAAGATTTGTCAGCCGGACGGGTTGCACCACCAGGGTTTGAACGACTACCACCGAATCGAGATCAAGGGCAGTCGTCACTAGTACTTCCCCCAGTTCAAGGAACCAATCCACCTCAAACGAGCTTTGTCATGGCCGGTCCCGTTCAAACCGATCCCAACAATCAGAATCAATGGGCCCCGGATTCAGGCCCCACTTACCAACAACAAGAGCCACCCATTATCTGGCCGCAACCTCAGCAAGGCCTTGATCCCCAATACCAGCCATGGCCACAAGTCCCCACAACGCCTATTCCACCACCGACCCTAGTAGCCCCTCCTAATGAGTATCCAGACATCAACTGACTTCGGGCAGTGTATGTAGAATCGGTTATAGCTCGAGAACAGCCCGATGAGGTGTCAAGAGAGAGTGAAGAAATGAAGAAACTGAAAGAGCAGATGAAGATTCTGCAAAGAGGGATTTCTTTAATAAAAGAGGCAGATGAGATCACATATATGAATGCCTTCTCCCTCTACCCAGAAGCAAGACTACCTCAGGGATTCAAGCTCCCTTCTATCACCAAATTCACAGGAACCACACCCCCTAAAACCCATCTTCAATCCTGCATCAGATCCATGCAAATGTCTGGTTGTGGAGAACCAAAATTAGCTCAGGCCTTTCACATGACTCTCACGGGGGTTGCCCTGAGATGGTTTTTTGATCTGGAGAGACACCACATGAAGACTTGGGGAGATATTGTCAAGGAGTTCATGAATAAATACGGGTCCAACGAAGATTTTAAAATTACCCGCAAGCACCTGGAAATGGCCAAACAAGGCGAGAAAGAAAGCTTCAGCGATTTTGTCACACGCTGGAGAGAGATGGCCTCCCAAATGTCCAAACGGCCCGATGAAGAAGAGAAGTTGGAGATCATATAGAAGAATTTCACTCCGGTTGTATTGAGTTGCATGGGAAAGCATTTGTTCCCACACTTCAGAGCCTTGTTAAGCATGGAGTCACAAGTAGAAGAAAAGTTGGCCAAGAAAACAGAAATCGACATCAAGAAAGCCTCATACACTGGGAGAAAGACGGCCACTCCAACCGTTAACCAACTAAGCTCATACCCATATCAACAACATCCGTTTCAACAGCCACAACAAGCACCTCTGATGAATTGGCCCAGACAAGGAGACTCTTCGAGCACCGAAGTCAAGAGAAGGAGGAATTTATGTACCTTTCCCACTACCCTGGTCAAAAGCCTAGAACTACTTCGAAAGGCCGGACTAATCACTCCACTCAACCCACGCCCTCCACCAAAGCCTATTCCCAACACCTGAAAAATGAATGAGAATTGCGCATACCATCAGACCGCAGGCCATGACATGGAACGCTGTTTGGCTCTCCGCCATCGTATTCAAGACCTAATCGAGGCTGGTACTATACCCGCACCCAGCGGGCTCAATGTTACTAACAATCCCCTTCCCAACCATGCTCCCCCTGCGGGAATTAATGCATTGACCGCTGATGAAGAAGGATTTGATCCCGTGGGGCTCATTTGAGATGACCCAGCCTGCAAGTTACCCGCTGTGCTGCCAGAAATGAATCAAGTTGCACCAGGCCTCAATCCAATAATCAACCAATGGATGGCTAGGATAAACTTCCTACCCGAGCAGGGTTTAGGAAAAGCCAACCAGGGGATCCCACAACCTCTTACAATCAAAACCAATCCTGGAAGATTTGGGATAGAATGGACCCAGGATAAGAAGAAATAACCATGGAAGCCCCGAGGCCTTCCCAAGGAGACAATCTGTATGACAGAAACCTCCCCCAAAACTTTTAGTTGGTCAGCAGAACCAGAATCATTGAAAGTCTCAGAAGGATCAGACCCAGCATCCCTTTGGATACAGCAAATTACTCGTTTAGGAAGAGTATATCAGCCACCACTGATGGATGTTGGAAAATCACATCCTCATAAGGAAATAGGAGAAGATCGAGTATTGGAACAGTTGAAGAAAACCCAGGCACACATCACCATTTGGAGCCTCCTGGTTGCCTCCAAACCTCGCAGTACCGCTTTCATCAAACTTCTAGATGAGGATGTCATATCACCAGACTCTATGCCCGAACAATTGCCGAACATGATTGGGTCACTTACAGTCCAAAGAAGTCTGTCATTCTCAGATGAAGAATTATCTCCATTAGGAAGGAAACACAGCCTGGCCCTTCATATCACTATCCGAACTCAAGGAAAAATCTTGTCACGGGTCCTCATCGACAACGGGTCGACTATAAATGTTTGTCCCCTGAAGACTGCCAAATGTCTGGGTATCTTAGACTCAGAGCTTTCTCTGTCAGCTGTGACCGTTAGAGCCTATGATAACACCAGGAGGGCCGTTCTGGATTCCCTAAAGCTAGATCTCATGGTCGGTCCCAGAAACTTTCCAGCCGATTTTCAAATCATAGACATTCCTTCCAACTTCAACCTCCTGTTGGGAAGAGCATGGCTACATGACATAGGAGCACTCCCCTCCTCCTTACACCAAAAGATCAAGATACCATTCGAAGGGAATATAATCACCATCCAAGGAGATCATGAGAGGACCTTGGCAGATCTGGAATTACCTGTTTTGGGCATCGGGAGCCAGAGCATACAGCTGGGGGGCTTTTCCTACGAGCCTCAAGTACAAGCTCTCACCACCCAAAGAATCGAGTATTTTTCCCCTGATAATATCCCCGGTCTCAGCACCAAGATCACGAATATGCTGAGAAAGATGAAATACTTCCCTGGAGCCAGTCTGGGAATGGGATAGCTCGGATTACTTCAAGCCTTAGAACCAGTAACGAGGCATGAAAGAGAAGGGTTGGGGTACCAACACACCGAGGAAGACGACAAAGAAAAAAGGGTTCAAGGGTATCAGTGTCAGAGTTTTAGCTCTCTTAATGGTTTTTTTGTCAAAGAAGGAGAGGACTTCCCCTTTTGCGATTTTCAGGAGCCTTGGAGAAACAGCCACGGAGATAACCTTCCAGGATGAGAATCTTCTATGAAGAAGACCTCTATCTCAAAGAAAAGATTTTGCACAGCTTCTCTACCAGGTTGACGATCGGGCTGAAATAAGAAAATGAAGACAAGGAAGATGAAGGCAAAGAACTGATTGGAGATCTCTTTGACATCATGGCTCTAAAGGATGACGAGCCAAGAGACGACCCTGTACACTTGATACACGCTGATCCAGATTACCAGGAAAAGGGGGGAAAGAGTGAAATTATAAGGGTGAGAGATAAGAGTGAGGGAAAGGGTAGGGAAGAGTCTTTCCTAAATTTACTTTTCAAACTTGTACCTGTAAACACTGTTATTAATGAAGAAGACTCTGTTTTACGTTATCCTGTTGATGTTAATTCTGTAATTGCTTATATGGAGTTGGAAAGACTAAACGAACACCCTGAACGGGAGGGGCAGCGTATACAGAGCGAGGAAGGAGACACACTTATAATTAACCTTGGAACATAAGAGAAAAGGAAAGAAGTCCGTATTGGGGCAAGTCTAAGTGAGACAGAAAGAAAAGAATTCACACAAACTCTGAATGAGTACGTGGATATCTTCGCTTGGTCTTACACTGATATGCCAGGTTTGAACAGCCAGATAGTCATGCACGAGATACACACCAAGCCGAAATTCAAACCCGTCAAGCAAAAATTGAGAAAGCTTACGCCAGAATGGTCCCTGAAAGTAAAAGAAGAAGTGATGAAACAACTAAGTGTAGGGTTTTTGCAGGTAATCGAGTATCCTTTATGGTTAGCCAACATTGTGCCCGTTCCAAAGGCAAATATGAAGGTCCGCATGTGTGTGGATTACCGAGATCTCAATAAAGCTTACCCAAAAGACGATTTCCCATTACCCAACATCGATTTGATAATAGATAATACTGCCAACCATGCCTTGAAGTCATTTGTGGACAGTTTTTTCGGGTATAATCAGATCAAGATGCACCCAGATCACCAAGAGAAAATAGCATTTATCACGCCATGGGGAACATACTGCTACACTGTTATACCATTCGGGCTAAAGAATGCCAGGGCAACATATCAGAGGGCAGCTACCGCTATCTTCCACGACATGATTCACAAAGAAGTAGAAGTGTATGTGGATGACATGATAATCAAGTCGAAGGAAAGAGAAGGCCATGTACCAGCTTTGCGAGCCTTTTTTGATCGCCTCCGCCAGTACCAGATGAGACTCAATCCACAGAAATGTGTGTTCGGGATAACCAAAGGAAAGCTCTTAGGCTATGTTGTCAGTAAGAAAAGGATCGAGGTAGACCTTGCCAAGGTTCGAGCTATCCGAGAAATGCCCGAGCCTCGTACCGAGAAAGAAGTCTGAAGATTTTTGGGTAATTTGCAGTACATCAGTAGGTTCATCTCTCAGCCCACTCAGACTTGCGAGCCCATCTTCAAACTCCTGAGGAAATCTTCACCAGGAGAATGGGACGATCAGTGCCAGGAGGCTTTTGATAGAATCAAAGACTATCTTTCAAACCCAAACCCCCAAGTATTAGCCCCACCACAGACCGGACTGCCACTAATCTTATACCTAACGGTCATGGATTCGGCTGCAGGAGCTATGCTAGCCCAACATATGATTGATACCCGAAAAGAGCAGGCTATCTACTACATCAGAAAAAAATTATCCCCATTTGAGATAAACTACAAGCCATTGGAGAAGTCATGCACCGCTCTCGTCTGGGTAACACAAAAATTACGGCACTACATGCTGGTCTTCCCGGTCATCCTGGCATCACGAATTGATCCGTTGAAATACCTCTTCGAGAAACCGGCTCTCTCAAACCGTATGGCAAAATGGTTATTCTTACTCTCCGAATTTGATATCACATACATGACCCAGAAGGCAGTCAAAGGTAAGATCATAGCCGATTACCTGGCCCACAATCCAAAATTGGGGGACATGTTAGAAGAAGCCGAATTCCCAGATGAAACTATCATGAATGTCAAGATCAATGAAGACTGGAAATTATACTTCGACGGGGCCGCCAACAGGAACGAAAACGGGATAGGCATCCTATTAATCTCTCCAGACCAAACTCACTCCCCGATATCATAACGTCTGGACTTTTCCTGCACCAATAATATGGTTGAGTATGAAGCCTGTATAATTGGATTAGAGATTGCGCTCCAAAGAGGTATACGGAGAATACAAGTGTACAGAGATTTAGCATTAGTAGTCCATCAAGTGCTACAAGAATGGAAGGTCAGAGATGAGAAATTAGTACCATACCCCGCCCGACTAGAGGATGTCGCAGGGAGATTTGAGCATTCGGAGTTTTACTATGTCCCCAGATCACAAAACAGTTTTGCTGACGCACTGGCAACCCTGGCATTTATGATCGATACCCCGAGGGGATGGAAGAAATAACTCTCACCATTCAAAGAAGATCAGGACCAGCACACTGCATGACCCTTGAGGTAGAAAATGAAGAAAACGGGGACTTAACCGCTTGGTTTTACGACATCTGGAACCTGCTGAAAAACCATTAGCATCAGGGTTCATACTTTGTGCCAGAATGCTATATAAGAGGAACTACGACGGGACCCATCTTCAATGTCTCACAAAAGAAGAATCCGTCAAAATGATGGATCAGATACATGGGGGCAATTGCGGACCTCATATGAGCGGTCATACACTTGCCCGCAAAATCATTATACAAGGTTATTTCTGGTCTACCCTGCAAAACGACTGCGTTAACCACGTACGCCGTTGTCACAAGTGTCAAGTATACGCTAAATCCCAGAAGCTTCCTCCGAAAGAGTTGTACAACATGACTACTCCCTGGCCTTTCGCAACCTGGGAAATCAACGTCATTGGGAAGATTTTGCCCAAAGCTAGCAACGGCCATGAATTCATACTGGTGGCCATCGATTACTTCACCAAATGGGTAGAAGCCGAGTCTTTCCAAACCCTTGACGCCAGAAAAGTTGCCCGATTCATCAGACAGAATATCATCTATCGGTATGGGGTCCCACACAAGATTATCTTGGACAACGGCACCCACTTCGAAGGAGAAGCTAATACAGTTACGGAGGAATACGGTATTACCCAACACAGATCTTCGCCATACAGACCGCAAACCAATGGGGCAATTGAGGCCGCCAACAAGAATCTGAAGAATATCCTGAGCAAGATGACCAACACCTGTCGAGACTGGCCAGAGAAATTACCATATGCATTGTGGGGATACCGCACCACTGAGAGGGTCTCTACCGGGGCAACCCCATTTTCACTTACATACGGGATGGAAGCAGTCCTCCCTGTTGAATTAGAGGTCCCCCCTCAGAGTAATGTTAGAGAATCAAGTTAATGAGCTGGAATGGGTCCAGGCACGTTATGACGAGCTGGCATTGTTAGATGAGAAGAGATTGAGAGCCGCATATCACCACCAAGGGTATCAAAAGAGAATCGCTCGAGCATTTAAAAAGAAAGTAAAAACTCGGGGCATCAATGAGAACGGCATCGTGTTGAAAGAAATTCGAGAACTATCCAGAGACACAAGGGGAAAGTTCAGTCAGAAATGGACAGGGCCATACATCGTCAAAGAGGTTAATACAGGGGGTGCCGCTATACTCACTGATTTGGACGGACAATTATTACATTCACCAGTCAACATGGATCGACTGAAGAAGTATTACCAATAGATACAATATGTATGTGTAGACACCCCAATTTGCGACCCCCACAAGAACCCTTATATATATATATTTAGTCATTCTCCTTTTTTTAAGCTTAAGTATTGATTTTGGTAGTTTGGCCCTTTTTAGGCTTATTTTGCATTTTCCTTGTTTTTGCCCACTTTTCATCCCACATTGGATGGGAGTAAAAAGTGAGGCCTTGGGTTTCCTTATAAATAAGGGCCTAAGGCTTGTAGTTTAAGGAGAGCAAAATGAGAAGGATCATATAAGAGCTTTTTTAGCCATTGAACCCATAATTCTTATTAGTATAAGATTCTCCTACTTTTTTATTAGAGATGTCGAGAATTATGCTCTAGTTAATTTTTAGGTTCTTAGAAAATAAGAATCTTTTTAGTATAAAGTTTATACCCGGAGTGTCAGTCTTTGCCAACGCCGGAGTTCTGTCCGCTTCTCTCGTATTTATATTATCGTCGGGAAGGTAATCTTTTGACCCTTTCTTTTATTTAAGTTTATTATTATTATTATTATTATTATTATTATTATTATTATTATATGGATGTTTGTCTTATTTTAATTAAGCTTTTTATGTGCGTACTTGTTTTAAGTTTATTATATATGTCTTTATTAAAGTTTATTATCTAGACTTGTTTAATTAAAGTTTATTATATATACATATATACGTACTTGTTTATTTTCTCGGAAGTATTATAAGTGAGTAGGGAGTTGGCTTGCTTCGGCCAACATAAACCGAAAGCATTTACTTCTACTATCATCCGACCCTTTCTTTTAATTGAGTTTATTATATGCATATTTGTTTATTATTTTAATTGAGTTTATTACTTGTTTAACTTTAATTAAAGGTCTATTTTCTGAATTAGAAACTCCCATATAATTCACATCGAGTCCGGAACTCACCCGCGCACTAGAGCACCCTACCAAATGGGTTTGTCGCACGACAAACCCAATGCAAATACAATTTTTCGCACGACAAACCCATCTGTCGCACGACAAACCTTGCCATATCGCGCGACAATCCCTCCTGATACCAGACCATCTACTCTCTGACACATCAGTCTGTCAGAAACATCACTTCAGCTGTTTGTCGCGCGACATTGGACACATTGTCGCGCTACATATACCCTTTTTGGGGAAGTGTCGCGCGACAATCTTCCCCGAGCAGTATAAATAGGCCAACACCCCCAAAGGTTAGAGACAACAACTTAGTATTGAAGAATTCTAAGCTTTAAATCTGATTTTCTAGTCTTTCATCAAGCATTCTCTATTATCGTCTTATTTCTGAAGAGTTATCGAATCTATTCTTGACACTCGACGTGTCCCATCTCTGAAATTGAATTCTCGGAAATATCGGAAGAAGAAAAAGATTATTATCACCGAAAATCTCTCCGCCGTATTATATTTTCTTTCTTATTACTATTATTCTCGTCGGGAAGGTAAAGAAAGTCCCTTCTAGTATTTAAATTAGATATATGTGTACTTGTTTTACTTCTGTTGTTCTGTCCACGTTTTATTTTAATAAACTTATTGCCAAGTTATAAATAGTCTACCGTTTTCAAAACAATAGACCCTGATAAAACCATTTGCAAAACTAGAAGAGTAAGTATATTACCATCCGGATAAAATCCTGTTTTCAAACCCGGACAGGTAAAACTTACTTATGAATTCAAAACCCGATATATCCTATCTGTTTCATAGATTGTTATGCATCTGGTAGAACTCCCCTCAAGAGTTCTAATTCCATATTGAATTAGTTCCGATATAAGATCCAAACTTTTTCCAAAACAAGTTAAAACCCGAGAAAAACTATCATTATCTGAGAAATAATACGGGAAACTCCATCTCTAAAGAAAAACCCACTTTTGTCACTTGTACTTGCATCCCTCAAAACTAAACATTGGATCTCGAAATACAAAGGTTTTTCGTACCCTTTCCCGTTTTTCCTAGAAATTAGGGTTTTCACTTAAGAAGTAGTAAACTGTAAGTAAAAGCATCCATGTTTTTCAACATAAAATAAACATATAAAAGACCACTAGAGACCGAAAGGGCGGAATGGGTGCTTAACACCTTCCCAAACCGTAATATAGTTTCCTAACCCAATAGAATCCTGGTTTCGTAGACAAACGTGTAAAGAAAGGCTTGTCTATAGCCTTTCCTCTTACATGACCTTTTTTTTTCGTTTTTTCGTAAAACGTACTGGCCACTCTGAACAAACCCTTTTGCATCTATAAAATAGAACATAGGGACATGTGATATGAATTATCAAAATACTCCAGCAAAAGGAACGACGGAATCCGTTCCGACGTTTCAGACGCCCAAACAACGGGGACGAGACCCGGGGGTCGCATTTGCGAATTCTCACAGTGGCGACTCTGCTGGGGACTGTTAGAAAACTAGACTCTTATATGTGGACTTTTGTTTATTTGTTGAATGCTTGCTTTTACCGCTTTCCCTACTTATGTTAATTGATTGAGAAGATACCTTTTTCTAAAAATGGGAGTTTTTCAAAAGTACGCAATAAAGATAATGATATTTATGAAACCAACCTTTTGAACTTTGCACGCACTTTCACAAATCATGCATTGGTTCTACGAGTGTGAATTTACCCCAAACCCTCGGAAGTATTATAAGTGAGTAGGGAGTTGGCTTGCTTGGGCCAACATAAATCGAAAGCATTTACTTCCACTCTCCTTGGCCAAGTACGCCCCCGAGGTATATCGAGTGACGAGAACACTCACGTACCTAGGAAGTATATCAAAGATTCTTGCAACTACCCACCTCTGGGGTATATCGCGAGGTCTTGCCAAAATAGGAGGGAGCCTGAAGCCTTAACCATTCGTACACCTGCGCTGCATATAAGATCGAGTCGACTAAAACACTTGTCAAACAGCCGTAGGGGATGTTCCACCTTACGGCTTACTTTACAACACCTTTTTAAAACTCGAGTCTTCTTTTCGGTGATTTTAGTAGTTCTTTTGGCAAAAATTGAGTCGCATCATAGTCTTCCTTCATCTTCGCCACGTGGTTTCGTCTACAGCCACAAAGACAATCGTCAAACTGGAAGGTTGGGCCGGTTGAGATCATACCGAAAGACTAGTAAGACCAAGCACACCCGAAATGGCTGATGGACGTGAGAACCAAGAGACATATCAGAGCCTAGCCGAGGCATCTGCAGCTCAACCAACTTTGGCCGAGATGCATCGTTTGCTAATGACCGTCAGCATGAATTTAGCAAACCTCACAGACGAGCAACAGAGTACCCGAGTCCGAGTAGAAGAATTCGGGATAAATAGGGTAACCCAAGGAGCACTTTGCTGCCTACCCTAAACTCCCACTGGAAATTCACTCAAGTTGTTGTTGACGTGTCTTTACAAAACACCCGAAACTTGGTTTTCATTATTTTTCTTTCTCCGTGGTTTCTCTTGGCAGAAACGAATCACACCTTTGTCTTCCTTCATCTCCGCTATATCTACAGCCCTACGACTACAGTCTGGAAGGTTAGGCAGGGAGAGATTACACCGGTAGATTAGTTCGACCGAGCACTCCGATTACGTCGACTTCAAATCCGAATGACTTAAAGATTCGAGCAGTTGATCCGAATCTAGAAGAAGTACCGAGGGCTCCGCCCACCCTAGAAGAATTGCATCGCCTATTGATAACCGTTAGTCAAAGCCTGGCCAGCATCACTACTGAGCAACAGAACACCCGGGTCCGAATAGAAGGATGGTCAGCAGAACGATCTATACCGACAGGTTTCGAACAACCGTTGCCGAACAAAGATATGAATCAAGGGTAGGCCTCACGAACATAGGGGATGAATTTACAGAGTAACCATCCAAGCCAAAAAGCAGATATAGCTCAATAAATGCCACCTCCCATTCGGGGAGCCCTCCCACAACAAACAATACCCATCCAACCCGATCCCAACAACCAGGTTCAATGGGCCCCAGATTCTGGCCCCAACTATCAACAACAAGAACATCCCATTATATGGTCGCAGCCACAAGGCCCACTAGGCCCAACCTACCCCGAACAACCACAGCAACATTGGGCACAATATCCTCTAGGAACCATCCCACCACCAGCCCCCACAGGCCCTTGAAAAGAATTTCCCGATCTGAACAGACTCCGAGCAACATATGCAAAATCAGTAGTAACAAGAGAACAGCCAGAAGAGCTATCCAAAGAGAGTGAAGAATTGAAGAAACTGAAGGAGCAGATGCAAATTCTTCAAAGAGGGATTTCGTCAATGAAAGGGGCCGATGAGATCACAGACATGAATGCGTTCTCCCTCTACCCCAAGGCAAGACTACCATAGGGGTTCAAGCTTCCTTCTATTACTAAGTTCACCGGCACAACCCCCCTGAAAACACATCAACAATCATATATTCGATTCATGCAAGTATCTGGCTGTGGAGAACCCGAATTGGCTCAAGCATTTCATATGACTCTCACGGTGGCAGCCCTGAGATGGTTTTTTGATTTAGAGAGGCACCGTACAAAAACTTGAGGGGATTTCGTCAAGGAATTCATGGCTAAATATGGGTCCAATGAAGAGTTGGAAGTCACCCGTAAACACTTAGCGATGGCCAAACAAGGTGAGAAAGAGAGCTTCAGTGATTTTGTTACCCGTTGGAGAGAAATGGCATTCCAGATGTCCAAACGACCAGACGAACAGGAGCAGTTGGAGATAATTCAGAAAAACTTCACTCCGGCTGTATTGACTTGTATGGGAAATCACGTGTTCCCACATTTTCGAGCACTTTTAAGCATGGGATCCCAAGTAGAAGAAAAGTTGGCCAGGAAGGCAGAAACCAAAATGAGGAAAGCCTCGTATACCGAAAAGAGCGCGGCCACCCCCGTTGTAAACCAGCTAAGCTCTTATCCGTACCAACAAAGTCCCTTTCAGCAGCAACAACCCCAGTTGAGTTGGCCTATACAAGCCGAAGCATCCAATACATATCAACCCAATAAAAATAGAAACATCAGCAACCTCCCCACAACCTTGACCAAAAGTCTTGAATTGCTACGGAATGCGGGCCTGGTTATCTCACTCAACCCTCGTCCTCCGCCAAATCCCGTCCCTTCTTCTTGGAGGATGAACGAGAACTGTTTATACCACCAAGCTGTGGGCCATGACACAGGTAGATGTTTAGCCCTCCGACACCGCATCCAAGATCTAATCGAATAAGGAACAATCCCCGCACCAAGCAGACCAAATATGGCCAACAACTCATTACGGTGAGTTAGCAGTCGCTAAATGAGAAACGGTGGAAGGCCGTGTTTCCTCATCATGGGGCCTTTAAAATCGGAAAAGTGAAGACTCGGGATATTTGTGAAAGAGACGTAGTTTTGAGAAAGATTAGAGAAATCGACACGAGATCCTAGAGAAAGGTTTAAGACTGGGTTGTACATCGTTAAAGTAATCAACACAAAGGGATCCGTAATAGTCGCAGATATAGACGGTCAAATGTTACATAAGATAAATATTATTAGCATGTATAATCCAGAACTACGTAAACCTGAGCCCCAACTCACTTTTGTTTGTATAAGGAAACACAACGGGGAACGTAGGCAACCTGAGAAGTTACTTCAGGCCCAGTTTAAATTTTATAAAAAACTTTTTTGTTTCATAAAGAGAACCATTTTTCAAACTTCACAAACAGTGGTTCAGAACACCAAAAGTCAGTACATTTGTTATCTAGCACCCCATCTTAGCCCCGGAAAGAAGCCACATCGTATCCTCAGCCACCAGTGCAACTCAAGCTTCATTCATGCCTCAGAGGGCTCTGTGCCCACGAACTGAAACCATTGCATTTGATAAGAGACGACAGCCAGATCTTCCTCCACCAATCACCAGATTGAACGAATGATGTCAGTCCGGAGGGGCTAAGAAAAGCCAAACCGTGTGTAGTCGAATTACCGAGCCAGTCGTCCATGCCACATACACTCTACAGATAGAGAAGTATGTGGAGTGACAAGCTTGCGTGCCGAGGGTACCAGGGCATCTCGAGCTTTGATAGAAGAAAAGTCAACATTTGTATAGTAAGAGGACTATGTTTCTATAGAGATAAAAGGGTAAGTGTGGGGATGAAGGAAGGAAGAGAGGTTTATTTATCGGAGAAATTGTGCACCTGTACTCATCACTTGTCATATAACAAGCCTTGCTATAAATACATTTATCCAACAGACGGGTTCATTACTGCCAAAGAAACCACTTTTTTTCGCTACTCACTTAGTTCCTTTCATTTTTGCAGGGGCCTGGTAGTCATTTTTATTATGTCATTATAGGCCTATTTTACACTAGCATATTTTTTCTTTACTCCATATTGCACCCGAGGGTACTTTTGTGTAAATATGAGAGATATATAGATAAGAGGATATTTTCATTCATAACCCTGAGGGTACTTTAGTGTAGTTATACGAGTTATATAATAAGAGGGTAAAATTATGTAATTTTCAAAACTTGAGGGTATTTTTGTATGAGTAGATAAGAGGGTAATTTTGGGTGAAATAATAAAACCTAAGGGTATTTTTATGAGATATGAGATAAAAGATGAGGGTATTTTGTATGAAAATTATCCGAAAGTAAACTACGAAAATAAGAGGGTGATTTTAACTTAAACTTGATGGTACTTTTAATGTAGTTAGGCGAATAATATGATAAAAGGGTAAAAATTATGTAATTTTTTTAAAACCTGAGGGTACTTTTGTGTAATTATGTGAGTCATGTAATAAGAGGGTAAAATTATGTAATTTTCAAAACATGAGGGTACTTTGGGTAATTATGAGAGTTATATAATTTTTAGGGTATAAATATATATTAACCTAAGTGCATACTGTTGACTTGAAAGTCACTAAATCTTGTTTTGATAATAACAATAAAGTAAACCATGTGTAATTTAACTTAGTTGATGTTTGAATTTATAGCCACTATAATTGATCATACATGGATTTAATCGAAAAGGCCGGAATCAAGATCATCCATCTACCAGCATTGCACACCTCTATCAATACACCTTCAATGGCATCTTAGTACAAAAGCCAAAGAAGAATATAAACGGGGAGAAAATCAAGCATCACGAAGACTCGAAGCATTTATAATATGAGTGAGTGCTTAGATTTTATGTAAAAGATATCATTGATCATTTATATAACTTACACAATGATTTAACCATGTTAAGATTGATCAAAACTAGTTTTGCCTTTAAAAACATATTTTACCGAAAACTAGTATCCTTGAAAAATTCTCTATAAATTTGTATGAATTATTTTTGATACAAAAACTATACTAGAAGTCTTAGATACTCATATTTTAACTTCCCCAAGTTTCAAAATTGATTTTAGAGCTAAAATACAAAATTGTGAAAAATTGGATTTTTGGCAAAACTGGCCTCAGACCAGTGGACTCCATCAGTCGACTGATGGGATATGCTCAGTCGACTGATGGCCCGGAAACTAGCCGGTGGACTTTAGACTTTTATCACTTTTTGCGCATAACTTTCTCTTCCCTTTTCAAACGGCTCCAATCTTTTACACCCAATATATATGATGTTTTGAAAACATTTTAAACAACTTGAATGATTATACAATCTCTTATTTCTCATACTCACATTATTCAAGTTTGAAAGCTAAGGCATTAATCAATCTTTTCATTCTCAAGCTTATATTTATTGATCAATTTTGATATCTCTTAGTGTGAGCTTCATTTGTAATTTGTTATACACGAGAGCTATTGTACATTGGTGTTAGTCACCAAAACTTATTCAAATCATATTTGTGAGAGGTGTATCTCATAGAATAGCAAGAGGAATTTCTTGTGAAAGTATTGAGGGTGTTCTCAATACTTGTAAGAGTGTGTGAGAAGAATACACTTGTAGTGGTTTGATCTTCACCCGGAAGAAGATCGATTATAGTGGAATTTCTCGGGGAACTAACCGAGCGCGGAGTAGGGGGAACAAGCCGAACCGTGTGGACAAAAAAATCTTTGACTTTGATCTGTTCTATCTTTCTATCTCTTGCTCTATTATATTGTGCTATTTTTTCATTGTACTTAGAATTATCTTTGTTGTTGATTGCTTGATAAATATAGACATAATATTTTTAAATTGATTTTAAAAATACGATTAAGTTTCAAAATCCCTATTCAGCCCCCTCTAGGATATTTTCCGACCTACAATTGGTATCAGAGGTTGTACTCTTGTTTTGATTTTACAATCTTAGAGTTTACGATCATGTCTATCTATCAAGGAACCGGAATTAACGAAAGTTCTTCCACCACTAGACCACCTCTATTTGATGGCAAAAATTATCGTTATTGGAAAAGTCGTATGAGTACTTTCCTTCAAGCTAGGGATTTTGAACAATGGAAGGTTACACTCATTGGACCATATAAGATTACCAAAACCGATGAAAAGGGTATAGTTACTCCTAAATCTATTTCCGAATATGATGAGAATGATATTAAGAAAATCCAATTTAATGCTAAATCCTTGAATGCTCTACATTGTGCATTAACTATAGATGAATACAACAAAATTTCTAGTTGTAAAACCGCCAAAAAAATTTGGGATAAATTAGAAGTTGCCTATGAAAGAACTTCACAAGTTAAGGATGATAATATTAATATGCTTGTTCATGATTATGAACTTTTTAAAATGGAGACTAATGAATCACTTGCTTCTATGTATAATAGGTTCTCTATTATCACTAATGCTTTAGATCTTCTTGGAAAGGAATATTCTAATGAGGATAAGATTCGAAAGATTCTTAGAACTCTTCCCAAGAAGTGGAGACCCAAAGTAACAGCTATTCAAGAAGCCAAGAATCTCAAAACTTTAAGCATGGTTGAACTATTGGGTTCACTTAAAACCCACGAGAAGGAATTAGAGAGAGAAGAAGAAGTTGATTCAAAAGCCAAGAAGACTCTTGCTCTCAAGGCAAGTTAACGAGAGGATGATGAAGAGTCAATGGGCGGTGACGATGATATGGCTCTCCTTTCTAGAAACTTCATGAAATTTCTAGCCAAGAAGAAGAAGTTTCAAGGAAAAGGAAACAATTTTGGTTCTTCATCAAATAGAAACAATGATTGATCAATTCAACCAAGAGTTGAAAACGAAGAAGTCAAAAAATGTTTCCATTGCCATGAACTAGGACACTTCAAAACCAATTGCCCGGTTAGAAGAAAGGAGAGAAGAGATAAAAGAGATAAAGCCTTTAAACAAGTAAGGCATGCCCTCAAGGGGACTTGGAGTGATTCCAACGAGGGTGAGTCCAATGCCAACTCTAGCGACGAGGAGACGGCAAATCTTTGCCTTATGGCAAGAGACGATGAGGTAGACTCTATTTATAATTCATTTAGTGATAATAATGTTTCTATAAATGATGATGCTCATGATGAAAATGACTATGATGAGTTATATGAAATGTTTGAGGAATTGCATAGCAAATTTGAAAATCTATCTAAGAAGTTTGCAAGCCTAAAAAAGGAAAATTTGATAATTTCTAACAAGTGTGAATTTTTTTAGAAAACAAACATGGATTTGAAAAATGAAATCAATACTTTGAAGAAAGGAAAGGAAAATGAAATTCCAAACACACTTGTAGTAGAAAATGTCAAATTAAAAGATCAAGTGAATGATCTAACTAATAGCCTAGCCTAATTCGCAAATGGTAGGAATAATTTGGATAAACTATTAGGAATGCAAAGGTGTGTATTTGACAAAGCCGGTTTAGGTTACAACCAAATTGACAACCAAAAGGATTACAATTTTTTTTTGAAAAAATATACACCTCATGATCCCACTCATCTTTGCTCATATTGTGGTAGAAATACTCATTATGTGGATCATTGTTTCTATCGAAATGAAGGTTTTCCTAAAAGGAAGCTTGCTTGGGTTCCAAAAGGAACCATTATGTTTGCTAATCCAAAGGGACCCAACACATTTTGGGTACCAAAGGAGAAATTACTTAAAGTTATGGTGTAGGTGTGCTTAAAAGCCAAAGGAAGCAAAACCAAGCGGTTCTTGGATTGTGGTTGCTCAAAACACATGACGGGAGAGAAGAACAACTTCTTAAGTCTTATTCCCAAGAAAGGAGAAAATGTGACTTTTGGAGACAATGCTAAGGATAAAATCATTGGTATAGGTAAGGTTGGTAAGCATTCTACTTATATTGACAATGTTCTATTAGTTGATGGTTTAAAGCATAATTTACTTAGCATTAGTCAACTATGTGATAAAGGTTATGAAGTGATATTTAAATCTGATCGTTGTATTGTTAAGAATGTAAGTGATGATTCAATTTTACTTATTGCATATAGAACTAATAATGTGTATACTCTTGAATTTGACGATTTATCACAACAAGATGTTAAATGTTTATCCGCCATTAATGATGTATCTTGGTTATGGCATAGAAGACTAGGACATGCTAATATGGATTTAATTCATAATTTGTCTAAGAAAGAGCTTGTTAAAGGTTTGCCTAAAACAAAATTTATTAAAGATAAAATTTGTGATGCATGTCAACTTGGTAAACAACATAAATCTTCTTTCAAATCTAAGAAAGATATTACTACAACTAGACCTCTTGGTATGTTGCATATTGATTTATTTGGTCCAAATTCGGTTGCTAGCTTAGGTGGTAAATTATATACCTTTGTTATTGTTGACGATTACACTAGACTTACTTGGGTGTTCTTTCTCACTCATAAAAGTGAAACTCTACATGTCTTTGCGAAATTTTGTAGAAAAGTTCAAAATGAAAAAGATGTTTCTATTATATGTGTTAGAAGTGATAGAGGTGGAGAATTTGATAATGTTGATATTGAAAATTTTTGTGATGAACATGGTATTGATCATAATTTTTCTGCACCTAGAACTCCTCAACAAAATGGTATTGTTGAAAGGAAAAATAGATCTCTTCAAGAGATGTCTAGGACTATGCTTAATGAACATTCTTTGCTGGAATATTTGTGGGCAGAAGCCGTTAACACCGCATGCTATGTGATTAATCGTACAATAATTCGTAAAAAGCTAGATAAGACACCTTATGAGTTATGGAATGACAAGAAACCAAATATTGCATATTTTAAGGTTTTCGGTTGCAAATGTTTTATTTTGAATGATCGTGATCACTTGGGTAAATTTGATGCTAAATCTGATGAAGGAATTTTTCTTGGGTATGCCACTAATAGTAAAGCATAAAGAGTTTATAACAAGAAAAGCTTAGTTGTCCAAGAATTTATGCATGTTGTATTTGATGAGACAAATCCTTTCTCACTCATAGTACATTCCGATGATGATGTTGAAATTATCCAAAAAGTTTTGGATATTCAAATTAATGATACATCTAAGGAAAAAACTTCGAGTGCTCAAGTTCCTTTTAAGGAATTAGAAAATACAACCGAGCAAAACTAGAATGATTTACCTAAGAGTTGGAAATTTGTGTCCAACCACCCTATTGATCAAATTATTGGAGAGCCATCTAGTAAGGTCATGACTAGATCATCTTTAAGAAATGTTTGCAATAATGTGGCATTTGTTTCTCAATATGAGCCTAAAAACATTATTGAAGCCGAATAAGATGAATCTTGGATGATGGCTATGCAAGAAGAGCTCAATCAATTTGAGAGAAACAAAGTTTGGACACTTGTTCCCCAACCTAGTGATCATACTATTATAGGCACTAAATGGGTATTTCGAAATAAAAAGGATGAAAATGGTGTTATTGTTAGAAATAAAGCTAAACTTGTTGCCAAGGATACAATCAAGAGGAGGGCATTGATTATGAAGAAACATATGCACCCGTAGCTCGTTTAGAAGCAATTCGCATGCTACTTGCTTATTCATGTTTTAAGAATTTTAAATTATATCAAATGGATGTGAAAAGTGCTTTTTTGAATGGTTTTATTGAAGAGGAAGTTTATGTGAAACAACCTCCCAGTCTTGAAAATCATATTTATCCGGATTATGTATTTAAATTATCTAAAGCATTGTATGGTTTAAAACAAGCACCTAGAGCATGGTATGATAGATTAAGTTCATTTTTAATTAACAATGGTTTTGTTAGAGGCAAAATTGATACTACCTTATTTATCAAAAATCATAACAATGACATGCTACTTGTACAAATCTATGTTGATGATATTATATTTGGTTCTACTAACGAAAATCTGTGTAAGGATTTTTCCACGTGTATGCAAAAGAAATTCGAAATGAGCATGATGGGAGAGATGAACTACTTCCTTGGATTACAAATGAAACAATGCAAAGAAGGCATTTTCATCAATCAAGAAAAGTACGTGAAGGAGCTTTTGAAGAAATTCGACATGGAAGGCGCAAAGTCCATGAGCACTCCCATGTGTTCAACGTTGAAACTTGACAAAGACGAAAAAGGTAAAAGTGTAGACATCAAGAAATATCGAGGTATGATTGGTAGTTTACTATATTTGACGGCCTCTAGGCCGGATATTATGTTTAGTGTATGTCTTTGTGCACGATTCCAAGCGGATCCTAAAGAATCACATTTACTTGCCGTAAAACGGATATTCCGTTATCTTTCCGGTACTAGCTTATTTGGTTTGTGGTACCCAAGAGAGAACAACTTTGACTTAATTAGTTATTCCGATGCTAATTTTGCTGGTTACAAAATCGATAGTAAAAGCACTAGTGGCACTTGTCATTTTCTAGGACACGCACTAGTATCTTGGTCAAGTAAGAAACAAAACTCGGTGGCCCTTTCAACGGCCGAAGCCGAATATGTGACGGCCGGAAGTTGTTGTGCACAAACTTTGTACATTAAACAACAACTAGAGGACTTTGGAATTAGTCTTAGCCACATTCCCATAAAATGTGACAACACAAATGCTATTAGCTTGACCAAGAACCCCGTAAAACACTCACGTACTAAGCACATTGAGATAAGATATCATTTTATTCGTGATCATGTGCAAAAAGGTGATGTTGATATTGAATTTGTTGGCACCGAATCGCAATTTGCGGATATTTTCACTAAACCACTTTCCGATGATCGCTTTAGCACTATTCGACGTGAAATTGGTATGACTAGAGCATATGATATCTAGTTGACCAAAATTTTTATATATATTAATCATTTATGCTTATGTCTAAAGCATACAAGAATTGCGCGTTGTTTAATTAATTATGTTTTAAGTATTTATGCACCTAATATTTACATTTTATGATAAATTGATATACTAATATCATTCTTGTAGCAAAAATGTTGTAAAGTCACTCTTTGTAGGTGTTTATGGGTCACAATGCTCAAACAAACAAAACCAGGGCAGATTGGGTGATCAGTCGACTGATCAAGAACCATCAGTCGACTGAGGCCTGATCAGCCGACTGAAGGAGGTCCATCAGTCGAATGAGCAGTGCTGGGCAGCAATTCCACTATTTCATTTCATTTCCCCTGTTTTCCCCTTCATTCCTCTTCTCTCCACTTCGAGACAACCCACACCAAACTCATTCCAAACCTTCATAAACATCATCTATTCTCCATTTTCATCATCAAAACTAAATCTAAACCACAAATCCTTCACTCCCTACATCAAATCACACACAAATCTCATTTATTTTATCCAAAATCCTTCAAACCAATCTCAATCTCTCAAACCCTAACCCTAGCCACCATTACCATTTTCTCAACCAAAAATCTATATCTTGCACCATATTTCCTTCCACAACTTATCCTACTACTCCATTTAACAAATTTCTTACATATTTCTTTCAAATCACACATTTTCGCCTTAAAATTCCAAATCTCCTAAGAACCCTAATTTTTTTTAAAACCACTTCTCTTACACAAAATCACTAGACATGTCTCAACCATCTCGCCCTCGTCGCCAACGAAAGAGCGTACCACAAGTTGGTTCGTCTTCGGCTCAACCAACTCAAGCTCCACCACCGCCCTTGTTCATCTCCGCTGAGGCGGAAGCAAAGTTTAATAATGACTATTCAACACGGGCTATCGTGGAAGGTAAATAATTTAACTTTCAACTATTTGCTTCGAATGGATTGAATGTTGCTGGATTGTTTCAAAATCAAGGGATCATTAACTTCTTGAATATTCGTGAGAATGTGTACCCGAGACTTATAAGGCTATTCTACGCAAACTTACACCATTCAATTCATGACTCTGGGCGTCCCAATAAGACTTAAACGGGCAACGGATTAGCTTTAATAAGGCCGAGTTAGCTGAAATATTTGGATTTCCCGTTGACAATGTAACGGAAGTTCCATCCAATTTTGGGGATCTTCTAGGCTTTAATAGGGAACCGGCCAAAGGAATTCTACTTAAACGTAGATTTCGTAATGTGCAAGGAGAAATAAAAGCCGCAATGCTCAAACTCGATGCTCGTTTCATACATTCAATCCTAGGATATTCGATTATCCCAAGGCGTGGTAGTCGTGCTTCACTCAATGCCTTGGAACTATTTTTGGTATTGGCAATTGTCATGGGACATAGGTTGGACTATGCTAGTCTAATGTTTCATCATCTCCTTGAAATCAATAATCCCCGAAGGCAAGGGTTGGTTTATAGAATGGCCCTCACTCAATTATTTAAATTCTACAATATCCGATTCAAGGACGAGGTTGATGTTATCATACCCACGAGTGAGGAGACCTATAGTGCAAAGGTGATTCGGTTGATGAAATATAACATAATTCATAGGGAATGGACTGCAAATGATCCTCGAGATCGAGATGAAAGTGGTAGTGAAGGGGATGACTCATCCGAAGTAATGGGTGAAGAAGAAGAGGAAGCCGAAGAAGTAGAAGGCGAGGGTTTCGACATCCCTAAAACCACAACCTATCAAGGCCGTAGCTCATCCTCCAATGCTGCATTGTTTCAAGCTATTCAAGGGTTATCGGGTCAAGTTCAAGCTCTTTCAACTAACATGACGAACCGTTTTAATCGCATTGAAGATTGTCAAAGAGCTCATGAGGAAGCTTTTCTTCGCTACCATCCGGAGCATGTTTTTTCGATTTGGAACCTGATGGTGTCAGAATCTAGAAATAGATAATTAACCAATCAACAAATTAATATCAATAAATAAATAAAATAAATGAACACGAGACATTTTTTATTAAGGTAGGTTCCCCCGGTAGCGCTTATGCTAGTCCGGCAGTACGTCCTCCTTTTGTGTGTGCTTGCTTTATATTAGCTCAAAGGCAATTAACTTGAATGATACAAGCAACCAATCTCTCTCTATAATTTCCTTAATTCTATTTGTAAATATAGAATTAGGATTACAAATATTTCAAGAAAATAAATAAAATATATATGAGAGAAAGTGTATAAGGGTTGTTGGTATTTTTTGGGGTACGAAAAGGGAGAGTATAAGACCCTCCTATTTTGGCTTTATATCTCTTAGAAGAGAAAGAAGGATTTTGGAAGAGAAGGATGGTGTTGGATGAGAAGAATGATGTTTTTTGGTGTGGTTTGAATGAATGAATGAAGGGGGTATTTATAGGTAAAATCTAGAATGGTAAAAAAGTAAATTTGATGAAGATGAGGGGCAAAAAGGTAATTTTACAAAGGTGAGTGGATGTAAGTGGAATTTGAGTGGAAATTAATGGAGGTGAGTGGAATTTGAGTGGAAGTTAATGGAGGTGAGTGGAATTTGAGTGGAGTTGAGTGGGATTTTAGTGGAGGTAAAAATGAGATTTTACTGGGGGTAAAAATATAATTTTACTGGAGGTAAAAAATGTTGAATTATCTTTGTAGGCCAATGGTAAAATTAATATTTAGCCCCATCAATTGCCCCCTATCCTTATCATTTAGCTCGGATTAGCTGACTGGTGAGGATATCCTTCAACCCGGGAGCTAGTAGTAGTTTTGAGCTCTGATGTTCGTAATGTCTTAGGCCCGAATCCTTCGTAGGTGAACAAAGTTGACAATTCAATGCCTGTGTTAAGTCTTTTGTCTTTATTAGAAATCTTTTTCGAAGATGAAGCGTGAGAGCGGGCACTTGTCGAGAAAGATAATCATGGAGAGAGCTCGAGTAATCGACGTGTAAGGTTTCATTAACCTTTGACCATAAGTTTGTGGAGCTCAGAACATTAACGTGTAAAGCTAGCTAGACTTTGATCATTAGTCTTAGAGTTTCAGAACATCATTGTGTAAGGCTGGCTAGACGTTGATCTCGAGTCTTAGTTCAAGGACATTAAATCTCGGATGCTAGTCATTGAGCTCAAAACATCAATGTGTAGAGCTTTTAGAGCTTCAGAACATCATTGTGTAAGGCTAGCAAGACGTTGATCTCGAGTCGTAGTCCAAGGATGCTAGATCTCGGATGCTAGTCGTTGAGCTCGAAACATCAATGTGTAGAACTCGTTAGACATTGGATGCAAGTCGTAGAGCTTGGAACATTAATAAGTCTTGAGTAGAGTCTTGCCCCCTTCTGATTTAGGCAAATTTTGACAATCTTCTCATTCGTTACCAGGCCTCTTAAGCTAGCAAACTGTCATCTTTGTGAGGATTTTTTACAGAATGTAATTTACAGGGAATGAAGTGGCACACAAAATATTTCTTATACACTTCTACAAAAGACCAAGTATTACAAAGATATAACCTGTCTTAATTCAAGGATAGTATCTCTTAAGGTGCTCTATGTTCCACGGTTGCATGAGCTCCATGCCATCCGCGGTCCTCAAATAGTAGGTGCCAGGTCGGCTGACCTTGGTGACCACATAGGGACCTTCCCACTTAGCAGCGAGTTTGCCATGTTCAGAAATCTTTGTTGCTAAGGTGACTTTCCGAAGTACTAAGTCACCAACATTCAGACTCCTGTGCTTGACCTTTTTATTGTAACTCTTGATCATACTTCTTTTATATGCTTCTTCTTTGATTCGAGCTTGCTCTCTTTTCTCTTCGAGAAAATCTAAGTTAGCCAGTAGGTTTTCATCATTATGAGTTGGGTCATGATAGTTGACTCTATAAGTTGGTACTCCTATATCCACTAGAATGACAGCTTCTGTTCCGTAAGTCAGGGAGAAAGGAGTTTCACCGGTTGGGCCCCTGATGGTGGTCCTGTAGGCCCATAGTACTGATGGGAGCTCTTCAGACTAGTTTCCTTTGGCATCATCAAGTCTTTTTTTCAATGAGTTCAGTAGAGTTCTGTTGGTGACTTCCGCTTGGCCATTAGCTTGAGGGTGGATAGGTGAGCTGTAATGGTTCTCGATTCCATGCCCTTTGCAGAAATCTCTGAAGAGGTTACAGTCAAACTGCTTTCCGTTATCAGTGATCAGGATTTTTGGGAGACCAAAACGACAGATGATGTTTCTCCACACTAAATTCTGAATTTTCATGGTGGTGATCGTTGTCAGTGCTTCAGCCTCAACCCATTTGGTGAAATAATCGATGGCCACAACTGCAAACTTAGTCTGTCCTTTGCCCAAAGGAAAAGGCCCTACTATGTCCATACCCCATTGAGAGAAAGGCCAGGGGCTGCTGACGGGGGTCATAAGTTCTGCTGGGAAATGTTGAATGTTGGCGAATCGCTGGCACTTGTCACATTT
Source organism: Lonicera japonica (assembly GCA_021464415.1). NCBI lineage: Eukaryota > Viridiplantae > Streptophyta > Magnoliopsida > Dipsacales > Caprifoliaceae > Lonicera > Lonicera japonica. Next base: position 10,717,509 of record CM038468.1, on the reverse strand, counting down.
CTTTACCATTTCCTTCGCGTCTTGTAGGATAGTGGGCCAGAAATAGCCTTGTCTTCCAACCTTGAGTGCTAGTGAGCGAGCTGCTGGATGCCCTCCACATAGACCCTCATGAATCTCTAGCAGGGTTGCTTGGGCTTGGTGTGGGTGTAGGCAGAGCAAAAAAGGGAGGACGTATCCCCTTTTGTACAGCGTTGCTTCGATGACCACATATCTGTTTGACATATATTTTATTCTTTTGGCCATCTTTTCATCTTCGGGGAGGGTTCCGTCAGTGAGATAGTTCAAAATTGGATCAATCCAGCATTTGCAGACCTGTACTGGAGCTGTATCCAACTCCAAGGGTTCATCTATGGCTTTTCTTTCCAGATACTCAACGTGAACCCCTTTTGGTAAGTCTAAAGTCGTGGCTAACTTGGCCAGGTGGTCTGCCTTATTATTCTGAGCTCGTGGAACCTTAATAAAAATTAAATTAGAGTACTTTTGAGCTGCCATTTTAACCTTCGTCAAGTAAGTGGCCAGACGTTCTTCTTTTGTCACATTGTGCCCAAGTATTTGACCGACTACTACCGCGGAGTCATTATAGACCACCATCTTCTTTGCTCCCAGATCACCAGCTATTCTCAAGCCCGAAATGATGGCTTCGTACTCAGCCTCATTGTTGGAGGCCTTAAATAGGAATTTCAATGCTATCTCCAAGGTGTTGGCATCAGGAGTGATTAGCACTAAACCAGCTCCAGAACCTTGTAGATTGGAAGCTCCATCAGCGTGCAAGACCCATATAGGTACTCCTGGCAACAAGTTCATTGAGGTGGTAAGGGTTGAAGTGTTTGGGTCTGGGAGCGGCAGTAGCTCTGGTGGCTCACTAACCTCTTCTTCTGTGTAGGTGAACTCGGCTATGAAGTCTGCCACTGCTTGGCCCTTGATCGAAGTTCGAGGCCGGTAGTTAATCACGAACTGCCCGAGTTCCACGGCCCAGATGGCCAAACGACCTGATTGTTCTGGCTTGTCGAGAATTCTTCGCAGTGGCTGATCTGTGAGCACATCTATGGTGTGGGCCTGAAAGTAGGGTCTTAGCTTTCGAGATGTGATAAGCAGGGCATATGCTAACTTCTCCAACCTTGGGTAGTTTAGTTCGGCAGCATGCAGAGCTCTACTCGTGTAATACACTGGTAGTTGAGCTCCTTCCTCATTCCTTATCAATATTGAACTAACTGTTGTTCGTGATACTGCCAAATATAGACTTAAAACCTCCTCTTTTTTTGGTGAGCTAAGTAGGGGAGGAGTTCCGAGGTATTGTTTGAGCTGCTGAAAAGCCAACTCGCATTCTTCAGTCCACTCGAAAGCTTTCTTTAGAGTTTTGAAAAAGGGGTGGCACTTGTCGGTTGCTCTGGAAATGAACCTATTGAGAGCTGCCACTCTTCCTGCTAAACTCTGGACTTCTTTCGGGTTGGATGGAGATCTCATGTCAATAAGGGCTTTTATCTTCTCTGGATTAGCTTCAATTCCCCTTTGAGTGACCATAAAGCCCAAGAATTTCCCCCCTTTAACTCCAAAAGCGCATTTGGCTGGGTTGAGGGACATGCCATTTTGTCTGAGTATTGCAAAGGCTTCATTGAGGTCGGCCACATGGTTTGAGGCTTTGAGGATCTTAACCAACATGTCATCAACATAAACCTCCATGTTTCTGCCTATTTGGTTTTTAAATAGTGCGTTCATCACCCTTTGATAGGTAGCTCCCGCATTTTTCAGACCAAATGGCATAGCTTTGAAACAGTACGTGCCTTCGTTGGTGATAAAGGATGTCTTCTCTTCATCTTCTGGAGCCATTCTAACCTGATTGTAGCCGGAGGATGCATCCATGAAGCTCAACATTTCGTGGCCGGTAGTTGCGTCCACAAGTTGGTCCATCTTTGGGAGTGGAAAACTATCTTTCGGACAGGCTTTATTAAGGTCTTTGAAATCCACGCACATTCTCCACTTTCCATTATGCTTCTTCACGAGCACTATGTTGGACAGCCACTTCGGATAATAGACCTCCCGAATGAAACCAGCTCGGAGGAGCTTCTGAACCTCTTCTTTGGCGATTAAATTTTTTTCTGCTGCAAAATTTCTTTTCTTCTGCCTCACGGGTTTGAAAGTGGGATCGGCATTGAGCCTGTGTACCATGACATCTGGATTCAATCCCTTTATATCGTCGTGGGACCATGCAAAGATATCAGCGTTAACCCGTAAGCATTGGCAAAGTTCTTTTTTAACTTCTGCGCAGAGTTGATCACTGATCTTTAGGGTTCAATCGGGCTGTGAGGGGTTCAGAACTAAATCTTCTAAGTCTTCCACTGGTTCACCACGGAACTCTTTTTCTTCATCTCTGTGATCTAAGGTGTCGATCTCCCACATCTTTGTGTCGCTAGGCTTTTTGGTCCCTATCAATTCTTTCTCGGCAGTGACTTCGACCTCAACCACCGTGATGTCTATAGTTCTGACTTCTTTTAGTGTCCCGAACTGACAGCTACGAGCTTCAACCTGATTTCCTCTGACCTCCCCAACTCCGTGGGGGGTAGGGAATCTCATGGTTAGGCTACAAGTTGAAATGGCAGCCCTGATCTCATTAAGCGTTCCCCTGCCGAGAATGGCGTTATAATGGGCGGCTCTATCTAGTATCAAGAATTCGGCGACTGTGGTGATCTGCTTTGGAGCTGTTCCCATGGTTACAGTGAGCTTAATTGTTCCCAGAGACTTAATATTTTCTCCCGAAAAACCAACCAGGGTGACCGAGGAAGGGGTTAGGTGCTCCGTAGTGAGACCCATGGCCTTAAAGGCGTTGTAATACATGAGGTTGGAAGTGGCTCTTGTGTCAATGAGGATTCTATGAACATTGTGATTACCCACCATTGTTGTTATTACCAGAGGGTCATCGTGGGGGAACTCTACCCCGCTCATATCTTCGTCAGTGAATACGAGCTCTTTCACATCGTACTTCACCATTTTGGTAGGTCTAAAATTGAAACATTCTGCTTTCGAGCTCGAGGACTTGGCTTGTCTGATGTAAGCCTTTCTGGACCTATTACTATTCCCAGAGTAGGAAGAGCCCCCCTCAATCATGAAGATCTCGTTTTCTGGTACATTCCCTTGGGCTTCTAGGGGAGCCCGATTCTTTCTATCTTCATATTGTGTGAGTTTTCCTCTTTGAATGAGCTTCTCAATTTCTTCCTTCAGGTTCCAGCAATCATCCATTTCATGACTGTGGTCCTTATGGTACCGGCAATACTTGGTCATATTCCCTCTCTTTTTAAATGTATTCATCTTCCGAGCCTCTGGAATTTGCCCTGAATTTAATTGGGCATATATCTCACCTAAAGGGGCTGTCAAGGGGGAAAACTGTTGGCGTGCCTTGCCTTCTTTTAGCTCAGGCTTGTCTGATTCTTTCTTACCTTTTTTACCCTCTCTTTCTTGACCACGAGGTGGGGTGTCCCCTCTTTGGCGCTTGGAGGATGATAAAAGGGTTGACAGGTTCCTTCCTTGCAGAGTTTCTTCCACGCCAATCTGCTTGTTGACCTCATCCAAGAGCTCGGACATGGTCTTTGGGGCCATTCTTGCCAGATTCATAAGGCAGTATGGGGAGGTTACTCCCTCCATGAAAGCTGCCACAGCCACTCCTTCATTTAGGTCGGTGACCATGAGACTTTCTAAACGACGAGCATATTCCTTCAAGCTTTCGGTAGACCCCTGCTTTATGGTGAAGAGGTGAGTAGAGGTTTTAGACTGCCGTTTCGTCCCCATGAAATGTGAAATGAACTTGGTACTGAGCTCTTGTGAGTTTGAGATCGACCCCCGTGGCAGGCTGTTGCACCATGTTCGGGCAGCTCCCTTAAGAGTGGTAATGAAGGCTCTGCATATTATGCCGTCTGGGACATTTTGGAGCCCCATCATGTTTTCGTATTGTTGCCAATGATCCACAGGGTCAGTGGTTCCATCGAAGCATTCCAGCGTCGGGAGTCTAAATTCTTTAGGAACCAGGCAATTTTGAATGTGATTTGCAAAAAGGGATTTAGAGTCCCTCACCAGAGTTGCTGTCGAGTTTCCCGTCAGACGACCCACGGTCTTCATCATTTCCGCCATTTGGACCTCCATCCTTGACATCAATCTTTTCTCGACTTCTTCAACCGACTCTTTACGTGAGATCCTATCAAAAACGGATCCCCTTTGTTTAACTTCCACCTCTCGTCCTGGTATCTGAGCTGACGGGAGGGGAGGTAGGCCTACGCTTGGGCTCCGATGTCGCGAAATTTCGTCTGAACGCCTCTCACGAATCACGTTAATCCGTGGGTCCCTTACTGGTGGGGGAGAAGGCGAGGCAGAAGCTTCTTCATAAGAGATCTCCCTAGTAGAGCTAGAGTGGTGAGATTCATGCTCGGTAGTTCTGCTGCAGCTCGCCCCAAATCTTCTGTCACGGTCTCCGAGTCTTTCTCTGACTGGGACTCGTGGAAGGATTGGGTGAGCATTAGCAGATGTGGAGACTGAAAACGAACTGCTTCTTGAGCTGGCTCGGGGACTCTTTCTTTGGGCTAAGAGTCTGTCAATTCGGACTTGAAGAGCAGCTTGTTGCTCTTGTAGGGCCAGTATGGGGTCTGGCTGAGTTCGTCTAGAAGACATGATAAATTTTGGATGATTTCGTACCTTTACGAGAGGTGTGTGACTTTGAGAAACTGTCTTTCCCACAGACGGCGCCAACTGATGGTGTCAGAATCTAGAAATAGATAATTAACCAATCAACAAATTAATATCAATAAATAAATAAAATAAATGAACACGAGACATTTTTTATTAAGGTAGGTTCCCCCGGTAGCGCTTATGCTAGTCCGGCAGTACGTCCTCCTTTTGTGTGTGCTTCCTTTATATTAGCTCAAAGGCAATTAACTTGAATGATACAAGAAACCAATCTCTCTCTATAATTTCCTTAATTCTATTTGTAAATATAGAATTAGGATTACAAATATTTCAAGAAAATAAATAAAATATATATGAGAGAAAGTGTATAAGGGTTGTTGGTATTTTTTGGGGTATGAAAAGGGAGAGTATAAGACCCTCCTATTTTGGCTTTATATCTCTTAGAAGAGAAAGAAGGATTTTGGAAGAGAAGGATGGTGTTGGATGAGAAGAATGATGTTTTTTGGTGTGGTTTGAATGAATGAATGAAGGGGGTATTTATAGGTAAAATCTAGAATGGTAAAAAAGTAAATTTGATGAAGATGAGGGGCAAAAAGGTAATTTTACAAAGGTGAGTGGATGTAAGTGGAATTTGAGTGGAAATTAATGGAGGTGAGTGGAATTTGAGTGGAAGTTAATGGAGGTGAGTGGAATTTGAGTGGGATTTTAGTGGAGGTAAAAATGAGATTTTACTGGGGGTAAAAATATAATTTTACTGGAGGTAAAAAATGTTGAATTATCTTTGTAGGCCAATGGTAAAATTAATATTTAACCCCTCAATTATTTAAATTCTACAATATCCGACTCGAGGACGAGGTTGATGTTACCATACCCACGAGTGAGGAGACCTATAGTGCAAAGGTGATTCGGTTGATGAAATATAACATAATTCATGGGGAATGGATTGCAAATGATCCTCGAGATCGAGATGAAAGTGGTAGTGAAGGGGATGACTCATCCAAAGTGATGGGTGAAGAAGAAGATGAAGCCGAAGAAGTAGAAGGCGAGGGTTTCGACATCCCTAAAACCACAACCTATCAAGGCCGTGGCTCATCCTCCAATGCCGCATTGTTTCAAGCTATTCAAGGGTTATCGGGTCAAGTTCAAGCTCTTTCAACTAACATGACGAACCGTTTTAATCGCATTGAAGATTGTCAAAGAGCTCATGAGGAAGCTTTTCTTCGCTACCATCCGGAGCATGTTTTTCCGATTTGGAACCCATATCCCGCTGACCAAGGATGGGGAGAATGGCCACAAGACCCACAAAATTCGTAAGAGTAGGTGATGGTTTCTCTCCTTTTTGTTGATAACAAAGGGGGAGAAATATGTGGTGTTAGAGTGTTTGGTACACACTCGTCTTAAGTTACTCATCTTAAGTTTAAGTTATTATGAACTCTTTTAAGCTTTTTAGTCTGGTTTTTCAGTGAACTTCTATGGTTTAAGTTTTATTTTCTACTTATCGGTTTGGATATTATTAACTCTTATATTTGGCTTGAATCTAGTTAAAGTTTAAAGTTTCATAATCTCTTATGCATATTTAATATATCTTGTTTGATGCATAATTTGAGGGGGAGTTTTCCCGTAAGAAAACTCAACTATTGTTCGTAATCGCTAACACACATTAACTTTTTGTTATCATCAAAAAGGGGGAGATTGTTGACTTGAAAGTCACTAAATCTTGTTTTGATAATAACAATAAAGTAAACCATGTGTAATTTAACTTAGTTGATGTTTGAAGTTATAGCCACTATAATTGATCGTACATGGATTTAATCGAAAATCCGGAATCAAGATCATCTATCTACAAGCATTGCACACCTCTATCAATACACCTTCAATGGCATCTTAGTACAAAAGCCAAAAAAGAATATAAATGAAGAAAATCAAGCATCACGAAGACTCGAAGCGTTTATAATATGAGCGAGTGCTTAGATTTTATGTAAAAGATATCATTGATCATTTATATAACTCACACAATGATTTAACCATGTTAAGATTGATCAAAACTAGTTTTGCCTTTAAAAACGTATTTTACCGAAAACTAGTATCCTTGAAAAATTCTCTATAAATTTGTATGAATTATTTTTGATACAAAAACTATACTAGAAGTCTTAGATACTCATATTTTAACTTCCCCAAGCTTCAAAATTGATTTTAGAGCTAAAATACAAAATTGTGAAAAATTGGATTTTTGGCAAAACTGGCCTCAGACTAGTGGACTCCATCAGTCGACTGATGGGCTATGCTCAGTCGACTGATGGCCACTCAGTCGACTGATGACTTTGCCCAGTCGACTGATGGCGCAGAAACTAGCCGGTGGACTTTAGACTTTTATCACTTTTTGCCCATAACTTTCTCTTCCTTTTTCAAACGGCTCCAATCTTTTATACCCTATATATATATATGATGTTTTGAAAACATTTTAAACAACTTGAATGATTATACAATCTCTTATTTCTCATACTCACATTATTCAAGTTTGAAAGCTAAGGCATTGATCAATCTTTTCATTCTCAAGCTTATATTTATTTATCAATTTTGATATCTCTTAGTGTGAGCTTCATTTGTAATTTGTTATACACGAGAGCTATTGTACATTGGTGTTAGTCACCAAAACTTATTCAAATCATATTTGAAAGAGGTGTATCTCATAGAATAGCAAGAGGAGTTTCTTGTGAAAGTATTAAGGGTGTTCTCAATACTTGTAAGAGTGTGTGAGAAGAATACACTTGTAGTGGTTTGATCTTCACCCGGAAGGAGATCGATTATAGTGGAATTTCTCGAGGAACTAACCGAGCGCGGAGTAGGGGGAATAAGCCAAACCGTGTGGACAAAAAAATCTTCGACTTTGATCTGTTCTATCTTTCTATCTCTTGCTCTATTATATTGTGCTATTTGTTCATTGTGCTTGGACTTATCTTTGTTGTTGATTGCTTGATAAATATAGACATAATATTTTTAAATTGATTTTAAAAATACGATTAAGTTTCAAAATCCCTATTCACCCTCCTTCTAGGATATTTTCCGACCTACACATACTTTATGAGAGTTTTTAAGGTTTGAAAGGTGAAAGTATGTAAGTTCCTAAAATTGGATATTCCTGTCGAGATGATTATGAGAATTAATGAGCGTTTGTTTTTCTAAACATGCAGGAAACTACGAATCAAGATCAGCAAAACAGTATGGAAAGTATCCGTAGCCTACAAGCGATACTTTTACATATCAAGTTATCGGACATGCTTAAACACCATTTCATTAATACATATATAACATACATTATCTTTCAATAGATCACCAAACATGAGCATGCACATTTTTAGTGCATACCACATCCTAGTAGATCACACCGCGGTCACGATCTACCCTATCATCCCTTGTCATTAGCATGGGAACTGCATCAAAGAACACCCTGAGCATCCAGATATGGGAAAACTTGAAAAAAGAGAAGCTAAAGAGAGAATAAGAGAATGAGAAGAAAAGAGCCCGCTTGCGGGAAAAAACCTACTCCATTGAATTGTCGCATGACCAATCATATCTCAAACTTGGCATTTTTCGGTAGGGGAACTTCAAAGTGGATTTTCTTGACTTTTGTGCAGAAAAAACACACACTTGCACGATAATATCGAATGCAGAATTCTAAATCGTTTCTTCAAATCGCGAGAGCAAACAGCCTACAAAGAAATCTCTGATCTCTAGAAGACTGAAATCTAGCAATGAGAATGAGAAAATATCATATAAGACGGGAATAGAAAAAATTAAAAGAGTAGAAAAGAGAAAAATCTTGCATGAGTGCCCAGAGCGAGCAAAAGAAACAGAATTGTATAGAGTGGCAGGTAGAGCCACACCAAGAGTGACAGCTAGGCCAAACCGGCTCAGGGCTTTGTCTTGGGTGAGTAAGGCTCCTGATCACGCCAAAACGGGAAAAGAAGCTCCTGGCCAAAAATAGAAAAGGCAAGAAAAACTTCCCCGAATGAGGGAGAAATAAGGATATCGAAAAATAGAAAGTGATGTGGGCCTGCGAAAATGCCTCAAAGATGGCCAATGAATATCAAAGAGATTAGAGACTCCTTCAAAACAGATTTCCTTCTCAGCTTGATAAAATCAGAAACGACTTAGAAACAAGCAAACGGTTGAACCATTGCTACGCACAAAGTACAAAAATTAAGAAATCCATCGTGAAAACTCCTCTTTCAGAATAAAATAACTTACAAAACAAGTTTTCAGAATTTCCCAGAGAAAGCAAAACTTTTAGAATGGGTATTCAAACTCCCAAATGAGCACTTTTTTTCTTTAGAAAATTCTCTCTTTAGCATCCTATCAATTGCTACTACAGGGAACCAAATTCACCCGCAGACAGTGAAGCCCTCTCCAGAGACAAAACAATGAAACACAAACATAAGCCCTCTGCGGAGGCAATCCAATCAATAAGCCCTTTTTAGGCAAAAGTCCTTTCCGGAGGCAATCCATTCACATAAGCCCTTTTTACAGGCAAAACATCACTCACAAGTCCTTTCTACAGGCACAAGCTCTCTCCGGAGGAAATCCATTCACATAAGCCCTCTGCGGAGGCAATCCAATCAATAAGCCCTTTTTAAGCGAAAGTTCTTTCCGGAGGCAATCCATTCACATAAGCCCTTTCTACAGGCAAAACATCACTCACAAGTCCTTTCTACAGGCACAAGCCCTCTCTTGAGGCAATACATTCACATAAGCCCTCTGCGGAGGCAATCCAATCACTAAGCCCTTTTTAGGCGAAAGTCCTTTCCAAAGGCAATTCATTCACATAAGCCCTTTCTACAGGCAAAACATCACTCACGAAGTCCTCCCTAGAGGCAAGGTTAAAGCTATTGTTCTTAGGTACAAGCCCTCCCAGAGAGGCACAGTGGAGCAATGGTAGTCCTCCCACATGAGGCAAGAAGATCAAAAGCCCTCGAAAGAGGCAACGAGGTAACAAAAGCCCTCTCCGGAGGCATTCACAAACACTTCTGCATGCGTACACTTTCTTAAGGTTCTTGCGGGAGCCACAAATCGAAGTATCTTCCAGTCGCCTCAATTCCTTGCAAGGAAAGAGTTTGAGTCGAGAGGGTCTGTAGACACCCCGATCTGTGACCCCCGCAGAACCCCAACGACTATCGAGAAGTATAGTTCTTGGAGCCCGGGACCCACCCGAGCATCCGAAACTGCCCCAAAAAGGTTTTGTTGGCCAAACAAACATGTTTTTAAGGGGATTATCGCATGCCAAACCAGTATGTCGCGCGACAATCTCTCTTATATCGCGCGATAAGTTCCCCAAACACCGACCAACCACTTTCTGACACATCACAGTGTCAGAACTCATCACTTCAGCCGTTTGTCTCGAGACAAACAGATATATCGCGCGACAAACAGATAAAGTTGGAGAATGTCGCGCGACAAACTCTCTGGAGCACTATAAATAAGGCAGCACCCTCATGGGTTCTGGACGGCAACTTCTCGCCACGGTTTCTACACCAAAATGCCTTATTCTCTCTCATATTTTCTAATCTTTAAGCCTTCTCCGGAAGCATATGTGATAACATTTATTTCCACAAGAGTCTTGGATCTAATCTTGGCACCCGGAGTGCCACCTTTTAGAATCAGACCGCTGGAAATATTTCAAAGAGGAAAGCTGATATCCGTCGTAGATCTTCTCTGCCATATTATATTTTCTCTCTTTTATTCTTATATATATTGTCGGGAAGGTAACTAAAGTCTCTTCTAGTAATTAAATAAGATATATGTATACTAGTTTTATTGTATTTTATAGACTTGTTTAAACTCTTATTTAAGTTTAATATATATACGTACTTGTTATTTTCGGAAGTACTATAAGTGAGTAGGGAGTTGGCTTGCTTGGGCCAACATAAACCGAAAGCATTTACTTCCATTTGGGTTGTTTTGTAGACTTGTTATATATGTTGTCCTGTCCACTTTCTAGCTGGATAAACTTACTGTCAAGTTACTGATATTATATCATTCTCAAACAAAACAACTTGATAAAATCATTTGTAAAATCAGAATAAGTAAAACTATTTATCATCCGACTAAAACCAAGTTTTCAAAATCGGGACTGATAAAGCTTACTTAGGAATTAAATTCGCATATATTCTGTCTTCCATATAGACTGTAATGCATCTGATACACTCTCCTCAAGAGTTCAATTCCATATCAAATCAATTCTGATAGGATCTGATCTTTTCTAAATTAACCTAACGAGATAATTGGTATTGTTATCTGAGGAAACAATACCGAATCATTCTCCTTTCAAAAATAGATAAGATAAACTTTTGTCACTAATAATCAGATTTTGACAAAACCAAAACATCGGATCACGGAATACAAGGTTTTTATCCCTTTCCCCGTTTTTTCCAAAATTAAGTTTTCTTGAGTTATTTCCAGAAAGCAGTAGAATATCAGTAAAAGCATCCAAGTTTTCCAACATAGAATAAACATATAAGACCACTAGAGACCGAAAGGGCAGAATGGGTGCTTAACACCTTCCCAAACCGTAATATAGTTTCCGAACCCTATAGAATCCTGGTTTCGTAAACAAAAGTGTAAAGAAAGGCTTATCTGTAGCCTTTCCTCTTACACAACTATTTTGTCCGTTTTCTCGTAAAACGTATTTGCGACTCTGAACGAACCCTCTTGCATCTAGAAATAGGATAGAGGGACACCCGATATGAATTATCAACACATAGAAGCAAATGGAACAACGAAATTCTTTTCGATGTTTCAGACTCCCAAACCAGGGATCGAGACCCGAGGGTCGCATTTGCGGATTCTCACACCTCCTAACATCCCTAATCCTGGGAAGTCACTTATGGTCCACATCACGGCTGCCTTCATATTGAATGCCTCTTCACCGTATCGATCCCAAGTTGGCACCCTCGTCTCCTACAACATTTTAAGTTCCTCGATCATTGGTCTCATAAACACATTGATACTCTTTTTCAGAGACTGGGGGCCGAATACAAACATCACTAGCATGTTAAAATCCTTCTTCATATACAATGATGGAGGAAAATTATAAGGCATCATAATAATAGGCGAAGCGCTGTACGGAACGGCCGTAGTCCCATAGGGACTGAACCCGTCGGATGCTAGAGCGAGGCGAACGTTTCTGAAGCCCAACGCAAATTGCGGATGTATCCTGAAAATGACAAGACAAAATTCAATACTAGAATATATAAATAATTATTAATTTTTGTATATATATATACACACAAATACAAACTGTAAATATATAATTCACCTGTCGAAATCCTTCCATACTTCCCCATCCGCTGGGTGTCTCAGAAATCAGGATCTTTTGTTGTTCTTTTCTCGTGCTATTGCATTTCATTTGCAGTGCGTTCGGACATGTATAAATGCTGCAACCTCGGTGCCAAAGGAAAGTACCGAACAATCTTTCGGGCAATCTGCTTACCACCACTTGTATCATCTTCTTCCCATCTCGACTCACCATAAACTGCACATTGGTCTAGATGTGCACCTTCTTTGTAAAACAAGAAGCAACTGTAGTAATAAGCATGGATCACCTCATAACCCATGCCAATCTTCTTCAAGGTCTTCTTTGCAGCTGCCTATGAGTCCGGGTATTTATTTTCTTCGGGTAATATATAATTCATTTTCGCAACCCACTTGTTGAAGGCCGTGTCCGTCATATTGTAACCCTGTTTCAACTGCAACGCTCTAAGCATAGAGCACAACGCAATCACTTTACAACCCTCGTACAGGGGAGTCATTGCTTCGTCTAATAGACGTTGATATAACATCATATTTTCTTTGACAACTGGATTCGCCTGAAATATAGTGTCAATACCAGGGGGGTCGTACGATTCACTGAATGAAAAAACATTTTGCACGAACGCCACAGTTGGGTTACTACAATGATCAACACTGTTACTCGAAGAAGCCGTGTACTGTTGTTTTTCTCGCACTTCACTGTATAAGTACCATAAGGTATACAATGGCATTATACCGATACTTGTCAAGTGGGCGTATATGTCATCCAAGTAGAGCCGTGTGCCTATGTTGTAACATCGTTTGCAAGGACACGAATACAATCCCGTCGCACTGTTGTCATTCTCTCGTATAAACGTGCAGAAATCCATTACCCCTACAATGAATTGTGTTGAACCTCTTGAGCATTTCATTGAAGATTTATCCATTTTCACTGCCATATAACATATATATTTTAAACAATAAATATATATTTTCAACAATAAACATATATTTTCAAATATAGAAATTTACAAATCTATACTAAAATATTAGTATCCACTATCAATAATACGAACCAATAGATCAAATAGGAGCAACAACTAACAGCAAGGCCATATATTCAACAAAAAATATACATTTTCTACACAAATTTCAACGTATTTTAAATAATTAATATATTTTCTCAAATCTAGAAATCTACAAATTTATACTATAATATTTGTATTCACTATCAAAAATACTAACCAACAGATCAAATAGGGGCAACAACTAACAACAAAATTATATATTCAACAACAAATATACATTTTCTACACAAATCTCATCATATATATAAACACACAAATTACTTAAAAAATTAATATTAATAAGAGATAAACTATCTAAAGATAAAAAAAACCTTTAAAGAGGGGACTGTTGTTGATTTACAGTTTCAAATCGCCAAAATTGCCCAAAAATCACGCCAGAACCTTTAGATCCCGAAAATGGAGGAGCTGTGGCTATTTGATGTTGAAAAGCTCCTAGGCGACGTAAGTACATTACTTACGTCGCCTAAACATAAGGTCATTCCTGGTGGACCACCACTTATATATAATGCTCGTGCTCAATTGATTTTAGGCGATGTAGGTTATTTTTCATGTCGCCTAAATTACTCTTAGACGATCAATAAGATACCTAGGTCGCATAAGTTATTCTAGGCGACGAATGGAAAACGAATGTCGTCTAAGAATAATTCAGGCGACGTATATTTTTATACGTCTTCTAAGTAAATATAGGGTGAAGTAATATATTGCATACGTCGTCTAAGAATAATTCAGGCGACGTAGGTTATTTTTAATTTTATTTTAGAGAAAAAAAACAAAATGTAATGAGATTATAAAATAAGACTTCATCATTTCTATCAACACAAGTATGTGATTTATAATGCATAGTCACATGAGAGGAGTGAGTGTCAAAATCATGTAAAAAGTGCTTAGATATCATCATGTTTAACACCTCCAAACTAATAAAATCTTTCTTTCTTTTTCTTTTTCGTTTTTTTTAAACAATAGCTAATGCATATTCACTTGAATGCATATTCACATGAGAGGAGTGAGTGTCAAAATCAAGTAAAAAGTGCTTAGATATCATCATGTTTTGAGTTTTTCATTGAAACCAATTGGCAATCAATTATTGGTTTCATTAATTTAATATTAATTAGAATCTAGGGCATATAATCCAAAACTAATTAACAATGGGTAAAGTAACCCATCTCTCTTATTTATTGCTTTGAGAGTTTTCAATTTCTCGGTATGGGAACTAAAGTCTCTACACTAAATTACTCCTTTTGTTTCAAATTGATTTCCTCACTTTGATTACACATACAAGTGGTTTTCCTAAAGTTCGGCCAGTCAACCACCTGAGTGAATCCAGTGCACTCAACAAAACAAACAAAGGCAGGTCAGGCTGAGCGTAGGCAGGTCAGCCAGTACAAATTAAATTTTGATACCACTGTATTAAATACAGGATCTTTCATGGATTGGGATAGGGGTTGTACTTAGGGACCACGACGGGTAGATCGTGGCTGCAATTTCTTGCAAGATGCAAGGAAAATGGATTGCCGAAATGGTCAAGCTAAGTCGGCGATTGTGGCACTCGGGTTTTTGCTATTGGGGTAGGTTTTGGTCTTTTATCATTGAGGTCAATGCCAAAGGTATTGTCAATGCGCTTCGTTGGGTGGACGAAAATCTATTGACAATTAGCAGCATTATTGAGGAGGCTCAAGTGCAATTGCAGTAATGCATTAATGTTGAAATTTTGTGTTGTAGTCGTCTATCAAATTTGGTAGCTCATTCTTGGGTAGATTCCTCCATTAATTTTTATGTTGTGTGGCTTGAGGAATGCCCCGACTTTATTTTGTCTAACATATTGGTTTACTTAGCTGGTTGAATGAATTTTGTTTTTTTTTTTCTCTCAAAAAGGCAAAAGGATGGAATGAGATACAAAGGTGGTATGGAATACACACCATCTGAATTACTACTACACTTGTCTCAAATTGATATTAAAAAAATTGGTTTGAACTATTAATTTGAGATACCAAAAAAAAAAAAAGTGAAACTATCAAGAGAGAGTATATCTTTTCTATTTTTTTAAATAAATCTCTAACCTAGCTTCGTGGAGGACTATAGCAATGCCACTAACAAAATAAAAAACAAAAAGATAAATAAACAAAGTGGAAGGTGATAAGAGCCCACCCTCAAAGCTTGTACATAAGATGCCCTAAAGCTACAAAATGATGAAACTTAAAGTCCACCTTGCATTTCAAAAAGCAAACAGAGCCCATAAAATTCAAGAGAGAGAGTATGTCTCAATGGTCATTGGTAGGTTTAAACCGAATGATAAATCCTAAACACATAAAACTCTATAGAAATAGTTGATCCACAAACAAACGTGACACTGATCTATTCATCTAGGTGTTAGATTAATTTTATATTAATCTTAATTGAGACCACACATGTAAATTATTAATGTGTGTTATCATTAAGAAGCCTTCTAATTATGTGATCTAATTAAGTTTTAAGTAGGCTTAAGGGTATTTTTTGTTATGGAATTAATGTGTAGAGACCAGATTGTATTTTTAAATTGATGAGGGGCCAATTTATAAATACTAAAAGTTATTAACCACTTTGGCAGTTACCAAAGTGGTTTTCTAACTTACGGGGTTTTGGTCCCCAATAGAACGTAGGTTTTCTTCTTCTTCTGTAACCCCATCAACAGAGTGAAAAAATTTGGAGAAACTACGTATCAATTGGAAGACCAAAAGAGATTTGCGTTCGCTCAATTATCTTCGAAATGGACTTGGGTACGCATCCATGTTTAATTTTTCTCTATTCATTGAATTGATATGGGATATACAGTACTAACATTTGGTATCAGAGCTAGGTTACATTATCAATTCCTTGAGTAATTTATATATATATATATATTTTTGTGATTGAATATATATATGTGTTTCGTGGTCTGCCATGATTACATATATATACGTGATTACCTATATAATGCCTGCTGCCGTGATTGCATGTATATATATTTTTCTGCTGAGTATATATATACATATATATATGTATTTTTCGAGTATATTTATATATATGTAACTAGGGTATACCCGTGCCGTCCGGCACGGTGAAATAAAAAAATTTTGATAATAGGTTAAAAAAATTAACGTGTGACAAATTTAAATCAACAAAATCAATCAGTTTATTTTGAACCCATTGTCTAGTCTAGTCTATTTTAACATTGTGAACAACTGAAACGTAAGTTCAATATATCTTCATGCTGAAAAAAACTAAAAGTATAACGGATTGGACGAGGCTGAGAAGAGCTTGCTGCTTGCTGTCTACTTCGAGAGCTTTCACTGCCGGGCATCATTAAAGTCTACGATTTTTTAACCCCCGACTTGTTTTTAATTTTTTAAAGAGTCTTTTAATCATAATTCAACCATGTAACGTATGTCCTAAAAATGATAGATTGAGATGACCAATAATGTACTAACACATAACATACGTCCTTAATGTTACACAATAATTTTTCTTATTTTTTTTTAGCATAATTATATAGTTATGATGGAACTTGTTTAATTGATCTTGATTAGTATATTTTAAATATTAAATTTTTATTAAATTTTGAATTTTTTATTTTAAGTTATGGCATTTTTAATGTAGACAAAATTATTAGTATGTGAGAGTTTATTGTGTGTATGTTATTGGTTTAAATGTTTTAATTTTGATGTGACATCTTAATGTGTGTATAAAACTCATCCAATGGTGTAAAATTAATGCACACCATAACATGTATATTTTTAACCATTAGATTCTTATATTTTTTAAAAAAAAAAATTAGTCAAAGATGGTGTTTTGTAATATAGATATAATAATCACACGGCAGGATGAAAAAAATATATATGATAATAGGATAAAGAAAATTAACGTGTGACGAATTTAAATCGATAAAATCATTCAGTCTATTTTTAGCCCATTGTTTAGTTTAATCTAACGTTGTGAATAATTGAAACGTAAGTTCAATATATCCTCATGCTGAAAAAATTAAAAGTATACCGGATTAGACCGGCTTGTTTTTAATTTTTTGAAGAGTCTTTTAATCATAATCCAACCACGTAACATATGTCTTAAAAATGACAGATTGAGATAACCAATAATGTACGGACACATAACGTGAGTCCTTAATTATATATTCATGATGGATCTTATTTAATTGATCTTGATTAGTAGATTTTAAATATTAAATTTTTATTAAATTTTGAATTTTTTATTTTAAGTTATGGGGTTTTTAATGTAAAGAAAATTATTAGTATGTGAGAGTTTATTGTGTGTATATTATTGGTGTGAGTGTTTTAATTTCGTTGTGACATCTTAATGTGTGTATAAAACTTATCTAATGGTGTAGAACTAATGCACACCATTAGATTCCTATACTTTTTGAAAGTTATGGCATTTGAAAGTTTTTAAAAAATTTGATGAGAGATAAGAGAAAAAAATATTATATTTAAGGTAGGTTGGACCCTAGTGTAAAAAAATTCTGCCCCATTTGGCTCTGTTCGGATTAAAACATATTTGATCGGGATATTTTATTATTTTTAATTTTATTTCAGTATATTTTATTCATTGTATAATATTTTCAATAACTAATGAATTAGAAATATGTTAAGTGTGTCTTTATAGTTGTAATAGTTTATAACTTTTATGCCATTATAGTTGTAATGTTTTATAAGTTTTCTTGTATCTTTTTGTATACATAATTTAATAATCGCAATGGATCTTGATTTGTAGATCTTGATGAATATATTTCAAATATATAAATTTTATTAAAGTTGGAATTGTAAATTTAAAGTTATGGCATTTGAAAGTTTTTTAAAAATTTGATGAGAGAGAAATGTTGTAGAAAAGTAGAGAGATGTAAGAGATATATTTTTGTATATGTTTAGGGTGTGAGTAAATGTTGAGTTGATTTGACATCTTAATGTGAGTATAAAAGTGATCTAATGGTCTAAAAGTGTTAACACCATAACGAATTAATATGAGACATTGGATCAATTTATTATTTTATTGAAAAAAATCCTTGTTTTATAATATAGATATATATATATATATATGTTTGTTGTGTATGACGTGAGTATATATACCAAGACTTCAGACTTATCAATTATTCATCATTACTTTGTGTGGTCCCAGTTTATTCTTCATATATATCAGAAAGCCTATTTGATGTATTGCGATTTGGTTCTTCATGATTCTATTTAATGAATTTTGGTTGTATATTTAATTTTTAGTGTATATACTTCATGAGGAATTTTTTAATTTAATTAAATTGAAGTCAGGATCTTTTAATTTAATTAAATTTGATTATATATATATATATGTAAGGGCGGAATTTCAGAAAATTTTATGGAGAAGATAAATTGTTCTTTTCCGCGTTAAAATTGTCACTGTTTATAGCAGTGACCAGTTTATCCCTAATTGTCACAGTTTTTAACTGTGACTAGTTTCAGTTTGTCACTGTTTTCGGTAGTGACAAAGTAATCAGAATTTTTTTCCTGTTTTTAATAAATTTGATTAATTACATGCGACATCTAATTTTTTTTTTTTTTTTACTTGTCTAAACATTCTATGAAGTCCAATTTACATTAGATATTATCAAAGTGACCTCTCTTGTGTAGATAAAGAATGATTAGGGGTGGTGATGTTGGCACCCCCCATTTTATTGGTAATACTCCCACTCTTGCTAATACTTCCACTTTTTTTTTTCTTTTAATAATACTCCCACTTTATACAAAACACTCCCACCACTCCCACTTATTTTTAGGAATTAATCTTATACTTAATTAATTATTAACATGATTAAGTAATTAACTACATAATAACATAAAACAAATTACCCCAAACTAACCCCAAAATTTCTCCACCATCTCTACCATCTTCTCAAACAAGCAAAATTACCATCCATCTTCTCTATCTAATAACAAATTTTGGTAGCACCAAAACAACAAATAAAACCTCCATTAATGCAAAACTCTAAGTTTGGGAAGAATGGTATAAACAAAACAAAACAAAACCTCCATTGATGCAAAACTCAAAATTTGAAAATAATGGTAGAAAAAAGAGAAACTTTGTAATAAAGGAAGAAAAACAAGCAAGAAAGAGTTAATGAAAGAGAGACATATATGTTTTTATTTTGTTTTATTGTTTATATGATTTTTATAGCATACAAATCAAATATATAAACAAAAAACAAAATTTTCTGTTTAAAATACGAAGAAGGCTTACTCGGTTCTCCGGAACCAAGTTGCAGGCTTGTACACTCGGCTGCTCTCAACCGAGTATGAAATCTCATAAAATGTCATGCTCTCGGGACCTTTATTCGGTTGAGAGCAGCCGAGTGTTGTTATATTATGCTCGGCTGTGAGCAGCCGAATGATATTAATCACACTCGGTTGCTCTCAACCGAATGAAGGTCCCGAGAGCATTACATTTTATGGGATTTCATACTCGATCGAGAGCAACCGAATGTACAAGCCTGCAACTTGGTTACTGAGAACCGAATAAACCTTCTTCGTGTTTTCTTTCATTAACTTTTTCTTACTTGTTTTTCTTTCCTTATTTTAAAGTTTCTCTCTTTTTTCTACCATTATTCTTAACTTTTGAGTTTTGCATCAACGGAGGTTTTGTTTATACCATTCTCCTCAAATTTATAGTTTTGCATTAATGGAGATTTTGTTTGTTGATTTTCTTATCTTGTTCCAAAGTTTCCTTTTTTCCTTCCATTCTTCTCAAGCTTACCCTTTTGCATCCATCAATGGTGGAGATCAAAGTTTTGTTGCCTATTTTGGTAGAAGAGAGGAATTTTGGAGGGAAATTAATTTGGGGATAAATGTTTGATTAACTTTGGAGGGAGATTTTGGAGGGAAATTAATTTGGGGATAAATGTTTGATTAACTTTGGAGGGAGATTTATTAACTTTTGTTTTAAATTAAAACAAGTGGGTGAAAAATTAGTTTAGGGTTAATTAACTTTTTTACTAGACTAAATGAAGTGGGGTGGTAAAAAAGTTAATTAACCCTAAAAAGTTAATTTCACTCGGCTGCTCACAGCCGAGCATAATATAACAACACTCGGCTGCTCTCAACCGAATGAATGCCCCGAGATCATGACCTTTTATGGGATTTCATACTCGGTTGAGAGCAGCCGAGTGTACAAGCCTGCAACTCGGTTACGGAGAACCGAGTAAGCCTTCTTCATGTTTTAAACATAAAATTTTGTTTTTTGATTATATATTTGATGTGTATGCTATAAAAATCATATAAACAATAAAACAAAATAAAAACATATATGTCTCTCGTTCATTAACTATTTCTTGCTTGTTTTCCTTCCTTTATTACAAAGTTTCTCTTTTTTCTACCATTATTTTCAAATTTTGAGTTTTGCATCAATGGAGGTTTTGTTTTGTTTTGTTTTGTTTATACCATTCTTCCCAAACTTAGAGTTTTACATTAATGGAGGTTTTATTTGTTGTTTTGGTGCTACCAAAATTTGTTGTTAGATAGAGAAGATGGATGGTAATTTTGCTTGTTTGAGAAGATGGTAGAGATGGTGGAGAAAGTTTGGGGTTAGTTTTGGGTAATTTGTTTTATGTTATTATGTAGTTAATTACTTAATCATGTTAATAATTAATTAAGTATGAGATTAATTCCTAAAAATAAGTGGGAGTGTTTTGTATAAAGTGGGAGAATTATTAAAAGAAAAAAAAAAGTTGGAGCATTAGCAAGAGTGGGAGTATTACCAATAAAAATGGGGGGTGCCAACATCACCACCCATGATTAGATGTTTGTGTTTATTTAATTCGTGTGAATATTAACCAATCCAAAGAGGGGTTCATATTTGGCTGAATTTCATACACATTTGTGATGGTACATATGTGACAATTATCCAGGTAACTTAATGTGAATAATAAATCAATCAAAAGATAGATTTGTTATTTGACATAACTTATTGTCAATATTTGACCATTACCACAAGAGTACCACTTACAATTAATATCACTGTCCAAAGGCTTGGCATTGATGTTGTGCTAGGTATCTTGAGATGTTGTGATAGAATTAATCAATTTATAGACTAGTTATTTGGTTATTTGATGTGAGCATTATTGTTAATTTAGTTTACTTTTGTTCTTTATTCAGCTTTAATGTCTACTACTTCTATATCTGCAAATATGAGCAATGTTCCAATGTTAAATGGAACAAACTTTAAGGACTGGAAAGAGAATATATTAATTATTCTTGGCTGCATGGACATAGACTTGGCATTGAGAATGCCAAAACCGAAGGATCTCACTGAACAAAGTACTCCTGAGGAAATTGCGTATTTTCAAAAGTGGGATCGTTTAAATAGGCTAAGTCTCGTGATCATGAAGCGTGGGATTCCAGAGGCCTTCAGAGGTGCAATTACGGATGACAATATCATTGCCAGTAAGTTCCTTGAGGAAATTCAGAATCATTTTGTCAAAAACGATAAAGCTGAAACAAGTACGCTCTTAGCGAACTTGATTTCAATGAAGTATAAGGGCAAGGGTAATGTTCAGGAGTACATCATGGAGATGTCTCATCTTGCTTCAAAACTTAAGGCACTAAAGCTTGACTTATCGGATGATTTGCTCATGCATTTAATTCTGATTTCTCTGCCTGCACAATTTAGTCAATTCAAGGTCAGTTATAACTGTCAAAAGGAGAAATGGACTCTTAATGAGCTCATTTCATTTTGTGTGCAAGAGGAAGAAATATTGAAGCAAGAAGGAGTGAAAGTGCTCATCTGGTAGTACCTCTAAGGGTAAGGGCAAAAGGAAGGATAAGGGAAAAGAAGTTGCTGTTCCTAAGGGTCCGGAGCAAAAGAAACAGAAAACTGAAAATGGTTGTTTCTTTTGTGGTAAGACCGGACACAAGAAAAAAGAATGTGCCAAGTATGCCACATGGCATGAAAAGAAAGGTACATATAATGTTTTGGTCTGTTTTGAGATCAATTTAGCTTCAGTACCAAGAAACACTTGGTGGGTAGATTCTGGTGCTACTACTCACATTTGTGTTTCTGTGCAGGGTTGCCTGAACTACCGAGAGCCAACTGATGCTGAAAGACGCATTTATGTGGGTGATGGAAAGTCGGTGGAAGTACAGGCAATAGGGCACTTTAGATTATTGTTAAAAACTAGGCGTTATTTGGATTTGATAAACACTTTTGTTGTACCATCTTTTAGACGAAATTTGCTTTCAATTTCTATTTTGGACAAATGTGGATACTCTTGTTCATTTGGAAATTCTACGTTTAGTTTATCTCTAAATTCAAATATTGTTGATACCGGTTTACTTAGTGCTTTTGATAATCTATATTTGCTTGAAACTATTTCATCTTACAATGAAACCTTGCATGTGGAATCACGTCGTACTAAGCGTAAATTAAATAAGAAAAATTCAGCCTCATTATGGCACAAACGCCTAGGTCACATCTCTAAATCTAGAGTTGAGTGGTTTGTGTCTGATGGAATTTTGGACTCCCTTGATTTTTCAGACTTTGATATCTGTGTTCAGTGTATCAAGGGAAAACAGACTAAAACAAAGAAAATAGGTGCCAATCGAACTACGGACGTTTTAGAATTAATCCACACGGATATTTGTGGTCCATTCCCTATAGCTTCTTGGAATGGTCAACAATACTTTATAACATTCATAGACGACTATTATAGATATGGTTACCTATTTCTTATACATGAAAAATCGCAGTCTTTGGATGTGTTCAAAATATTTAAGACTGAAGTTGAGTTACAACTCAACAAACGAATAAAAAGCATTAGATCTGACCGTGGTGGTAAATACTACGGAAGATACGACGGCTCAGGTGAACAACGTCTAGGACCGTTTGCTAAATACCTAGAGGAATGTGGAATCGTCCCACAGTACATTATGCCAGGTTCGCCTAGCATGAATGGTGTATCTGAGAGACGAAACCGGACTCTTAAGGATATGGTAAGAAGTATGATTAATCAATCTACTTTACCAGAGTCACTCTGTGGTGAGGCTCTAAAGAAAGCAACTTATATCCTAAATCGGGTACCAACAAAAGCAGCTGCAAAAACGCCGTATGAGCTTTGGGTTGGGCAAAAGCCTAGTCTAAAGCACTTGCGTGTTTGGGGATGTCCTGCTGAAGCGAGGCCCTATAAGCCTCATGAAAGAAAATTAGACTCCAAAATGGTTAGCAGCTACTTTATTGGTTATGCAGAACGATCACGGGGCTACAAGTTTTACGATCCCATTAGTAAGTCGATTTTTAAGACAGGAACTGTAACGTTCTTTGAGGATGTTGAGTTTGGGGGGAGAAATAAAGTTAGGAACATTGTCTTCGAGGAGGAAAATGGAGCAATCCCAATTCCTACCACTACTTTTGACAATGTGCAGGTTTCTATACCCGTCATTGATCAAGAAGTTACTTCAGATCCTCGACAGGACAATGTTGTTCAACCCCTCATTCAAGATGAGGTAATTGTTCCTGAGGAACCCATTCCTGAGGAACAAACTCAAAAACCTCAAGAATCTGCGCCATTAAGACGATCCACGAGAGAAAGAAAATTTGCAATTTCGGATGATTATGTCGTGTATCTCCAAGAACAGGAGGTAGAAATTGGAATATCGGAAGATGATCCAATCAACTTTCGTCAAGCTATGCAAAGTTCCAACTCTCATAAATGGATTGAAGCCATGAATGAAGAGTATAAGTCTATGCAAGATAATAAAGTTTGGGAACTTGTTCCATTACCGGATGGTGCGAAACCCGTAGGTTGTAAATAGATATTTAAAACCAAAAGGGATTTGAATGGTAATGTGGAGAGGTATAAAGCACGTCTTGTGGCAAAGGGCTTTACTCAGAATAAAGGAATTGACTTTAAAGAGACTTTCTCTCCGGTTTCTATGAAAGACTCTTTTAGGACAATTATGGCGTTTGTTGCATATTTTGATCTTGAGTTGCATCAAATGGATGTCAAAACAGCATTTCTTAATGGCGACATTGAAGAAACAATTTATATGGTGCAGCCAGAAAAATTTGTGTCGGGAGACCCAAAGAATATGGTTTGCAAATTGACAAAATCCATCTATAGACTCAAGCAAGCTTCTCGTCAGTGGTACTTCAAATTTCATAAAGTCATTGCTTCATATGGTTTTGAAACGAATGTTGTTGACGATTGTGTGTATCACAAGTTCAGTGGGAGTAAACACATTTTTCTGGTTTTGTACGTCGATGACATTTTGCTTGCCACAAATGACATAGGCATGTTGCATGACACCAAGAGATTTCTATTAAAGAATTTTGAAATAAAAGATCTTGGTAATGCTTCATTTGTGTTAGGAATTGAGATACACCGGGATCGTTCTCGGGGTATATTGGGATTATCACAAAGGAACTATATTGAGAAAGTTCTCAATATATTTGGCATGCAAAATTGCAAACCAGGGGAAACTCCAGTCGCTAAGGGAGACAAGTTTAGTCTCAGTCAATGCCCGAAGAATAGCCTTGAAATTAAAGAAATGTAGAAGATTCCCTATGCGTCGGCTGTAGGGAGTCTAATGTATGCTCAAGTATGTACGCGTCCAGATATTGCATTCATAGTTGGCATGTTAGGCAGATATTTAAGTAACCCTGGCATGGATCATTGGAAGGCAGCCAAGCGAGTTATGAGGTATTTACAGAGAACAAAGGAGTACATGCTCACATATAGGAGATCAGTTCAGTTAGAGATCATTGGGTATTCCGATTCCGATTTTGCTGGATGCCAAGACAGCAGGAGATCTACTTCAGGCTATGTTTATTTATTTGCTGGTGGAGCGATTTCGTGGAGGTCTGCTAAGCAGACGCTCATTGCTTCGTCCACCATGGCTGCAGAATTGTAACATGTTATAAGGCATCTAATCATGGAATATGGTTGCGAAATTTTGTGACTAGGTTGCGAATTTTGGAGGGTGTTGAAAGACCACTTAAACTGTATTCTAACAATAAATCAGCAGTTCTATATTCTAATAATAACAAAAGCTCGACAAAGTCAAAGCACATTGACATCAAGTTTCTCGTTGTAAAGGAAAGAGTACAGAGTGGTCAAATTTTCACAGAACACATTGGAACAAACTCCATGATAGCGGATCCACTTACCAAGGGATTACCACCCAAAGTCTTTCACGAGCACACTGCTCATATGGGTGTCAGTCTATTTGAGGATACTTTAGTTTAGTGGGAGTTTGTATTTAGCTTGTTGCTTTATGTTAACTACAGTTACATTCAGTTTATTTTCTGCAGAAATAAAATATTCAGTTTATCACACACTCTGTTAAGTATTTTGAAGTATTGATCTCAATAAAGTTAAGTAGGACCAGTTGGAAATAGGCATGTGTGGATCACATTTACATGTAATTTCCATGCTACACATTCATGATTGATCTATGTTATTTGACTGTGTTGCTATACGAGACCATTGATGGGTTCAAGTTACGATTAATGTAAGAAAGACCACTTTGATCCTATATTAATATAGCCAATGAACGAGATTGTTGGGATACCCTCAAGTTATGATAACGAATTAATGAGCTCACTAAAGTTAAACACATTTATCATGCTACATATGTGGTCCAATGGGAGATTGTTAGATTAATTTTATATTAATCTTAATTGGGACCACACATGTAAATTATTAATGTGTGTTATCATTAAGAAGCCTTCTAATTATGTGATCTAATTAAGTTTTAAGTAGGCTTAAGGGTATTTTTTGTTATGGAATTAATGTGTAGAGACCAGATTGTATTTTTAAATTGATGAGGGGCCAATTTATAAATACTAAAAGTTATTAACGACTTTGGCAGTTACCAAAGTGGTTTTCTAACTTACGGGGTTTTGGTCCCCAATAGAACGTAGGTTTTCTTCTTCTTCTGTAACCCCATCTACAGAGTGAAAAAAATTGGAGAAACTACGTATCAATTGGAAAACCAAAAGAGATTTGCTTTCGCTCAATTATCTTCGAAATGGACTCGGGTATGCATCCGTGTTTAATTTTTCTCTATTCATTGAATTGATATGGGATATACAGTACTAACACTGGGTTCACTATTAATTGTTTTATCTCAAAAGTTAATGCTATCACATGCTGATTGCATGAGTAGACTATGGATTGGATTTAATTGATAACAATTAAAAAGTTCATCACTACAATTGACCACAAAAAAAAATTGAATGCGAAAAGTGTTACAATAGTACAAATTTATTTTTATTTTTTGTCATTTAGCCTTTTAACTTTTTACTAACCAAAATGGAAGGGTCAAATAGTAACTATCTATCTTATAATAGTTGGGCTAACAAACACCATAACAAGATGTAATCAACTTTTTGAATCCAATCTTAGGTAGGGCCTTAGCTCTCCCGTGTGACTATATACCAATGAAAGAGGCTAAGAGGAAGCTTAAGCTCACCCCAAAAGCTCTTTAGCATCTCGTGCGAATTTGGTTAACAATGGGTCATATATGGTATTAAACATTAACAATTAAGCACAAGAAATCATTTCCTTATTGAGATGTGAAATCTACTAATCTACTTTGTACATATAATACATATTTAACTTGTATATATATATAATTTGAACATAAAAATAAACAAGAAAAAGTAGTGTTGTGGTTAACAAAAATATATTGTGTAACATCACTAAAATTGTAAAGTTTTGAAGAATTTGTGAAAAAAAAAAGAAAAAACATTACGTGCATGAAATTAAAAAGTCAGTAACGTGATATAGATCTGTGACAGATCTACATATAGATACTTCTTAATTTTGTCTTGAAATAAATGGAATGACCCAAAACCAAATGACCTACCCTGCCCGAAAATATGGGCCATGGTCAAGTTTTATGCCATTAAAGACGGCCCAAAACCCTTTAATGCATGATACTATGCTATATAAAAACAAACAAGATGGTGCCAATTATGGCTATTACACTAAATTTAGAATTTTAATTTTTTTGTCATTTTTTTTCCTAAAAAGCATGCCTTTTTTTTTAAAAAAAAAAAAACATAGTAATAGATAGAACTCTGGTTCAAGGAAGGGGAGCAGGACGGTTATGGCTTATAAATTGTTTTGTTAATAGCTTTATCCATTGATTCAACACTTTTTTTTCTCACTTTAATTTGATATTGTGCATACATAGTAAATAAGTGTGTTTACATATCACATGTGCTTCAACAATGATGTGGAAAAGTGGGGCACGTGCCCCACCATTGATGGATTTTTTTTAATTATTTTTTTTACCTTTACCAAAGAACAGGTCCACTTACTTCATTTTATAAATCAAAACCCTAACGTTTTTTTAAATTGGCATATTTCAAGGCCTGTCCTAAATTTTGAGGGTCCTAGTTAAATTTTTGTTTCAAAACCCTTTTATATTTTCATATATTCAAGTAATATACATACAACAATAAAGTCACAACATTCCAAAGAATTAAAGTGCGTGAAGACCAAGCTAAGAGTAAGGCTATATATAAATTATTCTATTAATTGGGGAATTGAGGATCTATTTGAAACATGCCATGATGAGAAGTTACTTTTTCCCAAATTTGTTATCAAACACATTTTCATTGTCTTCCCAAACCTACCCAATTTAAAAACCTGGTTTCAGGGTCACTTGCGTGAATCTTAATCGAATAACACTATACTTATTGGGTATTTATAATTAATTATCACATATTTTTACTGCACACACTAATATAGCTGGATATTCATGCAGTCTGCTAAGTGCATTTCGTAAAGTACAACCCATATAATATATAATAGTAAAAATATGCAGTAAGTAAAGACGGAGCCAATAATTAGAGTGAGTGAAGACCAAGCTAAAACTATTGGAAATTATTTTCTGGCAAGTATCAAAGAATTGACTGAAAAAAAGATACACCATTGTAAAATAATGATAACAATCACTTAGGTTCCATTTGGTAACGGCATGGAAAATGATAAGAAAAGCACTTGAATTGTGTGAGAAGTTGAAAAATAAGTTGAAGCATGTGATGAGATGCTATTTATCTTATACTCATTTTTATGAACATCCCCCATCCTTCATTATTTTGGGTGAAAAATTTATCTTCCTGAACCCCCAAAGAAATTTTTTGCATGGCTAATTAAATACAAGTAGGAAGAAATCCCACCACATGCATCAAGTTATTTTCCAACTTCTCACAAAAATCAACTTTTTTTTTTTTTATAATTTTCCACGATATTATCAAACAGACCCTTAATCAATAAAATATACATTTTCTATAAATATTCTCAACATTCATACTAACACAGTATTTCCGATTCATATGAAATTGAATAGGCCTTCCACCTCACAATTTGATTGCCTCACATTAACACTTCAATAATTTTTTTTTAAAAATACAAATTTAAACCTGTTCAACCATCTCAAGAATACACTTTAATTATATAATTATAAGATTCGGTATGTTGATTATGTTTTTTTTTTTTTAAAAGAATAGACTTGTCAATTTGAGTCATCCCAAAAAGAAAAGTAAGACTATCATTTTGAAAAAAAAAATAGAAAAAAAATAAAAAATTGATTACTATAACTTATTCACTTCAATCATAGGACAAAAGACAAAAACAAAGTATGAAACAAGTCACAAAATTAATTCTTAATCTAGGCCTAGGTTTTGCAAAACTAGGCGAGTTATTTTTTCCCTTCTCTGTAACGGCCATTCATCCCTTTTTCCTTTTTCTCTTATTACAAAGTTGTCCTTATAATTTATCAAAACTACAACCTGGACCTTGTAGTTTAAAATCCTACAAAAATGTCCCAAAATACCCCTTGAACTTTTTAAAAATTTCAGTAGGGGTCAAAGCCCCCTGGTTTGTCACTTTCTTCTTTGAAATTTTAGGGGTAATTAGCCGTTGTATTACCACTAAAGTTTAACTCGAACCTCTCGCTTGTCCTAAAGTTCAATTTTCAGTTGAAGCGTCCTTAAAGTTTTTAATTTTCTTTCACTCGTCCAAAACTGGATGCCTGTTAAATAGATAGATGGAAATCACGCGTAATTGTTGCGAGCCACTTTTTTTACGGGCATTTTTGGATACGTCAACCGAAATTAGAAACTTTAAGAATATTTCAACCGAAAATAAAAACTTTAACGATGGTTCAACCGAAAATTAAAATTTAGGGACGAGCGAGGGATTTTCGTCAAACTTGAAGGGTCATTTTTTCTAATTACCCAAATTTTAGTGTATATATATTTTGAGCAAGGAAATTTTAGTATATATGGATATATGGTATTATTTTAGTTATTACGATATTCGAGATAAAATTTAGTTACAAGCATTTATCTTTAAGTTTTACTATTGTAATGTAATTGTGTAGCAGTGTTAAAATAACGTTTGAGGGAAGATTCTTTTGAATTATTAATTAAAATTTGCCTCCTGAAGTTTGATTGAATTATCACTCTAGTCTACAATATTTCAATTTTGACATTTATTTTCAATAAAGTTTTCACAAGTTTTCAATGTGGTCCAAATTGCAACGGACTATTAGTTTCTTTTGAAAGAAATCGCATGCGTGCAACTGACGTGAGTTTACAATAAGGGTTGAAAGCGAAAAAGAATGCTGAAACTTGCGTATATGTAGTAGTACATTGTATTTCTTGACTCCCTGTTCTTTCCATATCCATTTCAGTCAAAATAAAACCCTAAAGCAATTAAATAATTGTAGATAGGCAAGTTTTAATTTTTGCTTTTTCAATTTTTCCCTTTATTGTAGTCCCACGTCGGGTGCGCCTTCGATTTCCACGAAGGAATTGAAACTAACGAGCTGTTGCAATTTGGACCACGTTGAGAAATCGGGTAGAAACTTTACGTATTATATTATCGAAACTTGGTCATTGTGTACCAAAATGCAAATTTGGTCAAACTTCATTATAGAGCAAAAAAGTTAATAACTCATTTCTTTTTGCATGATACGAGTCAATAAATTATTGGAAACGCTAGAAATTAAAATAATGCTCAAAGATTGGATTTTGTTGGTCAATAATTGCATCCTACATACTAGAAATTAAGTATATATGTACATAGGTTTATTTATTTAATTGTTGACCCCATTTAGTAGCTAACATATCATCTGTATATGAACTTAAATTATATATGTACGTAGTTGAATTTATTTAATTGTTAATCAATTTAATAACTGGCACATCATATTGCGTACTAGCTTTATTTGTTCTATCGTTATTGCAAAATTAATGTGTACATAAAAAAGGAAAAAAAAATACAGGTAATTGTAAAATATTTTCATACATTAAGGATCCATTTGATTGCAAAGATGAAAAAAGGAAATAAATTTAGTTAGTTTGTATAAAAAGATAGAAAATAAGGTGAGATATATTGTTCATTTTATGAGTAGATATCATCAATTGTTCTATTTTTTGGTGAAAAATTTCTCCTCACCATCAAGCAAAGAAAATTTTTTCATAGAAAAACTTAAAAATTAAGAGGATATCATCACTATCACTCAACTTATTTTTCATTTTTTTACCAAAACTAATTCAATTTATTTTCCTTTTCAGCTTTACAATCAAACAAGGCCTAAGTGATGAATTTGTCTACTCTCACAGCTAAATATGATTTATAATAGCACGCGAATATGATTTAGCTCCTAAACATTTCACCATGAAATAACATTTTTTTAATCAATATTCATATCTTATATTTTGAATACATAAAATCATTCTTATTTACTTATTTATACTTAGGGCACGCAATATTTGATTTTTTAACAAAATTTTAATGCCACCAGATATTGGCAGTATAGTAGTAGCACTTATATACCAAATCTTTGGGGACGATCATGGTTTCAAATCTAAAAAACTCAATCACCTATTTTTCAATTTTACACCATTTCGGTTTCTAAAGGATAATTGAACAAGAAAATAAATAAAATCTAAAAAAAGGGGGCGGAACCAGGATTAGGCAGAGGAGTGGATTGATGTGTCTTTAATATACTATATATATATATATTTGCTATATAATTAGTATTGCTACTATTTAACTGAAAATCGACTTGATTCTGCACTGCCAGACTACAATTTCATCCTTGAGCTGAGTCAATTTCTTCGTCAACATCGATATCTGCAGTAACAATATGCATATGGATGATATCCATATGCACTCTCTCCTTCGTCTAAACAATCATTTTCTGATTTATGTCCGTAAGCATATTTGCACGCTTTCTTGCAGCGAACATCATTTTCGTCATGACATATATCCTGAGGCCAATTTGCTAAACAATAGTTGTGAGCGTTGACAAGTGAAATCATTATTCCATCTGCACACAATATTCATTATTATTAATATATATATATATATAATATAATACCGGTCCGGTCCGACCAAAGCTTTAAAAATTTAAGACCGAAGACCGGACCGAATTCAAATGGTCTGGTCCAAATCGGTTCATTTTCTGATCCGGTTCATTCGATTTGGCGGTCCAGTTCGGTTCCTGAACACCCGTAATTAGAACACTCAAGTTATAAAATAATTACCACTGCAAATACGTTTAATAATCTTAGAAGATATATCCATGTAATATGGTTGAAAAAAGCTTATGCACATTTTAATATGGAAATTTCCATTACAAGCTCTCATGTATTTCTTTCTTCTTCTTTTCAAGAAACTTTCTTAGATTATTCTTTACATTGTATTTCAATATCTATCTCTTTGTATTTTTAATATTCTATATACTGTATTATATACAACAGTGTAGGGGCACATTTTACATGTGTGTAGTAAAATACTTAGTAATTCTTCACATTGAAAATAAATGTGGGCGGTTAACAGTTAACCAAGCCCAATTTGATAAGAATCAACCCAGTTATGAGTGTTTAGCAACCAGAAAATTATGATGAACAATGATGAATATCATTCCACCAATGGAACAGTAAAAATAATAGCCAAACATAGGGAGACAGAAGACCATATTTGTGTTTAAGGGTGGTTCCTTCAATGACTCTTATTACCAATCCGGTAGTATGTCCTCCCTTGGTATCTAAGTTGATTGTATTAGCTTAAAATCTTAGATGAGCAATACAGTTACAGAGAAGTGAGTTTGGCTGTTGTGAGAATGAGTGTATGAATCATAATATGATTGAGCCTAGGGTTTTCCCTTCCTATTTATATGTATAGGATCGAGTTACATTAATGTTGATGAGGTATGTAAATTACTATAAAAGGTAAAGTTGGTTACTACTCTAAGATAATACCCATCTTTAACCCTATTCACTTCTTACATGAGAGGTTATCTCCCATAATTTATTTTCCAGCTCAACCTTCTCCTGTCATTTGGCCAACCATAAGTGTCCAACCTTCATTAATTG
Source organism: Lonicera japonica (assembly GCA_021464415.1). Taxonomy (NCBI): domain Eukaryota; kingdom Viridiplantae; phylum Streptophyta; class Magnoliopsida; order Dipsacales; family Caprifoliaceae; genus Lonicera; species Lonicera japonica. The sequence goes on along the minus strand of CM038468.1, from coordinate 10,685,089 downwards.
TCTCTCATATCTTGATTGGCTAGTTGTTGTAGTCAGATGGTGGTCGGCTTCGACAGAAACACATCCTGGTAGGCTGACTTCTTTATTCCGATAGCTTGTGTTTTGTGCATGTCCTAGTTAAACAAGCATAAGAACTTTGGGATATAGGCCGACTATGGTATGGGCTATCCAAATTGGGCCTAGCTAAAAGCCCACTTATAATTTTTACCTCCCACAGTTGCCTCCCAAGATTTCCAAATTCGCCTTTCCAGGTGGGATTTGATTTTCGGCTACTATGAGAAATTAGTAGAATACTCTGCTAAATGGAGAAAGACAGTGTGGTAGAAGAATTGTATTTGTAGTCATCCGCTGGCAAAGGAATTTCAAACGTTTGTGGCTTGATTAAGAAGATGTGCAGCCGTGGCTTTGTAATATGCCAGTTGTCCATGCCTTGATTGGTTGGACATGCTTTCGAAAATGGGAAAGATGTCCGATGGGGGCCACGCATTTAATGATTTCCATCATTATTTACCAATTCCTAACGCTACAACTGTCGCTTGAAGAAAGAGAAAGTGGAGGGCTATATACGCCACCCACTAAACCTTCATTCTCATATTTATTCATTCACACTAGCCAAACTCTTGCAATTCAAAATCTGTCCACTATAAAATCCTTCAATCTAGTTAGAATCTTCAAAACTCCCTTATTTTCCCAAAAATCTACTTTTCGTTCTTCATCGCAAGCCACAATCTTGAGTCTTAACTAAGAAAAAGTCAAGATCAAGAAAATTCTTTCCTAGTCTTTAGTCTTAAAAAAGCTAGAATATTGGAAAAAAAATTGTATTTGGGCTAAAACCAAAATAATTAGGTTAAATCACTAAAAATGGGCTATTGAATGTTTGTTAAAGGTGATAGGTTTGAGTAAAAAGACCCTTAGAATCTTGAGCTAAATCCTAATTTGCTAAAAGAAAAATGAAAGAAAACAAGATTGTTGGAAATGTTTTATAATGGAAAGTCATTACAAAATTTGGCCATCGGCTTAACTAACCAATCTTCAACCTAATCCAAACTCATGACGTGTCTCTCATTTTTTAGAGATAAAATAAATTATCAGATTTAAATTTAAAAACAAAGTACACAAAATTTAAAATGTTAGCTCATGCAGATGTCAAAAGTATAAATAAATAGGCCTAAGATTAATGTTTTGATAAGATAGATAATGTATGCAAAGGCGTAGGCACTATGGAACTGTGGGGAGACTCAAGGTCAGCAAGTCCAAGAACCTACCGAGAAGAAGAAGGCTTTTGAAGGAACACAGCCTTTCTCCTTCTCATTTAAATACAAAACAAATGATATTTCAACCGATCAATCGTCTTTCGAATCATGTGCGGTGGCCTACGCCATGTTTACCAAGGCCACCCTACCCAAAGACCAAGAAGCCACGAATATAATGTCTGATTCAAATCTAGAGATATAGCTTCCCTCTATTTGCTAAAGGTATTCACCTTAAAACAATCCATTTATGTTCTTCCACTGATTCTTTTATTATTTACCGTATACTCTTTCATGGTGCTCAGCTCCTCTGTGATTAGAAGAAAGAAGGCAGAACAAAGTCTCCAAACTTTATGCTAACTATAACTTTATGAATAAGATTAGGTCTACAGTCTCTTAACATGCAACTTATGGCTATATAAAAAGAGAGGAACGAGTATAAGAACAACCTTGATGTTGTCAATAATGATCTGACAAATGCTCAGACAATCAACTCCTCTCAGTTGGCCGATATATCAAATTCTAAAGGCCAAGCTAAGTTGAAATGGAGAAGGCCAAGGAAGTGTTGAAGCTGGCAAGTTAAAAGTTTTGAATGATCTAGTCGAGCTTAATACTTCCTTACCTTTTATATAGAAGAAGTGGGAGCTGGAGGGTGGCCTTCATTGTGCTCAACAGGTTAACTCCATTAAGTTGAAGGTGTATTAAGAGAGTATCACACATATTGAATCATCAAATCATGGACCCCTAATTTACTTGCTTTCTTCACCCCCACTATAAGTGCTTCTAACAATAGAATAGTAAAAATAATAGCCAAACAGAGGCGAAATAGAGTACCATATTTATGCTTGAGGGTGGTTCTTCCGATGACTCTTATTATGAACCCGGATAGGTACATCCTCCCATGGTGTTTGAGTTGATTGTATTAGCTTAAAAACATAGATGAGCAATATAGCTATCGAGAAAGTTGGGTTTAGCTTGAGGAAGAAGATGGTTGTTGTAAGAATGAGTATATGTATGACAATATGCCTAGAACCTAGAATTTTTGCTTCCTATTTATATGTATACGATCGGGTTACATTAAGGTCGGTGAGGTATGAAAATTACTGGTAAACTTTGTTATAACTCCAAGATAACACCTATCTCTAACCCCCTATCCACTCTTACATAAGTGGTTATCTCCCATAATTTATCTGCCTGCTCAGCCTTCCCTGTCATTTGGCCAACTATAAGTGGCCAGTCTTCATTGTCTCTACATATCTTGATTGGCTAATTGTAATGGTTGGATAGTGGTCAACTTCGGCAAAAACACATCTTGGTCGATCAGCTGACTTCTTTCTTCTCATAACTTGTGTTTTGTGCAAGTTCGAGTTTAATGGTCCTAAGAATTTTGGGCTGTAGGTCGACTATAATTATACAGCACACATATATATATATATGTGTGTGCTGTATAATTATTATTGCTATTGTTTAACTAAAGATGGACTATATTCTGCTCTGCCAGACCTCAGTTCCATTCGTGAGTCAATTTCTTCGTCAACACCGATATCTGCAGTAACAATATGCATGTGGACGATATCCATATGCACTCTCTCCTTCGTCTAAACAATCATTTTCTAATTTATGTCCGTAAGCATATTTGCATGCTTTCTTGCAACGAATATCATTTTCGCTATGACATATATCTTGAGGCCAATTTGCTAAACAATAATTATGAGCGTTGACAAGTGAAATCATTGTTCCATCTGCACACAATATTCATTATAATTAATATATATATATATATATATATATATATAATATAATACGATCCGACCGAAACTTTACAAATTTAAGACCGAAGATCGGACTGAACCGTTTTGGTCCTTCTAAATTTAAACGGGACTGGATCGAATTCAAATGGTTTTGGTCCAAATCGGTCCATTTTTCGATCCAATTCATTCAGTTTAGCGATCAAATTGGTTTCTAAACACTCGCAATTATAATACTCAAGTTATAAAACAACTACCATTGCAAGTACATTTAATAAGCTTATAAGATATATCCATGTAATATGGTTGAAAAAAGCTTATGAACATTTTAATTTGGAAAATTCCATTACAAGCTCTCATGTATTTCTTTCTTCTTCTTTTCAAGAAACTTTCTTATATTATTTTTTACATTGTATTTTAAATATCTATCTCTTTGTACTTTTAATATTCTACTGTATTATATACAACGGTGTAGGGGCACACTGTACATGTGTGTATTTAAATACTTAATTAGTAATTCTTCAATTGAAAATAAACGTGGGCCGCTAAAAGTTAACCAAGCCCTATTTGATAAGAATCAACACAATTATATATGAAAGTTTAGCAACCTAATTTGATGAACAATGTTGAATATTCTTCCATAATGGAACATTAAAAATAATAGCCAAACAGAGGGAGATAGAAGACCAGATTTGTGTTTGAGGGGGTCTTGTTGACCTTGTAGATCTTAATCTTATTTTGATAATAACAATAAATCAATCATGTGTAATTTAACATATTTTTTGATATATGTTTTTAGTTTATTCACTTGGAAAATCAAGAAAGGTATACCGCATTTCAATGATCATCATATGTGAACCAAAATCGAGATCATTCCTCTACAAGCATTGGACAAAGACAAGAAGATCAATCCCGTCATATGCTAGCAATGCATCTCATGAAGCACAAAGGATCAAAGGATCATATGTAAAGCTTCAAGGCAAGAATTGCAAGTGAAGATTAATTTGAAGAAATAAATCGAAGCATTCAAAGACTCGACTATTCGATAATTGAGTGAGTGCTTAAGATTGATGTAAAATTTCTTAATTGATTATCAATATAGCTCAAACATGAACATGCATCATTCTTTGATCAAAAAAAGTTTGAATCAAAATTATTTCAAAAATATCATTCTTACAAAACCGGTTTTTGAAATAAATTCATATTAAATTCAAACGAGCATATCTTGAGCTCTCATGAAATAAGTGTCTTAGATACTTGGTTTTAACATCCCCATAGCATCAAAATTGATTTTGGAGTTAAAATGCAAAAGTCAAAAAATTGGGATTTTTCGCCTTGTGGCCTAATGGACAACAGGGTCCATCAGTAGACTGATGGCTTGTGTTCAGTTGACTAAGGCCCACCCAGTCGACTAATGAGCCTTGCTCAGTCAACTGATGGCCCAGAATATAACCGTTGAAAATCTTATTTTTTGTCATATTTGGTGCCAAACTTCTACCAAACCTCACAAACGGCTATATCATTTTTGGGACTATGTATACACTATCTAAGACACATTTTGGAAAGATTGAATCAACATAAAAACATATTCTTCATCTATCTTCATCGTTCAAAGATTCAAGAACTCATTTTGATCAATCATTTTTCTTTGAGCTATAAATTTTGATCAAACAAGTAACTCTAGTGTGAGCTTCAATTGTATCTCTTAAACATTTGAGAGTTGTTATTCATTGGTGTGTATCACCAAATAATTAGAATATACATTTGTGAGAGGTCAATCTCATAGGATAACAAGAAGGTAAATTCTTGTTCAGCAATTGTGAGAGGTAAATCTCACAAGTTAGCAAGAGGGATTCTTGTGAGAGTATTGTGGTAGATCAATGCTTGTAAGAGTATGTGAGAAACATACACTTGTAGAGGTTTGTTTTTCACTTGGAAGAAAAATGATTTTAGTGAAAATTCTCGGGAGACTAACCGAGCTCGGACGTATGTTCTAACAAACCGAACCGTGTGAACAAAACGTCTTGGTGTTCAGTTGGTTTAATCTTTCTAACTCAAGCTCTTTATTTACATGCTATATTTATTGATTGTTTGGTTGATTTTCTTATCTTCTTTGATATAGTTGTTTAGCTAGTTAAATTACTTAAATATTTTTAGAAAAGTTTTTAATTCTGCATTTAGTTTCGTAAATCATATTCACCCCCCTTTAGGGTTGATTTTCGACCAATAGTTCCTACGATTACCCTTATTGCCAATCCGGTAGTACGTCCTCCCTTGGTATCTGAGTTGATTATATGAGCTTAAAAGCGTATATGAACTGTACAGTTATATTAGGTTTGGCTATTCTAAGAATGAGTGTATGTATCATAATATGCCTGAGCCTAGGATTTTCCCTTCTTATTTATGTGTATAGGATTGGATTACATTAAGGTCGGTGAGGTATGTAAATTATTATAAAGGGTAAACTTTGTTACTACTCCAAGATAACACCGGTCATTAACCCTATCCATTCTTACATAAGTGGCTATCTCCCATAACTTATTTTCCAACTTAGCCTTCCCATATCATTTGGCCAACCATAAGTAGCCAGTCTTCATTGTCTCTGCATATCTTAATTGGCTAATTGTAGTGGTCGGACGGTGGTCGGCTTAGACAAAAACACATCTTGGTTAGCAGACTTCTTTATTACCATAACTTGTGTTTTGTGCAGGTACAAGTTTAATGGGCCTAAGAACTTTGGGCTATAGGCTGACTATGGTATGGGCTATCTAAGTTGGGCCTCGCTAAAAAGCCCACTTAATTTTTATCAATGGGCCCGGCTTCATATCGGCTAGCATATGCATCTGGCATGAAGCATCCGCTAGTAAAGGAATTTTAAACTTTTGTGGCTTTAATAAGAAGATGTGTGCCTAATTGTCGTGGCTTTGTGTCACGGGGCGTCCTTTGATGGCACAAGATGGCACAAAGGAGGCCGCTGAACGACCGTGCTAACCGATAGCACGGTTGAATGTGATCGAATTTATTAACAATCAACGAACAACATGCAACAACAGTAATTTGAAAGAAGCGTGAGCACAAATTGAGATTACTTCATGCAAGAAAATAATTACGTGGAAAGCTATTAAATTCGAAAGAAAGTAAGAGCTTGAAAGTAAGTGCTAAACAAGTACACTGGTAAGCAACTCGGGTGTGAGGCAATAGTCTTATCCCCACATATAACCACTTAATGAAAATACCAGAGTGGTAGCAGTGCACGTTGGGTCTTACAAGTTACAAGAAAACTATTACAAAGGAAATGAAATGCAATTACAAGGAAAATTCCTAAATCTAGTTACATGGAAACAACAATATTTACATAAGGGAAACCTAAACAGAATAATAAAACTAGATGTTGTGCTGTGCTCGGGCGCGTGCACGGTGCTGATGAAGCGCAATCGATCATTGCCTGTTGGGCCGTGCTGCGCTCGGGCGCAAGCACAGTGCTGATGAAGTGTTGTCGGTGTCGGTCACGAGTGCTGTTGGAAGGCACCCCGTGACACTTTATAATACACCAGCTATCCATGCGGCGACCCACGCATTTAATGCTTTCCATCATTATTCACCAATTCCCACTGCTACAACCGTCGCTTAAAGAAAGAGAAAGTGGAGAGCTATATATGCCACCCATTAAACCTTCATTCTCACTTTTATTCATTCACCTTAGCCAAACTCTTGCAATTCGAAAGCTCTCCACTGGTAAATCCTTCAATCCCACCAGAATCTTCAAAACTCCCTTATTTTCCCAAAAATCTGCTATTTGTTCTTAACGGTATAGCCCTAGTCTTCAGTCTTAGCTAACAAAAACTCAAGATCAAATAAGTTCTTAAAATTGATTCCCAAAAACTCTTCATAGTGTTTATCTTGTTCTTCATTTTTCCCAAAAATATTAAAGAGGTAATTTGGTAATTTTTTTGTACATACCAAAAACTCTTGCTTGCGCTTATATATATAGTATAGATATTTAATGATTTTATTGCAACTAATATTTTTGTTATATTACATTGTAACGGAAAACCTCTTGTTAAGATAGTCATTACTTTAAGAACAATAAGAACCATCTTTTCAAAAAGCAAACAAATGAATATTTTACTAAACTTGGCAGAGACAATCTCTATAATGAGTGAATCATTTTCTCAAAATTTTATTAAAAAATTTCAAACCAGAATTGGGTGTAGTGAAAATATAATACAATCATATTACTAACTTCTAAATTGAGGTTTTTGAAAAAATCAATATTTTACCTCTCAAAATGGATGGTCTGTATTGTTATTAAACTAACAAATTCCCTTACAAGATCATTTATATATATATATATATAATAATAATATAGAGTAATATTGTAAATATATTATTGTCTATACAATTCATGTTTGTGTTACTAAATCATTTAGTATTACTATAACTAATGGTTATATTTTATTTAAAAAATAAATAAATACAACATTATATTATTTATCGTAACTAACTCGGATATATCCACTTGGCCTGAAATAAATATTAAATTAATATCCACTACACTAGACACATGAAAAATATTAAATACTAGCCCACTGAAATCACCAAGACTACACAATACCCATTAAAGCTCAAAGTAACACTTGCAAATACGTGGGCCTCACCACAAATGGTCAATGATCACATTCGATGTACCTAAAGGATAATTGAGACAGTCTTACACCAAGCAAGGCAATTGATCAAAATAAGGCGGAAGGTATCTCACACCAAATATGAGATTGGCTACCAAAATCAAATTGTAACACCGTATTATATTATTTTTGGGTGTTTTTAAATGCACCCACATAATCCGTAAACTCACCTCACCAAAAGTCAAAGTTACGCTAATCTTAATCTAAAAAACAGCGTAAACCCCATTCTTCTCACCCCACTTTTTATACTTTAAAAAAATTGCCACTAATTTGTCTTCTCACCTACTTAAAATTTTAAAAATTAATTAAAAAACTTCATTTTTTTTTCAACAAACAATCATCTACTATTTTCACTTAATTACATATATCTCATAAATGTAAGTTTATAATAAATATTCTTTAATTTTTATATTAAGTGCTAGAATTTTATTTTTATTTTCTCTGGCATGATAACTTTTTCAATGATATTTTTTTTAATTTATTAAATTTTTTTATTTGTGCATGCATGTAGAGCTCAATAAAACTCACGTTAAGTTATACGATGTCAAAGCTAAAAAATGTTTTTGTCTTAACATGTGCCTAATATGTCATAAACAATATATATATATATATATATATGTATTGCATGTTGTGCTTTTATTGTTTTAATATTTAAATTCTAAAAATTACTCGTAAAAAAATATTAAAAAATGAAATAGTTTAGTGAGAAAATATCTATCCTTTTAATATTTTGCAAGGATATCGTTTTCTTGAGTCTCAAAAAATTAAATATCTTAGAAATTGAAAGTAACAAAATATTTTAATAAATGATTTATTTTTATAAAAACTATTTTATTTTTCCAATTCATTTTTTCCATTTTCACGAAAGACAACATTTTTTAAAAAGAAAGAAGAAAATGTTTTTAAGTCATTAAAAAATCATTTAAGAACACCCGGGGTGAAAAGAAGGGTTTTGTAGATGCATTTAAGAACCGTTGGAAAAATTCATCATTATTCACTTTTTTTCCTGCGTGTTTTTTTTCTTCTGTCATCTTTCTTCTAGTATTTTTGATAAAAATAAAATTGATCTTCTAATATCTTTGATGCAGTGAATTAAGACATACGTATATAGTATATGACTTAATTATTACTTTTGTTAATTAATTAATTAACTTCAATGACTCCTCCAAGCCTTTGCAATCTAACCTAACTTATTACTCTATATCGCTCATATGTACGTTTTATATATATATATAGAGAGAGAGAGAGTTTACGTAAGTATGTATAAAAAAAAGTTAATAAAGAAAAAATAGCTTAAGGGCTTTTCTGGGCTTTTCTTTGAGTATAATTAATGTTTAAATTTTCATATATATTATAAAAGAATTAATTTAATTTTTGTTTTATTTATAAATGTGTTGAATATAACTAATAAATTTTTCAAAATGCTTAAAAAATAAAGGATGATCTAAATTTAATTGGAAACGGAGTAAATATTTCAAATTTCTTTTGTATATCAAACATACTACTATATATATATGGATCAACTTCTGATCTTTTAATATTTTTGATGTAGTGAATTAAAACTTATATTTACTTATTTGATAAAAATAAAATTTGTAGACAAATTTTAAATATGAATAATAACTATTTAAGAGTAATGAATAATAAAAGATTATATGAAATATCATATAATTGTTAAAACTGTATTTATCATAATTAATATTTTGTATCTTCAGAGGTACTATTTAGACGAAATTTTTAATGAAATTTATGAAGAACAATCTAATTTTTGTTTAATATGTCTTATAATAATGAAAAAATTAATATTATTTAATATTTTTACTTTTAGCGACAAAACTTTATTGTCTTTACATTGTTTTAGTAAACTCACCCCACCACGGGGGTGAAGTGCAAGATTTTTTAAAGATTTGATGGGGTGAGAAGAAAGTATCCTCACACTGGGGGTGAGAAAACTGATTTTGTGGGTGCATTTAAGAACACCCTTATTTTTTCCATGTTTAACTCGTGTACTTAGCCTCCTATATAATTGCTATATTTTTTTAAAATAAAAATAAAAATACAATACCTATATTATTTATCGTAACTGACTCGGATATATCCACTTGGCCAGAAATAAATATTAAATTAATATCCACTACATTAGACACATAGAAAATATTAAATACTGGTCTACTGAAATCACCAAGACTACACAACACCTACTAAAGCTCAAAGTAACTCTTGCAAATAGAGCCCAAACCATATGTGGGCCTCACCACAAACGGTCAATGATCACATTCGATGTACCTAAAGGATAATTGAGACAGTCTTACACCAAACAAGGCAATTGATCAAGATAAGGTAGAAGGAATCTCACACCAAATATGAGATTAGCTACCAAAGCCTACTATCTAATGAGTACTCCTAGACCCTCCACCCTAGATTATCAAAAAATCATCATAGTAGGACACCCGGAAAGCTATACGGAAGATACTAGTGACTGTGGAGTAGGTATATTTTCTGCGTAACCACTTTATTTCTTGGCGCCGGGGTTTGTTTCTTCATTATCACTGATCTATCGATTCAAATAGCCGATGTAATGGCTACCACGATACTTAGAAAGGTAATATTATCACAGATCTATCGATTCATATCTAGAAACTTAAAAAAAAAAATCATGGTCTTAGGAAAAAGGTAAATGCCTACTTGATAAATAGAAAATAAAAGAAAGGCAAATGAAGAGAAATGATGAACAAGATGGACTAGCTACCTACCAACAAATGGTACGGCAAAATATAATTGAAAATTGTAATATTGCCAATTTTTTAGAATCGGAAAAAGAAAAAGAAAGCACTGTAGAACGTAGAGAAAAAAAATGCATGGTAGATAAATGAAGGTTAGATATTTAGAATTCAAGTGCGCACAAAAAAAATCAAAAAAAAATAAACCACGAAGAAATTGTTCATATAGTTATATATATATATATATATATTTAAATGAATTTACGAACAAATATATGTTATCTTTATCTTTTCCCCTTTTAGCAAGTATGCATTATTTTGTCTCAAATTAATTGTTCATGTTTTGCTTACAAATGATCGCTAGAAACGACAGTACCTTCTATAAGAAAAATAGCTAAAACTACAAACCAGTAGCGCATAGCAGAGTGCTGATCCATCTTTTTTCCAACTAATTAGCAAATCTTCGCTAAAATAATACCAACTTAAACATCGCTATGAGCCATTTGATTAAATTTATTTATTTATATATTTTTTTTTCTGTTACAAATGATATTTTAAAGGCGCGTCTATAGCCTATATGTGTTAAATGGCAACGATATTGATTACTAGCAATTAATGTTTCAAAACACTATCAATGTCTTGTGTATTACTTTATTTTGAGTTATGTGGTTTAAATTCTACCGTTATTTTAAACAACAAAAATAATATCTAAGGATAATATGTAATAAATCCATCGACTTAACAAATATCCACTAGAGATCTAGGATGATGAATTTTAGAAGCCAAGGATGTATAACTCACATTTTCAGAAATTAATGTTATAAACATCAACCAGGTTTCATTTAGCACGCCATATAAAGATATTAGATATGACATAAAATTAAAGAGATATCAATCTTATTGGGTAATTAGCAAAAATGACCCCTAATGTTTGACACGAATCTCTCGCTTGTCCCTAAAGTTCAATTTCGGCTAAAGCATCTTTAAAGTTTCTAATTTACCATCATTCGTCCAAAACTGGATGCATCGTTAAAAACTTGAGGAAAAACCTTAGAAAATAACCCCTGAAGTTTAAAAACCTCTGAGAATAACCCCCCGAAGTTTGAAATTTGTCCCTCGCTCGTCCATCTACGTGTCTTTTCCGTCCAAGTTTTTAACGGTGCATCCAGTTTTGGACGAGTGAGGGTCAAATTAGAAACTTTAAGGATAATTCAACCAAAAATTAAACTTTAGGGGCAAGCGAGGACATTGGCCGAACTTCAGGAGTCATTTTTGGTAATTATCCAATCTTATCATTCAATAAGCATAATTTAGTCAAATAAGTCTTAAAAAAGCTAGAATATTGGGACAAAAAATATTTTGTATTTGGACTTAAACCAAAATAATTTGGTTAAATCCTAAAAAATGGGCTATTCACTAATTTGTTAAAGGCCATAGGTTTGAGTAAAGAAACCTTTAAAATCTTGAGCTAAATCTTAATTTACTAAAAGAAAAATGAAAGAGAACAAGATTGTTGAAAATGGTTTATAATGGCAAGTTGTAACAAAATTTGGCCATTGGCTTAACTAACCTATCTTCAACCTAATCCAAACTCATGAGGCGTCTCTCATTTTTTGAGAGATGAAATAAGTTAATTATCAGATTTAAATTTAAATTAAAAAACGTACCAAACAAAATTTGAAAGTCAGTTCATGCAGATTTCAAAAGTGTAAATAAGTAGGCCTAAGATTAATGTTTTAATATAATGGATAATGCATGCAAGGGCGTAGGCACTATGAAATTGTGAGGAGACATAAGCCCCGACTTGGATTTAGAATTTTCTTTTTCGAGTATATTTTTGTTGCGGGACCTTTGCAAAAACATTAAAACTATGAGGTTAGGTTTGTAATGTTTGAAAACCTTCAGTTTGAAATTGTAATAATAATTAGGGAAAGAGTAAATTACCTTCCTCCCCCGGATTGGCTGGGTGAAGCTGAATACATACATAATGTGGCTCAGGGTGCCTCAGTTTGAGTTGCGGTTTGGGACATTTTTTAGACCCCATGGGGGTTGTTATAGGTGTATATTGTTTGGTGTTGGGATTGGTACGACCTTCCTTGTAGAAATTTTGGACCTTATTGAGTACTGAGGATGCTTATCAGTGCGTGGTTGGCGTAAGTTCTGGATTGAGCTCAATGTGATGGCAGTTCTTCAATACTTATAATCCTTCTCTTATTGACATCCTTAGTGTGTTTCCACGAGGAGGGACAACTGTAAGCAGCTTCTCTCTCGCATGCAATATTATTGCTCTCATATCTATAAGGAAGGCAATGCTATGGCAGATCGCATTGCTTCAATGGAGCTGGATCATGAGACCTCAATTTAGTGGGATTCGGCTCCCAAACAAACAGTCTCTTTAGTGGGGCGGGATATGTCCTTACTCCCTAATTATATATTTAGATTCCATTAGCTATACTTTTCCTGTATTCTTTATTTCTTTTGCTAATGGTCTCTTTTTGCACTGGTTTGCATAGCTTTTACGGACTGGTTTATAAAGCCCATTAGATTTTGCTAGTTTATGCTTTAGTTGATTTCTTAGGGAAGTCTGGTCCATTGTGTGCCCCTCAGTCTAGGGTTTCAGACTCGCTTCATTTTATTTTTTTATAAAATAATGATCTAACGCCCTGAATTTTCGGAGGTTTGAGCGTCTCTAAAAAAGCAAAAATTAAGTAATATTGAAAACTTGTCGCTTTAATGTATTTGGGTTCTCCTCAATTTGAACCATTGGAAATTTTTCGTTCCTCTCGAAACGGATTTTCTTTTCCATTCTTATTTTTACTTTCATTTTACAAATGGGTTCGTATAAAAACCTATGAAAATCAACCAAAGTAATATCAAACCCGCTTCCAATAGTGAATGTTTATGTATCCTTTTTTCTTTGAACTTATTTTGCTTCTTTGCGGCCAATTCCTATATTCAAAAAGTTTTAACTTGTGATCCACAACTTGTTATTTTAAAATCTTGCGGTCCCTGTCAATTTTCAAATTGCCTCTGGTGATAACTCACATCCATAGATATAGTACTTGAGTAGTCGGAGAAATATTAGCTACTGTGATTGGTTAACTGAAAAAAAATACCTAGAAATACTAGTTATCATAGTTGGGTAACTTAACAAATACCGGTTATTGTACTTGGGTAACCTGAGTTCAATAACTGTTGCTGTATTTGAGTAACTGGTTACCATATTAACAGGGACCACAAGCTATTAAAAAAAAAGTTTTAGATCTGAAGTTAAAAAGTTCCAAAAAATTGGACTGGACTCTAATTTTTTTCTTTTGTTCTCCACCTGGTTTGGCTCTGAAAACACTAGTTTCTTTTTATAATTTTTCGTTCTAGTCGCTTTCTGCGGCCTAGAATTATCGTTCAAAAAAAAAGGTTGATTATAGAAATTCACTCCCTAAAATTTATTGAAAAGATACAAGTATGGCTGCCCAAAAAGAATTACTTTACATATGGTCTAGTATATTGTATTAATATCAAGGGTGATTTACCTTTTGACCCCCATTTTTTTACCCCTATTCCACATTGGCACCCAAAGTTTACATTAATTATCCTTTGACACCCATTTGGATGGATTCCGTCCGGTCAAAAAGTCAAACCATTAAATCCTTTTTTAATACCAAAAATACCCCTGTGGCTGAATTTAAATGAAAACCAAGCCATTTTCACAATGCCATATCTCACTCGATTCACGTCCAAATAATGTGATCCACATATGGTTAGAAAGCTCTTGCAACATAGATTATGAATAAATTAATAATATTCAATAATAAGCAATCTAATTGCCTACAAATTGCCGCCAAAGTTGACAAAAATCACTTTTTTCAAAAAAAAAATTCAGGAACCCATTTTTACAAGGCCATATCTCACTCGATTCACATCCAAATGGCGCGATCCACATATGGTTGGAAAGCTCTTGCAACATAGATTATGAACACATTAATAATCGAATATTATTAATGTTTTCAAAATCTATGTTGCAAGAAATTTCCAACCATATGTGGATCGCGTCATTTGGACGTGAATCGAGTGAGATATGGCCTTGTGAAAATGGGTTCGTGGAACTTTTTTTTGAAAAAAGTGAGTTTTTTTAAGTTTGGCCGCAATTTCGAGGCAATTAGATTGCTTATTATTGAATATTATTAATGTATTCATAATCTATGTTGCAAGAGCTTTCCAACCATATGTGGATCGCGTCATTTGGACGCGAATCGAGTGAGATATGACTTTGTGAAAATGGGTTCGTGAAACCTTTTTTTGAATAAAGTGATTTTTTGTCAACTTTGGCGGCAATTTCGAGACAATTTTATTGCTTATTATTGAATATTATTAATGTATTCATAATCTATGTTGCAAGAGCTTTCCAACCATATGTGGATCGCATCATTTGGACGTAAATCGAGTGAGATATGGCCTTGTGAAAATGGCTTGATTTCATTTAAATCCAGACGCATGGGTATTTTTGGTATTGAAAAATGATTTAACGATTTGACTTTTTGACAGGACGGAATCCATCCAATTGGATGTCAAAGGGTAATTAATGTAAACTTTGGGTGCCAAAGTGGAATAGGGGTAAATAAATGGGGGTCAAAAGGTAAATCACCCTAATATCAATTACAATAAAAAATTTCTTTAAGTGGGCAAATATGTTAGAGAAAAAAAAATATTTAGCACAATAGCTACCATTTAATAGCAAAATCGTTAGATATAAACACATACATTATGCGATTGTGTTATAAGAATCGTCAAATGCATCATTATACAAAATTAATTTTTAATGACTACTTGGAAGCAGAAAAAAAAATCTCCGTTAAATTATTAAATATCACCACAAAAATGTAATCTCTTTTTCTTTTCAGTACTAGCAATATATATATTCTCACCCCGTAAAAATGAATTCATGGGGCCGTCCTAAAAGAAAATGTGAAATTTAGTAACATATATATCAACCACATATATATGTCCAGGTGTTGTTTTACAATCTCATTGTATTTTTTTTGTTCTTTCACTCTATAACAAAAGTAAATACTAATTATGTTTTTCTATTGAAATATTAGAGGAAATTAAATAGAAAACTAAGTTCTAATTAATATATAAAAATGTTATATTTCTTTACATTAAACAACTTAGTGCTCGGCATTTAATACTTGTGCTAATATTTTCAATTTTAAGTATATATATTTTCAAAAATAAATTTATTTTATTATGAGTAATAGAGTAAGAAATAGATGAATGATAGTAAACCGATATTAGATAAAAGGGGAGGATAAGAATACAATTGGAGAGGAAAAATAGAGAATGGATAAATTATTTAATAAGATTCGAAATGAAGAACTTATGTATATAAAATACAAATATTAGAAATATAGTATAATAAAAACTTATTAAATAGGTGATGGAATCGTAATTATAATTAAGTTAAACAAATTTATTCTAAACATATGTTAGTACGTACCTTCCAGATGTTGATATCTTTTATCATTATATATATTTGAATTTTACACTCACTATATTTGTTAAAAAAATTTAAATTAATAAAAAAATTATTTATAAAAATTTCTGAAATTGTATATTAACATTTAATTCCGATCCCAGTAACACTTTGATACGTGAATCCTAACATTCAATATTCTAGCAACACTTTATAAAATAGTAAAGTGAGGAGAATATGCAAAAGAGGTTGCGATTTCGAAGTGAATGAGATAAATATGCACAAGAGAATCGAGGGTGGGAAAATGTTCAAATTAAGTCCATCATGGCGAGACAGTCAATCAATGGTTTAAATCTTATGACCGGCCCTGTACAGATGTTATAGGCGTGCGTAGGTTGGCCAGCTCCACTATATAATCAGGACCAACTCTGAATTTTGAGAGGCTCTAAGCAAAATTTTGTCTTGATACTTTTTCTATATTCATGCATAGGTATACATGCTAATAAATTTACAAATATATGTATCTATATATGGGGAAGGATCTTAAGATGACTAACTTTTTGGTCCTTAAATGTGGACCAATTATTTTAAGAGAGTAAACGGATGAATTTTTTAATGAAACTTGGTGAAGATGATTTTTATAATTAGTAGATCACATCCACCAAATTTCATTGAAAAATTCAATTAGGAAGAGGGTAAAATCAAAAAATTATATATATGTGCGTTTTTTGCTGTTAAAATTGCTAGAAAATGGGTATGAAAATAACATTTTCTACCATTTTGAGGGCAATTTTGTAATAAGATTTTGCACTTGGTTGTGAAACTTCTTTATATATTTAAATTCTCCTACGTGAATACATCGAAATCGTATAATTACAAGCTCAAAATGGTTAAGGGGTGAATGATAAATTGTCATCCAAACTGAGCAAGTTGAAATGGAAAAATGCAATGAAAGTGGGAAGTCCCACATAAGAAAAATTCTATGGGTTTATAACTAAGCTCAAGTGAATGCCTCATTGAATGATTCAAGTTAAGAGATTCTCTCTTGTGCGCAAGGCGGGTGCAAATCAAGGGCCGAAATAAATTTCTTTACCATGAAGTGATCTGATAAACGCTTAATATTGTAATTCATACGCTCATTTTCGGAGTTGTTTGACGCGTTTATTTCTCTAAAACTACTCGGTTTACCAACTTATTTCACGATTAGTCTCGTAGCACTTTTGTATTTAACAATGCTTGGAAAGGCACATTTTGTGTTTATTTTGGTGTCTTTAGATTTCAAGAAATATTGTATTTAATACAATAGTGAAATTTTCCATGGGCAAAAGGAATCCAAGAAAGTGGAAGTCTCCATGTGATTAAAGAAAGTGGAAGTCTCCATGTCCATGTGGTTAAAGAAAGAAAGTGAAATTGTCCATGTGATTAAAGAGCATCCAAGATAGTGGAATTCTCCACCAAAAATAAAAAAAGCATTGTTTATTTTTGGCATCCAACACAACTCTCCTATTTATAGTCTTCTTTGTTGCTTTGGAGAGGAGTCTTATTTTTATTTCTCATTTCTCAATTTATAGAGAGCTTCTAATATTTTTTTCTAGAGAGAGAAATGGAGTTCACTTTTATAATTCTTGTCTCTACATTTATTATGGAGTAAATTTCTTTGCCAAGGTTAAAAGATGAAATTTGCAATGCATTAATTATATAAGTTCAATTCTCATTCCATTGTTAGTATTGTTAAATAATTTTTGAATCCTTCATCTTCTCCATTTTTTCAACCATTCATAAGCTAGTAAGATAATTTTCATATGATGATTGGACTTTGTATGCCTTGTATACATAGATCTCAAGCATTAATGAAGAGATGATACACTTGTGTATTTCTTACTAGCCTATGTCCATTCTTTCTTTGAATGACATATTTTTCATTGCCAAGCATGATTAGTTTTTGAATATTCATGGAAACACCATAAATTTGAGATTTTAATCTTTTAATACTTTATTGATATGTTGAGTGCTTTCTACACTTTATGTGATTTTAAGACTCATCATCTTCTTAGTTAAAGTATTGCCAAAGATGATCTTTTAAATTTATGTCATAAACAACTTCATTAATCATTTTAAGGATTCAATTTGTATTTATCAAATAAGTCTATATAGGACGGTTTGACCTCCACCTAGACCTCCCAATCTTAGACAAATGAAATGTTATGATTTATCGAGCTAAACTCCTTGTAGTTGGCCATTTTCATAATCAAGTCATTTGCCTAAGAGAAACTAACAATGAGTTCTTAAATACCTAGTTTAAATTTATACCTTTTCTTTTTGTGTATTTTAAGTTTGAATCTTGGTTGATATTATATGGGAATGGGTTGTACTTGCTTTACACCCTTTGTCACAAGATAAAAATAAGAGATACACTTGTGTTGATATTTGCTTACACCCTTTCTTTATATGGCATTTATATGGGAATGGGTTGCTTTTGCTCCACACCCTTTTACTTAGAAATAGGTAAAATATTCAACACTTAGGAATTGCATTAAGAACTTTGAATGAGATTGATTTTACTTAACTTTGCAAAACAAATGAATTCTATAATGCCTTAACCTTTTCTCATCTATTGTTACATCATTTTAATTTTTATTGCAAGACTTTAAAATCGACCATTAAAATCAACCAATTAAATTCCCTTACCAAAAACCTTGGACTCGTAATCACCACATCGTCTTTCCGACTATCCTTGTGGTTCGACACTTGAACTTGCCAAGTATTATAACTTGACAACCTACACTTGGGTACCTAAGCACGGAAGTATTTTCGGCGCATCATGATCTAATCATGGATATCATCTTTCCCAAATTTCATAAAAAAATCATCCGTTTACCCCCTCAAAATAATTTATCCGCATTTAAGGACCAAAAAATGATCCTCTTTAGATCCTTCTTCTCTCTCTACATGTATATATATATAATTAAACTCACCATAATTAATCAACAACCACAATACTTATAAACTCATGTTAGAAAAAAAAAATTAGAACAAAAACTAATAAAAAAAAACATAGAGCTTTACCTAGAAGTCAAGTAATTAATAAAGTGAAACTGTAATTCTGATATAATATTGATATATTGGTATGTAAAGAGAGAAACAAATCTTTATGTTTGGAAATTGCAAAGAATTGTGAAATTTTCAAGAAAATGCAAATTAGACAGACTTAGACTCGGACTTTAATGCTTATGTGTGTATATATATAATTTATAAATACCTTAATATAATTCGTATGCATGTGAATATTTACATATGAGAGTTTTTGGTTAAAGATGGTAAAAAATAAATAAATTGGAGTTATTGATCAATTTTTTCTATTTTAAACATTTGTATAAGGACAAATATGTCTTTTGGGGCTTAAATGACAACTAATAGTTTATGGGGGTTTAGTATCGAATTTTATAAATTACGGGGTAAAGTGCCAAGTTGTGATAGTTTAGGGGGTTTAGTGTATTTGGCCTTTCTAAATATTAAAGCTTGTGCCAATTCATACATAGCTTTTTGTCTCTCCGTTGTTTTTCTTATTCTCCCCATTATCATTCATCTTTTTCTAACTCCAAAACACATAATAAAATAAATTTATATTTGAAATTATATATATATATATAATTAACATTAAAAATTCTAGCACAATGAAAATATATGACGAGATCAATGAGGGTATATAATGTAGGCGAGTTTGAGATTCCCAATTCTTTTCACTTGACTCTTGTTAGATAGACACATAATTAGTTACTTCGCCATATAAGCACCGGCTTCCCTTCTGGACTGGCTTCCATTCTAGACGAGAATGAATTAGTGGTCAAATGCAAATCAAATAAAGAGTTAAAGAATACATAGAAACATTTAAAGATGGCGAAACAAATTGTAACTAGATGGACAAAGCTTGCAGCACAAATAGCGTTGTTTAATCTACATGAATATAACATTTTTCTACAATCATTAGAGCTTAATTTTTCTATTTAATTTCCTCTAATATTTCAATAAAAACATAGTTAGTTTTTGATTTTATTTTAGAGAAAAAAAAAATGTAATGAGATTATAAAACAACGCTTCATCATTTCTATCAACATAAGTATGTGATATATAATGCAAATTTACATGAGAGAAGTGAGTGTCACAATCATGTAAAAAGTGCATGCTTAGATATCATAATGTTTAACACCTCCAAGCTAATAAAATCTTTCTTTCTTTTTCTATGTAAAAAGTGCTTAGATATCATCATGTTTAAAGTTTCCAAGATAATAAAATATTATATTCTTTCTTGAGTTTTTCATTGAAACCAATTGGCAATCAATTATTGGTTTCACTAATTTAATATTAATTAGAATCCGGAGCATCTAATTCAAAACTAATTAACAATGGGTAAAGTAGCCCATAGATCTTATTTATTTCTTTGAGAGTTTTCAATTTCTCGATATGGGAATTAAAGTCTTTACACTAAACTACTCCCTTCGTTTCAAATTGATTTCCTCACTTTGATTACACAAGTGGTTTTCCTAAAGTCCGGCCAGTCAACCACGTGAGTGAATCCAGTGCACTCAACAAAACAACCAAAGGCGGGTTAGGCCGGGCGTAGGTAGGCTAGCCAGTAAAAATTAAATTTTGATGACGCTGTATTAAATATAGGATCTTTCATGGACCATAGGGGTTGTACTTCGGGACCACGAGGGGTAGATTGTGGCTGCAATTTCTTGTAAGATGCATGGAAAATGGATGACCGAAATGGTCAAGCTAAGTCGGCGAATGTGGCACTCGGGTTTTTGCTATTGAGGTAGGTTTTGGTCTTTTATCATTGAGGGCAATGCCAGAGGTATTGTCAATGTGCTTCATTGGGTTGTTGAAATTTAGTGTTGTAGTTGTCTATCAAATTTGGTAGCTCATACTTGCACAATTTTCTTTGCAAGTAGTAAAAGTCCTTATTGTAAAAAGATAGACTAGTGTCAAGCTTCTATCAAGGTAAAATTTAAAAGATAGACTATTTCATACATTTTTGCAAAAGTCTAATTGCTATTATTGCTGGTCTTTTTAGTATATCCTTCATATGTGTTTTCAAGCTTAAAGATAATTGTTCAATTAGATGAAAAAATTAAACCAAACCAAATATCAACGGATTGGTTCATATTGGGTTATCGTTATAAAAATTAATATAAAAATTAAATTTACTTAGAACTAAGATAATGAAGACATATTATCAATGAAGTAATACTTTATACATTTAATTTTTTATGCTTCAGAGCCTAGACTCAATTTTTTCACGCTAATAATTTATATTAAACATACTAAGCTATCGTGTAATGATGTCTAATAACTTTAATAAGTATTTAAGTAGATTTTAAAAAGTATATAAGTAGAG
This sequence comes from Lonicera japonica, assembly GCA_021464415.1. Taxonomy (NCBI): domain Eukaryota; kingdom Viridiplantae; phylum Streptophyta; class Magnoliopsida; order Dipsacales; family Caprifoliaceae; genus Lonicera; species Lonicera japonica. The sequence continues at coordinate 10,663,818 of CM038468.1, read as the reverse complement.
GCAAATTTTAAATGGGTAGTATTTAATAAGAATGGATATCTTTTGAATTTTGTTTTAAGATTAATCCTTTAGTTAAAGAAAAGAAACGAGTACAACTGGATTACTGGACCAAGCAGGAAATTAGAGATTCTACATCACAATATTTGTTTGGAATATTATAGGAAATCACAATTTTGTGCATCATAAATAGATTTCAACAAAAAATTCGGACTCTATGTAACTGGCAGAGTACAAAATTTTGTTGTGCCAGGAGATTATTTACTAAGAAATGTATGAATTCTAGATTTTTTATATGGATTAATGAATTTTGAGATTTAATTAATACTCAAAGTCACCCCATTAAAATCCAAAAAGGAAAAGGACAAACCTACTTAAGAGAATTTCTATTTATTATTTAAATTTGTTCAATGCTTTGGCAGCAGGGGCATGAGAGTTGGGCTGTTTATCTTGTTTTTGTTTGGTGCTAGCTGGGCTATCATGTGATGCTCAAGAAGAGACCTATAAAATCTTCGTTAAAGAAATTGAGGCCAGTGCTTCAGGTAGTTCTTTCATTTGCCTTTTGTTTTGTTATAGATTTATTTTCACATACTACACAATTTTTGTTTAAACAAACTAACAAGTTTGTCGGTACACGCGTTTGCTGCACTTATTTTATTAACAGCTTGGCAGAAAATTTTGAATTATTAGGATCTCTCTCTCATGGTCCACACAATTGAGTACCCATGACAAAAAAAAAATGTTTCAGTGATTGTATATGTCTAGTTATTTGAGAGTGTAGCCTTTCTGTAAGGATTATGAACCCTCACAAAATCTGCTAGGAGCTAACATTAGTTACATTAAACAGCCTTAAGTATAATTTAAAATGCAGTTTCAATATGCATTTTTTCACCTTTCTATCTCCTCAATGACGTTGGTTTTCTGAACTCAAACTACTCCCTCCGTCCCTAACTAAGAGATAAAAAAATACACTAATTTCATCGCAGTTAGTGGTTTTAGAATGAAACAATTTTTTTTATCTTGAGTTTTGGTGTGTAAATTAGAGGAAATTGGATTCTTAAATTTAGAGATTCAAAAAGGAATAATGGATTCTTAATTTGGATGGATGGGGTATTTTTTTTATCGGTTCTCCCATGTAGGAATTATTTATTTACCTTTGAAGATACTATGATGTTCTTGGCTTTCGGGAATTTCCTCTTCCCAAATCTAAAGACTTTTTTCCACATTTAAACATGGAACTACAGTTTGACAAAAAATTAGGTGGACATTGTTTCCTTCTTGGTTATTTAGGTTTGCCCTTAGCTTTCTTCCTTGAAAAGTATTAGATTAAATTAAATTTTGAGGATATCCATGTGTCTATTATTAACATACTTAGAATATGACCATATATAAATAAATTCCTCTTTTATTGGGTAAATTGTGGATTTGCTGTGTTTTTCTTGCACTATATGATTGTGATCTAGTGCTTGTTTTCTGACATTGAAGTTTTTTTATATTGATTTTAGTGATGTTAGAGGCAATAACCTAAGCAAACCAATCCCGAAAAATATTGGTAACTGTAGAAGCTTTGAAATATTGTAAGCTTCTTCTTGTAGGTCTCTTCAAGGAAATCAGCTGACTAGGAAGATTCCGAAAGTGATAGGTTTAATGCAGACCCTCACTGTTTTATAATTATGCTTGCTATTAACTGATATTTTAGCTTACATAATTATTTTTTGGGAAGTTTTGACAGTTTGAAGGTACCTCCATGGCATTAAACTTACAAGACGTATTCCACCTGAGCTAGGCAATATGTCAAAGTTCAGCTATTTGTGAGATACATTTCTGATATCATTACAACTCAATTATATTATCGATACTTCTTTAGAGGTAGTTAATAAACCTTGTTCATTTGTAGGCAATTAAATGATAATCAACTAGTTTGTGGCATTCCTGCTGAACTTGGAAAAATAGAAAATCTTTTTCAACTTTGAGTTTTTCGTTCTACATTTTCTGTACTACTAATTTTTTAAATCTATTATTAATTTCTTCATCGGTCTATTTTCAGGAATCTTGCCAATAACAATTTGGAAGGTCCAATTCCTCCCAACATTAGTCCAATTCCTCTAATTCCTTATTTTTCTGTCAAGTTTATGTGAATCCTACCTTAGTAGTTAAATATACTTGTATGATTTTAGGAATGTTTACTTCAACTTCTTTAGGGTATAGTGTTCATTTGTGCTTTTGATCAATTTGTGTATATTTTTATGTATTGTAAGATTGATTTAAATAATGGATTTAATTGCAATGAAATGCATGTTGCTTAAATAGAATTATATAGATCTTCTTAGAAAATATATAAATTAATGTTATAGATCTCTACCAAATTTCTGCTGGGATTTTTTTGATTGTTGTAGATGTATAGTAGAAAATTTTGGAATTTCCATTTTTATTCGTTCTTTTAAAAATTATGAGACATATTGTCACAATCCAAAACCGTGACAAAAAAAGTCACACAACAAAATATTTTCTTGGTTTTCAACCGTCACAAGTTTGGTTAAATGGAAACCTTAAAGTGCAATATGTGACGGTTTTAAACCGTGACAAAGTGAACAATCCTGTTTCGTTCTTGGACCGAGACAACATCATCTATTTATAGTGGATCACATCCCTTTAGAAACCGTGACAATGGCCATTTGTCACGGTTATGAATTATGGCCATGATGGTTTGTCACCGGCGTTTTTAGCACGTACTTAGACCGTGACAAGGGACATTTGTCACGGTTTTAAACTGTGACTATTCGCGTATTTTGGTGTAATGAATATGGTTGAAAAAAGCTTATGCACATTTTACTTTGGAAAATTCCTTTACAAGCTCACATGTATTTCTTTCTTCTTGTTCTCAAGAAACTTTTTTGTATTATTTTTTATCTTTATATTGTATTTCAATATTTATCTCTATATTTTTAATATTCTACCGTATTATAGACAATAGTGTAGGGGCACACTCTACATGTGTGTAGTAAACTACTATGTAATTCTTTACATTGAAAATGTGCGAGGCTAAAGTTGACCAAGCACAATTTGATAAGTCTCAACCTAGCTATGAGTGTTTAGCAACTAAAAAATTATGATGAACAATGATGAATATCCTTCTAGCAATGGATCAGTAAAAATAATAGCCAGATGAAGGGAGATAGAAGACTAGATATGTGTTGAAGGTGGTTCCTTCAATGAATCTTATTACCAATCTAGTAGGACGTCCTCTCTTGGTGTCAGAATTGATTGTTTTAGCTTAAAAGCTTAGATGAACACTACAGTTACACAGAGAAGTTGGGTTTGGTTGTTGTGAGAATGAATGTATGTATTATAATATGCCCGAGCCTATGGTTTTCCTTTCCTATTTATGTGTATATGACCGGGTTACATTAAGGTCGGTGAGGTATGTAAATTACTACAGAGGGTAAGCTTGGTTACTACTCCAAGATTACACATGTCTTTAACCTTATCCACTCTTACATAAGTGGTTATCTCCCATAATTTATTTTTCAGCTTAGCTTTCCCTTGTCATTTGGCCAACCATAAGTAGCCAGTCTTCACTGTCTCTGCATATCTTGATTGGCTAATTGTTGTGGCCGGATGGTGGTCGGTTTCAACAGAAATACATCTTGGTTGGTTGACTTCTTTATTCCAATAACTTGTGTTTTGTCCAAGTCCCAATTTAATGGGCCTAAGAACTCTAAGCTATAGGTCGATATGGTATGGGCTATTCAAATTGGGCTAGGCTAAAAGGCCACTTATAATTTTTACCTCCTACAACTGCCTCCCGAGATTTCCAATTTTAGCTTACCATGTGGGATTTAGTGCTTAGCTACTATGAGCAATTAGTAGAATACTTAAATGGACAAATGTGGTGTGGCAGAAGAATTGTATTTGTAGTCATCTGCTAGCAAAGGAATTTCAAACATTTGTGGTTTCATTAAGAAGATGTGTGCCTAACAACCGTGGCTTTGTAATATATATGTTAGTTGTCCATGCCCTGATTGGTTGGACCTGCTTTCGAAAATGGGTAGGATGTCTGATGGGTGCTCGCGCATTTAATGTTTCCCATCATTATTCACCAATTCCCAATGCTACAACTGTGGCTTGAAGAAAGAGTAACTGGAGGGCTATATATGCCACCCATTAAACCTTCATTCTTACTTTTATTTATTAACCCTAGCCAAACTCCTACAATTCGAAATCTCTCCACTAAAAAATCCTTCAATCTCGCCGGAATCTTCAAAACTCCCTCATTTTCCCAAAAATATGCTATTCTTTTTTCACCGTAGAGCCCTAGTCTTCAGTCTTACCTAACAAAAACTCATGATCAAGTAAGTTCTTAAAATTCTTTCACCAAAACTCTTCACAGTGTTTATCTTGTTCTTCATTTTTCCAAAAATCATTAAAGGGGTAATTTGGTAATTTTTTGTACATACCAAAAACCTCTGGCTCATGCTTATATATATCGTATAGTATATATATTTAATGATTTTATTGCAAGTAATATGTTTGATATATTATATTATAACGAAAAAGCTCTTGTTAAGATAATCCCTTACTTGAAGAACAATAAGAATCATCTTTTCAAAAAGCAAACAAATGAAAATTTTATTAAACTTAGTGGAAATGATATATATAATGAATGAATCATCTCCCCAAAATTTTATTAAAAGAATTCAAATCATAATTAGGTGTAGTGAAAATATTATACAATCGTATTACTAACTTCTAAATTGAGGTTTTTGAAAAAATTCAATATTTTACCTCTATATATAATAATATAGAGTAATATTGCAAATATATTATTGTTAGTGTTACTAAGTCATTTAGTATTTTTATCACTAATGGTTATATTTTTTAAAAAAAAAATTTAAAAATACACTTGGCCCAAAATAAATATTAAATTAATATCCACTACACAAGACAAATGGAAAATATTAAACATTGGCCCACTGAAATTACCAAGACTACACAACATCCCTAAAGCTCAAAGTCACTCCACAAATGGTCAATCATCAAATTCGATATACCTGAAGGATAATTGATACAGTCTTACACCAAGAAAGACAACTGATCTAGATAAGGTAGAAAGAATCTCAAACAAAATATGAGATTAGCTACCACCGTATTAGACTTATTTATTTTTTCGTATATGTTTAACTCGTATACTAAGCTTACTATTTAATGGGTACTTGTTAAAGTTTTGGTGTGTATTTGAAAAAATGGAAGAAGAAGAAAATGAGACAAAACCAAAGCAAGCACAAGTGAGTTTTCTTAAGTCCCACGTAGGAGAGGAATAAAAACCTTCATAGCCTAAGGGCTTGAGCCCTTTGAGCATTAGAATTTTGTACTATTGGGTGAGGACTTGGATGAGTGTGGTTCACCACACACGCGCGCGCCGACGGACCCGACCCGGCCGGGCTCGGGCTTACTTTGGGTCAAGTATTATCTTTTTAGACAAAATACGTTTGAAAATTTTTATTTATTGAAAGTAAAATCATTTTCTTTTAATTTTGAATTTCGAAAATTATGTTGTTGACTCCATTTTTTCCCTTCCGTTGTTGTGGATAGAGGAGTCTCTCCCTCGATTCCTTTATTTTCTCTCCCTCAACGCAACGGAAATAATTTTCTTCTTTAAAAAAAAATTATTTTTCGTCGATTATCCACATAACGAAAATCCTCCATTGTGTGAGAATCCGCAAATGCGACCCCCGGGTCTCGTCCCCGTTCGTTGGGCGTCTGAAGCGTCGGAAGGGATTCCGTCGCTCCATTTGCTTGGAGTTGTTTGATGATTCATATCGGGTGTCCTTACGTTTATTCTAGATGCAAAGGGGTTCGTTCAGAGTCGCCAGTACGTTTTACGAGAAAACGGACAAAAAGGGTTGTGTAAGGGGAAAGGCTAAAGATAAGCCTTTCTTTACACGTTTTGTCTGCGAAACCAGGATTCTATAGGGTTCGGAAACTATATTACGGTTTGGGAAGGTGTTAAGCACCCATTCCGTCCTTTCGGTCTCTAGTGGTCTTATATGTTTATTCTATGTTGAAAAACTTGGATGCTTTTACTGACAGTCTACTACTTTTCAAATGAAAACCCTAATTTCTGGGGGAAGACGGGAAAGGGATGAAAACCTTTGTGTTCCGAGATCCGATGTTTTATTTATTTGAAAAGATGTAAATACACATGACAAAACCTTTTATTTTGAAAGAGTATCCCGTATTATTTCCTCAGATAATGACGGTTTTCTCGTGTTGTGTTTACTTTTGTGAAAGTTCGGATCTAATATCGGGACCAAATTAATATTGAATCATGACTCTTGAGAGGAGAACTATCAGACACATCGCAGTCTATAGAGAAGAGAGGATGTGTTGATTTTTTAATTCCTAAATAAGTCTTATCAGTCCGGGTTTTGAAAACAGAATTTTATCCGGACGATAACGTACTTATTCTTCTGGTTTTGAAAATAGTTTTATCAAGGTCTTTTGTTTTGAAAATGGTAGACTATTTATAACTTGGCAATAAGTTTATTCAAATAAAATGTGGACAAAACAACAGAAATAAAACAAGTACACAGATAGACCCGTTTTATCGAGCGTGTTAGGAATCTAGCCCAACCATGTTGCCACTTCGCTTACCACTTAAACTAATCCTAAAAGTTTAATAAAACTAATATGCAAATATCTTATTTAATTACTAGAATAAACTTTATTTACCTTCCCGACGAGAATAATAATAAGAAAGAGAATATAATACGGCAGAAAGATCTCCGGCGATAACAATCTTCTCCTTCTTCAGATATTTCCGAGAATTCGATTCTAGAGACGGGACACATCGAGTGTCGGGAATAGATCCGATAATTCTTCAGAGATAAGATGATAATATAAAATGCTTGATAACAAAATCAGACTAAAGCTCCGGATTTTCCAGATCCAAGTTGCTGCCCCTGAACCCTTGGGGGTGTTGGCCTATTTATACTGCTCGGGGAAGATTGTCGCGCGACATTTCCCCAAAAAAGGCAAGTGTCGCGCGACATTCCTGTATGTCGTGCGACAAACGGCTGAAGTGATGGGTCCTGACACTGTGATGTGTCAGAAAGTGGTTGGTCGGGTGCAGAGAGGGATTGTCGCGCGACATAGTGGGATTGTCGCGGGACATTCCAATGATTGTCGCGCGACAATGTGATATGTCGTGCGACAATCCTTCATAAAAAAAGGTTTGTCGCGCAACAAACCCCCCCCCCCCGGGGTAGTTTCGGGTGCTCGGGTGTGTCCTGGACTCCAAAAATAGTAGTCTCGTAGGTCGTTAGGGTTCTTGCGGGGGTCACGGATCGGGGTGTCTACAGACCCTCTCGATTCAAGCTCCTTGCTTGCAAGGAATTGAGGCGACTGGAAGAGACCATGATACATGGCTCCCGCATGAACTCTAAAGAAGTGTTTATGCAAAAAGTGCTTGTGAGTGCCTCCGGAGAGGGCTTCGTGTTTAGTTTTGCCTCCGGAGAGGGCTTTTGTTACCTCATTGCCTCTCTCGAGGGCTTTGACTTGCTCCACTTGCCTCAGATGGGAGGACTACCATTGCGCCTCAGGTGGGAGGACTACCGTTGTGCCTCTCTGGGAGGGCTTCGCCTCAGGTGGGAGGACTACCGTTTGTGCCTCTCTGGGAGGGCTTCGCCTCAGGTGGGAGGACTACCGTTGTGTCTCTCTGGGAGGGCTTCGCCTCAGGTGGGAGGACTACCGTTTGTGTCTCTCTGGGAGGGCTTCGCCTCAGGTGGGAGGACTACCGTTGTGCCTCTCTGGGAGGGCTTCGCCTCAGGTGGGAGGACTACCGTTGTGCCTCTCTGGGAGGGCTTCGCCTCAGGTGGGAGGACTACCGTTTGTGCCTCTCTGGGAGGGCTTCGCCTCAGGTGGGAGGACTACCGTTGTGCCTCTCTGGGAGGGCTTTGCCTCAGGTGGGAGGACTACCGTTTGTGCCTCTCTGGGAGGGCTTCACCTCAGGTGGGAGGACTACCGTTGTGCCTCTCTGGGAGGGCTTCGCCTCAGGTGGGAGGACTACCGTTTGTGCCTCTCTGGGAGGGCTTCGCCTCAGGTGGGAGGACTACCGTTGTGCCTCTCTGGGAGGGCTTCGCCTCAGGTGGGAGGACTACCGTTTGTGCCTCTCTGGGAGGGCTTCGCCTCATGTGGGAGGACTACCGTTGTGCCTCTCTGGGAGGGCTTCGCGTCAGGTGGGAGGACTACCATTTGTGCCTCTTTGGGAGGGCTTCGCCTTAGGTGGGAGGGCTACCGTTTGTGCCTCTCTGGGAGGGCTTCTAGATCTGTAAGAAGAAGGAAAAAATGCCTCTGGGAGGACTTTCATGAGTAACTTTTGCCTCTGGAGAGGACTTGTGATTTTGCCTCTGAAGAGGGCTTGTGTTTGTGATTTTTGTTAAAATTTAATTTGTCTCTCTTTAGACTGCTAGAGTGAGAGAGAGAAGTTTTTGTGAGGGTGAAAAGAGCCCCTCGAGGTCTAATCTTATCCGAATGTCCGCTTTCCTATATCTTTCTTGAATTTTGTTCTCATGTTTTCCTCGAGTGAGGGTACTTTTCTCAGAAGGCAGTTTTCGGTTTTCTTTTGCTTTCCGCAGCGTGATGATTCGAGGATTTTCCAAACCATCTCTTATGTATCGTGCTGAAAAGAAAATTTGTCTAAAAGTCCAATCTCTGATCTCTGTTCTTTTCTCAGTTTCTCTTTTTGGTGGGCCCAACATCGTTTTCTGTTTTTTCGATGCCCTTATTTCTCCCTCTTTTGGGAAAGACTTTTCCTGGCCCTCTCTGTTTTTGACCAGGAGTCTTTTCATCCCTTTGTCGTGATCAAGAGCCTTACTCACCCTAAAACGAAGCCCTGAGCCGTTTTTGGCCTAGCTATCACTTTTTGTGTGGCTCTCCCTGTCACTCTACATTTCTGTTTCTCTCGCTTGCTTTGGGCGCTCATGCGGGTTTCTCCTCTTTTCTACTCTTTCAATTTTTTCTATTCCCGTCTTATCTCGCTATTCTGCTTTTTCTTAATTGATGGTCTCGGTCCTTCTGTGAGATCAGAGACTACTTTTTATCGTGGCATTCCGCTCTCGCATTTTTCGGGGAGATGGTTTGGAAGTTTGCTCGTTGAAATCTTTATCATGGGTGTGCGGTTTTAGCAATCTTTTCGAAAACTGCCCCTCGGAAGTCCTCCTGTAGGAGGTAAAAATGAGAAAAAGGTCAAAAAATCAGGGGGGATGGGAGATTGTCGCGCGACACTTCGGTGGGGAGCCCTTTGTCGCGCGACAATGTGGCCATTTGTCGCGCGACAAACTGACCCACTATATAAGCCTCCTGCTGAGCTCATTCCACCTCATTCTCTCCTTTCTCTTTCTCTCTCTAACTCTCCTTCTCTCTTGTTCCTAGCGCGGAAGCTCTGTCGCGTTTTCGACTTTTCCGGCCTTCTTCATATATCCTACCTATACCTGATGGACCCTGCTTATCCCGACAGACTAGAGGGTGACCAGGAGGAGGTCACCTTCACTGACGCTCAGGGCGTTCTCCGCTGCAGCCCTCATCATGATGACTGGGCGGACTTGGATTGGTACGATGAGGATGGGATAGACCGCGGTCGAGTAGTGGTCTATCGAGATGCTATCCGAGCTGCTCCAGTCCCAGATGTGCCGTGGCTCTTGATGGAGCCTGTCTCTCACGAGATTCGCCGTCGATCTCTGGTATGTCTTCTTTATCTGTTCTGTTTCTTGTCGTTTCCTGTATTTCATTTTCAATAATGTTAGTATGCATGTCTGCCTTGAATAACGCCCGATTTTTAGCGAACACATACTTTTACCTGTGATACCTCTTAGGATTTAGGAAAAATACATAATCTACCCCTATAGCCCTATAACTCTCATAATTACAACAAAGTACCCTCAGGTTTGGAAAATTACATAATTTACCCCTATAGCCCTATAACCATCATAATTACACCAAAGTACCCTCAGGTTTGGAAAATTACATAATTTACCCCTATAGCCCTATAACTCTCATAATTACACCAAAGTACCCTCTGGTTTTGGAAAATTACATAATTTTACCCCTATAGCCCTATAACTCTCATAATTACACCAAAGTACCCTCAGGTTTTGGAAAATTACATAATTTACCCCTATAGCCCTATAACTCTCATAATTACACCAAAGTACCCTCAGGTTTGGAAAATTACATAATTTACCCCTATAGCCCTATAATTCTCATAATTACACCAAAGTACCCTCAGGTTTTGGAAAATTACATAATTTACCCCTATAGCCCTATAACTCTCATAGTTACACCAAAGTACCCTCAGGTTTGGAAAATTACATAATTTACCCCTATAGCCCTATAACTCTCATAATTACACCAAAGTACCCTCAGGTTTTGGAAAATTACATAATTTACCCCTATAGCCCTATAACTCTCATAATTACACCAAAGTACCCTCAGGTTTTGGAAAATTACATAATTTACCCCTATAGCCCTATAACTCTCATAGTTACACCAAAGTACCCTTAGGTTTGGAAAATTACATAATTTACCCCTATAGCCCTATAACTCTCATAATTACACCAAAGTACCCTCAGGTTTTGGAAAATTACATAATTTACCCCTATAGCCCTATAACTCTCATAATTACACCAAAGTACCCTCAGGTTTTGGAAAATTACATAATTTACCCCTATAGCCCTATAACTCTCATAGTTACACCAAAGTACCCTCAGGTTTGGAAAATTACATAATTTACCCCTATAGCCCTATAATTCTCATAATTACACCAAAGTACCCTCAGGTTTTGGAAAATTACATAATTTACCCCTATAACCCCCTATAACTCTCATAGTTACACCAAAGTATCCTCAGGTTTGGAAAATTACATAATCTACCCCTATAGCCTTATAACTCTCATAATTACACCAAAGTACCCTCAGGTTTGGAAAATTACATAATTTACCCCTATAACCCCTATTCGTTCTCTTGTCTGCAGTGGGTTGGCCGGGGTTGGGGTTCTCCCAAGACTATATCTTCGGAGTGGCGACGGGCACCGGCCCCTGTCCAGGAGTTGATTCTTGCGACTCCTTTTGGCTCCCTCTTCGACGCCCTCCCAGAGCGGGTTTCTAGGGCGGCAGTTTTGGTGTTAGCAGTGGCTTGCCATTGGTGGGATACTACTCATACCTTCCATTGGAGCTGGGGTGAGATGACGATGACACCCCTCGATCTTTTTGCTCTGACCGGGATTCCTTCGGGGGGGGTCCCCATTCAGATCGATGTCCCCTTGCATCTGACGGCAGAGGGTATTGTTAGTGCGCTTGGATGGTTTCCGGAGCGACGGAGTTCCGGTGATACGATTCCTCGGGGTGTCTTAGTTACGCGGCTAGCCACAGAGAGAGCTCGGCTAGTTGCTTCAGGGGTTCCTATGACCCGTCAGGAGGCGCGCCAGTATGCCCGCGTCCTTCTTCTGTTGACACTCCATGATTTATTCGAGGCTCGTGGTGGGGACACGGCTCATCTTTAGTGGTTGCCCTATCTTCGGGACTTCAGCCTCATGTTTGACTATGACTGGGGAGGCTTCATTCTTGCAGTCCTCTATGATGCCATGGACCAGGTCTCTCGCCATTTAGCCCTGAACCTCAAGGGCTTTTCTCTGCTGTGGGAGGTACTTACTTTAGTCCTTTTGTCCTTGCTTCAGTTCTTTACATATTACCTGTTGATCATTGCAGATTTCTTTTATCTTTCCTTTTCAGAGCTGGTTTGTTGCTTATACCCGCCTGGGTCGTGCCCAGGTGGATCTCCTCGTTGAGAACGAGGACCAGTTTCCTTTTCTCCGCCGATTCATTGCGGGGAACTACCGGGCTCCCTATGTATACCGGACTCGGGAGACCGGAGCTGCTGCCGTTCACGACCTGTTGGAGGAGCAGGTAAATATTTTAGTTCTCTTGCTCTTTGATAGTTAGATAGAATATATAAATTATTGAGAATAAAAAACTTGTTTTTTTTCAGGTTGAGTGGGCCCCTTGGGGTGATCTGAGTCCCCATTATGGGTATGGCCGCGCCCTGACCGCCTCGAGGACTAGGCAGCTTATCCGGGATGAGTACGGCCTTCTCTTCTACTTGGGCGAGAGGGTCATTCGCCAGCACACGCCGTCCCAGTGGCCTCGTGTTCCATTATTCCCTCCTGTTCTGATGAGGCGGACGGGCGAGATCGATCCGGTGACGGTGCAGGCCTTGGTCGACGGACTCGGCTTCCAGACGTTCATCGAGGAGGGAGACTACCCTGTTTTTGCTGCCCGTTATCTGATGAGGGAGCCGAAGGGGACTCGGGGACGGGTCTTCTATGAGAGGTATCGGGCATTGGGAGGTGATCCCAACTACATACGGGGACAGACCCATTTAGCTAGGGCAGTTCCAGGTCACTTGCCACCTGTCCCCGATCAGAGGGACAACATTCCGGATTCTGAGGATGAGGATCCTGAGGGAGAGAGGGATGTTCCTGCTGCGGCCGAGGGCGGTGGTCGGCCAGAGGGTGAGGGAGGTGATGCGACAGCGGTTCCGGAGCCGTCGCCTCAGGCGACACCTGTGAGGGAGCAGCGCACTGAGGGTTTTGAGTTTCCCACCGGCCCTTCTGTGTCTCCGGGGGTCCTTTTTGCTGCTGCTGAGGGGAGAGCGGGATTGTCTGAGAGGTCCTGGGAGCCTGCGGACCTTGGGGCAGACTATGAGCAGTTCGGGCGGACTCCTCCAGCTGCGGTGGCTACTCCTTCTAGTGGGGTACCTCCTTTGAGGGCGACGGCCATAGTGGATCCTCCGGGGGTCCGTACCTACGCCACGTTGACTCCCCTTTCGGCGACTGTCATGGGTCCTCCTGCCCGATCTCCAGGTTTGGGGGGTTCTTCATCCCGGCCTCCCTTGTTCCCGATCCGTGAGGAGGGCGGGTCCACTTCTGCTGGTGTTCCGGCGGGGTTATCTATTCCATGGGTAGATCTACCCCCACTCCCCAGGGACATCTCTTACGTTGGCGCTGGATTACGTCGATATCCCGTCCCGGAGTACCCTCTTCCTGAGGATACTTTTGACTATCTAGGTGGTCGCCCTGATGACGAGGTACTTTCTTCAACTTCTCTTGATACCCTTACATCTATATCTATCTATTTTGATTGTGCTGATTCTTTTATCTTATGTCTTTTTACAGCGGGTGAGTGTTCGGGTGGCAGATCTACGGGCTTGGCACGCCCAGTACCTCTACAGCTGGAACCTGCTCCAGTATGTTGGTCGAGACCCTTCAGCCTACATGCGTGATTATCAAAGGGCTATCGACACCTCCTTACGGCCGGACGACCCCCTGACTTCCTCTCATGCCCGGACGGATTCTCGGAGGAGCAGTAGTCGGACTTCCAGGCGTTCCCGATCGTCGGTGATCCGTCCTACGGCACCGGTCCAGTCCACGGGGCCTTCTCAGGCGGCAGTTCCTCCTGTTCCTGGCGTCCCAGTTGTTGATCTTACTCCCGAGGAGGGCTCGGGCGATAGTGGGAGCGTGTCAAAACGCGCCCGAGTAGATTAGTTTTCCCTTTCTGCATTTAGTGTTAGTTTTGGACAGATATGTATTTATTTTAGACATGTTTAGACAGATATTTTAAAAAACTGTTCTTTTATAGGATTTATAAAATATCTTTATCTGTTTTTGATTATACTTTTATTCTCTGTATGTGAAAAGATATATACATACACACACACATATATATATATAAGAGTCGGTATTTTAGAAGTCATACCTTGTAGTGTAGTGATACTTTTCCTGAAAAAAGAGTAAAGTGAGAACAAGAAAGCATCCAAAAATGATTCTTTTGGCAATCATGACTGCTATGTGTAGACAGAACAAAATTAGGGTGACCCCAAAGGAGTTTTTCGCGCGACAATTCCCCCTGGATATGGGTTTGTCCAGCGACAAACAGGTACAGGTCCCTCTTTTTTGCTATAAATACATCCATCTTCCTTCCTTCATCCCCACACCTTCCAAAAAAATATCTTCTTATCGCACAAAATCTGATTTTTCTTATGTCAATGCTCGAGATGCTTTGATATCTTCCGAAAATGGTCTGAACTTTGGTGCCTTCAGTCCTTTAGCGGGTTGGTGCCATCGTCCCGTCGATTTTTCCTTTCTATTAGGTGCCTTGTATTTCTGGAGTCCTGCGGACCATCTCTTCCGCTTTGGACTAGATGAGCTCTGCCCGACCTATGAGGAGTTCTCCTGGCTGTTACGTTCTGACGTTCGTCTCCCGATGGCAGTTCCCATAGAAGAAATCGGTCCCCGTGACATGCTAATTGCTCTGTTAGCCATTCCCCAGGCGGCCTGTGATGGTTTCATTGCCGATGGTTTTCTTGACCTCCATAAAATGGTGAGGTTCTTTCATCGTTATGAAGATAGGGCCTCTTACGGCGTGGGGCGTACTGCAGCGGCCCTGATTTGCCTGGTTTCTGATATGCTGCTGGTGACGGGTTCTTCCCGTGTTGATCCGACTATCCTGAGTCTGATTTATCAGGCTAGAAATGGGGAGTCTATAGTGCCGATCATTCTTGCAGAGATCCTGAATGGTCTTGATGATGTTCAACGGGGGGCCTCGCCCTTCTTCCGGGGGAGTCTGCGTCTGCTATACATGTGGCTGCTAGAGCGCTTTCGATCGGTGGGTTTCAACGGAGCTCGGCTCGACAATCCGACTCATTTCTTCCATCGGCTTCTCTTTGGTGCTTTGACCATGTCTTCCTCTGATTGGACAGTATGGTTTTCGGAGAACTTTCGGGCTATCCGGTGGAACATTCCTTGGTCGAAGCTGAGGGCGATGGTACTTAGCACTGGGGGTCAGAACTACGTTCGGCTCCGCGGGCTCTGGTTCACTTCCTTTTATCTCCCTGGGCGTCTTTTTCGGCAGTTTAACATTCCTCAGGAGGTTCCCCTTGGTCTGAACAACTTCTCTTCTGAGTCTAAATTTGTGACCCCACATGTTTCTTTATCGGTAGAGAGGATGTGGCGTGCCCGACTGACTCGTCAGTTTAATTATGCCCGGTTTGGTATTACCCGGCCTCTCCGGGCTGATATCATCCGTTCTTGCTGGCAATCTCTGGAAGGAGAACTGATCGACGACCCCTTTCAAATGGAGTGGTTCCGGTTCATGGATACGGAGGCTACTGATGATAACATTGTCTTTGCATATCAGATCTTGGATGAAGCTCGGATCGATTTGGCTATTGAGGACCCAGTGTGGCCAACCCCTAGGGATTAGTTTCTTTCGTATTTGTTATGTCTCCTTTGTAACCTTCAGTGTTCTGAACCACCTTTAAATAATATATGAGGGACTGCTTGTGGGAAATAAATTTATTTACAAAGTTTAAACCGGGCCTGAAGTCACTTCTCAGGTTGCCTACGTTCCCCTTTTTGATTTTTTACAAAGAACAAAAAGTTTTGAGTTGGGGGCTCAGGTTTACGTAGTTCTTATTACATGCCATACCTATTGATAATACTTTTTCAGTCGATCCATGTTGACTAGTGAATGTAGTAACTGCCCATCCAAATCAGTGAGTATAGCGGCACCTCCTGTATCGATTTCTTTGACGATGTATGGCCCTGTCCACTTCTGCCCGAACTTACCCCTCGGATCTCTGGCCGGTTCTCAAATTTCTTTTAATACAATATCGTTCTCGTTGATACCCCGAGTCCTCACTTTCTGGTTAAATGCTCGAGCGATTCTCTTCTGATACCCCTGATGGTGGTATGCGGCTTTCAATCTCTTTTCATCTAGTAGGGCTAGCTCGTTATAACGTGCCCGGACCCATTCCAGTTCATTGACTTGATTTTCTAGTATTACCCTGAGGGAGGGGACTTCTAATTCAACAGGGAGGACTGCTTCCATCCCGTATGTAAGAGAGAACGGGGTTGCCCCTGTGGAGATCCTTTCGGTGGTGCGATATCCCCACAATGCATAAGGTAACTTCTCTGGCCAGTCTCGACAGGTGTCGGTCATTTTGCTTAGGATATTCTTCAGATTTTTGTTGGCGGCTTCAACTGCCCCATTGGTTTGTGGCCTGTATGGCGAAGACATGTGTCTGGTAATACCGTATTCTTCCATGATGGTATTAGCTTCTCCTTCGAAGTGGGTGCCGTTATCTGAGATGATCTCGTGTGGGACCCCATATCGGTAAACAATATTCCTTTTGATGAATCGGGCTACTTTTTTGGCATCGAGGGTCTGGTAAGACTCGGCTTCTACCCATTTGGTGAAGTAGTCGATGACCACTAGTATGAATTCATGGCCGTTGCTAGCTTTGGGCGAGATCTTCCCAATGACGTCGATTCCCCAGGTTGCGAAAGGCCAGGGAGCAGTCATGGCGTACAACTCTTTTGGAGGAAGCTTCTGGGATTTAGCATAAATTTGGCACTTGTGACAACGGCGTATGTGATTAGCGCAGTCGGTTTGCAGAGTAGACCAAAAATAACCTTGTCTGATGATCTTGCGGGCAAGTGTATGTCCGCTCATATGAGGTCCGCAATCGCCCCCATGTATCTGATCCATTACTCTGACTGATTCTTCTTCGGTGAGGCATTGAAGATGAGTTCCGTCGTAGTTCCTTTTATACAATCTTCCGGCACAAAGTATGAACCCTGATGCTAATCTTCTGAGCGTGACCCGTGTTTTCTTGTCTGTTTTCTCAGGATACTGATGGTTCTTCAGCAGGTTCCAGATATCGTAAAACCAAGTGGTTGGATCCCCTTTCCCTTCATTCTCTACCACCAAGGCCGTGCAGTGTGCTGGTTCTGACTTCTTTTGTACCGTAAGGGTTATTTCTTCCATCCCCTCCGGGATATCGATCATAGATGCCAGGGTTGCCAGTGCATCGGCAAAACTATTCTGAGACCTAGGGAGATAGTAAAATTCCGTATGCTTGAACTTTCCCGCGATATCCTCCAGTCGGGCGAGGTAAGGGACTAATTTCTCATCTCTGATCTTCCATTCTTTCAGAACCTGGTGGACCACTAGTGCTGAATCTCCGTATACCTGTATCCTCTTTATACCCCTTTGAAGAGTGATCTCTAACCCGAGTATGCAGGCTTCATATTCAGCCATGTTGTTGGTGCAGAAGAAGTCCAGGCGATATGATACCGGGGAGTGAGTTTGGTCTGGAGAGACTAACAGGATACCTATCCCGTTTCCATTCCGATTGGCAGCCCCGTCAAAGTACAATTTCTAGTCTTCATCAATCTCAACATTCATGATGGTTTCGTCTGGGAACTCGGCTTTTTCTAGCACATCTCCTAATATTGGATTGCGGGCCAGGTAATCAGCTATGATCTTGCCTTTAACTGCCTTCTGGGTCATGTAGGTGACGTCAAATTCAGAGAGTAGAAATAGCCATTTTGCCATTCGGTTCGAGAGAGCCGGTTTCTCAACGGATTAATCCGTGATGCCAAGATGACTGAGAAAATTAGCATGTAGTGCCGTAGTTTCTGTGTTACCCAGATGAGAGCGGTGCATGATTTCTCCAATGGTGTGTAGTTCATTTCAAACGGGGACAGTTTCTTGCTGAGGAAATAGATAGCCTGCTCTTTCCGGGTATTAGTCAGGTGCTGGGCTAGCATTGCTCCTGCGGCTGAATCAGTGACGGTTAGGTATAAAATTAAAGGTAGTTCGGTTTGTGGTGGGGCTAATACTGGGGGGTTGGAGAGATATTCTTTGATCCTATCAAAAGCTTCCTGGCACTGATCGTTCCACTCTCCCGGTGAAGATTTCCTCAGGAGTTTGAAGATGGGTTCGCAAGTCTGAGTGAGCTGAGAGATGAACCTACTGATGTACTGCAGATTACCCAAAAATCCCCGGACTTCTTTCTCAGTACGAGGTTTAGGCATTTCTTGGATAGCTTGAACCTTGGCGGGGTCTACCTCGATTCCTCTCTTACTGACAACATAACCTAGGAGTTTTCCTTTGGTTACCCCGAACACACATTTCTGCGGATTGAGTCTCATCTGATACTGGCGGAGCCGGTCGAAGAAAGTTCGCAGGGCTGGTATGTGACCTTCCCTCTCCTTCGATTTGATTATCATATCGTCTACATACACCTCTACTTCTTTGTGGATCATGTCGTGGAAAATAGCGGTGGCTGCTCTCTGATAGGTTGCCCCAGCGTTCTTCAGCCCAAATGGCATAACTGTGTAGCAGTATGTTCCCCATGGTGTGATGAAAGCCGTTTTTTCCTGGTGATCCAGGTGCATTTTAATCTGGTTATACCCGGCAAAACCATCCACAAATGACTTTAGGGCATGGTTGGCAGTGTTATCTATTATCAAATCGATGTTGGGCAATGGGAAATCGTCCTTCGAACAAGCTTTGTTAAGATCCCGGTAATCCACACACATGCGGACCTTCCCATTTGCCTTTGGAACGGGCACAATGTTGGCTAACCATGAAGGGTAATCGATCACCCGTAAAAACCCTACACTCAGTTGTTTCATCACTTCTTCCTTTACCTTTAGGGACCATTCTGGCGTAAGTTTTCTTAACTTTTGCTTGACAGGTCTGAACTCCGGCTTGGTATGTATCTCGTGCATGACTATCTGACTGTTCAATCTTGGCATATCCGCATAAGACCAGGCGAAGACATCCACGTACTCTTTCAGAGTTTGTGTGAATTCCTCTTTTTCTGTTTCACTCAGACTTGTCCCAATGCGGACCTCCTTTCTTTCCTTTTCTGTTCCGAGGTTAATTTCGAGAGTGTCTCCTTCCTCACTCTGTATACGCTGTTCCTCCCGTTCCGGGTGTTTGTTCAGTCTTTCTAACTCCTTATAAGCTATTACAGAATTACAAATAACAGGATAACGCAACACAGAGTTTTCTTCATTGATAATAGTGTTTACAGGTACAAGTTTAAAGAGTAAATCTAGGAGTGGCTCTTTCCTAGCCTTACTTTCACTCTCACCTCTCACCCTTACAATTTCACTCTTTTCCCTTTCCCTTTGGTAGTCTGGATCAGCGTATATCAGGTGTACGGGTTCATCCCTTGGCTCGTCATCCCCTAGAACCATGATGTCGAAAAGATCTCTGATCATTTCTCCCTCCTTGTCTGTCTTGTCTTCGTTTCCTTCTTTCAACCCGATCGTTAATTTGGTGGAGAAACTGTGTTCAATGCTTTTTTTGACATATAGGTCCTCTTCATAGAAGATTTCCCATCCCGGCAGGTTCTCTCCGTCGCTGTTTCTCCAAGGTTCCTGAAAACCGCAAAAGGGGAAGTCCTCTCCTTCTTTGACAAAAAATCCGTTCAAAGAGCTGAAACTCGGATACTGATGCCCTCGGCCCCTTTTTTGCTGATCGTCTTCTTCAGTGTGTTGGTACCCCAAACCTTCCCTTTCGTACCTCGTTACCGGTTCCAAGGCTTGAAGTAGTCCTGATTGTCCCATTCCTAGGCCGGCTCCAGGTAAGTATTTTATCATTCTTAGCATATTTGTAATCTTGGTGCTGAGACCGGGGATATTGTCTGGGGGAAGATATTCGATTATCTGAGTGCTGAGAGTTTGTACTTGAGGCTCATAAGAAAAACCTCCTAACTGTATGCTCTGGCTCCCGATTCCCAAAACAGGTAACTCCACATCTGCCAAGGTCCTTTCAGGATCTCCTTGGATGGTAATTATGTTCCCTTTAAACGGTATCTTGATCTTTTGGTGCAAGGAGGAGGGGAGTGCTCCTATGTCGTGTAGCCATGCTCTTCCCAGCAGGAGGTTGGAACTGGAGGGAATGTCTATGATTTGGAAATCGGCCGGAAAAATTCCGGGACCGACCCTGAGATCTAGCTTTAGAGAACCCAGAACGGCCCTTCTGGTATTGTCGTAGGCCCTGACAGTCACGGCGGATGGAGAAAGTTCTGAATCCAAGATACCCAGGCATCTAGCGGTCTTCAAGGGGCAGACGTTTATGGTTGACCCGTTGTTGATAAGGACTTGTGGCAAAATCTTTCCTCGGGTTCGGACGGTGATATGGAGAGCCAGGCTGTGTTTCCTCCCTAATGGAGACAGATCCTCATCTGAAAATGACAGACTTCTTTGGACTGTAAGTGACCCGATCATGTTTGGCAGTTGTTCGGGTGTGGAGTCCGGTGATATCACGGCTTCGCCCAAAAGTTTGATGAAAGCGGTCCTGTGGGGTTTGGAGGCAACCAAGAGGCCCCAAATGGTGATGTGTGCCTGGGTCTTCTTCAACTGCTCAAGCACTCTATTTTCTCCTATTTCTTTAGGTGGCGGTGTTTTCTCAGCATCCGGTGGTGGTTGGTATACCCTTCCTGAACGGGTGATTTGTTGGATCCAAAGGGATGCCGGGTTTGATTCCTCTGAAGTTTCTGATGATTCTGGTCATGTCGACCAACTGAAAGTCCCGGGGGAGGTTTCTTTCATACAGATTGTCTCCCTGGGGGGGTTTTGGGATTTCCATGATTGTTTCTTCTTATTCTGGGTCCATCCTATCCCAGATTTTCTGGGATTGGTTTTGATTGTGAGTGGTTGTGAGATCCCCTGATTTGTTTTTCCTAAACCCTGCCCGGGTAGGAAGTTCATTTTGGCCATCCATTGGTCGATTATTGGATTGAGGCCTGGGGTAACTTGAGCCTTTGCTGGCAGTACAATGGGTGCCCTGTAGGTTGGGTCATCTCGAATGAGCCCCACGGGATCGAAGCCTTCTTCATCAGTGGTCAAGGCATTAATCCCTGCAGGTGGAGCATGGTTAGGAAGTGGATTGTTAGTAACATTGGGCCCGCCGGGTGCGGGGATGGTTCCGGCTTCAATGAGGTCTTGAATACGATGACGAAGGGCCAAACAACGCTCCGTGTCGTGTCCTGCAGCTTGATGATACGCACAATTCTCTTTCATTCTCCAGGTATTTGGAATAGGGTTTGGTGGGGGGCGCGGGTTGAGTGGAGTGATTAGTCCGGCCTTTTGGAGCAGCTCCAGACTTTTTACCAGTGTAGTGGGGAGGGTGCAGAAGTTTCTCCTTTTCTTGTCCTCGGTGTTCGAAGGGCCTCCTTGTGCGGGCCAACTCATCGGAGGTGGCTGTTGTGGTTGTTAAAAGGGGTTCTGTTGATAGGGGTATGAGCTTATTTGATTCACGGCTGTAGTGGCTGTCTTTCTCCCGGTGTATGCGGCTTTCTTGGTATCGGTTTCAACTTTCTTGGCCAATTCTTCCTCTACTTGTGACCCCATACTCAACAGGGCCCTGAAGTGTGGGAATACATGCTTTCCCATGCAACTCAGTACGGCTGGAGTGAAATTCTTCTGAATGATTTCCAGCTGTTCTTCTTCATCGGGTCGTTTGGACATTTGGGAGGCCATCTCCCTCCAGCGGGTGACAAAGTCGCTGAAGCTTTCTTTCTCGCCCTGTTTGGCCATTTCCAGGTGTTTACGGGTAATTTCCAAATCCTCGTTGGACCCGTATTTGGTCATAAATTCTTTGACGATATCTCCCCAAGTCTGCGTGTGATGCCTTTCTAGACCAAAGAACCATCTCAGGGCGGCTCCCGTGAGAGTCATGTGAAAGGCTTGTGCTAATTCTGGCTCTCCACAACCGGACACTTGCATGGATCTGATGTAGGACTGTAGGTGAGTTTTAGGGGGCGTGGTTCCAGTGAAGTTGGTGATGGAAGGGAGTTTGAATCCCTGGGGTAATCTCGCTTCTGGGTAGAGGGAGAAGGCATTCATATCCGTGATCTCGTCTGCACCCTTTATTAGGGACACCCCCTTCTGTAGGACCCTCATCTGCTCTTTCAGCTTCTTCATTTCCTCACTCTCTCTTGACACCTCGTCGGGCTGTTCCCGTGCTATTACCGATTCTGCATATACTGCCCGAAGTCGGTTGATGTCTGGGTATTCATTAGGGAGGGCTGCTGGGGCCGGTGGTGGAATGGGTTTTGCGGGAACTTGTGGCCATGGTTGGTATTGGGGGTCAAAACCGGGTTGTACTTGGGGTTGCGGCCAGACTATGGGTGGCTCCTGCTGTTGGTAAGTGGGGCCTGAATCCGGAGCCCATTGGTTCTGATTGTTGGGGTCGGTTTGAACGGGACCAACTACGATAGGGCCCGTTTGGGGTGGATTGGTTCCTTGAACTGGGGGGAGTACTTGTGAAGACTGTCCTTGGTTCGGATCTCGATTCGGTGGTAGTCGATCAAACCACGGTGGTGCAGTTCGTTCGGCTGATAATTCTTCTATTCGGATCCGGGTACCCTGTTGCTCGTTCGTGAGGTTTGCCAGATCCTTGCTGACGGTCATGAGTAAACGGTGCATTTCGGCTAGGGTTGGCTGAGCTGATGATGCCTCGGCTAGGCTCTGATCTGTCTCTCGATTCTCACGTTCATCGGCCATTTCAGGTGTGCTTGGTCTTACTAGTCTTCCGGTGTGATCACGGCCGGCCCAACCTTCCAGTCTGTTTGTTGCTTCACGACTGTAGACGAAACCACGTGGCGAAGATGAAGGAAGACTGTGATGCGACTCGATTTTTGCCAAAAGAACCATTAAAAATTGCCGAGAAGAGCCTCGGATTTAAAAGGGCGTCCAAAAGTAAGCCGTAAGGTGGTACATCCCCTACGGCTGTTTGACAAGTGTTTTAACTTGACTCGATCTTATATGCAGCGCATGTGTACAAATGGTTAAGGCTTCGGGCTCCCTCCTTTTTGGCAAGACCTTGCGATATACCCCAGGGGCGGGTACGTGCAAGAGCCTTTTGATATACTTCCCGGGTACGTGAGTGTTCTCGTCACTCGATATACCTCGGGGGCGTACTTGGCCAAGGAGAGTGGAAGTAAATGCTTTCGGTTTATGTTGGCCCAAGCAAGCCAACTCCCTACTCACTTATAATACTTCCGAGGGTTTGGGGTAAATTCACACTCGTAGAACCAATGCATGATTTGTGATAGTGCGTGTGAAAAAGGTTGGGTTTACAAATATCATTATCTTGATTACGTATTTTTGAAAAATTCCCTTTTTTCCGAAAAAATGTTTCTTCTCAATCAATTAACATAAGTAGGGAGAGCAGAAAAAAGAAAGTATTCAAATAAACAAAAGTCCACATATAAGAGTCTAGTTTTCTGGTGTCCCCAGCAGAGTCGCCACTGTGAGAATCCGCAAATGCGACCCCCGGGTCTCGTCCCCGTTCGTTGGGCGTCTGAAGCGTCGGAAGGGATTCCGTCGCTCCATTTGCTTGGAGTTGTTTGATGATTCATATCGGGTGTCCTTACGTCTATTCTAAATGCAAAGGGGTTCGTTCAGAGTCGCCAGTACGTTTTACGAGAAAACGGACAAAAAGGGTTGTGTAAGGGGAAAGGCTAAAGATAAGCCTTTCTTTACACGTTTTGTCTGCGAAACCAGGATTCTATAGGGTTCGGAAACTATATTACGGTTTGGGAAGGTGTTAAGCACCCATTCCGTCCTTTCGGTCTCTAGTGGTCTTATATGTTTATTCTATGTTGAAAAACTTGGATGCTTTTACTGACAGTCTACTACTTTTCAAATGAAAACCCTAATTTCTGGGGGAAGACGGGAAAGGGATGAAAACCTTTGTGTTCCGAGATCCGATGTTTTATTTATTTGAAAAGATGTAAATACACATGACAAAACCTTTTATTTTGAAAGAGTATCCCGTATTATTTCCTCAGATAATGACGGTTTTCTCGTGTTGTGTTTACTTTTGTGAAAGTTCGGATCTAATATCGGGACTAAATTAATATGGAATCATGACTCTTGAGAGGAGAACTATCAGACACATCGCAGTCTATAGAGAAGAGAGGATGTGTTGATTTTTTAATTCCTAAATAAGTCTTATCAATCCGGGTTTTGAAAACAGAATTTTATCCGGACGATAACGTACTTATTCTTCTGGTTTTGAAAATAGTTTTATCAGGGTCTTTTGTTTTGAAAATGGTAGACTATTTATAACTTGGCAATAAGTTTATTCAAATAAAATGTGGACAAAACAACAGAAATAAAACAAGTACACAGATAGACCCGTTTTATCGAGCGTGTTAGGAATCTAGCCCAACCATGTTGCCACTTCTTTAGATAATACGGCAGAGAGATCTCCGGCGATAACAATCTTCTCCTTCTTTAGATATTTCCGAGAATTCGATTCTAGAGACGGGACACGTCGAGTGTCGGGAATAGATCCGATAATTCTTCAGAGATAAGATGATAATATAAAATGCTTGATAACAAAATCAGACTAAAGCTCCGGATTTTCCAGATCCAAGTTGCTGCCCCTGAACCCTTGGGGGTGTTGGCCTATTTATACTGCTCGGGGAAGATTGTCGCGCGACATTTCCCCAAAAAAGGCAAGTGTCGCGCGACATTCCTGTATGTCGTGCGACAAACGGCTGAAGTGATGGGTCCTGACACTGTGATGTGTCAGAAAGTGGTTGGTCGGGTGCAGAGAGGGATTGTCGCGCGACATAGTGGGATTGTCGCGGGACATTCCAATGATTGTCGCGCGACAATGTGATATGTCGTGCGACAATCCTTCATAAAAAAAGGTTTGTCGCGCAACAAACCCCCCCCCCCCCGGGGTAGTTTCGGGTGCTCGGGTGTGTACTGGACTCCAAAA
Organism: Lonicera japonica; assembly: GCA_021464415.1. Classification (NCBI taxonomy): domain Eukaryota; kingdom Viridiplantae; phylum Streptophyta; class Magnoliopsida; order Dipsacales; family Caprifoliaceae; genus Lonicera; species Lonicera japonica. The sequence goes on along the minus strand of CM038468.1, from coordinate 10,639,171 downwards.
ATAGTAGTCTCGTAGGTCGTTAGGGTTCTTGCGGGGGTCACGGATCGGGGTGTCTACACATTGCAAGAGCGAACCACCGAGCTTGAAAAAAACCTACCAAATTTTTTTTTGCCTCCGGCAAGGGGATTTGTTTACCGATTCCGGCAGAATTATAGAGGGTGTGAGAATTTCAATTTTCCACCATACAAGGGAAATCGAAACAGAGGGAAGATCTGGGCTATTGTATCCTGGGGATGGCGGGGTTATTTCGAACTGCTAGCACAAACATTGAGCAGAGCCGCGAAACGTCTTAAAGAGAGCGACATATTTCGCAACTCAACCCGGTGTTTTCCATCGTTACTGGTAATTCATTCCAGTTTTTCTTAACAATTTTAAGACGTTGTAATCTTCTTTCCTATATCGATTGTAATGGCTTCTGAGATTGTGAAATCTACTACTGCAACTGTTGAACTTAACAAACTGTTTCGTTTTGAGGGATTGCACTTTAAAAGATGGAAACAAAAGATGTTCTTTTATTTAACCATGAAAAAACTTAACAATGTCTGCCTTACGGAAAAACCTAATTTTCCAGAACCACTGACTTCTAAAAATCAGAAAGTGATTAACGAATGGACTGATAATGACTTTCTGTGTCGTAACTATATCCTTAATGGCCTCTGTGATGAACTATACGATTACTATTTATCGTGCAAAACCTCAAAGGAAGTCTGGGATGCGATTCAGAAAAAATACGACACTGAAGAAGCCGGGATTAAGAAATACGCTGTCAGTCGTTATTTGAAATTTCAAATGATGGATGACAGGTCTGTGGTTGCTCAATCCCACGAACTTTAGAAAATTGCTCACGAAATTTTTTCTGTAGGCATGCCGTTAGATGAACAGTTTCAGGTAGCAGTGATGATTGATAAACTGCCTCCTTTATGGAAGGAGTTTAAGAACAGTTTGAGGCATAAGTCCAAAGAATTTTCTCTGAAAAGTTTGATCACCAAATTCTGAATTGAGGAGAAACACCGCAAACAGGACCAGAAAGATGAGATTTTGGTCATTTCAAACTGAAATTATACTCGTTCCTCTACACCTGCTGCTTTGAAACCGAACCAAAAAATTAATAAAAATCAGAACAAAAATCAGAATGCTGGAAACCGGAACGGGAATCAGAATCAGGGAAAGAATAGTAACCGCCCTAATAATCAAAATTATAACATAAATGCTCAGTCCAATAACAGTAATATTGGAGAATTTCTCTATTATAACTATCATAAGCCTGGGCATATGGCACGGAATTGCTGGAACGCTCGTCGGCCTCGTCCTCAGGAGAACGTTACCGAAGAGCCACTTGTGGCTATGATATCAGATATCATAAATAAATCTAGTAACGAGTTCCGAAGGGTGGTGGGTGGACACTGGCGCTTCACGCCATGTCTACTATGATCGTGCTCAATTTAAGAACTATTCTGAATCTGAAGATAAGAAAGTGTTATTGGGAGATTTCCACAACACTATAGTAGCTGGTTCGAGGGAAGTCGAGCTTAAGTTTACTTCTGGAAAGACCGTCATCCTCAAGGATGTCTTGCATACTCCAGAAATAAGAAAGAATCTAATTTCGAGTTATCTTCTTAATAAGGCTAGTTTTGTTCAAACTATTGGGGCTGACATGTTTACTCTTACTAAGAATGGAATGTTTGTGGGGAAGGGCTATGCATGTGATGGAATGTTTAAATTGAATGTTGATGCTAATAAAGTTGTTTCTAGTTCTGCTTATATGATTTGTTCTTTTAATGTGTGGCATGCTAGACTTTGTCATGTTAATAAGCGCCTTATTAAGAACATGAGTAAACTGGAAATTATTTCCCCTTTGTCACTAAATGATTTCAAAAAATGTGAGTTTTGTAGCCAAGCAAAGATTACTAAAACACCACAAAAATCTGGAAAAATATATTTTATTACTTTTATTGATGATAATTCAGATTTTTCCTATGTTTACCTTATGAAAAATAAAAGTGAAGCAATTGATATATTTAAAACATTTTCTTTAGAAATTGAAAATCAATTTATTAAGAAAATCTAAAGATTTCGGAGTGATAGAGGAATCAAATATGATTCAACTGATTTTAAAAATATTTATGCTTCACTTGGTATTATCCATGAGACGACTGCTCCATATTCACCTGAGCTGAATGGAAAAGCCGAAAGGAAAAATATAACTTTTGCCGAATTAATTGTTGCTACGCTACTAAATTTGGGAGCTGCCTCACATTGGTGGGGGGAGATTTTACCAACCGTTTGTCACGTTCTTAATAGGGTGCCTAAGATTAAATCCAATTTATCCCCATATAAGATTTTGAGTAATAAAAGGTCCAATATTTCTTATTTACGTGTTTGGGGCTGCCTCTCGTATGTGCGTATTCCTGATCCTAAAAGATCTAAGCTTGCTAGTAGAGCTTATGAATGTTTTTTTATTGGATATGCAATTAATAGCATGGCCTATAGATTTTATGATTTAAAAAATCATGTTATTATTGAATCGAATGATGCTGATTTTTTCGAAGATAAATTCCCTTTTAAATCGAGGAATAGTGGGCAGTAGTGGGGGTGGCTCATTACCATCTAGTTCAATTACACCTATTAATGCCGAGCATGACAACTTAATAATTGAACCTAGGAAGAATAAACGAGCTAGGACCACTAAAGGCTTTGGGTCCGACTTTCATGCATACACGTTAGAAGAGGACCCCACCACACTTCAAGAAGCTTTGTCTTCTTTAGATGCTAACCTTTGGGAAGAAGCAATTAATGATGAGATGGATTCTTTAGAATCTAATAGAACTTGGCATCTAATGGACCTCCCTCTTGGCTGTAAAACTATAGGTTGTAAATGGATTCTTAAAAAGAAGTTAAAACCTGATGGCACGGTAGATAAATATAAAACGCGACTTGTAGCCAAGGGTTTTAGACAGAGAGAGAATGTAGATTTCTTTGACACTTATTCTCCTACTACTAGAATTACTTCCATATGTGTATTGATTGCTTTAACTACTATTCATGATCGTGTTGTGCACCAAATGGACGTAAAAATTGCTTTTCTTAATGGAGAATTAGAGGAAGAAATTTACATGGAACAACCTTAAGGTTTTATTATTTCTGGCCAAGAGGATAAAGTATGAAAATTAGATAAGTCACTTTATGGCTTAAAACAAGCACCTAAGTAGTGGCATGAGAAATTTGACAAATTAGTTACTTCAAATGGATTTAGAATTAATGAAAGTGACAAGTGAATTTATTACAAGTTTGAGAATAATGCATACACCATTATTTGCTTATATGTTGATGACTTGCTTATATTTGTTTCTAATATCCATGTTGTGAACAATGTGAAAACACTGTTATGTGCTAATTTTGATATGAAAGATTTGGGTGAAGCTTGTGTGATTTTTGGTATTAAAATTACTAGGTCGGAAATGGGACTTTCTTTAGACCAATCTCATTACATTAAGAAAATTCTAAAGAAATATAATTACATAGACTGTAAACCAGCTAGTACTCCATTTGATCCTAGTGTTAAGTTGTTCAAGAACACTGGTGACAATGTTAAATAATCTGAGTATGCGAGCATCATTGGTAGCCTACGTTATGCTACTGATTGCACTAGGCCTGATATTGCTTATGCAGTTGGAGTACTATGCAGGTTTATTAGCAAACCTAGTATGGAGATTGGCATGCTATTGAGAGAGTCATGCGGTATCTGAAAAGAACCATGAATCTCAGATTGCATTATTATAAGTTTCCCGCTGTCCTTGAAGGATATAGTGATACTGACTGGAACACCCTGTTAGATGACTCTAATGCCACTAGTGGATACATTTTCAGCATATCTGGAGATGCAGTTTCTTGGAAATCCAAAAAACGGGCCATTTTGGCCTAATCGACAATGGAGTCTGAGATGATAGCACTAGCTACTGCTAGTGAAGAAGAAAGTTGGCTAAGAAGCTTTCTTGCAGATACCCCTTTATGGGAGAGACCGATACCAGCTGTCCTTATCCACTGCGATAGTACTGCGGTTATTGCAAAAGTAGAGAACCATTATTATAACGGCAAGAGGCGACAGATTCGTCGCAAACATAGTATGGTTAGAGAGTTTCTCTCTAATGGTGCTGTAAGAATGGATTATGTACGGTATGAGAAAAACTTGGCTGATCCTTTGACGAAAGGACTAGCTAGAGAGAGGGTTTGGAACATCTCTAAAGGGATGGGGTTAAAGCCCTTTGAGAGTTGAATCACACGTGATGGGAACCCAACCTAAATGACTGGAGATCCTAAGAAATAGGTTCAAAGAGTAAATAACAAGTTGCGTGTGAATTAGTGAATCATGCATTTTATTCAATCCATCCCAGTGGAGCATGATATCCTGAAGCGATAGAAGGCTGAGTGACATACTCTTAATGAGTTCTATAGCTTCATGTGGAATGGGGTACCTAGCTATAGGAGTATCCTTGATAGACTCACCTACGTGGATGTGGAAGTGAGGCCGTTTCTTATTGAATTTGGGCAATTCTCTAGAGCGTCTACTAAACCGGGATAAAGCACATGGCCGTATCGTGCTGGCTTACAAACTACTCCCTTATAGGCAGTGTGTGTGATGTTGTCGGAGATAGAGTTCAAAACTACATATTACTGTACTATAATCTAGAGCATCAAACACTATGTAAAGGTTCAAGTTGAAAAACACCTTTATTTATGCATCGTTCTAGGAAATTTTGCTGGAATCGATGAAACATTTTTTAAAAATACAAGTGGGGTTTGTTGAAGTTTTGGTGTGTATTTGAAAAAATGGGAGAAGAAGAAAATGAGACAAAACTAAAGCAAGCACATGTGAGTTTTCTTAAATCCCACATAGGAGAAGAATAAAAACCTTCATGGGTTTTTATAAGGGTGAATTTGCCTAAGGGCTTGAGCCCTTTGGGCATTAGAATTTTGTGCTATTGGGTGAGGACTTGGATGAGTGTGGTTCACCACACACGCACGCCGACCGACCCGACCGGTCTGGGCTTGGGCTTGGGCTTACTTTGGGTCAAGTATTATCTTTTTAGACAAAATACTTTTGAAAAATTTTATTTATTGAAAATAAGAGGAGTGAGTGTCAAAATCATGTAAAAAGTGCTTAGATATCATCATGTTTAACACCTCCAAGCTAATAAAATCTTTCTTTTTCTTTTTTTTTTTCAAACAATAGCTAATGCATATTCACATGAGAGGAGTGAGTGTCAAAATCGTGTTAAAAGTGCTTAGATATCACCAGTTTAACATTTTCAGGATAATAAAATATTATATTGTTTCTTGAGTTTTTCATTGAAACCAATTGGCAATCAATTATTGGTTTCACTAATTTAATATTAATTAGAATCTGGGGCATCTAATCCAAAACTACTTAACAATGGGTAAAGTAGCCCATAGATCTTATTTATTGCTTTGAGAGTTTTCAATTTCTTGGTATGGGAATTAAAGTCTTTACACTAAACTACTCCCTTCGTTTCAAATTGATTTCCTCACTTTGATTACACAAGTGGTTTTCCTAAAGTCCGGCCAGTCAACCACGTGAGTGAATCCAGTGCACTCAACAAAACAAACAAAGACGGGTTAGGCCGGGCGTAGGCAGGCCAGCTAGTACAAATTAAATTTTGATGCCGCTGTATTAAATATAGGATCTTTCATGGATTGGGATAGGGGTTGTACTTAGGGACCACGAGGGGTAGATTGTGGCTGCAATTTCTTGCAAGATGCATGGAAAATGGATGGCCGAAATGGTCAAGCTAAGTCGACGGTTGTGGCACTCGGGTTTTTGCTGTTGAGGTAGGTTTTGGTCTTTTATCATTGAGGGCAATGCCAGAGGTATTGTTAATACGATTCATTGGGTGGACGAAAATCTATTGACAATTGGCGGCATTATTGAGGAGGCTCAAGTGCAATTGCAGCAATGCATTAATGTCGAAATTTTGTGATGTAGTCTATCAAATTAGGCAGGTCATTCTTGGGTATATTCCTCCATAGATTTTTATGTTATGTGGCTTGAGGAATGCCCCGACTTTATTTTGTCTAACATATTGGTATACTTGGCTGGTTGAATGATTTTTGGTTTTTTTCTCTCAAAAAGGAAAAAGAACGGAATGAGATACATAGGTGGTATGGAGTATGCACCATCTGAATTACTACTACACTTGTCTCAAATTGATATTAAAAAAATTAGTTTGAATTATTAATTTGAGATGCCCTCCAAAAAAAAGTGAAACTATCAAGAGAGAGTATATCTTTTTTGCTTTTTTAAATGAATCTCTGATCTCCGTAGAGGCCTATAGCAATGCCATTAATAAAAAAAAGATAGATAAATAAAAAAAGTGGAAGGTGATAAGAGCCCACCCTCAAAGCTTGTACATAAGATGCCCTAAAGCTACAAAATGATGAAACTTAAAGTCCACTTTGCATTTCAAAAACCAAAGAGAGCCCATAAAATTCAAGAGAGAGAGTATATCTCAATGGTCATTGGTAGGTTTAAACAGAATGATAAATCCTAAACACATAAAACTCTATAGAAATAGTTGATCCACAAACAAATGTTGTCTATTCATCTGGGTCCACTATTAATTATTTTTAGCTCCAAAGTTAATGCTATCACATGCTGATTGTATGTGTAGACTATAAATTGGATTTAATTGATAACAATTAAAAAGTTCATTACTACAATTGACCACAAAAAAAATTGGATGCAAAAGGTGTTACAACAGTACAAATTTATTTCAATTCTTCGTCATTTAGCCTTTTAATTTTTTACCAGCGAAAATGGAAGGGTCAAATAGTAACTATCTATCTTATAATAGTTGGGCTAACAAACACGTTAACAAGATGTAATCAGCTTTTTGAATCCAATCTTAAGTAGGGGCTTAGCTCTCCCGTGTGGCTAAATACCAATGAAAGAGTCTAAGAGGAAGCTTAAGCTCACCTAAAAGCTCTTTAGCGTCTCGTGCGAATTTGGTTAATAATGGGTCATATATGGTATTAAACATTAACAAGCACAAGAAGTCATTTCCTTATTGAGATGTGAAATCTACTAATCTACTTTGTACATATAATACATGTTTAACTTGTATATATATGTATATATATATAATTTGAACATAAAAATAAATAAGAAAAAGTAGTGTTGTGGTTAACAAAAAACATATTGCGTAACATCACTGAAATTGTAAAGTTTTGTTAAATTTGTGAAAAAAAGAGGAAGAAGAAAGATGAGATAATGGTTATAGGGTCTTGCTTCGTATTGTTTTATAACTCTAAGGACGGACTCATGTTTGATAAAGGAAAGTAATACTAATTTCATAATTTAGTTTTACAATAAGAACACTTTTTATAAAATTAATTTATTTTAAAGAAAATGATAAATGTCGATGGACAAAAATACCCCTAATATAAACATCTCTTATTATAGACAATGCTTGCTAGAGTAATAGCAAATCAATTTGCCCTTCCTCCCGCACCGAAACTTCCAAAAACTCCTCGATCTCTCTCCCTAGATTTCCATCCAACCATCAAATATTCCTCTTCCACCACCCCCACCACCACCACCCCGATTTCCATCCAACCATCAAATATGTCTCACCAACGATCTCACCTCTTCCACCACCACCCCCCTGACTCTTCGATTGTATCGTCGTTCTCATAATCTTCTTCCTCTATCTTTTTTTTTTGCAAGTGCAATCATAAAATAGATATAACTTTTGATTGAACTGTTGGATTGGGTGATTTTTGGATATATTGTTCGAAAGACAAAGTTACTATAATTGCCTGAAAAATAAAAATGATCAGATGTCGTTTTGATATCGAAATAGACAATTTTAACAATTTAGTGGGATTTGAAAAAAAAAAATTGATCGCAACTCTTTTTTATTTCAGAACCCTACATCGATCTTTATATATACACATATAAATAAATTGAGTGGATGATGATCTCATTAATTTTGTTGTTCTCTGTTTTGTATTGGTACTAAAACTATTTAGCACCTTTTGATTGTTGCCATGTGTGTTGACAGGTGGTGCTAAATGCATTTAAAACCTTCTGGTTGTTGCTATGTGTGTTGACAAATGGTGCTAAATGCATTTAGCACCTTTTGGTTGTTACCATATGTGTTGACAAATAGTGCTAAATGCATGTTGTTGAAAGGTAATACATTTAGCACCTTCTGTTTGTTATCATGTATGTTGAAAGGTGGTGCTAAATGCATTTAATACCTTTTGGTTGTAGTGCTAAATGTATTTAGCACATTTTGGTTGTTGTCATGTTGTTAAAAAGTAATGCATTTAGCACTTTCTGGTTATTGTCATGTATGTTGAAAGGTAATGTATTTAGCACCTTCTGGTTATTGTTGTTATGTTGTTGAAAAGTAATGCATTTAGCACTTTCTGGTTATTTTCATGTATGTTGAAAGGTAATGCATTTAGCACTTTCTAGTTATTGTCATTTATGTTGAAAAGTGGTACTAAATCCATTTAGTACCTTTTGGTTGTTGTTTTGTGTGTTGACAGGCGATGCTAAATGCATTTAGCACCTTTTGGTTATGGTGTTGTTGTCATGTGTGTTGACAGGTGGTACTAAATACATTTAGCACTTTCTGGTTATTGTCATGGTGCTAAATCTGTTTAGTACCAATTTTAATGAGATGTGAGATGTTATTATGAATGGGTATTAGTGTCTTTTTTGTACAATATCCTTAATTTACATAACTAATTTATAAGTGTCCTTCATAATCATGTTATTATTAAAATGAACCCTTATACTCAATTAACTCAAAAAAGAATTACATGCATAAAATTAAAAAGTCAGTAATGTGACAGATCTATAAATAGATATTTCTTAATTTTTTCTTGAAATAAATGGAATGACCCAAAACCAACTGACCTACCCGGCCCGAAAATATGGGCCATGGTCACGTTTTATGCCACTAAAGCCGTATTCTCGCTGGGTTTATACATATTGGTCCAATGTCAACCCGGCCCAAAACCCTTTAATCCATGATACTATGCTTTATAAAAACAAACAAGATGGCGCCAATTACGGGTATGGCTTATAAATTGTTTTGTTAATAGCTTTATCCATTGATTCAACACTTTTTTTTTTTCAATTTAATTTGATATTGCCGCGCATAGTAAATAAGCGTGTTTACATATTACATGTGCTTCAACAATGGCGTGGAAAGGTGGGGCACGTGCCCCACCATTGATGAATTTTTATTTTTTTTACCTTTACCAAAGGCCAAGTCCACATACTTTATTATATAAATCAAAAGCCCAACATTTTTCTAAGTTGGCCTATTTCAAGACCTGCCCTGAATTTTGAGAGTTCTAGTTAAGTTTTTGTATCAGAACCTTTTTATATTTTTATTTATTCAAGTACTATACATACAACAATAAACTCACAACATGCCAAAGAATTAAAGTGAGTAAAGACCAAGCTAAGAGTAAGGCTATTTATAAATGATTCTATTAATTGGGGAATTGAGTATCTATTTGAAACATGACATGATGAGGAGTTACTATTTCTCAAATTTGTTACCAAACACTTTTTCATTGTCCTCCCAAACCTAGCCAATTTAAAAACCTGGTTTCAGGCCACTTGTGTGAATCTTAATCAAATAACGCTACACTTATTGGGTATTTATAATTAATTATCACATATGTTTAATGCACGCACTAATATAGCTGGATATTCATACAGTCTGTTAAGTGCATTTTGCAAAGTACAACCCATATAATATATAGTAGTAAAAATATGCAGTAAGTAAAACTATTGGAAATTATTTTTCGACAAGTGTCAAAGAATTGACTAAAAAAAAGATACACCATTGTAAAATAACAATAACAATCACTTAGGTTCCATTTGCTAACAGCATGGAAAATGATAAGAAAATCACTTGAATTGTGTGAGAAGTTGGAAAATAAGTTGAAGCATGTGATGAGATGATATTCATCTCATACTCATTTTTATGAATATCCCCCATCCTTCATTATTTTGTGTGGAATTTTTTTCTTCCTTAACCCCCAATGAAATTTTTTGCATGGCTAATTAAAGACAAAAGTAAGAAGAAATCCCACCACATGCATCAAGTTATTTTTCAACCTCTCACAAAAATTAACTATTTTTTTTATAATTTTTTATGATATTATCAAATAGAGCATTAATCAATAAAATATACATTTTCTATAAATATTCTCAACATTCACACTAACACAATATTTCCGGTCCATATGAAATTAGGCCTTCCACTCACAAGTAAAAAAAAGAAGAAAAAAATCAAAAATTAATTACTATAACTTATTCACTTCAATCATAGGACAAAAGACAAAAACAAAGTATGAAACAAGTCACAAAATCAATTCTTAATCTAGGCTTAGTTTTTGCAAAACTAGACGAGTTATTTTTTTACTTCTATGTAACGGCCATTCATCCCTTTTTCCTTTTTCTCTTATTACAAAGTTGTCCTTATAATTTATCAAAACTACAACCTGGACCTTGTAGTTTAAAATCCTACAAAAATGTCCCAAAATACCCCCTGAACTTTTTAAAAATTTCAGTAGGGGCCATAACCCCCTGGTTCATCAGTTTCTTCTTTGAAATTTTAGGGGTAATTAGCAAAAATAACCACTAAAGTTTAACACAAATCTCTCGCTCGTCTCTAAAGTTCATTTTTTGGTTAAAGTATCCTTAAAGTTTTTTAATTTTCCTTCACTCGTCCAAAATTGGATGCCTATTAAAAAGATAGATGGAAGTCACGCATGATTGTTCGAGCCACTTTTTTTACAGGCATTTTTGGATACTTCAATCGAAATTAGAAATTTTAAAGATGTTTCAACTGAAATTAGAAACTTTAGAGACGTTTAAACAGAAATTAGAAATTTTAAGAATGCTTTAGAAACTTTAAGGATGGTTCAACCAAAAATTAAAATTTAGGGACGAGCGAGGAATTTTCGTCAAACTTTAAGATTATTTTTTCTAATTACCCAAATTTTAGTGTATATATATTTTGAGCAAGGAAATTTTAGTAATATGGGCATATGGTATTATTTTCGTTACGATATTCGAGATAATCTTTAGTTACAAGCATTTATCTTTAAGTTTTACTATTGTAATGTTGTGTAGCAGTGTTAATTAAAATAACGTTTTAGGGAAGATTCTTTTGAATTATTAATTAAAATTTGCTCCAGAAGTTTTATTGAATTATCACTCTGGTCCACAATATTTCAATTTGGACATTTATTTTCAATAAAGTTTTCACCCGTTTTCAATGTGGTCCAAATCGCAACGTACGGACAGTTAGTTTCTTTTGACGAAAGTCACATGTGCGCAACTGACGTGAGTTTACAATAAGTATTGAAAATGAAAAAGAACACTAAAACTTGTGTATATGTAGTAGTTGTATTTCTTGACTCCCTGTTCTTTCTATATCCATTTCAATCAAAATGAAACCCTAGGAGCCCGTTTGGTTGACCCTTAAATTATCAATTAACTCATTTAAAATTAACTAATTAACAATTATTTTAACTATTAGTGTTTGGTTTGTATAAATTGTTTAGTTTAAAATTAAACCATTTAAGTTCATTCATAAAAACATAAATTAAGTAATTTCTCAACCAACCTAAAATTACTCTATTCTAAATTAGACGATTCTCGCTTGGACGCCCCGACATCCTAAGTCGATCTACACAGAGGTACATCTCCCCCCCTCTCTTCTCTTCTCCCTCTTCCTCTCCCTCTTCTCTCCCTCTCCCTCTCCCTCTTCTCTTCTCTTCTCTTCTCTTCTCTTCCAATTTGCCTAGGGTTTCAAACAAATTGCAAAAAACCATTGGCGATTTTGTTCCAGGGTTTTTAGATTTGCGATTTTCTGCAGTTGAAGGTTATTCTATGGTAATTTTTATCTTATATGGGATTTAATTTTTATCTTATGTAGCTAAATCATGATAAGTTGATTTCTCCTGAATTTGGGGCTTCTCTTCCTTTTGCATTTCGTTGGTTTTCACTATTGCTAAGGTAAGTAGCAATTAAATAATTGTAGATACGCAAGTTTCAATTTTGTTTTTTCAATTTTACCCCTAATTGTAGTCCCACAACGGGTGCGCCTTCGATTTCTCCCAAGGAATTGAAACCAACGAGCTGTTGCAATTTGGACCATGTTGAGAAATCGGGTAGAAACTTTACGTATTTTATTATCGAAACTGGAATATTATGTACCAAAGTGAGAATTTGGTCAAACTTAATTATAGAGCAAAAAAGTTAGTAACTCATTTCTTTTTGCATGATACGAGTCAATAAATTATTGGAAATGCTAGAAATTAAAATAATACTCAAAGATTGCATTTTGTTGGTCAATAATTGCATCCTACATACTAGAAACTAAGTATATATTTACATAGTTTTATTTATTTAATTATTGTCCCAATTTAGTAACTAACATATCATTTGTATATGAACTTAAATTATATATGTTCGTAGTTGAATTTATTTAATTGTTAATCAATTCAATAATTGGCACATCATATTGCGCGCGTACTAGCTTTGTTTGTTCTATCGTTATTGCAAAATTATTGTATACATTAAAGGGAAAAAAATACGGGTAATTGTAACATATTTTCATACATTAAGGCTCCATTTGATTGCAAAGATGAAAAACGGAAATAAATTTAGTTAGTTTGTATAAAAAGATAGAAAATAAGGTGAGATATATTGTTCATTTTATGAGTAGATGTCATCAATTCTTCTATTTTTTTGGTGGAAAATTTCTCCTCACCATCAAGGAAAGAAAAAAATTTCATGGAAAAAACTTAAAAATCAAGAGGATATCATCACTATCACTCAACTTATTTTTCATCTTTTCACCAAAACTAATTCAATTTATTTTCCTTTTCAGCTTTACAATCAAACAGAGCCTAAGTGACGAATTTGTCTACTCTCACAGCTAAATATGATTTATAATGGCGCGTGAATATGACTCGATCAGCTCCTAAACATTTCACCATGGAAAAACAATTTTTTAATCAATATTCATATCTTATATTTTGAATACATAAAATCATTCTTATTTACTTATTTATACTTATGGCAATATTTAATTTTTAAAAATTTTAAAGCCACCAGATATTGGCAGTATAGTAGTAGTACTTACCAAATCTTTGGGGACGATCATGGTTTCAAATCTAAAAAACTCAATCACCTATTTTTCAATTTTACACCATTTCGGTTTCTAAAGGATAATTGAACAAGAAAATAAATAAAATCTAAAAAAAGGGGGCGGAACCAGGATTAGGCAGAGGAGTGGATTGATGTGTCTTTAATATACTATATATATATATATATTTACTATATAATTAGTATTGCTACTGTTTAACTGAAAATCGACTTGATTCTGCACTGCCAGACTACAATTTCATCCTTGAGCTGAGTCAATTTCTTCGTCAACATCGATATCTGCAGTAACAATATGCATATGGACGATATCCATATGCACTCTCTCCTTCGTCTGCACAATCATTTTCTGATTTATGTCCGTAAGCATATTTGCACGCTTTCTTGCAGCGAACATCATTTTCGTCATGACATATATCCTGAGGCCAATTTGCTAAACAATAGTTGTGAGCGTTGACAAGTGAAATCATTATTCCATCTGCACACAATATTCATTATTATTAATATATATATATAATGCCGGTTCGGTCTGACGAAAGCTTTAAAAATCTAAGATTGAAAACCGGACCGAATTCAAACGGTCTGGTCCAAATCGGTTCATTTTCTGGTCCGGTTAATTTAGTTTGGCAGTTCAATTCGGTTTCTGAACACCCCTAATTATAACACTCAAGTTATAAAATAATTACCACTGCAAATACATTTAGTAAGCTTATAAGATATATCCATGTAATATGGTTGAAAAAAGCTTATGCACATTTTAATATGGAAATTTCCATTACAAGCTCTCATGTATTTCTTTCTTCTTCTTTTCAAGAAACTTTCTTATATTATTCACATTGTATTTCAATATCTATCTCTTTGTAGTTTTAATATTCTATATACTGTATTATATACAATAGTGTAGGGGCATATTGTACATGTGTGTAGTAAAATACTTGGTAATTCTTCACATTGAAAATAAAAGTGGGCGGGTAAAAGTTAACCAAGCCCAATTTAATTTGATAAGAATCAACCCAGTTATAAGTGTTTAGCAACCAGAAAATTATGATGAATAATGAAGAATATCATTCCACCAATGGAACAGTAAAAATAATAGCCAAACAGAGGGAGATAGAAGACCAGATTTGTGTTTAAGGTTGGTTCCTTCGATGGCTCTTATTACCAATCCACTAGTATGTCCTCCCTCGGTGTCTGAGTTGATTGTACTAGCTTAAAATCTTAGATGAGCAATACACTTACAGAGAAGTTGGGTTTGGTTGTTGTGAGAATGATTGTATGAATCATAATATGCTCGAGCCTAGGGTTTTCCCTTCCTATTTATATGTATAGGATCGGGTTACATTAATGTCGACAAGGTATGTAAATTACTATAAAAGGTAAACTTGGCTGCTACTCCAAGATAACACCTATCTTTAACTCTATTCACTCTTACATAAGAGGTTATCTCCCATAATTTATTTTCCAGCTCAACCTTCCCCTGTCATTTTGCCAACCTTAAATGGCCAGCCTTCATTGTCTCTCATATCTTGATTGCCTACTTGTTGTAGCTAGATGGTGGTCGGCTTCGATAGAAACACATCCTGGCTGGCTGACTTCTTTATTCCCATAACTTGTGTTTTGTGCAAGTTCGAGTTTAACGAGCCTAAGAACTTTGGGATATAGGCCGACTATGGTATGGGCTATCCAAGTTGGGCTTAGCTAAAAGCCCACTTATAATTTTTACCACAAACAGTTGTCTCCCGAGATTTCCAAATTCGTCTTACCAGGTGGGATTTGATGCTCGGCTACTATGAGCAACTAGTATAATACTCGGCTAAATCTATAAAGGCTGTGTGGTAGAAGAATTGTATATAATAATATAGAGTAATATTATAAATATATTATTGTCAATATAATTCATGTTAGTGTTACTAGATCATTTAGTTTTACTATCATTAATGGTTATGTTTTTTCAAAAATATAAAATAAATACACGCAATAGCTATATTATTTAACGTATCTGACTCGGATATATCCACTTGGCCCAAAATAAATATTAAATTAATATCCACTACACTAAACACATTGAAAATATTAAACACTAGCCAACCAAAATCACCCGGACTACACAACACCGCACCAGCTCAAAGTAACTCTTGCAAATAGAGCCCAAACCATACATGGACCTCACCACAAACAGTCAATGATCACATTCGATGTACCTAAAGGATAATTGAGAGAGTCTTACATCAAGTGAGGCAACTGATCAATACAAGGTAGAAGGAATATCAGACCAAATATGATATTAGCTACCAAAATCAAATTGTAGCACCGTATTAGATTCTTTTTTTTTTCCATGTTTAACAAATGTACTCAGCCTACTATCTAACGAGTGAGGTATATTTTTCGGTCTAACCACTTTATTTCTTGGCGCCAGGGTTTATTTGTTTTTTGTTTTGGCACACAAAATCCGATTGTAATTTTTTTATTTAATATTCTCAAACCCACCCAACCCCAACCCCCCCACAAAAAAAAAAAAAAAAAAAAACTTTTTGCCGGATGCGGGACATAACACCTGTGCATAACGTAAGGGACCGTGCCGATGATAATTCTAAAAAATGAACGCATCGTTAGATATTCAGATAGCCTAGGCTACTACAATACTTAGAAAGTCAGTTGTCACTGATCTATTTATTCAAATCTTAAAAAATACAAAAATCACGGTCTTAGGAAAAAGGTAAATGCCTACTTGAACATTTTCCAGGGGCTACAATAAAAATCAGTGTTAAATATTGAGAATTCGAGCACGCACCTACAAAAAACGCTAAAATAAAATAAAATAAATAAAACACGAAGAAATTGTTCATATAGTTAAAAATATATGGATAAATGAGTTTACGAACAAATAAATGTTATCTTTTCTCTTTTAGTATTTATACATTTTTTTTTTGTCTCAAATTAATTGTTCAGAGTTTGCTTACAAATGATCGCGAGAAATGACGGTACCTTCTATAAGAAAAATAGCGAAAACTACAAACCAATAGCGCATAGCATAGTTCTGATCCATCTTTTGACCATCGAACAAGTCTTCACAAAAATAATACCATCTTAAAAACATCGCTATGAGCCATTTGAATTCTTTTTTTTCTGTTACAATTACTGTTTCAAAACATAAAAAATGTGGATCATGTGTGTATTAATTACTTTATTAATTTTGAGTTATGTGGTTTTAATTCTACCGTTATTTTAAATAAAATAAATACTATCTAAGGATAATATGTAATAAATCCATCGACTTAACAAATATTTAGGAGAGATCAAGGCTGATGAATATTAGAAGCCAAGGATATGTAACTCATATTTTAAAAAAGGAAAATGATAACTTGTGTCCTTACGGTATATGTTAAAGTTACTATAAATGAAAATAATGAAATCTTGTATGAGAATATGTGCAATATTTAATGCATGTTGAGAGTTAATTATTTCCAAAAATTGGTACTTAACATGTGCCCTTAGGCAAACATTAACATGACCATTAAAAAATTAATATTATAAACATCAACCAGTAAATAAGGTTTCATTTAGCGCGCCGGATAAAGATATTAGATATGACATAAAATGAAGGAGATGCAATCTTAAAAAAGCTATAATATTAGGAAAAAAAATATTTTGAATTTGGGCTAAAACTAAAACAAGTGGGTTAAATCTTAAAAAATGGGTTATTCACTAATTTGATAAATCTAAAAAAATGGGTCATTCACTAATTTGTTAAAGGCGATAGGTTTGAGCAAAGAGACCCTTAAAATCTTGAGCTAAATCCTACTTTGCTAAAAGAAAAAGGAAAGAGAACAAGATTGTTGAAAATGGTTTATAATGACAAGTCCTTACAAAATTTGACCATTCACTAACCTATCTTCAACCTAATCCAAACTCATGAGTTGTCTCTCATTTTTTGAGAGATAAAATAAATTATCAAATTTAAATTTAAAAAATGTACCAAACAAAATTTAAAAGGTCAGCTCATGCATATTTCAAAAGTGTAAATAAACAGGCCTAAGATTATAGTTTTAATATAATGGGTAATGCATGCAAGGGCGTAGGCATTATGAAACTGTGGGGAGACTAGCTTAAGCCCCAACTTGGATTTAGAATTTGGCTTTTCGAGTATATGTTTTTTTTACAGGACCTCTGTGAGAACATTAAAATTATAAGGTTTTGTTTGTAATTTTTGAAAACTTTCAGTTCGAGATTGTAATAATAATAATTTAGAAAATAGTAAATTATTTAAATGGCCCCAAAACTATTGAGCCAATTTCATCTAATTCCCTTAGCTTTAAAAGCTTCATTTAACCTCTTAAATTATTGACCGAGTTCCACTTTGGCTATTAAAATTGACATAAAATGATCATGTGTATCATATATTATCATTTTTAGGAGTATTTTGATTCAACTACCAAAAATTAATAGGTATATATATACATATGTCATGTTACTATATATATATTTCACTTGGTGCTAATCAAATGCTCACTAAGTTAAAATTCTAGCTATGCCATTGAACCTATTTACGTACATATAACAAATATACATATAGGTCCGTTTCTGGTATAGATCGGTCCATACAGATCGGGGTGTTTTACAATGTTTTTCCATCATAAAAACATTGTAAGTGTTTTTTATGACACAAAACTGTCGTAAAAATGACCGGTCCGTATGGACCGATCCGCACCTAAAATTTTCCGTATACATATATAGAGAGAGAGAAGGAGGGAGATATATATATATCATGAAATTGCACACATATGCTATAATGTAAAGGGGGTTATGTCCCATATATATATATATATATCATGAAATTGTATGCTATAACGTAAAGGGGGTTATTATTAAACCAAGGGACCTTTAGTTCTGACTCCACTAACTTATGATTTTGTTGTATAAACTCCGAGCCTTTTTGCAAATTAGTGAGAGCTACATCACAAATTAATTAACATGACAAGTCAGAAATGTAAAATTTTAAGATGACATTGTTGCCCCTATTTATTACATTAATTATTAGTTTTCAACATCTCTAAAATCAGCTCATAATTTGAAAAGACAATATATAAGTTGTTTAATAAAACATTAAATTAGCTTATAAATATGTTCGAATCATGTTTAAAACCTTAATAATTATGACAATTTTATATAAAATATATATCTAACTTACATTTTGTAAATTATTTAATTACTAAAATGTTGGTATAATGATTTTTTTGATATAAAATCGTATTCCTGGATAATTAAAATCCCAATGTTACAGTATCATATTAACATTAATTTCGCAGTTTTAAATAACCCTCACATCCGTAAATTGGCAGTGAAGGGACTTTAGACCATGGGAATGGAAGCCGGCACAGTAATTTGAATCAATTGGACTCACCTGTTTCAGGTGTGCAACTACTGAGAACCCAAACATCGCCTTGAGTAATGATAGACTGCTGTATGGAGAGGATTTCCAAAGGACTCCTCTATGCCCTATTGCTTCATATATCTGTGTAGAAATCCAAACACATCAATTAACCAACTTCTCACCGTATCAGATATGGTAGACCAAAATAAGGGTAAACACCCAATAGTTCTCTGTAAGGAAGCTGATGAACTTCCTAGAATCCCGATATAAAATGTTTAACCAAAGGGGGAGAATAATAAGAAAGGTGGAAGATCTATAAGGGTGCGTCATAGTGTTGTACTCGTACTAAGCGAAAGATTGGCAGCAACGACCCCATACACAACGAAGTGTTCTTTGCACTGTGGTGCCATGTAAAAAAATACAAGGCTAGCTAGATTAAGGAATCGTCTGATGGTGAAAATGACGATAATGTTACACACCGCTGTGTTTCTCTTCCTGATATCGACATTACCAGAGCTGGGTCCAGATGTTGAATCTTACAAAGACTCTGACGATTGGTGGCAGGCAATCTGATTAAGTGATTTATTAGTTTAGAGTAGGGTATGGAGGTATGATTTTTTTGCCGATGGAATGTTAGATAGTTTTTAGCTATTAAGGTTTGGTTGACCAGTTTGTTGCTGGGTTGTTAATAATTCCTATTTAATAGGGTCATTTAGTTTAAGTTTGTTTTGGTCTCTTAGCTGATAACCACGTTGTAGGAGTTGTTAAACGTGGACTACTTTTTGGCTTTTTAGTTTCAGTTTGTAAGGCTATATATAGCCAGCTCTAGTTCATTAAATAAGTGAAATTCATTCTCCCAAACACTTGTATTCATTTATGTAATTCTCTGATATGAACATTTGGTATCAGAGCAAGGTTATGGGGTTGATTAATCAAATCATGAGAAGCAACAGCTTTCTACACGAGTGACAAAAGAAGAGATGTCGACAAAAGGAAGTTTTGTGTAGCCATCGATCCCAAAGTTTAATGGACACTATGACCATTGGTCCATGCTGATGGAAAAAAATTTACGATAGAAAGAATACTGGACTTTACTAAAACAAGGAGTACTTGCTGCAGCAGAAGGAGTACCTCTGACGGATGCTTAAAAGAAAGCCATTGAAGATCATAATTTAAAAGATCTAAAAGCAAAGAACTACCTATTCCAGGCCATAGATTGATCCATCCTAGAAACTATTCTCAAGAAAGACACAGCCAAGGATATCTGGGAGTCGTTGAAGCAGAAGTATCAACGCACGGCACCAGTCAAGCATGCTCAGTTGCAAGCACTTCGAAAGGAATGAGAGATGCTTCAAATGAAGGTTGGTGAGTCAGTGAACAAGTATTTTGCTCGAACTCTGACAATAGTCAACAAGAAATGAATTCACGGTGAAAAGATGGATGATGTTGCTATCATTGAGAAGATTTTGAGATCTATCACACAGAAATTCGACTATGTTGTCTGCTTAATTGAGGAATCTAAGGATGTGGAATCCATGTCCATCGATGAGTTACAAAGCAGTCTCCAAGTACATGAGCAACGTATGAATTATCATACTATTACAGAAGAACAAGCTTTGAATGTGACCTATGAAGATAACTCTGGAGGAAGAGGTCATGGTGGTTTTAGAGGATGGAGAAGAGGACGTGGGAGGTAGAGTTTTAACAAGTCCATAGTGGAGTGCTACAACTGCCATGAACTTGGGCATTTTTAATATGAATGTCCAAAGAAGGAGACTGGGGAAAATTTTGTTGAAACAAGCGAAGAGATGCTGCTAATGGCTTATGTTGAAGAGAAGAAAATCAGTTTAGATGAAGCTTGGTTCTTGGACTCAGGGTGTAGCAACCACATGTGTGGAAAGAAAGAGCTTTTTTCTGATTTAGATGAGAATTTTAGAGAGACAGCGAAGTTTGGAAATAATTCAAGCATAATAGTCATGGGGAAAGGAAATGTAAGGATCCGAGTCAATGAGATTACTCAGGTCACCACTAGTGTTTTTTATGTACCTGATCTCAAGAATAACTTGATGAGCATCGGTTAGCAAGAGAAGGGACTTGCAATCCTTATTCAAAATATGAAATGCAAGGTCTACCATCCTAATCGAGGGTTGATCATCGAGACCACAATGTCATCAAATAGAATGTTTATTCTACTTTCTCAGTGTCGAAAAAGAGGGCAATATTGTTACAGCATTATGATAGGAGATTCAATTAGGGTTTAGCAACGCTGATTTGGTCACTTAAGCTTTAGTGGACTAGAGACCCTTCAACAGAAAAATATGGTGCATGGACTACCTCAAATAAAGGCCCTTACGAAGTTGTGTGAAGAGTGCATGATAGGAAAGCAGCCTAGAGATCTTTTTTCCAAAAAATTGTACATGGAGGGCATCCCAAGTTCTTCAACTCGTGCATGTAGACATATGTGGACCAATCAAGCCAGTCTCTAACAGTAATAAGATGTACTTGATTAGTTTCATTGATGATTTTAGTAGAAAAGTTTGGATCTATTTCCTGGCAGAAAAATTAGAAGCTTTTACTATTTTTAAAAAACTTTAAAAGTCTTATTGAGAAGGAGTCAAGGGTTTAGTTCAGTGGTTTAAGAACTGATCGAGGATGTGAATTCACTTCTAATGAATTCATTAGTTTTTGTGCTAAACATGGTATACGAAGGGAACTCACAGCGGTATACACACCACAACAAAACATTGTGGAAGAGAGGAAAAATAGGACCATTATGAATATGGCTTGAAGCATGTTAACCGAAAAGAAGTTTCCTAAGAATTTCTGGCCAGAAGCTGTTAACTGTCCAGTTCATGTGTTGAATCGAAGTCCCACATTGGCTGTGAGAAACATCACCCTAGAAGAAGCTTGAGTAAAATCAAACCTTCAGTCTCTTATTTCAGGATTTTTGGATGTGCTGCCTATGTTCATATTCCTGATAATAAGATAACAAAGTTAGATGACAAGAGCTTAAAGTGTGTCTTCCTTGGAGTTAGCGAGGAATCAAAAGCATATAGATTGTTTGATCCAATATCTAAGAAGGTTATAATAAGTAGAGATGTGAAATTTGAAGAAGACGTGAGCTGGGATTGGGATAAAACTTATGAAGAAACCATTTTAGTTAACCTAGAGTAGGATAACAACAGTACAAATAAAGTAGGTAAAGAAGAACCAAGGCGAAATAAGAAGGATCAACAATCCTAAATGGGAATGCAAAAAGGATCGAGTCCGATGAAACAGAAGAAAAACAATCATTAAGCTCAGAAGAGGGAAGAATAAGGAGACCACCAGGTTGGATGCAAGATTATGTAAGTGGTGAGGGTTTATGTGAAGAAGAAGATTATGCATTTCTGGCTTTGTATGCAGGCAGTGATCCGTTAAGCTACGACGAAGCAGTGAAGAGTTATAAGTGGTAGAAAGCTATGAAAGCGGAAATAGATGCAATTGAGAGAAACAATACTTGGGAACTCGCTGTAGTGCCTGAAAAAGGGAAAAAGGTGGGAGTTAAATGGATTTTCAAAACAAAATTCAAAGAAAATAGTGAGGTGGATAAATACAAGGTTCGGTTTGTGGCTAAGGGGTACACGCAGCAACAAAGAATAGACTATGATAAAGTCTTTGCACCGGTAGCTCATTTAAATACTATTCAACTAGTCATCTTACCTCAGCTCAAAAGGGATGGGTTATCTACCATCTAGATGTGAAGTCAGTATGATGTACAACCTCCTGGCTATGAGAATAAGGGAAAACAGCAATGGTGTACAAGCTAAAGAAAGCACTATATGGACTAAAACAAGCCCTTCAAACTTGGTATAGTCTAATTAAATCATACTTTGTAAATCAAGGCTTCAAGAAATGTCCTTATGAACATACATTGTTCATCAAAACTAGAAGTGGAGGTAAGATTTTAATTGTGTGTCTTTATGATGATGGTTTGATATTCACTGGGAATGATGAGAGTATGTTTGATGAGTTTAAGCAATATATGATGAATGAATTTGATATGACTGATTTGGGAAAAATTAGCTATTTTCTGGGCATTGAAGTTTTCCAAAGTTCGAATGGAATATTTATTGGGCAGAAGAAATGCGCACAGGAAGTATTGGAAAGGTTCAAGATGGATGGTTGCAATTCAATTAACAATCCCATTGTCCCTAGTACCAAGCTTTGTAAGGATCATGGTAGATCAAAAATAGAAAGCACACTATACAAGCTAATTTTGGGAAGTTTAATGTACTTAACTGCCACTCGACCTGATTTGATATTCATAGTAAGTCTTCTCCGCAAGTACATGGAATGTCCCATTGAACTTCATTTACAAGATGCAAAAAGGGTTTTCAGGTATTTAAAAGGAACAATCCGTTTTGGAGTATTCTACAAAATGGGATGATTTGAAGATTTACATGCATATTCTTATAGTGACTATATTAGTGATGTTGAAGATCGAAGAAGCACTTAAGGTTATGTATTTATGTTAAGTTCAGGAGCTGTATTATGGTCTTCGAAGAAACAACCGATAGTGACACTTTCCACCACAGAAGCTGAGTTTATAGTAGCAGCATATCGTGTGTTTGCCAAGCAATATGGCTACGGAGAATTTTGAAGCAGGCAGGGAATAATCAAGAGGGTTCTACGACAATCTATTGTGACAACAGTTCTGCTATTAAGCTTTGCAAAAACCTAGTACTACATGGACGCAGTAAACATATCCATGCTCGTTTCCATTTCATTCGAGAGCTTACCAACATGGGTGTCGTGGAATTGACTGATTGTCAAACTCAGGATCAAGTTGCAGATATAATGACTAAACCATTAAAGCATAATGTCTTTGTGAAGTAACATGGTTTAATGGGAGTTTGCTCAGATTCTAGCATAAACTGAAGCAGTTGGCATGCAGTTTAAGGGAGGATGTTAAATATTAGTTTTTAGCTAATAATGTTCGGTTGACCAGTTTGTTGCTGGGTTGTTAATAATTAGGGTCACTTAGTTTAAGTTTGTTTTGGTCTCTTAGCTAATAGCCACGTTGTAGGAGTTGTTAAACGTGGACTACTTTTTAGCTTTTTAGTTTCAGTTTGTAAGGCTATAAATAGCCAGCTCTAGTTCATTGAATAAGTGAAATTCATTATCCCAAACACTTACATTCATTTATGTAATTCTCTGAGATCAACATGGAAAGCATTTTAGGGTATAGATGAATACAATAATGGAATTTTATTTTTTTAATATTAGGTAGGTTTGAATGAACGTATCACTTTTTTTTTATTGTTTTATGTAAGTGTATTTGGATTAATTTTCTCTATCTTTGACTCTGTTTGTTGGATGAGATAACAATTTTTTTAATTTTTATTTAAAAATGGAAAGTGTAGTATAATACTTAATATATTAAAGTCAATACTAAGTTATGGTTCCAAAGATTTATGGATATACCGCTGATGACATAGCTAGTGTTAAATTATTTTTGAAAATTGTAATAGGTGTATGTTTTTGTTCTGTTTGTCTAGTGTTTGCGTATATATTGAGATGCGTAGGTTAAACTTACAATTTGTTACTAAATTAGAAAAAAATAATGTGTTACGTATTAAAAAACTAACCATTATTTAAAAAGCAAAATAGTATACATAAGTTAGTAGTGAGTTTGACATTATGCCTGTTATTAAAATGTGTAAAATTGGTCCATACTTACCTTGTAATTCACCAAATTTGTTCTTGTGGCAGGCCGTAAATATATAGATTTTATTATAAAGTTGAATTTAATAGTTTTAAACATCACTTAAAAAGCTAAAAAATCCAAATATTGTCTACCTAGTTTGAACTAGAGACATTTTGAACAAAAATAAGACTAGACTACCATCATATATACTAGCTAAGATATTACCGGCCTCATATATTGTAACGAAAGATGATTCTCTCAAAATCAAATGCCGTAGCTATGTTATGATATGGTAGTTAAAGTTATAATCATTGCCACCACATATTGACGGATTCAGATACTCATTTAAATGCCTTGGTATGTAACGAACGAATCTCCATCAATCAAATCCCATTTCGAGCATGATACGTTACATCGATCATCAATGCATTTTTGGATTCGAATCCGCAAGAACTAATATAATGTTACTTGTCTAAGTAACATTGTCTAAGTAACGAATGTGTTATGAGACCTCCACAATTGATGCCTTTACAAAACTGAAACTCGACCACATAGCTCACTTGGTATGCATAAAAAGGAATGTCCGAACAAATGAGTTATTTCCACATAATCTTTTTATGTGGATTAATTGATATAAGGAGCCAATATTGAGACTAAAAACAGTTCTATTTTACATCCATTTAGTGCCAGGAAGTCAGCCACGGTCAGGATTTACCTTAGACGACCACTTAAGGGTGAAATAGAGATTTTATTTTATCGTCCTCATTCCACCTAAGCACAACAAGACAACAACCATCTCTTTAACATTAATGAAGGAGCTTTACCTACCTTGTATTCTTACTTGTAGTATGAACTATAAAAACAGGTATGGGATAGTAGCTCCCACTAATTTTCTGTTAAACAAATCATCATTAATAGATTTACATGGTTGATGGTGTTCTGCATTTGGTTCATAACTCCTCAAATCAAACTCAATGAGAAGAATCGAAATAGTTTCATGTACAAAATATTATTTCCATGTATATCTATTGTCACGACTCGGCTCACTTTTATCAATTGCACACCAATGCGGTAGTTAATATTCGTGATCTATCAACTGCACAACACTTCTGTCATAATACCACTCTCCAACAGCCTCTGAAATCAAGTGCAGTGAAAAAAACAAACGTTTAATATTAGATTTTTAGTTCCCAGAGTGTGCAAAAGCTTAAAAATGTCAAATGGTAGTGGAAATTGAGATGAAGTACGTAGCAATTTACCTTGTTATTCACCGTTGAAGTAGGATTTCCTAGCCATTTCTTCTGATGTCGATTAGTGCGATCTAGATATCACTTCACGCACGAGCTCAGCCCTGAAAGCTGAAAATAAACCCTGATTGAACATAGGGTTAGAGAAGATTTTTCAGGACATACTTATGCATTTATGTTGATTATTTGAATTATTTTTGATTGATTACTACTTCATGTGTTCCCCAAATGCCGAACATAATTGAAGATTTTCCAACTTAAATCCGATGCTTTAGTGTACACACCCCAATTTGTTTGACCCCCGCAAGAATTTTAAAAGAAACTCCCATAGAGTTCACATCGAGTCTGAAACTCATGCACACACTAAAACATGCTTCAGAAATTTGTTGCACCACAAACGGGGCATTTGTAACGTGAAAATGCAGTTATTGCACCACAAACGCTGTAGTGGAGCATTTTTAGTACTACAAACGGGGTGTTTGTAGCGTGAAAAAACATTTGTCGCACTACAAATAGACAACTGTTGAGCTAAAATGAGGTGTTTGTTGCAAGGCAAACCACCACTATTGTGGTATGTCGCGCGACAAACCCCCCAAACACCGACCAACCACTTTCTGACACATCAGTCTGTCAGAACTATCACTTCAGTCGTTTGTCGCACGACATATGTATATGTCAAGCAACAATCATCCTGTTGTTGCAGTATGTAGCGCGACAGACCCTCCCGAGCACTATAAATAGGCCAGCACCCCCCATGGGTTGAGGGGAGAGCAACTCCTCACCACAAAAGAGGATTTTTACACTAGACTTTCCTATTCTCTCTCTTATTTTTATAATCTTTAACCCTTCTTCGGAAGCACTTTTGACAATATTTATTTTCGCAAAAGTCTAGAGTCTAATCTTGGCACCCGGAGTGCCACCTTCTAAAGTCGGACAACTGAAAATATTTCTAAAATGAAACTTAATATCCATCGGAGGTCTTATCTGCCGTATTATATTTTCTCTATTTCATTTCTTATATATATCATCGGGAAGGTAACTAAAGTCTCTTCTAGTAATCAAATAATATATCTGCATACTAGTTTTATTGTAGTTTATTTAGTAATCACAGACTTGTTTAATTTTTAATTAAGTTTATCGTATATACTTGTATAATTTCTTATAAGTATTATAAGTGGTAGGGAGTTGACTTGCTTGGGCCAACATAAACCGAAAGTATTTACTTTCACTCTCCTCATTTCATCTTAATTGTTTTAATTAAATCATTTATAGATATAGAATTTTATATATGTTGCTCTGTTCACTTTCTACTTGGATAAACTTATTGTCAAGTTGCTAAAATTCTATCATTTACAAACAAAACAATTTGATAAAATTCTGATAAGATCATTTGTAAAACTAGAAGAAGTAATGACATTTATCATCCGTATAAAACCAAGTTTTCAAAACCCGGACTGATAAAGCTTACTTAAGAATTAAATATGGATATCTTATGTCTTCCATGTAGACTGTAATATATCTGATACACTCTCTTCAAGAGTTCAATTCCACATCAAATCAATTTCGATAAGATTCCGATCTTTTTCAAATTAACCAAACGAGATAATCGATATCGTAACACCCCATGTTTCGATAGGTGTATTTTCCTTAATTTAGTTAGCTATTTTTCCGATTCATTAATACACTTAGACAAGTCCGAATGTTCCAACACGTCACATTTTAGTTATTAAACATTCCAATAAAGTTTCATTAAATTCGGACTTCATTTAGGCATTTTTGAGTATTTAGTAGAATTGAAGTATATCCTTAACGATTCCTACAAATCTCGTTTGTGGTTCACGAACTTTTAGACCTCTGAATTACATTCCGTTTTTTCCAACATGTCATGAATATCTATTAATAATATTCTGGAAAGTTTCGTCACTATCGAAATTGAAATGAGCACTTCGGAGACATTTTTTGAACACCGAATTTCTACTCGTCGGTTGAATTTTAGTCGACTTTGGAGACTCATAACTTCTTCATTAATTATCCAAATTTAACTCTGTAAACTCCTGTAGTTTAATCTTATATTAGTCTACAACTTTTGTTCTTTGACCGAAAGCTAGTTCACGTTCCTCGATGGTCAAAACAGAGTGCAAAGTAAGCCCATTAGCAACAATCAGATTATGCTGAATTTCGGCAGAGCACTGTCTTCGACCAAATTCTAGTATTAATCTATCACGAATTTGGAGAAACTTCCTCTTGTGAAGTTGTAGTACTTTGAATTAGCTTTCCATTGATATAAAGATCACCTCAATCGGACATCCAAGCGAAAAGATATGGCCATCCAAAGTTTAGTGCTGCAGGTCCCATGCGCGTGAACAGTAGCGTGAACAGTGAACAGTAGACCAGCGGGATTAATACCCATTTTTCCTCCATTTTCTGCATTCTTCATCACTTCTCTTCTTCTCATTCTCTCTCTTTCGTTTCTTTTCCTTCTTCTACCTGATTTGAGAGAGATGTGAGGGTGATTGAGAGATGTTTATTATGGCTCATAAACACACCCAAAACACTCATAAATCCATTTCATCTTCTTCCCCACACCAATCGCCATTTTAAGGCTCTAAGTTGCGAAAATTGGGGGGTTTTGGATACGGTACTCCTTCGGCCCGATTTAGCTGAATTTCTTGGAGGGATTAACCTTCAATAGGTGGGAACTTCCGTCTTTTCTTCAATTCCTTGATTTAAATGGTTGATTGAGTAGTAATACTAGACTTTCGGTACCAAAATTGTATTTTTTTTTACATGTTTGTGGCTTAAACTTGTTAAATAAGACCTGAACCTATAGATGAGTATTATATGTGCTGTAGTTGATGAATAAAAAGGCTGATCATAATGCATGTTGCTATACAAGTGTTACTTTGGGATTTTGGTACCGAAATGACTTGATACACCACATGTATGTCTAATAATTGGGATTTTTCCACAAATTACATTATTCCATGAGTATATATAACTTAAAATCATATTTAAACTTTTGGTTAAACATGCATGAGGTGTTTTATGGTATTACTAACCAGTCTAGTATTACTCCTCTTACTAATCTTCACTAAATGTTTGGAATTAAGAAATTTGGTTAGTACAAGTGTGATTCATGGGGAAATATGAGATTTTGGATTATGTTTATTATTATTGATGGTTTTATTGTTGCGTATTTTCGGTATAATAATGGGTTACATAAAAGAAAAGTGATATTCTACAAAATTATTTAGTGTTAAAGCAACAAAGGATATTGTTATTGTTCTTAAAATTTTATAACACATGGATTGAAATGTTGATATGATAAATATTGCCCTGAGTACACTAATGCTTAGTTGTTTGTTGATGATATTGAGATTGTTGGAACCGAATAAGTACCGGTATAGAAATGCTTGAGTTATGTTATTGCACAGACCCATGGTAAAGATGGGGTGCCGAAAATCTGGTTAGTAGTGCACAGGCCCATGGAAAAGGTGGGGTGCGTTTGTGAGTATCTTATTCCATCTAGTACCGGTATTACGTCGAGGAGGAGGAGGAGGAGGTGGATGGATGTTTATACAGCTATCGTGTGAGATACGTATTGATAATTAATAAAATTATATTGATGCTTTATGTATGGTTTTCTTATAAATTTGTATAAATTGGGAATTTTGTTAATAATTGAATTGTGAATTCTCTTATATTGCAGTACAATCATGCATTGCATTTTCCCTTTCCCTATAGTTCCCACTGGGCCATTTGTGGCTCATTCCCTCATTTTTCTTTCAGGAATACATCGTGTCTCAGGTAGAGGTCATCGAGCAGGTCCGAGTTCATCTTAGAGTCTTCTCTGATGCCCCTACGAAATTAGTTTTTGTAGTATATTAAATTGTAGCTATTGTAACTTCTAATTAAGTTTGAGTACTTGCATTATCTATGGGTGAACTAGTTGTATTTATCGAATTTGGATTGTAACGGATTTGAGAAGTATTCTATATATTTGCGTTGTTTATTAAACAGAATGGATTTCTTAGTATTTACGAATACTTCATGCTGAATTTTCGTTGGATTTCTCTACCTTTGATTAAATCATCGATCGTATACTTTCATTTATCTGCTGTTAATTAAATGCAGCATCCGTTAACACCTGCTTAATTAGGCGGGTTGTTACAGATATTGTTATCTGAGGAAACAATACCAAATCGATCTTAGGATTTCAAAATAGATAAGATAAAACTTTTGTCACTAGTTATCAGACTTTGATAAAACCAAATATCGGATCACGGAATACAAGGTTTTCATTCATTTTCCCATTTTTCACAAAATCAAATTTTCATAAGATATTTTCAGAAAGTTGTAGAATATTAGTAAAAGCATCCAAGTTTTTCAACATAGAATAAACATACAAGACCACTAAAGACCGAAAGGGCAGAACAGATGCTTAACACCTTTCCAATCCGTAACGGGTTTTTGAACCCTGTAGAATCCTGATTTCATAGACAAACATGTAAGAAGAGGCTTCTATGTAGCATTTTTCCTTATACAACTCTTTTATCCATTTTCTCATAAGATATACTGGCGACTCTGAGCAAACCCTCCTTAATCTAGAATAGGATAAAGGGACTCCCAATAATAATTATCAACACATAGAAGCAAATGGAACAAACGAAATCATTTATGATGTTTCAGACTCCCAAACCAAGGGTCTCATTTACGTATTCTCACATTTTGTGATGACTAAGGGATCCAAAAATATGAAGGTCTCCAAAATACGAACTTGGCTCCTCTCCATTACTCCTACTGTCCAATTATATCCAAGGGGGTCTAATTCGAAGGCTAAACAAATGAAATTTTTAATGAAACTTGGTAGAGAGATGTCTATAATGAGTAGATCTTTTCCACAAAATTTCATCAAGAAATTCAAACCGAAAGGGGCCATAACAAAAACATGATGCATATGTTCATTTTCAACCATTCAAATTTAAGATTATCATCTCCCATTTCTAGATTGAATCATCAAATGAGATTTTGTAGAAATTTTATAGTGAAACTTGAAGTTGAATAATTAATTAATTTTTATGCATTAATAAAAATCTAATACATTCAGTCCTTGGTTGGATCAAGTTCAATGATTAGACATGTTAATGCGTATCCCACTTTCTTTTTAGCCTAGTTAGGCTAGTTAAAGAGACACCAACTCAAACTTAGGAGTCTCACCAATGAGGGTTTGGAGTGAGTTTTCATTATTTATAATTAAAGGGAGAGACTTATATCTCCCTTTTTAAAAACAAAAAACAAAATAATGACATAGATAAAATAAAAAACATTACATTTGTATTCCCTTAAAAATCATGTCAGATTGGTTGGATCAGCATTGAAACAAATAAAGTGCTTCAATTACCTTTCAAATTAAAATGTTTTCAATTATTGTACAAGCAGTTAGGTTGATATTTGTAATTGGACACATGTGGCTCTGTGGGTGATTAAAATCTCACCAAACCCAATTAGAAAGGAATCAGCCTAGATTGTTCTGCTTGATAACTAGATCTGTAAAGTGACATGATGAACAGTAAGAAAAATGAATGAATGGATGGATAACAAATTCGTTTTTTGGGTAAGTTCCTCTGATGGCTTTTATACCCAATCCGATGGTACATCCTCCTTTATATGAATGTGTTCTTCACTAGCTTAAAGGTTTCAAAGAGATGAATACAACAGTTAGGGTTTTCGTTTGGGACATAAAAGAATGTATGTGAAAATGAGTGTAAAGATTATTGGAATAATGTTGATCCCTCCTTCAACTATGGGTTTTCCCTTCCTATTTATATGTATAGGATAGGGTTACACTAGGGTTTAGGATGAATAAAAATTACTATAAAATGTAAACTTGATTCTTAATCCAAGACTATAGCTGTCCCCAACCATGTCCACATTTGCAAATGTAGTTTTTTCCCATCACTTATCCTCCAGCTCAGCGATCTATATCAATTGACTAACCAAGGTTGGTCGAATATTGGTTACTTTATAGTTCCTAGTCGGGATGGAAATCCTTTCTCCCCATAATTCGGTTGGTGGGCCTATGACTGTGTATTGCTCCATAAATTAGATTCCCAGACATGGCCTTAGTCTAAGCCCGCATCCAATCTTTTACCCCTCACAGGCTCCATGTTAAAAAATGTTGAATTAAGAAAAATGTCAATTCCAAAATGGAAATCAAAATGAAATTACACAGTTATCTTTTAAATTATTCTCGAAGTTATATTAGTTTGAAAGAGAAAATTGCTAGTATATAACCATGACATATAAGCCTTTTTACTAGAAATTAAAATAATATAACACAATTTCTTTTACAATAAGCGCTTTTAATTAGCAGGACAAATATTCCTTTTTATATTTACTCATGGACATATATTTTTGGCCAAAAACCATATGTGCAACATTAATTGAATCTGTATTTTTGGGTTAAGCACAAAAGTCAACAAATGGACATTCATTCTCACCCCCACTATCGCTTCTTATTGCGCTGATTTTCTTATTAAGTTTATTTTCAACTTTATTTTTATTAAGAATTAATTTTTCTGTAGCTTCAACCATATTTTTAAGTAGATACACATACCAATATTTTGTTATGTCATTAACAAAAGTAATAAAATATTTATTAACAACTCTTGTTTGTGCCATTTTTAAATCACATATATCATTGTCACTTAAATCAAGGGGTCCAGAATTTCTTTCAACACTTTGAAAGGATGACTTTGTCAATTTTGCCTTAACTCAAGTTTCATACTCATGTTTATAATCAATTTGGAGTGCGGGTATATGATTCAAATTAATTAGTTTACACAAAGTATAATAATTATCGTGTCCTAATATACTATGTCACAAATTTGAAGATCCAAGTATATAAGCAGAAATGCTAGCTATATTCTCATTATTGATAGTAGTCATACTACCTCATAAAAGGTTTTAAGAGACTGACTCTCATAGTCACTTAAGACCTCTTCTCCGTCTTTTAAGTCTTAAGCGACTAACTATCAGTCGCTTAAGTATTGTCGCATAAACCTAGTAGCTTTAGTTCTTAAGCAACTGAGAAATATGAGTTCGTCGCTTAAGAAACTCTTAAGCCACGGACTCAAATTCCGTCGCTTAAGGCTTAGGCGACTAAAGGAAATAGATTAGTCGCTTAAGAAAACCAGATTAAGCGACTGACAATGTATTTCTCAGTCTCTTAAACTAGGTCACTTAAGCAACTGACAATGTATTTCTCAGTCTCTTAAGTTGGTCACTTAAGCGACTAACATAGCAATTGCCAGTCGCTTAAACTAGCCAGCTTAAGCAACTTACATAGCATTTGTCAGTCTCTTAAGCTGGCCATCTTAAGCGACTTACATAGCATTTGTCAGTCTCTCAAATTGGTCACTTAAGCAACGGACATAGCAATTCTCTGTCTCTTAAGCTGGCCACTTAAGCGACGGACATAGCAATTGTTAGTCTCTTAAGCTAGCCACTTAAGTGACTGACATAGCAATTGTAAGTCTCTTAAGCTAGCCACCTAAGCGACTGACATAGCATTTGTCAATCTTTTAAATGAAGAAATACCATTCCACAAGCATATGCAATTCTAGCAGCCTGCAGGTTTGCCAAACCTGCAATTTAAATCAATTCACACCTGCAATTCAAACTAGTATGATTTCAACAACTATTCACATAAAAATTCAACACAAATACAAGTGTATAATTCACAAATAACATACGAACATTAAATGTACTTCATTTACAACATTGAAAACTTGTTTAAAAAAGATACACGTCTAATAACAAAAGTTGCGAAAGTACAAATTTAGTTAAATAAACAAGTTCATCTCTGACTGGTATTAGAACCAGTCGCCGCCTCACGGGTCTCCTTAAGCTGCCTCACCATCTCATGAATATCTCCGTATTGTCCCTCAAGCTAGCGAATGCGCTCATTCGCTACCGCGAGTTCCTCCTCCTGAAACTTAACCTTCTTTGCCAAGATTGACTCAGAAGCAAACTGCGGAGCTCCACCCCTCTCCTTAGGCAACTTCCGACCTGATCTTCCCAAGCTGGAAATCGTCGTCCCTCTCATCACACCAATCTCTTCCTCGATAACACTCACTTGTGATGCAAGTGGGAGAGCAATCACCGTTTCATCCTCGCCGTCCTCGCGCAGGGGGTGTTCGGCTCTCTGTTCTTCTACAAGAGCCGTCACCCTGGCTCTCATTTTCTCCTGCAAATAACAATCCAATAACAATTAATCCAATAACTCTATTACTAAATTAAAGTCGTATCATTGTCACAAATAAAGAGAAATCTTACTACTGTTTGAGGGTCGTTCTTCTCATATGCTTCCCCATAAGCCTCAACGTGAAGGGCGGGTGCTCCGTTGAGCTCGTGCTTCTTCGCCCTAAAAAAGAACAGAGTCGTCCCCGAACAATGATCTTTCTTTTTCTTTGACCGCCTAATTTTTTTCATTCTTTCGCACAAGGCCTGCAAGACATTTTACCATTTATAAATAAATATACATCATTAATTATATAACATATTCCAAAACACTAATAATAGAGAGAAAGAGAGATAAAGAATTAAAAAAACTAATATAAAGAGATAGAATCAGACATTACCACAAAAGCGGGGTCTTTGAAGTGTTGCAACAGGTACTGCCACTGCTCTGGCCGATGAAGGAACTTAAGAGGGAGGTCCTCCCCATAAGTCTCGAAATGTCACTTGCAGTCGCTTTTCCACTGCTTGTAACGCTCGGCTGCGGCGTCTTGAATAAAGTCGAACTGCCGGTTATCATCAAGAGGGATGATATAGTTGACCTGCAAAATAGAACATAACATTAGTTGAAATCACAAAATTTGTGTAAGTAAATAAAGAAAATAGTAATTAAGTCGTAAAATGAACAATGAAAGTCATTTAGTCGCCCTTACCGAAAGATAGATGTAAACAATCTGTTTATGGTTCTTGGGCAGCTCCGCATATATCTCGGCTAGCATAGGAACTCTATCTCGCACGCAGCTGCCTATGTCTCGTGAAATGAGGCTGTGAATCGCCTCAATCGCCGTCCCCCTGTGCTCATCAGAGTACTCAATAACAATCTTCCCCCCAACCCTGACCATTTGCTGGGTCTTGGCACCGATCACAGGACCTCTCCTCTTTTTGGAGGCCAACGTACCTACACAAAATGACACAAAGTTAATATAATCACCATGTATTATAAAAGTAAGTAGTTCTTAAAGTTTTTAACGAATACCTGTGAGAACCCGCATTCTGGTCTCCCGGGGGTCCTCGTGGGCGGCGATTCCGTTGTTGCTTTGAAAATCGATTTTGAAAAGAATAAGAGTCGCCAGTTTGTTTTACTAAACAAACAAAAATGTTCGTGTAAAAGAGACGTATTTATGGACTAAATATCCTCTTATACACAATGTATGCGAAATTAGTTGATTCGAAGGTTCGGGGATTAAGTTAGAATCGGGAAGGTGTTAAGCACCCAATTTTTCCTTTCGGTCTTTTGAGTAG
Source organism: Lonicera japonica (assembly GCA_021464415.1). Taxonomy (NCBI): domain Eukaryota; kingdom Viridiplantae; phylum Streptophyta; class Magnoliopsida; order Dipsacales; family Caprifoliaceae; genus Lonicera; species Lonicera japonica. The sequence continues at coordinate 10,604,102 of CM038468.1, read as the reverse complement.
GATATGCGTATATTATAATTCAGTTCTTGCATGCTATTGCTATTACTTTACAGCTTTTTGTGCTTGCCTTAAAAATCGGAATTTTGGGGATGGGATGAAAACGACGTGTTTCCTAATTCGCCCATAATTTTAAAAATAAGTGTGTGTGTGTGTGTGTGTGTGATTTGAAAAAGAGAGCTTGACAATAGTAAATGCAATGAAACAAGTGATTTTGTAAAGTATTGGGCTTTTTGGAAACTGATTCAATGTGGAATCTTATACTCGATATGATATGAGACGAGTTGACCGATTGTATACCAAAGTCTATTGATTAAACCGGTACAGATGGCAGTAGTGCTCTCATAATCGAGTGTTTATCACATACACATCGTAATCTATGAGTTAGATTGGATATGTAGCGATTATCGATTCTTTCGTATAACGATACCGCTAATCCGAACTTTTGAAAAAGTAAGAAAGTAATAATACTATTTTGGAATTGGATTAGGATTTATTATACGCCTTTAGTTTTGAAAAACAATTTGAAAATGGGTTTTGAAAAGCTATCAAGTGGTAGAAATTATGCAGGCAAGAATATAAATTATAAAACTGACGAATAAATAAAAAAAGAGAGAGAAAATCACACCCGAGCCTCCTTGGAGGGATAGAATAAGGATCTCTTGGTGTGTACCACGAAATCCCCTTGATTTTTGATGAAAATAATGAATGGAGGGGGGGTCTATTTATAGTTGTCAAAATACTTGGAGAGCAAGAAAAGAGATTGTGATTAGGACTCTTGGAACTTATCGCGAAACCTTCCCACCGTTGAATCATCCTGATTTTTGGATATGTGTTGGGAATAGAACTCTTCTAGATTTTGTAAAATGTTCAGGTCGATCAGATTTCGGGAAGGTTCCCTTTCGTTCTGATTGGTACGAAGAGTTTGTGTCCGCGTAGGAAAGGTAGTTGTTGTAGACAAGGTCCCTTGTTTGAACGACAAGTCGGGTTATAACCGTTGGATCATGCTGAATTTTGGATACGTAATGCCAATATAGGTATTCTAGACTTTTTCAAAAATTGGATACGATCTGGGTTCGGGAAGGACTCGGTATCCTTGGCTTGGTACAAAGAGTTTGTTCCCGCGTAGGAAACGTACTTGCGTACAACAATCTTGACAATTGAACTTTCAACCGTTGGATTATGCTGATTTTTGAATATGTTTTCCCTCAAAATGTTTTTTAGCTTTTTTCCAAATTTCAGGTCGATCAGAATTCGGGAGGGCCTATATTTATTTTAATTTGCTACGAAGGACATTTCGACTAGAATTGCAGGATAGACAAATTGTTTCTTAATGATCCCATGTCCGACAAAGCTGAATTTTGAATATATTCTTTCCCACAATAAGTCCTATCTACTTACCTAACTTCAAATAATTTTAACTTCGAGAAGACCTCCATTTGCTCACCCGAATCAAACTCATGATTTTCTGAATTTTTGGAGACCCGACCGTCGAATTGAGTTGATTTTTGAGTATGCTACTCCTTTTGATAATGTCTAACAACTCTCAAAGTTTGAGGATGATCCAAATTGCGTAACTCTCCTTTCACAAGTTTCCAGGAGTTTTGACGGTTTTCGATTCCGACAATTTTCGATAATTCTGCAATTCCTCATTCGGGGTCCTTTCGGCTTTCTTCTTTGACCTGTATCACATATACATAGTATGTGTGCTTCTAATAATGCTCGTGCATGCATGTGTGTACATTTCTTTAAAAATTAAGATTCTTGCGGGGGTCGCAAAATGAGGTGTTCACAATACCTGAAACATTTAAATCCAAATCTTTGCAGCGAATGCTGCAAGCAACGGAAGTACCGGTGCTAGCGTTGCTGGCGGTGGTCGATGCTGTGGCAGAGGCAGTGGTCGGATCGACGGGAGGGGCGGTATCCATATCGGGGCAAATGATCTCGACGAAAGGTCCCGGATCTCAAATGTTGTGGTGGTGGTGGTGGTGATGGTGGAGACATATCCGTCAATAGAACATGTGGCTGTGGTTGTGGCTGTGGCTATGGCTGTGGCATGGAGCACTGCATCAAGGACAATCGCAACTCATTTTTGTCCTCGATTTGACTCAGTTTCTTAGATTTGCGACTCAGCTTCGGAGGCATCGTCAAATGCACAATAAATGGAACTCCTTTTCTTAGATTTGACTTAGTTTCTTGGATTTTGACCTTTTTTTATTTGCTCGAATTTCATTTCCAAGCCTTGTAAATGGAACTCCTAAATGCACAATAAGTTTAGTAAAAAGAAAAATAATTTGTAGTTTTGTACATGCTTAAATAATTTGGCAGCATGTGCATGCTTAAATAATTTGGCAACAAGTGCATGCTTAAATAATTTCCAATTTTCGTAATTATCTTAATTATCTTTAAGTATTGGGATGTCTTCTACAAGCACCATTATCTTAGGTAGTGGGGGCACTACTTTTCTATGAGTACTAACATAGCTATAAATTGGTGTGTAATAGCTTAAGCCTTTGCTGGACTATTTTTTCAATTATATGAAGATAAAAAAAATTGTGGTTTTTTCAAGCATTTGTTACATATTAATGGTGCCAATTTAATTACTACCTGCACATGCATTATATGTTACATAGTGAGGATCATTAATTTACCACTGGACACCCCATATTTTAATTTCGTGTTTGATATATAAAATAAATTGCTGCAAGCCTGGTACAATATTTTCAATAATATTATATATACAGACACACTCGTACTAAAAAACAGAAGGTTCAGATTAAAATTAATTCACCTAAAATGAAAGCCAAATAAACATATGCAGTTATATTCACATATAAAGCATCAATAAAGTAACCTTAAAACATATACTACTAATGTTACAAACATATCTACATCCTTTAAAGTCCATCACTGTCTACATGGACTACACTACTAAAAAGTTCATATTATATTCTATAAACATATATTTGCTAAAAAAATAGTGCTAATGCATCATCTTGCAGCAATAGTGGTATAATCATCTTGCTATAATCGTACTATAATCATCTTGCTAATTCATATTTGTAGACACCCCGATCCGCGACCCCCGCAAGAACCCTAATGACTTTTAAAAACTACTATTTTTGGAGTCCGGGACCCACTCGAGCACCAGAAACTATCCCGAAAGGGTTTGTTGGCCAACAAACCTATTTTTAAGTGGGATTGTCGCATGACATATCAGTATGTCACGTGACAATCATTGATATACCGCGCGATAATCACTCCTTTGTCGCACGACAAACCCCTCTGACCCCGACCAACCACTTTCTGACACATCACAGTGTCAGAACCCATCACTTCAGCCGTTTGTCGCGCGACATTGGACACATTGTCGCGCGACATATGCCCCTTTTGGGGAAGTGTCGCGCGACAATCTTCCCCTAGCAGTATAAATAGGCCAATACCCCCCAAGGGTTGAGACAACAACTTGGGATTGAAGAATTATTGGCTTATATCTGATTTTCTAGTCTTTCATCAAGCATTCTCGATTCTTGTCTTATTTTTAAAGAATTATCGAATATATTCACGACACTCGACGTGTCCCATCTCTAGAATCGAATTCTCAGAAATATCTGAAAAAAGAAAAGGTCAAATCGCCGGAGATCTCTCTGCCGTATTATATTTTTTTTCTTATTATTATTCTCGTCGGGAAGGTAAAGAAAGTCTCTTCTAGTATTTGACATTAAATATCTGTATACTTGTTTTATTTCTATTGTTTTGTCCACGTTTTATTTGAATAAACTTATTGTCAAGTTACAAATAGTCTACCGTTTTCAAAACAAAAGATCCTGATAAAACCATTTGCAAAACCAGAAGAGTAAGTACATTATCATCCAGATAAAATTCTATTTTCAAAACCCGGACCGGTAAAACTTACTTAGGAATAAGAAACCCGGTATATCATATCTGTTTCATAGATTGTAATACGTCTGGTAGAACTCCCCTCAAGAGTTCTAATTCCATATTGAATTAGTTCCAACAAGATCCAAACTTTTTCCAAAACAAGTCAAAACCCGAGAAAAATCGTCGTTATCTGAGAAATAACACGGTAAAACTCCCTCTAAAGTAAAACAACTCTTGTCACTTATATTTATATGTATCTTTCCTAACACTAAACATTGGATCTCGGAACACAGAGGTTTTCATCCATTTTCCCGTTTTCCCAAATTATGGTTTTTTTACTTAGAAAGTAGTAGACTGTCAGTAAAAGCATCAAAGTTTTTCAACATAGAATAAACATATAAAAGACCACTAAAGACCGAAAGGGCGGAATGGGTGCTTAATACCTTCCCAAATCGTAATATAGTTTTCGAACCCTATAGAATCCTGGTTTCGTAGACAAACGTGTAAAGAAAGGCTTAACTGTAGCCTTTCCTCTTACACGACCTCTTTTGTCCGTTTTCTCGTAAAGCGTACTGGCGATTATGAAGGAACCCTCTTGCATCTAGAAATAGAACATAGGAACACCCGATGTGAACCATCAACCAAGATACTCCAGCAAAAGGAACAAGGGAATCCGTTCCGACGTTTTAGACGCCCAACAAACGGGGACGAGACCCGGGGGTCGCATTTGCGGAATCTCACAATATTATATTCACATAGATCAAAAATTACAGTTCAAAATCGTCAGATCTTTGTAAATCCATAGAAGAATTTAAAATTTCCTTAAGATCTCTAACACCACAAACTTTCAAATAGGGCCCAAACAACAGAATCACAAAATAATAAATTAAAAAAGCCGAAAAATTACCCAACAAACTGAAGCAAATATACTGTGTGTAAGTTGAGAGTGGGAGATTTCAATGGTGTTGGGGAGGATGATTTCATGGAAAAGTGGTGGTGGCCGGAGTTTGAGGGAAGACGGTGGGATTTGGGGCTTTGGCGATAGTGGGGCATAGAAATGGAGAGGAAGAAAAAAAACTGGGAAACCAAATAGAGGGAAACAAAAAACAAATCTGAAAAGAGGGAAACAAAGTAAAATCTTAAAAGGGGGAATTGATGGAGGGAAAAGTGAAAAAAAATTATAGGGAAACCAAAAAAAAAATATAGAAAGAATAGGGAAACTGATAGAGAAAAAACCCAGCTAAATATTTCGTTTAATAAATTTTCCTTGAGCGACAGATATATATATAATCACAAAAAAAGGTAAAAAAATCCTCACTAGAGATGCACATTATTTAGTCACTCAAAAAATACTGAAGAATCCGAAGATCATCAGCACCAAAATTCAAAATAGTACTATGAAAATATATATATATATATATATTTAAGTATATATATATATACCCACTTTTGTTTTCTTGCTCCACGTGTAAAGCACTATGTTAGGAATTTAAATGGGTTTGGCCCATTAATGATGTGCAAAGCTTTATGAAAGGGCAGTGGGTTTTTGATTAAAAACAGAAAATCTTTTAACTTTTCAAAGCTACGTTCATAATTGTTTTTTATTTAATAAAATCATTTATTTAAAAATCTTTTATTTTTGTAAGAACTAGTTAATTAAGTTTTTTGTAAACAATTTTTGTAATAAGAACTAGTTAATTAAGTTTTTATAATAATAAGTTTTTTGTTAAAAAAAAAAATTAATTATGCCTATTGTTTATCATGGTGGGTGGGGTTTAGTCAAGATCCATCATTCTTAATGATTGTGAAAGTAATTTCAGTAATGATCTTTCCATTGCAAAAGGTACAAAACCATATGGGTAAGACTTAATGTTTATCCACCGGTAAAATTAGTCTCTTAGAAAAAATGTGATCCACGTTCATGATTTCCGTTGTGTGAAGAATAATTTTCTTTTTATTTTTTATTTTAAATAATTCATCGATTAACATACTTTTTTTTTATTTTTCTTTTACATAATAATAATAATGATGATGATGATAATAATAATAATAATAATAATATAAAATAAAATAAAATTTATCCAAAAATAGCCACGCGCTCTCACGCGTGACACCTCTACTTACAGTCTTCTATTGGTGGTTGTTCTACTCTCATAACTTCTCTTCAACGACAATTAGAAACTCTACAATCACGGGTAACAGCGTTAGAAGCTTGATTAGGAGGAGGTTATTCTAGCGCTAACCCATCCCTTGTCTTACCTCCTCTTGGAAGGTCAACAAGATTCCTATCGTCAGCCAATAATTTTGCACCTGAGGTTGTTCCGACTACCGTGAATCTTCCATAACCTGGAGTTCTTTCGATCAATGGAGATATGTTGGGATATCCTTACTCCGAAAGCTTATTCCAGCTCCTCATGTTGATAGGAAATGCTGTATCTAATATCCCTCCGACTACCATGAACCTTTCAGAACACAAGGTTTTTTCGACATATTCGAATATGTCAGATTACCAAGCTCGTTTGGAAGGTTTTTCAGGGGATCTTCTCATTTGGGGTTTTGTTGCGGAGGTTGCCGGCTCATCGAATCCTAACCGGACAGTTTTAGGATATAATTCTTTTGATTATCCTTCTTCTGACCTCAGTGCTATCTTGAATTTTGGTACTGATGATCGTAAGAATTTTGATTTTTGAATTTTTGAACTTTTGATTAATGTTTTTCCTTTGTAATAGTATATATTAGTTAGTTTGTATTGTAATCTCTAGAATTTTAATAGCAATGTAACCCATTTGGGATTATTATATAGTTCAATAATATAATTTTTCTACTTTTATGTTGTTTAATTTCACTAATATGCCTACCAACATAAAGGCCTGACTTCGGAAAATTATTCTACAAACAATATAGGTAGTAACCAAACCTGAACGAATGAATACTATCTCTACCAATGCCGTAACTTCAAAACTCCATAAACGACTAATTATTCTACAAACAATATAGGCCAGTCTCTTAAGCGTAGTCGCATAAGATTTCTTAGGCGACTAACAAAGGATGGTCGATGAAGTACAGTCTCCTAAGAGCCTCCTAGGCGACTAATTAACCATAGTTGCTTAAGTGTAGTTGCTTAAGATCTCTTAAGTGACGAACATAGGTCAGTCTCTTAAGTGTAGTCGCATAAGGTCTCTTAGGCGACTAACAAAAGATGGTCGATGAAGTATAGTCTCCTAAGAGCCTCCTAGGCGACTAATTAAATCTAGTCGCTTAAGTGTAGTCGCTTAAGCATGCTTAAGTGACGAACTTAGGTCAGTCTCTTAAGTGTAGTCGCATAAGGTCTCTTAGGCGACTAACAAAGGATGGTCGATGACGTATAGTCTCCTAAGAGCCTCCTAGGCGACTAATTAACTCTAGTCGCTTAAGTGTAGTCGCTTAAGCATGCTTAAGTGACGGGTAATAATGTTAGTCGCCTAAGAAGTGCTTAAGCGACTGCTCGAAAAAAGTCAGTCTCTTAAGATGATTTTTGGTGTAGTGTCATTATATTCAGTTTGAACATTCCATCACTCATATACCCCTTACTAACATACATTTCATTCTTAGAAAACAAATTTATTTGATTTAAACACTTTATGAAATCCATGATTATTAAGCAACAATCCAGACACTAAGTTCTTGCGAATTTCAAGCACGTATACAACATTGTTCAAAGTTAGGTCCTTCATGTATGTCATTTTCAACACAACTTTCCTTTATCTCTTAATTTTAGAGGTGGCAAAATTCCTCATATACATTTTCTCCCTATTTTTGATAGGTTGAAAAGTGGAAAACAAGCTCCTATCAAAGCACACATGACGGGTAGCACCAATGTCAATCCACCATTCCTTCGGGTTTGAACCCACCAAGTTCACCTAAAAAATTATTGCCGACAAATTGATGTTGGAAAAATCTTTAGAAATGCCTTCAATAACATTAACTTCATTGTTTCTATTCATTTTAGGTAGTTTTCAATCAGTAGATTTGTTACCCATCTTGTCACAATTGTAGCACTAGCCTTGAAACTTTTGGTTTTTGGAGATTCTTCCTTTAGTTCCCAACTCTATCTCTTTGCCTTTGTTATTATCTTTAGAGATTTGACCATACTCCACAATCCTTTTGGCACATTGACAATCTTTCACAACATTTGCCTTGGGTGGAAAGTATTGTTATTGACCCTTGTATTTTGAGATCCCTTGTAATTGTCTCCTATGCAAAGTCTAACAATCAAATTGTTGACTCCTTTTTTTCTTTTATTTGTGCTTTAAGTAATTCCTAAATTCTTTCCATGCCAAGGGTAGTTTCTCAATGATACAAGCCACTCAGAAGCTTCCACTTAAAGATATCCCTTCGGCATGTATTTCATACAAGATTAGTTAAAGTTCTTAGACTTGATTAATCACAGTCTTGGAATCAACCATCTTAATTATAATCTAAGAAGCAACCCATGATAAGTTTTGGGATAACTCAAATTGATATGTTTGATTTTCCTTTTTTGCAACACAATCAACTCATGAAATCTTACAATTATATAATTTGTATTCTTAACAATTAAATTGGTTGAAATTTGCATTTTCTAAAAAGGTATTATAGTTAATATGATACAATCAATTTGTGACACAAAAGGATCGCGTATTCAATATGGATAGGAAATGTTGAGTTAGTATGAATGTTGAGAATATTGAGTTAATATAAATGTTGGATATATAGTCCAAAAGCTGTATATTTTATTGATTAAGTGATTGTTATCGCTATTTTACAATGATGTACCTCTTTTTAGCCATGTCTTTGACACAAAAAAAAAATTAAAAAAATTAAAGAAATAAAGAAATCCTTTAGTTTTAGCTTCTTCTTCCCTCACTTCAATTCATGGCTTGGCCTTTACTTACTGTATATTATCACCTTTATACATTATATAAGTTGTACCTTATAAAACGCACTTAGCAGGCCACATATCCAATTAACACACTCATTAAAAATTAAAATAACAACAAATACCCGATAAATATGGCATTGATCGATTAACATTTATACAAGTGGCTCTAAAACCAACTTTTCAAATTGGCTAGCTTTGGGAAGACAGTGAAAAAGTGGTTGGTATCAGATTTTGGAAAAAGTTAACTCCACATTCATGGCATGTTTCCAACACGTACAACCTCAATTCTCCAATTAATAAATTGCAAGAAACATTTCTTTGCATTAACCTTGGAGCAAAAAAGATAGAAAATAGTTGAAAAAACAATATATTTTTGTGAGAAGTAGAAAATAAGTTGAAGAATTGGATGTGGTGGGATGTTCTTTTACTTTTTTGCTTTTTCCATGGAAAAAAAATTCTTCAGGTGGTGGTGAATAATTTCTGTCCACAAAACAATAAAGGTGGATAGATGACATCTACTTACAAAACTGACCATGAGATGGAGAGCATCGAATCTCACCAAATTGGCAAATTCCTGAATTTATTTTTCAACCTCTCATAAAAATGAATTAATTTTACTATCATTTTTCATGTTGTTATCAAAGTGACTCTAATCGTTCGTAATTTAGTTTGCTTAGTAGTATATACAATATATTAGTGTTGATCTTACCACAATCTTGATTAAAGTCATCTAATTAGTGGTGGACCCATATATATGAACACATCAGTGTTACGTTTGTTTGTGGACCAATTTTTATTTATTCGAAAACCATAGCGCAAAACAATAAAAAAAAAAAAAAAAGAAAAAAAAAAGGAGGGCTAGAAGGGAATTTCTCCTAATCATATGATAATATTTACACACAGCAAAATAATACTTCGAGATTAATTGTGAAAACAATTAAAATTCAATCTACACTTCTATAAAAGTGGTTCTTGTATTGCAATTAAACTCTACACCTTCTGAGTTTCCAAACAGTTGGGACAAGTGATAAATTTCTTTGCGATTCAAATAAGTATTTTGATTTAAATAGCAAAAACACACCATACCTAGCAATAATTCCCTGTAGGAGAACATTAAATCATTAGTCATGGGGACGAATGTGGATCATGCCCTGCACATGCACTTTCCATCCATGTCTAATGGAACATTTACTTTTTGACAAGTATGGGATGCAGTGAAACTTTGGGATCGTTTCAGCTGAAAAATTATCAAGGATGCGACTCAAAAAAATAGCAAACTTTAAAGCTCCGTTTGATAGGAACATGGAAAATGAAAAGAAAAATAACTAATTTAAGTGAGAAGATGGAAAATAAGTTGAGGGATGTGGTAAGATTAACTCTTGCTGTTTGCTTTATTCCATGACAAAATTTTCTTTGGGTGATAGTGGAGAAAAATTTTCCACAAAATATTAGAGGAGGATGGAGGACATAAACTCACAAAAATGAGTATGAGATGGAGAGGATCTCACTATATGCCTCAACTTATTTTCCATCTTCTCACTCAAATTAGTTGTTTTTATTTTCATTTTCCATGTTGCTATCAAACGGAGTCTAAAGGATAGAAGTATTAATTACCCCAAATAAAGTATGAAATAGTACTTAACATAAAAATTGGATAAAACTGATTGACATAAAATTTCAGGAAAGATGTTTTGATTGAGAACACAATAATGCGTCACTTGTTCAGCAGTTAGCATTGATTTGTGGAAAGGTCTACTCGTGATGGACCCAATTAGCTGCCCAATTTATGTATTAGCAACTGACACTGTGTAAATGAATTTCAAGTGTGTGTCCCCGCGTTTGGAAGTACTCAAATTGTTACTACCCTGCCGGTCTTGAATGTATGTAAAGGGTAAAAACATAAGGATAATAACTAAAGTCAACCAAATGTTATGATTTAGTTCTTAATAACAAACGTTTTATGTTTTAATTGTTATATATTTGATTTTTTTTATGACTGAGATACTTATACGCACAAAATAATAATTATTCAATAAAAAGCCGATAACCCTTCCATATGGATCGAACTCAAGACTTTCTTGCTAGGAGGATAAAGAGTATGATAATGATGTACACATGTCAGAGGTTTTAGCTCCAGTACACTTCACATTATAAATTTCCCTTCAATTCTATTCTTGAATTCCATCTCAACACACTCAATTCTTATCTCTCTCCCTCTACGTTCTCTCTCTCTCTTTTACACACACATATTCAGATTTGAATTTCGCTGCGACTCAACTAATGGAAATGGCTAGTGCAAGATTCATTTGCGTCATTCTTGTGTGTGTTCTTTTCTTGCTCGAAGGAGAAGTTGGTTCAAAGGTCCCAATAACTCGTCTGAAGAGTGCTGTTAAGAAAGGAGCTGGTTAAGAAATCCAACTTAATTATCCGTTTGAATAAATCATCTCTCTATTTCATTTCAAATTCGAGTAACTCTGGTGGAATTTAATTTTAAAACCATTTTCGTCAATTCATATTTTCCAGTTTGTTTGGATGGTAGCCCTCCAGCCTACCATTTTGACGAAGGTACAGGAAAAGGAGCCAACAGTTGGTTAGTTCATTTAGAGGTAGGTTAATTATATATATATTCACATACTTATGTCACACTTAATTAGACCATATATAGTGGGAAATTAAGGAATGTACCTCCAGTTATAGTTGTCTATGTTAGGTTTCTGAGACACCTAATTCTGACTTTGCTCCAATTGCGCGCCCAAGAGCACTTAGTTATATATAAAATTAGTGCTATATTGATCAAAGTCTTCTAGCCTATTCAATCTGAAAACTTAAGTACGTTTCTGATGGAAACCAGAGGCACATATATATAAGGTATGGTAGAGACCCTTAATTTATATTATAGGATCGATCACGGTTATTAGTTAATTTCCATCCAAGAAGTAACATATCTCTATCGAATACTCGACTCCCAAAAATTTGAACCCTTATTACGCATGATCCATAATAATATAGTAAATAGTAAATAAATAAAATATGCGGACCACTTTAAGTCTCAAAAGGAACATGTCCAACAATATAAGCATTATTCATAAGCTGTTAAGTGTTACATTTGTTTTCCCTGTATCTTACACAAACATGAATTTTAATCCGTTGACAAATTCAGGGAGGAGCATGGTGCGAAACAGTTGAAAAATGCAGGAATCGCACGCATGCTAAAAATGGTTTAGGTTCAAGTTTTCTAATGAACAAAACTACCTTCAGGGGAATTCTGAGCAAGACACGAAAGGTATAATCCAAGTAAGAATTGATATTGCAAATTTATGATGATGGTTCAATTTAATTACTTAATTAATTGGTAGTTATTAATTAATTAAACTGTGTACTTTGAGTTTTCAGATTTCTATAATTGGAATAGGATTTTGGTAAGGTATTGCGACGGAGCATCCTTTACTGGAGATGTGGAACAGGTGAATTGGGTATGTGAAAATTATCTCATATTAATATATACGTAATATTCAGCGTTGTCATAAGCTTTAAGTTAATTCATATAGAATTAAAACTAAATATAAGACAATCTAAGTATATATACATAGTTGAAATTACAAAATTTACTATGGTTATAAAAGTTTGAGAGGATGAAATTGAACTATATGGCTCAATTTACAATATCTGCGTTAAATTTAAAATTTTGAAATTTGTCAATTTTATATGTAAGTAATTTACAAATTAGACAATTTAGAGAAGTAAACATGCACCTAATCTATAATTTTGTTTTGAGGTGTAGAGATTTCAATATATGTGACTGATTTATTTGTCCAATTTTATTAGGGTAATTCCAAACTTTACTTTCGAGGAGCTCGGATTTTCGATGTTATTGTCGAGGACCTTCTCCAAAAAGGAATGATTAACGCATCCAACGTAAGTCTCTAGCTCTCTCTCTTGATCATGCGCTCGCGCACGTACATAATATTTTTTTTAAGGATTCTAATTGCCGATTATATATGTTAGGCTCTTCTCTCAGGAAACTCTGCTGGCGGGTTAGCTTCCATAATACACTGCGACAAATTCCGAGCTTTCCTACCCTTCACTAGCAGAGTGAAATGTTTTTCAGATGCTGGTTTTTTTATGCACGCGTAAGCATCATCAGTATTAATTTTCTTGTACTGAAAATTGTTAACCTGTGTTTCTAACTTTTGTATGAATTTTCGAATTTTTATATTCGTTTCATCGTTAATTCGCAACTTTGTATGTAACAGGAGGGATATTTCCGGAAAATATCATTACCAAGAAGTTATGTTTGATAGGGTGGTCAGCTTACATGTACTATCGTTTTCTTTTAACCTTTTTTTTAGATTAAAACATAATGTATTGATTAATTAAAATGTGATTTACTGATATCGCCTGTAGGGATCAATTAAGAATTTGCCTCGGGGATGCACTTCCAGGATGAAACCGAGTTTGGTTAGATTAACAAATCTTTCTAGTATAAATTATACAATTTTAAATAGTTGAAATAACCGTAAATTACTATCGTTTCAGTGTTTTTATCCTCAATTCATTGTCCCAATGATCCATACGCCTCTATTTATTTTGAATTCGGCTTATGATGTGTGGCAGGTTAGTTCGATCTCCTTACATTCCATAACAAGGCCTTGTCTTTTTATTTCGCTAATGTTTATTGATGTTCGATCGAGTGTATCTGTTTTCTGATTCTTTATACACCATATATTTTTTTTCTTATTTTCTGAAGGTTCCGTATATTCTGGCATTAACAAATATTGATGCTGGTCGCTCTTGGGTGGGATGCCAATGGAATACAAAAAAATGCTCTTCGAGCCAAATAAAGATATTGAAAGGTAGCCATGTTCATTCCCGTGTCTTAATTACTTCAAACTTACATTCAAAAATTAAGTATCTTCCCCAAGTATATATTACTAGAATTACCTTATGTGTACCAATATATTTTACATTAATATAGATGTCCACAACTGTCCAAAAAAAAAATTACCACAAGAAAAATGCTCTTGGTGAAAATGTATAGGAGCAAAAGTATTTTCACCATTGTAAGTCGCATTTTTAGTGGTGAAATGGTGATCTAGGGACAAACTCGTCATTAGAAAAGATGGAATTATTTTGCAACCACTTGGCATGAAAGCTTTTCGTGCTGAAATGGTGATCTTGGAGCAAAAACACTTTTCCCGTAATACTTGATTTGAACTATTAATTTTTAATTGATTGATTTAGATTAGCTAGTTAATAGAGTCATCGGCAGAGAAATAATTTCCTCTGGCGATGACTTAAAATATGAAATGATTATGACCCCTCTAGTGATTTGGATGGTCTATCTTGAATGGTTGGGACAACAAACATCCATCTCGTTTGTATATATTTTGGAGACCATTATATTTTCGGATCCCTTAGTCATCACTAAAGCATCGGATTTAAGTTGGAAAATCATCAATTATATTCGGCATTTGGGGAACACATGAAGTAGTCATCAATCAAAACAAATTCAAATAATCAACAGGAATGCATGGGTCCTGAAAACTCGCATGGGGCTAACCCTGTGTTCATCGATCGAGGGTTTATTTTCAGGTTTTAGGGCTGAGCTCGTGCATGAAGTGATATCTGGATCGCACTCATCGAGAGGATATTTTATCAATTCCTGCTATACACATTGTCAGTCTTTACATCAAAAAAAATGGCTCGGAAATCATACTTCAACGGTGAATAACAAGGTAAATTACTATGTACTTCATCTCAATTTCCATTACTATTTGATAATTTTTTAGCTTTCGCACATTTTGGGTACTAAAAATCTAATATTAAACGTTTTTTGCTTTTTGTTTTTTCACTACAGTCGATTTCGGAGGCCGTTGGAGAGTGGTATTATGACAGAAGTGTTGTGCAGTTGATAGATCACCAATATCGATTACCGCATTGGTGTGTCATTGATAGAAGTGAGCCCAATCGTGAAAACAACTATACATGGGGTTAATATTTTTGTACGTGAAACTATTTCAATTCTTCTCATTGAGTTTGATTCGAGGAGTTGCGAACCAAATGAAAAAGACCATCAAAGCATGTGGAATATATAAATCTATTAATGATGATTTGTTTAATGCCCCCCTTTACATTATAGCATATGTACATACATATGGCATAGTCAGAATTTTAACTTAGTGAACATTGATTAGCACTAAGTGAATATATATATATATATGAACTTTTTACGATGCTTTTCTGACATAAAAACATTGGGGTGTTTTTTAGGACGCAAAACAGTTTTTAAAAGAAACGGTCCGGACCGATCCGCACCTGAAATTTTTTGTATAAAATAATATGATATAGGTATATGTACATATTAATTTTTAATAGTTAAATCAAAATACTCTTAAAAATGATAATGCGTGTGTGGTAAACATGATCATTTCCTGCCAACTTTAATGGCCAAAGTAGAACTCAATAATTTGATAGGTCAAATGAGCATTTTAAAGGTAAGGGACTTATGTGAAATTGGTTCAATAGTTTAGGGGCCATTTAGGTAATTCACTTTTTCCATAATTATTATTACAATCTCAAACCCAAAATTTTCAAAAATTACAAACGTAACCTCATCGTTTTATTGTTCTCACAAAGGTCCTATAAAAAAAATATACCTGAAAAAGCAAATTCTAAATCCAAGTTGGGGTTTAAGCCTTGCCACAGTTCCACAGTCCCTATGCCCTTGCAGACGTTATCCATTATATTAAAATATTAATTTTAGGCCTATTTATTTACACCTCAAAAATATGAATGAGCTGGTGTTTTAAATTTTGTTTGGCACGTTTTCAAATTTAAATCTGATAACTTAATTTATCTCTCAAAAAATAAGAGTTCCTCATGAATTTGGATTAGGTTGAAGAAAAGTTAGTTAAGCTGATGGCCAAATTTTGTAACGACTTGCCTTTACAAACCTATCGCCTTCAAAAAAATAATGAATATCCCATTTTTCAGGATTTAACTCAATTGTTTTTGTTTTAGCCCAAATACAAAATTAATTTTTTTCCAATATCCTGCTTTTTTAAGACTAATCTAACTAAATTGTGCTTATTGAATGATAAAATTGTTATCACTTTCATTTTATGTCCTATATATATCTAGTATCTTTATCCGCCGCGTTAAATGAAACTTTTTTTACTAGTCAATGTGCTTATAACATTAATTTTTGAAAATGTGAGTTATCCTTGGCTTCTAAAATTCATCGTCCTAGATCTCGTGAATAATTATTAAGTCAATGAATATATTACATATTATTCTTAGATATTATTTATTTTATTTAAAATAACGGTAGAATTAAAACCTCATAACTCAAAATAAAGTAATACACATGACATTGATAGTGTTTTGAAACAGTAATTGTTAGCAATTAAGAAAGCGCTAATTAATATCGTTGCCATTTAACACATATAGGCTTATAGACGTGGCTTTAAAATATAATTTGTAACACAAAAATAAAATATATTCAAATGGCACATAGGGATTTTTAAGTTGGGATTATTGTCGTGAAGATTTGTTCGATGCTAAAAAGATGGATCAGTACTCTGCCATACGCTATTGGTTTGTAGTTTTCGCCATTTTTCTTATAGAAGGTACTCTCATTGTTCGTAAATTCATTTATCTATATATTTTTAACTAGGGTAATTTTATTTTTATCGGCAAGATCTTGCAGTTAATCTACGTTATTAAGTTAATCTGGGTTGCCTATTAAATTAATCCGCGATGCGTGGATAAACTTACAAAAAAAAATAATATTAATTTAATTTTTATGAATATTATTTTATTAATAATTTAATACTAAAATATCTACTAAATTAATAACTATATCCACTTTAATTAATAAAATTGTTGTTTACATCCACGAAGTTATTCTTTTCACACTTATTTTAGGTAACTTCTAATTCACCCTACCAAATTCTAAATAAAACTTTCTTCTCACTTGTGATTCCTAAAAGCCAAACATGCTATTAAATACACTTTTTCACTTGCCTCTGTTTTCAGAATACATCTATTGCCAGCATGAGTTGATAAAATGCCCTGCCATTATCTTCTTTCTTTCAATTTTCTTACATATTTTCTTAAATAACTTCATTATCTTCTTTCTTTGATTTTATTTATTAATCAACAATCTTACAATATATATATAGCAACTAAAGTTTTTTTTGGTTTGCCTTGTAGTGGGATTCCATTTAACTTACAACTCACTCTCTATATCCCCTTGTAAATGAGCTCTCCTCCTATTTATAGGTGAGGTCTTCCCCAATGGACTGTTGAGATCGATTCAATCCAACAGTCTAGATTTACACTCCAGAACTTTCTATACAAATATCTTTAACTAGATTACTATAGAATAATATGCTAGGAATATCTAAAACTAGGCCACTCTACAACATTCTACCAAATGGGAGGCTCTCGTTTCTCCATTTTTCTATAAGGTTCTAGAAAATTCCGTAAGCCTCCATACTATTCTTGATTTTTCCCGATTACCTTAGACAAAATCGAGCAGGCCGTGACACTCTCCCCTGCCTAATCCAAAGACGTCCTCGTCGCTTCGTACTGCTTCAGTTTGTCTTCGAATTTCCACAAGTTGGCTTGCAATTCCCACATTGCTTCGAACTCAGGCAATCCCTTCCACTTGATTAAGAATTGTTTGCAATGAGGTACTCCACACCTTCGAATCTCACGTTGCTAAATTATGTTTACCAAGACATTATGGGTTAAACATTCCTTGTTTCTAGGTAAACAGCAATTCAAGGACGGCCTTTTGAATCAAACTTTTATAATAAAATAATTCCCAATTTATATCCTTTTGAATCAAACTTTTATAATAAAATAATTCCCAATTTAAATCCAGTAATATAATCTGTTGATAATTTAAACATAGAGAGATTTGGGGTGTCAACAATTAGAAATTAAATCTTTCAAAATATATTAAAAAAGAATTATATTTGGATTAATAATTTTAATTAAAATGGAATCTTAATTTGTGAATTATAAATTAATTTTAATTGGTGGATATATTTATTAATTTTGAAAAGGGTAATTTTGTGACACTTTATTCAAAATTTTCATGATTTAATGGTGGATTAATTGCAAAATCTAACGGATAGAAATAAAATCACCCTTTTAACTATATGAACAATTTATTCGTTTGTGTTTATTTAACGTAACACTGATTTTTATTGTAACCCTACCCTCACTCCCTCTTTCCTTTCTCCATCATATCCACGTAGCTGATTACCATTGAAAGTCGTCCACAACCAAAGCTGCATCCATATACAATGGCACCACACAAGGTATACATTTAAAAACCAAACAATGAGTACTTCATCTTATCCTTCACACTTATACTAAGCCATTTAACGACTTCAACACAACTGGCTGCCACTACAACATCCATCAACACATAAATAAAAAGAATTTCATCACTCATCCACAAACAATATAAGAACCTCCACTAAGGTTGTAAGAAGAAGTGTAAGCACCTACCAACATAGGATTGTACCATCACTCAAAAACAAACAAACCTCCACTAAGGTTCGAACCATAAGAGGTGAATAACACCTATCAACAAAGGCCAAGGTGAAACACCCTTTAATTAACACAAATGGTGGAACAAATCCTATAAACAAAATAAGATGATATAGTACGTAAAACAAAGGGCATAGATGACAATCAACAAACAATAGGCATAAGAGGATGCTACAAGGCTCCAAGA
Source organism: Lonicera japonica (assembly GCA_021464415.1). Taxonomy (NCBI): domain Eukaryota; kingdom Viridiplantae; phylum Streptophyta; class Magnoliopsida; order Dipsacales; family Caprifoliaceae; genus Lonicera; species Lonicera japonica. The sequence continues at coordinate 10,585,569 of CM038468.1, read as the reverse complement.
ATAATGGAAAGCTGTCAAACCAAAGGAAGATCACAAAAAATTGAAGGGAGGTACGAATCACAAGTTGTGGCTGGCTTGAAATATGTTGGTAGTACAATGAAATTCTGGAACTAGGATTTCTTTTAACCCTTTGTAGCAATAGCAACGCGACCAATCGACCACTAAACCAAGAAACCACGAACACTTTTCACTAAAAACACTGTTCATGACAAAAACCGCAATTGTTCAACACAAATGTTCACTATAATCATAACGAGCTACTGTTCGTAAATACTATAGTGATGTATTGTTCACACAAGTGTGACGATTTATGGTTCATGGCATAGTTCACTAAGTTGAAAAACAAGGTGTGTCGCCTGCCGGCAGATAAAGGGGATCTTTTTTGAATTCCTATGATACCAAGTTGAGATCATAGAAAAGAGAGAAATATTATTGAATTGATTGTATAAAACTATTACAATATAGACCATTTATGTAGGGTTATGAAAATGATACAAATAAGAAAAATGTAAAATCTAAGCAACCTAGAAATTTAGAGATTGCTAGTCAACTCTTATAACTGGCAACCGTATAAATAACAACTAGCAGATATGTATTATATATGTTAACAACGCACATGCTACTTCCATTAAAAGAAACTAACAGTCTGTTGCAATTTGGACAACATTGAAAACGGGTGAAAACTTTATTGAAAATAAGTGCCAAAATTGAATATATATATATATATATATTGTGGACCAGAGTGATAATACACATCCATATATAATACAATTTCAAAGAAGAATGCGACAATTGATTATGATGGAAAAAAATTCTCTTACCAGGTATTCTTAGTTCTTACCACCAAGGGTGTAGTTGGGAATACCAGGGTCCCATGGCCTCTCCTGAAATTTTAAAAGATTCAAGGGGTAGTTTTGGACATTTTGTAGGATTTTAAACTACAAGGTTCAAGTTGTAGTTTTGATAAATTATAAGGACATCTTTGTAATAAGAGAAAGAGAAAAAAGGATGAAACTTGATTGGCCGTCCCAGAGAAGAAAAAAAATAACTAGTCTAATTTTGGAAAACCTAGGCCTAGATTAAGAATTGATTTTGTGACTTGTATCATACTTTGTTTTGTCTTTTGTCCTATGATTGAAGTTAATAAGTTATAGTAATTAATTGTCGATTTTTATTATTATTGGCCAGAAGTTGAATTTTTTTTATTTTTTTTTCAAATTGATAGTCTTACTTTTCTTTTTGGGATGACTAAATTGATAAGTCTGATTTTTTTTAAACATAATTAACATACCAAATCTTATAATTATATAATTAAGGTGTACTCTTGAGACAATCAACTAGGTTTAAATTTGTATTTTTTAAAAATAAAATATTGAAGTTAATGTGAGAATCAAATTGTGAGATGGAAGGCGTATTCAATATCGTATGGATCAAAAATATTGTGTTGTTATGAATGTTGAGAATATTTAGTTAATATAAATCTTGGATATATGATATATAAGATGTGTATTTTATTGGATAAGGGTTTGTTTGATAATAATATAAAAAATTATAACAAAAATAGTTGATTTTGTAAGAACTTGGAAAATAACTTGAGGCATGTTGTGAGATTTCTTCTTACTTTTTGGCTTTTTCTATGTAAAAAATTATTTTTGGGGGTTGAGGAAGAAAAACTTTCCACACAAAATAATGAAGAATGGGGATATCTACTCATAAAAATAAGTATGAGACAAATAGCATATCATCACGTGCTTCAACTTATTTTTCAACATCTCACATAAATCAAGTGTTTTTCTTATCATTTTCTATATTATTATCATTATTTTACAATGGTGTATCTTTTTTTTAGTCATGTCCTTAACGTTTGCTGGAAAAAAAATTCCATTAGTTTTAGCTTAGTTTTCACTCACTTTAATTATTGGTTTTGTCTTTACTTAATTATCGTATATTTTTACTAAGATATATTATATGAGTTGTACTCTGCGAAATGCACTTACCAGACCACATATTCGTCTACATATATATACATTAATGCGTGCCGTAAAAATATGTGATAATTATAAATACCCTATAAGTATAGCGTTATTCGATTAAGATTCATACAAGTGACTCTGAAACCAGGTTTTTAAATTGGCTAGGTTTGAGAAGACAATGAAAAAGTGTTTGGAAACAAATTTAGGAACAAGTAACTCCTCAGCATGGCATGTTTCCAACATATCCTCAATTTCCTAATTAATTAAAATCATTTATAGCCTTACTCTTTATTTAATAGGTCTATACACATGCAATCTGCGTGTATTAGCATTAACCTTGGAGCTAAAAATTGAAGAAAAATTAAGTAATGTATTGCCTAGGTTGATTTTAGAGTTTTGTTGTGGAGTGACATAGGGTGATAGAGCAGGAGTGGCAGGTTGGAATGGTGGATACGAATTGACTGGAGGGCGAAAACCAAGAGATGGCTGTTAAGTACAACTGTTCATCGACTCAATCATATTTCGATTGGTTTGAGCCAACCCATTTTAAAAGAACCGAACTAATCTTCATTTTTCAAAACCATGGTGGGGACATCTCAAAAGTAGGTCCTTAAATCTTTCCCATGACTCGTAAAGTTTTTCATTATCCTCTTGACAAAAATCGGATATCTGCCTTCGAAGTTCATTTGTCTTTGATATGGGAAAAAATTTAGTAAGAAATTTAGAAACCAAAGTCTCCCAACCAGTGATGGACCTAGAAGGTAGCGAATTGAGCCAAGCCTGTGCTTTCCCTTTTAGGGAGAAAGGAAATAAACGTAGGCGAACTGACTAATGTGCCAAGAAATTGGTACATTATAACCCACTAATTTATACTTTGGAGAGCATATATTTTTATATTTTTCAGGTGTTTAGAATTAAGTTGGAAGATTACAAAGCAAAAAGAGATTGGCTGCGCACATCACTTGTATTCAAGAAATTTCTGGCATTAATCTGTACAGAATTTGAAGAAAACTCCAGAGATAAAAGTTTGAGATCTTTGAGTTAGCTACGCGTGGGAGAAAACCTTGCATCAATCGAACTTCGGAAAAGAAAGTTATGGCCAAAATAAGATCAGTGCGCTAAAAAATTAATTCTAGCGGGAATGTGTTAATTTAATAAATATGTGATTTTTTGACATAGGGGAAATTTTAGTAAAAAATAATGGGTCAAATGGGGAAAAATAATTGCCTTATGAACACTCAAGCCATCATCAGGCTAGAGAATCAAATGGGTCAAATGGCGAGTCAATTGGGTGAAAAAGAGAAGGGAAAATTTCCAAGTCAACCAATCCCGAACCCTAAATGTGTTTCTTCGAGTGGATCAGTTTCTAACCCACCAAATGCACAAACACATGGGCAGGTCCAAGCCATTAGCACACTTAGATCGGGAAAGGTGGTTGACAATAAAGTGAGTTTGCCGGATAGCGAGGAGGAAGAGAAAAAAGAAGAGCAAATTCTAACTGAGGTTGCTCCTACACCTCAAGTTGTGAACCAAGCTCCTCCTGCTAAGCAAATAATTGAAGATACCTCAAGTAGGACTTTTGTTCCTAAAGCCCCATTTCTCGTAGGCTTAAAGACAATAAGAAAGGTACACAATTTGAAGAAATTTTGGAGGTGTTTAAGCAAGTCCAGATAAACATCCCATTACTTGATGCAATAAAGCAAATACCTTCTTATGCTAAGTTCCCTAAAGACTTAGTCACTCAAAAGAGGAAAACAAATGTTCCGAAAAAGGCATTCTTGGCTGAACAAGCGAGCTCCATAATTCAATACAGAATCCCTGTCAAGTATAAGGACCCTGGCTGTCCAACAATCTCCTACAAGATTGGGGATAATCATATTGAGCGAGCTCTAGTAGATTTTGAGGGCCAGTGTAAATCTACTGCCATATTCTTTGTATGTGCAGTTACACTTAGGAGAGTTAAAGCCGACTCCAATGACAATCCAACTTGCCGATCGGTCAGTGAAAATTCTTAGGGGTGTCATTGAAGATGTTCTGATAAAGGTAGACATTTTTACTTTCCAGTGGACTTTGTTGTCCTTGACACTGAACCTGTTCAGAACATTAAAGGCCAGATTCCTGTGATTCTAGGGCGACCATTCCTTGCTACTTCTAACGCCCTAATCAATTGCAGAAATGGAGTAATGAAAATTTCTTTTGGGAATCTCACCGCTGAGCTAAATGTATTTGACATTAGCAAAACCTCTATAAACACTGATGATGATGATGTTGGTCAAGTTCACTTAATTAATAGTTTAGTAGAGGAATCTTTTCTGCAAATTTTCAAAGAGGACCCATTAGAGGCTTGTTTGTCTCATTTTGGTTGCGATTTCGACATAGATGAATCTATAGAGCAAGTCAATGCTCTCTTGGATTCAGTACCTGTCATGGGTACACAATCTTTTTAACCAAAACAACAGCCTCTCAATCTTTCATCAACTCCTCGACCTCATTCCATCAATGAACCACCAAAGCTGGACCTGAAGCCTTTATCTGATAATCTGAAATATGCCTTTCTCGGTCCAGCAGAATCTTTACCGGTTATTATAGCTTCTGACCTTAATAATGCTCAAGAAAAGTGACTGCTTGAAATCCTTCAAGAGCATAAAAAAGCTATAGGGTGGTCAATCACAGATTTAAAAGGGATCAGCCCGTCAATTGTAATGCACAAGATTCACTTAGAGGAGAACTCGAAACCCTCTCGTGAACCACAAAGGAGGCTGAATCCAGTGATGCAAGAAGTTGTTAGGGCCGAGGTACTCAAACTTTTAGATGCGGGTATTATCTACCCAATATCTGATAGTGAGTGGGTAAGCCCTGTGCAAGTAGTTCCCAAGAAATCGGGAATTATAGTGGTAGCAAATGAGCATAATAAGTTAGTTCCATCTCGTGTTCAAACGGTATGGCGTGTTTGTATTGACTACCGAAAGTTGAACTCGATGACTAGGAAAGGATCACTTTGCCCTTCCTTACATTGATCAAATGTTGGAACGGTTAGCTGGTCATGCTTACTATTGCTTTTTGGATGGTTACTCCGGCTATAACCAGATTCCTGTTGACCCAGTTGATCAAGAAAATAAGTCATTCACATGTCCTTTTGGTACGTTTGCCTACCGACGCATGCCTTTCGGGCTATGCAATGCATCTGCCACTTTTCAGCGGTGTATGATTTCCATCTTTTCTGACATGGTAGAATGATTCCTAGAGGTTTTCATGGATGATTTTTCTAGCTTTAGGTCTTCTTTCGAAAAATGCTTGGAAGACCTAGCTCTAGTTTTAGAAATGTGTAAAGAGAAGAATCTCATACTTAACTGGGAAAAATGCCATTTCATGGTACAAAGAGGAATTGTTCTTGGGCACATCATATTTGAAATGGGAATTGAAGTGAATGATAAAAATTGATAAAATTAATAGTTTGTATACCAAAGTGTTGCTACGGTCATAGTTCAAAAGGGTAAAGTGTAATTTACCCATCATCTTAATACTAAAACAACCCCCAAAAGTTGATGGCGGGACTTGTAATACCCCTGCCTTAATCTACAGGACAACACCCGTAGTTAAGACCTGGAGTGCTACTAACCCATCTTAGATTAACTAAAATTGGTAAATATGTAAATGTATAAAGAAATTCAAACAGTAATATCATGTGTCTTAAACAACAACTTCATAATCATGCTGATGATGATAGCACTGTACATGAACATGCATACGTGCCTACAGCCGTTACACAAAACTAATTAAGTAAGTCCAACATTATACAAGTCGACTAAGTAAAGTTAAGATAATATACAATACTTCGGGCTAGCCGTGGCTTCCAGAGATAACATATACATAACAAAAATAAATCCGTATCAAAGCCTTCTATATCGATCCTGAACCCGCCGTCTTGTTAACACCACACGTCCCCTGTGTATTTGTATTATTTTATAAAACAGGGTGAGCTCACAGCTCAGTAGGGGAAAATATAGGGGATAACGTGTTTGAAAAGCATAATCATAAATTTCGATAATAGTTTATACTTCACTAATCAATCCATGAAATAATGCAATATGATGATAATCTACTCCTTACCCATCAGTCCAATTAAATAACATGATTTCATACATAAATAATGCATGTCCATGCATATGCAAGTTACCTCCCATTGTATCAACCATTACGTCGAATCACTAGAATATGAGTAAACCAAGATAGCAAATGATATGAGTCTGCCTGTCTAAGATCATAGCCGATCCTTATCAGGATTTAGAACTGGACTGAATCATAATTGTAACAATAACCGTACGCCTAACTGCCCCGCCAGAAGATCAATACGTAAACATTCATAATGTGGGCCTAACCGCCCCCAAAAGACATAAGATCGAGATCATAACATGACCTCTCCGTTTCGAGTGAATATCAACAATAATAACAATTTGGTCCACATTCCACAATATCACATCAACAACTCATTTCCATATCAATCAGAATATCAGTGTCTTGCCGTTGTCTAGATTTTTCGAACTACTCACCGCTACTTTTAGACAGCCGACGACTTGCTGACCCCCCGGAGGTTTAGGAATTTTTTAAACCAAGGGTACCAGGCCCTCCCTATTTTTCATACCGACAAGCACTAACCACAATTATTCCCCTTTACCGACGGAAGGCCCAAATATAGATACTGATAACTATGGGCAACATCCCACCTTATAACATAGCTAAGAATATATCCCCATACACATGAAGAACTCCCTGAAGATAGATAATCATATGTTCAACAATGCCTAAAGAGCATAGAATGCCATCCACGTCATAGAGAAGAGATATAATTCTCCCGTGAGACAAATACCATGCCATATGCCGTAAGAATGCTCTAGACTTGCCACAAGATCATCAAGATGCTGGGTTGACACAACAATGATGCATAGCTTGCAATTCATGCTCTAAATGTGAACTAGAAACAACCTATGTCACTTAAACTCCATTCATCATGTATCCATATTCCTTAGCGCATACATAACCCATTTACAAATCCACTTGAATTCAACCAAGCGTATATGTCAAAGGAACATTACTTATTAGTCTATATTACATATATGTCAAGTTCAAGTTGCATATCTTATTTCAACTCATGCATCATATATACAATAGAAACCACATATGCCATATAAACTCTAACCAATTCACTTTCATGTTATTTGGTGTATACAAAATTCTTTATTAATCATTTTCTTGTCAAACCAACATATATATATATATATCCAAAGAACATCGACATGAATCAATAACATGTGATCATAAGAGCTTAGGAGGCATATCTCACTCCATATCATGCATAATTCATAGATATCAATTAACTTGATATTTCTTAATAATCAAACATGCATAAATCATTCTTGTCTAATTAATATCAAGATAGATATGCTTTATATATCACGTATGTGTATATAATCATCAATTTATCAGTAGATAAAATTATACTATCAAGCTTTTTATGAAAATAAGATTTAGAACCCTTACCTTATGTTTGTAGACCAAAGGAAAGAAGAAAATATGATAATCGGAGCCCGCCGGAGAAAATTCTATAATCCTTGCGTCGCCATGCTCCTAGAATAGTAAGGCCCTCGACTTGGTGGAGTACAAACCCCAACTCACATGGCCAAAGCTCACACTTAAACTCCCATGGAGAGAAACCAAGATTAGAGATGATGAATAGCGAAGGATAAGAGGATTCAAATGATTCAAAGCTTTAATCCTTGATCGGGGATGAGAGATGCGTAGAAATATCTCTCTTTCTCTCTTTAGAACCCTCTGGAACTCTCTAGAGCGAAAAACGGGTGAAAATGGGTGAAAAACGAGCTTTATTCAGTTTTAAGTCAGTTACTTCAGTAGTGCTTGCGAACCGGTATGCAAAACCCTTAGACCGGTCCGCGGGATGCAAAATTGGTGATTTTTAAAGGCTGGACTGGTCTGGAAAAAGGCCAGATCGGTCCGTGCATGAGTCTGGACTCCCAGAACGGTCCGCGTGCAATTTTTTACCCAGGTGCACTATTCTTGTTTCAGCCATAAGTTTTGACTCGAAACTCCGAATGAGGTGATCTTTATGTTCATGGAAAGTTAATTCAACGATCTACAACTTCCTAAGAGGAAGTTTTTCCAAATTATGGATATATTTTTTTCAAAAATTTACAGAAAACAGCGCTCTAGCAAAGCGCTACCGAATGACTAGAATTTTGCAATGGGCCTAATTTTGCGCCCTTTTTTTACCCTACGAGGAGTGTGAATTGGACATCGGCCAAAACACGAAAGTTGTAGAATGGAACAAATACTAGATACTTTTGTGAACGAAATCTTAGTCTGATAAAAAACGAAGAAATTACAATAGCTCAAAGATAGCTAGAATTAACAAATCGCGAAGAACCAAAACTTCTTATTTACCAACCAAAATCGATTTGAACGACCCGAACCACCAAACAATTACTAACATGAGTATAAATAAGCTAATATAATTCAATTTAAAACAATTTAACGCACGGGGTATTACAGGACTTGTTACTATAATAATATTTATTGAATCACGTTGAATTAGCACAAAAAACTAATTTCTTATATTACATTTTTTTTAATACAATCGATAATCTATCCTACTTTTAAGAGAGAAGACACTTAGAGAACACGTCATTCACATGGATTGCCACAACTGTAAAAAATTAATATCCTTGACATACTTATTATAACGATAATAAGTATACCATTTGGGTATATAGATTGTTTGCGATTTTAATTACATACTAGCTTACAAAAAAAAATATGTAAATTACATAAATTAGAAATTACCCATTTTTACTAATTGTGAATATCTATTTTTTCTAGTATGGAAAACACCTAAGAGGAAATGAAAATAGCAAAAACTAAAGATAGAGATCTAAAACATGTCCTTTTACTTGTTAGGGTATTTGCTTTCATATTTTCCTTTACTTAGTTTATGTTTGTGTTTTTGGGTTGATGTACGCTTCATCTAAAAGTTTTATTTCTTTTGTTTTTGGCATTGCATTATGTTTGGGGTTGTCTTATAGGTACTTACGTATGGTATTGGTTAATATATCAAATATCAACGACCATAAATACTTACAATTTTAAAATATGCCAACTCCAATTATATTAGCTAAAACCAACCCAAATACAACAACAATAACAACAACAAAGGGAAAAAAAGTTATTATTTGAACATACTTGATGCAATTTTAATTGTTGAAAACAATAAAAAGAACTGCAAATAAATTTTATCTCATATTTATTTTATATCAATAACTGTTTAATTTACACCCGAATTATTTAAAGCCGCATTATATCACTTCAAATGTTTATCTATTTTTGTAATGAATTTTTGTTTTATATAACTGAGTTATGGGTCATACTTTACTATAAATTTGGAGTGTTTGTAAAACAGTTAAAATGGAGGGCCAATTCATAAATTACATTGAAGTTTCAATTTTATAGGTAATGTCTACTACAAAAAATATATGGCTCTAAATTGATTGTAGGTTTCAAAAACTCATAAGCGTATGTGAGTTCATCATTTTCCTAGTTCCTTTTTTTTTTAAATTATATCTTTAATATTGTAGAAATTCAAGGCTAATTTTCAGTATCATGAGTGATTTACTCTTAGTAACTTAACTTAAAAATTAGTTGAATCATTTAAATGTGTTAATTTAGTTTCTTTCTTTTTTTTCTATCTACTTTGCTTCTTCAATTATACTTGTCAGTACTTGCCCTTCAAACATATAACTCTTTTTTTGGGTAACTTATATACCATTAATATTATTATTCATCAATGTTGTCAATGTAATTCTTTTATACATTTAGGAAAAAAAATTTCAAGCATCACATGGATACACATGGTACGCAGTTGGCTACAAGGGGAGGGGGAAGGAAAGAGGGATTCCCATAGCTCGAACATGAGCATGGGGTGAGGAAACACACCCCTTTTTCCACTCTGTTAGTACCCCATGTGTTATATATACGTTTAAGAATTAAGCATTGGTAAAATATGAAATATAAAAATAATTTGTTTTTATTGGTAGTGTTACTTGTTTACATTCTTACTTCAGAAATTGCCTATTCAGGTATTTACTTTCTTAATTATTTTGTTTTTGATTTTTCTAGTCATTGTTTTCTCATTGATGAAGACTCTTCATTGAAGGAGTTCGTCTGATCTTGTTTTTTATGTTTCAGAGCACGTCTTATGAGTATTTATCTTTGATATCACCCGGCTTTTCCAAGGTTTGTCCTTATATTGTGAGACACATTCTAGTCTAAAAAAATAACTGCACCCATTTTTTTTATTGAATCAAAGAGAAGGCAAAACCCTATAAAACATAAACGAACATAAATGAACACACCAAACAAATAGTGAATCTTGAAGTTGCGTAATTAATTGATTTTTATGCATTAATAAAAAGCTACTACGTTTAGTCCATGGGTGGATCAAGTTCAATGATTAGGCACATTAGTGTGCGCGTGTTCCACATTTTTTTAGCCTTGTTAGGCTATTTGTAGAGGCACCCACTCGAATTTAGAAGTCTTACCAATGAGGGTTTTGGAGTGAGTTTTCGTTATTTATAATTAAAGGGAGAGACTTATACCTCCCTTTTTTAAAACAAAATAAAAAATAATGACACAGATAAAATCAAAACATTACATTTGTTGTATTCCCTTAAAAATGTTAATCAGATTGGTTTGATCAGCATTTGAACAAATAAAATGTTTTCAATTGCCTTTCAAATTAAAATATTTTCAATTAGTGTTTAAACAATCAGATTGAGGTTTGTAATTGGACACATGTGGCTCTTTGGGTGATCAAAATCTAACCAAGCCCAATCAAAAGGGAATCAGCCCAGATTGTTTTGTTTGATAACCAGATCTATAAAGTGACATGATGAACTGTAAGAAAAATGAATGGATGGATAACAAATTTGTTTTTTGGGGTAGGTTCCTCCGGTGACTATTATACCTAATCCAGTAATACGTCCTCCCTTGTATGTGTGTTATTCACTAGCTCAAAGGTTTCAAAGATATGAATACTATAGGTCAAAAAAACACCTTAGAAGGGTGAAAAGGGTTTTTAAAACTTAATCCGATTTTAAAAAGATTTTAAGTCTATATAAAGAACTAAGCAAAACAAGCAAGCAATCCCAATCAAAAGTAATAATATGGCAAGAAAATATAGAGTTATAAATAGACTGATTAAACCGAATAAGCCAAAGACTTTTTGTTCTTGTGGTTCAGATGTTTAGACCATATGTCTGTGTCCGAGTAGTTCCCCCAAGAAGTTCCACTAAACTGATTTTCTTACGAGTGAAAATCAAACCTCTTATAAGTATATTTGCCCTCTACACTCACACAAGAAACACCCTTGCTATTCTATAAGAAGAACCTTTCACAATTTGATGAATAAAGTTTGTTTGGTGATGAACAACAATATATAGTAACTCTCACGTTTATTTAAAGATTACAAAATAAAGCTCACACTAGAGTTATCAAGTTTGATCAAGATTTATAACTCAAATGATGAATGATTAACCAAAACAATTGCTTGAATCTTTGAATAATGAAGATTAATGAAAAACAGAGATGAATAGTGATTAAAGGTAGTTTGAAAGTGTCTTAGATGTTGTATATATATTCCTAAACAAGATATGGCCATTTTAGAGAGTTTATAGAAGCTTGGTGCCAAATATGGTAAAAAATCAGAAATTCAACAACTATATTTTTAACCATTAGTCGACTGATGTGCATAGCCCATCAAGCCAAAAATTCAATTCTAATGCTTGGGGGATGTTAAAAATGTCTTCCTAAGACACTTATTTTTCATGACAGCTCAAAATATGCCCATTTGAATTTAATATGAATTTATTTGAAAACTGGATTTTTGTAAAATGATGTTTTCAAAGAGTTTTAAATTTAAACTTGTTTATATCAATCTAAGAATGATGTAATATTATATTTGAGCTATAGAATTGATAAATCAAGAAACTTTACAATAAAAACTAAACACTCAGTCAATTGAAACTTAATAAGTCTTTGAGTGCTTAACAAGTTTCTTCGGTTCTTCACTTGTTTTTGTACGTTGATCTTCAACAATATGTGTATCAGTGCTTTCTTTGATCAAAGGTGTTAAATGAGCCAAGCCAATATGAGTGGGATACTTGTAGAAGATTGATCTTGATTTCGGTTTGTCGGTTTTGTTCCACATAAGATGATAATTAAGATATGGCTACAAATACTTCAACACACATGTTAAATTACACAAGATTAAGTTGTTATTATTATCAAAACAAGATTTGTGACTTTAAGCTCAATAAATACAACAGTTAGGGTTTTCGTTTGAGACATAAAAGAATGTATGTGGAAGTGAGTGCAGAGATGATTAGAATAATGTTGACCTCTCCCTCAGCTACATGTGGGTTTTCCCTTTCTATTTATATGTATAGGATTGGGTTACACTAGGGTTTGGGATGAATAAAAATGTTCATATTTGTCCTTAACAATGTTCACATTTGCGGATGTAGTTTTTCCCATCACTTATCCTCAAGCTTAATGATCTATATCAATTGACCGACCAAGGTTGGTCAAATGTTGGTTACTTGATAGTTCCTGGTTAGAATGGAAGTCCTTTCTCCACGGCATTAAGTTGGTGGACCTCTGACAGTGTATTGCTCCATAAATTAGATCCCCAGACGTTTCCTTAGTCTAAGTAAACTTCTAATCTTTTACCCCATACAGGCTCCATGTTAAAAAATGTTGAATTAAGAAAAATGTCAATTCTGAAATGGAAATCAAAATGAAATTACACATTCATCTTTTAAAATTTTCTCGAAGTTATATTAGTTTGAAAAAGAAAATTGCCAATATATAACCATGACATCTAAGCCTTTTTACTAAAGATTAAAATAATATAACATAATTTCCTTTACAATAAGAGCTTTTAATCAGAAGGACAAATATTCCTTTATCTATCTACTCAAGGACACACATTTTTAGCCAAAAACCATATTTGCAACATCAACTGGATTTGTATTTTTGGGTTGAGCACAAAATTCAACAAATGGACATTCATTCTCACCCCATCAGCTCAGTCACTTATTATTGCATTGATTTTCTTATTAATTTGATTTTCAACTTTATAGATAATTAATTTTTCTATAGCTTCATCCTTACTTTTGAGCATATACACATACCAATATTTTGTTATGTCATCCACAAAAGTAATAAAATATTTATTACCAACTCTTGTTTGTGTCATTTTTAAATCACGTATATCACTATCAATTAAATCAAGGGATCTAGAATTTCTTTCAACATTATGAAAGGATGACCTTGTCAATTTAATTTGCCTCAACACAAGTTTCATACTTATGTTTATAATCAATTTGTAATACTGGTACATGATTCAAATTAATTAGTTTACACAAAGTATAATAATTATCGTGTCCTAATCTACTATGCCACAAATTCAAAGATCTAAACATATAAGCAAAAATAATAATTATATTCTCATTATTAATAGTAGCCATTACATTCAATTTGAACATTCCAACACACATATACCCCTTAACAACATACATTACATTCTTAGACAACAAATTTATTTGATTTAAACACTATCCGAAATCCATGATTATTAAGCAACAATCCAGACATCAAGTTCTTGCAAATTTCAGGCACATATACAACATTGTTCAAAGTTCGTTCCTTCATGTATGTCATTTTCAACACCACTTTCCCTTAACTCTTAATTTCAAAGGTAGCAGAATTTTTCATATACATTTTCTCCCCATTTTCAATAGGTTAAAAAGTGAAAAACAAGCTCCAATCAAAGCACACATGACGGGTAGCGCCAGTGTCAATCCACCATTCCTTCGGGTTTGAACCCACCAAGTTCACCTCAAAAATTACTGCCGAAAGATTGATGTTGGAAACATTTTTAGCAATGCCTTCATTAACATTAGCTTCATTGTTTATATTCCTATTAGGTAGTTTGCAATCAACAAATTTATGACCCTTCTTGTCACAATTCTAGCACTAGCCTTGAAACATTTGGTTTTTGGAGATTCTTCCTTTAGGTCCCAACTTTATCCCTTTGCCTTTGTTGTTCTTTTTAGAGCTTTGACCATATTCCACAATCCTTTTGGCGCATTAACAATGTTTCACAACATTTGCCTTGGCTGCAAAAGTATTGTTATTGACCCTTGTATTTTGAGATCCCTTGTTGTCTTCTTAAAGTCTTTCCATGCCGGGGGTAGTTTCTCAATGATACAAGCCACTCAGAAGCTACCACTCAAAGACATCCCTTCGGCATGTATTTCATACAGGATTACTTAAAGTTCTTAGACTTGATTAATTACAATCTTGGAATCAACCATCTTAATTATAATCTAAGAAGCAACCCATGATAAGTTTTGGGATAATTCAAATTGATATGCTTGATTTTCTTTTTTTGCAACACAATCAACTCATGAAATCTTACAATTATATAATTTGTATTCATAATAGTTAAATAGGTTGAAATTTGCATTTTCTAAAAAGTTATTAAAGTTAATATAATACAATCAATCAATCAATTTGTGAGACAAAAGGGTCGCGTATTCAATATGGATAGGAAATGTTGAGTTGGTATGAATGTTGGGAATATTGAGTTAATATAAATCTTGGATATATGGCCCAAAAGATGTATATTTTATTGATGAAGTGATTGTTATCACTATTTTACAATAGTGTATCTTTTTTTAGTCACATCTTTGACACTTGCAGCAAAAAAAAAAAATTTTTTAAAAAATTATAATAATAATAATAATAAAGAAATCCAGTAGTTTTAGCTTGTTCTTCCGTCACTTCAATTTATGGCTCCGTCTTTACATACTGTATATTTTTACCATTATGTATTATATGAATTGTTCCTTGTAAAACGCACTTAGTAGGCCACATATCCAATTAACACGTATATGCATTAAAAATAACGATAACTACAAATACCCAATAAATATGACATTGATCGATTAACATTCATACAAGTGGCCCTGAAATCAAGTTTTCAAATTGCCTAGCTTTGGGAAGACAGTGAAAAAGTGGTTGGTATCAGATTTTGGAAAAAGTTAACTCCACATTCATGGCATGCATGTTTCCAACACAACCTCAATTCTCCAATTAATAAATTGTAAGAAACATTTCTTTGCATTAACCTTGGAGCAAATAAGATAAAAAATAGTTGAAAAAACAATATATTTGTGTGAGAAGTTAGAAAATAAGTTAAAGAATTGGATGTGATGAGATATTCTTTTACTTTTCTGCTTTTTCCATGGAAAAAAAATTCTTCGGGCGGCGGTGAATAATTTTTTTCCACAAAACAATGGAGGATATATGACATCTACTTGCAAAAATGACCATGAGATGGAGAGCATTGTATCTCACCAAATTCTTCAATTTATTTTTCAACCTCTCATACAAATGAATTAATTTTACTATCATTTTTCATGTTGTTATCAATCAGACCTAATTGTTCGTAATTAATTCAGTTTGCTTAGTAGCATATACAATATATTAGCTTTGATCTTACCACAATCTTCATTGAAGTCATCTAATTAGTGGTGGACCCATATGAACACATCAGTGTCACGTTTGTTTGTGGACCAATTTCTATTTATTATAAAACCATAGCGCAAAAAAAAAAAAGGAGCACTAGAAGGGAATTTCTCCTAATGATATGATAATATTTACACACAGTAAAATAATACATCGAGATTAATTATTAAAACGATTAATATTCAATCTACACTTCTATAAAAGTGGCTCTTGTATTGCAAACTCTACTCCTTCTGAGTTTCTAAAGAGTTGGGACAAGTGATAAATTTCTTTGCGATTCAAATAACTACTTTGATTAAAATAGAAAAAACACACCATACCTAGCAATAATTCCTTGTAGGAGGACATTAAATCATTAGTCATGTGGACGAATATGGATCATGCCCTGCACATGCGGTTTCCATCCATGTTTAATGGAAAATTCACTTTTGGACAAGTATGGGACGCAGTGAAAACTTTGGGGTTGTTTCAGCCGAAAAAATATCAAGAACAACCATGAGAAAATGGCAAATTTTAAGGGATAACAGTATTAATTACCCTGAATAGAGTATGAAATAGTACTTAACATAAAAATTGGATAAAACTGATTGAGATATAATTTCAGGAAATATGTTTTGATCGTGAAAATAATGCGTCAATTGTTCAGCGGTAGCATTGACTTGTGGAAGGATCTACTCCTGATGGACCCATTTTACTGACCAATGTACATATTAGCAATTAGTACTATACGCATCAATTGTTCGCGCGTGTGTTACCATTAATTACTAGTTATGCATGTGTTACAAGTTAGTCCTGCAAATCCTTCACAATAAAATCATAGGTAGTGGATTCAATGTTACATTCATTTTTCTGAATTTGCTTAGTGATTCTTCTTAATTCAAATTTACATTCAAAAATTAAGTATCTCCCCCAAGTATATATTACTAGAATTACCTTATGTGTTTCATTATATTTTCTATTAATATAGATTACCACAATCGTCCAGAAAAAAAAAATTTACCATATGAAAAATGCCCTTGGTGAAAATGTGTAGGAGCAACAGTATTTTCACCATTGTAAGTCACATTCTTAGTGAAATGGTGATCTAGGAACAAACTCGTCATTAGAAAAGATGGAATTATTTTGCAACCACTTGGCACAAAAGCTTTTCGTGCTGAAATGGTGATCTTGGAGCAAACATACTTTTCCGGTAAAACAGTTTGGAGGCAAAGTGTTGATCTGAACTATTAATTTTTAATTGAGTGGTTTAATTAGATTAGGTAGTTAATAGAGTCTTCGACAGAGAAATCATTTCCTCTGGCGATGACTCAAAATATGAAATGATTAAGACCCCTCTAGTGATTTGGTTGGTCTATCTTGAATGGTTGGGACAACAAACATCCATTTCGTTTGTATATATTTTGGAGACCATTATATTTTCAGATCCCTTAGTCGTCACTAAAGCATCGGATTTAAGTTGGAAAATCATCAATTATATTCGGCATTTGGGGAACGCATGAAGTAGTCATCAATCAAAACAAATTCAAATAATCAACAGAAATGCATGGGTCCTGAAAAATCTTCACTAACCCTATGTTCATTGAGGGTTTAATTTCAGGTTTTAGGGCTGAGCTTGTGCATGAAGTGATATCTGGATCGCACTCATCGACAGGATATTTTATCAATTCCTGCTATACACATTGTCAGTCCTTACATCAGAAAAAATGGCTAGGAAATCCTACTTCAACGGTGAATAACAAGGTAAATTGCTACACTTCATCTCAATTTCCACAACTATTTGATAATTTTTTAGCTTTTACACACTCTGGGTACTTAAAATCTAATATTAAACCTATTTTTTTCTCTACAGACAATTTCGGAGGCTGTTGGAGAGTGGTATTATGACAGAAATGTAGTGCAGTTGATAGATCGCCAATATCAATTACCGCATTGGTGTGTCTTTGATAGAAGTGAGCCCAATCGTGAAAATAACTATACATGGAATTAATATTTTTGTACATGAAACTATTTCAATTCTTCTCATTGAGTTTGATTCAAGGAGTTGCGAACCAAATGAAAAAGACAATCAAAGTATGTGGAATATATAAATCTACTAATGGTGATTTGTTTAACAACCCCCCTTTACATTATAGCATATGGTGCAATTTCATGATATATACATATATATCCCCTTTCTTTCTCCCCCTCTCTATGTATATTTAATATATGTAGATACATAGGTTCAATGGCATAGTCAGAATTTTAACTTATAGTGAAAGCTTGATTAGCACTAAGTGAATATATAAATAAAGTAACATGACATAGGTATATATATACATAAATGATCAGATGTGGACCAGTCCATACGGACTAATCCTTTTTATGATGGTTTTGCCTCATATTTAAAAAACATTCCCAAAATATTTTTTGACGAAAAATCGTCATAAAATGACTAATCTGTAAGGATTGGTCCGTATAAAAAACAAACTATATATATATATATTAATTTTTAATAGTAGAATCAAAATACTCTTAAAAATGGCAATGCATATGTGGTAAATATGATCATTTTCTGTCAACTTTAATGGCCAAGGTGAAACTCAATCAATAATTTGAGAGGTCAAATGATGACGCTTTTTAAAGGTAAGGGACTTATGTGAAATTGATTAAATAGTTTAGGGGCCATTTAGGCAATTTAGTTTTTGCTTAATTATTATTACAATCTCAAACCCAAGGTTTTAAAAAATTACAAACCTAACCTCATAGTTTTAATGTTTTCACAAAGGTCATGTAAAAAAAATATACCTGAAAAAGCAAATTCTAAATCCAAGTTGGGGCTTAAGCCTCACCACAGTTCCATAGTGCCTACGCCCTTGCATACGTTATCCATTATATTAAAATTTTAATTTTAGGCCTATTTATTTACACCTCTAAAATCTGAATGAGCTGACATTTTAAATTTTGTTAGGTACGTTTTTAAATTTAAATCTGATTACTTATTTTATCTCTCAAAAAATGAGAGGCTCCTCATGAGTTTCGACTAGGTTGAAGATAGGTTAGTTAAGCCGATGGCCAAATTTTGTAACGACTTCCCATTATAAACCATTTTCAACAATCATGTTCTCTTTCATTTTTCTTTTAGCAAAGTAGGATTTAGCTCAAGATTTGAACGGTCTCTTTACTCAAACCTATGGCCTTTAAAAAATTAGTGAATAACCCATTTTTCAAAATTTAACCCAATTGTTTTGGTTTTAGCCCAAATACAAAATATTATTATTCCAAATATTATGCTTTTTTAGGACTAATCTAACAAAATTGTGCTTAATGAATGATAAGATTGTTATCTCCTTCATTTTATGTCACATCTAATATCTTTATCTGGCCTGCTAAATTAAATGAAACTTTATTTACTAGTTGATTTTATAACATTAATTTTTTAAATAGGAAATTAGTATTTGCCCCAAAATTTGAAGGATTCCTTTACTCAAACACATCGCATTTAACAAATTAGTGAATAGCCCAATTTTTAGGATTTAAGCCAATTATTTTGGTTTTAGCCCAAATTCAAAAATAATTTTTCCTTTTATAATATTATAGTATTTTTAAGACTAATCTAACTAAATTATCCTTAATGAATAATACAATTAATAATAAATATTTATCACCTCTAATAATGTTTATTCTTAGCTCTAACACAATTAATAATATATATCTCTATTAAGATTCATTTTTGAATTAGTTAAATAACAAATAATACAAATAAATTAAAGGACACATATCTCTCTAAAAATTGCCATCCGTCTATTTATGGAGGTTTGAAGATTAATCCTTAATTCTAGTGGTGAATACCTTCTATAACGAAGAGAAATATGGTAGTAAAAAAACATATATTTATAGTATCAATCATCAACGTTAAAGTCTGATGTCCATGGCAAAATATGAGATTTATGAAAGGTCCAATGTAGATTTATGTGTTGTTGGGATAATCCAATATATGATCCTAGGAACCACCAATAATCTTATATTTGGTGCATAGATAATGATTTGTTAGAACATTCATTCTAAGGTCAGTAAATTCTTTCTTTCCACTCTTTTAAACTTTCTTTATGTTTAACATTCTTAATTTTAATGCTTAATATGACTGTATTTTTAATTTTACTTGTATAATGTGTTTTCTAAAATAACTGTATTTTTAGATTGACTTGTGTAATGTCATTTCAATTTTACTTAGGTAATTTTTTTAATATGACTATATTTTTAGTTTTACTTGTGTAATTCTTTTTTTATATGACTGATTTTTTTTGTTTTATTTATATGTAATATTTATTACTAATATGACTTCTAGATGCCTCAAGTTTTAATGTTTGATATTTTAATATGACTATATTTCTTGTTTTACTTGTTCAATCTCTTTTTTAATCTGACTATATTTTTAATTTTACTTGTGTGTAATATCTATGTCTAGCATGTTTTGTAAATGTCCCATGTTCAATGTTCGATATTTTGTATTTATTGCAAGTCAACTTCTTAATTTTTTTGTATATATTTATCCTAAAGCAATTAATAATTACCAAATGTTATCACTTGTAGTTTATATTTACGAAATTTCAAATCTGAAACTTTTAAAATTGAATTTAAAACCATAAAAATTCTTAGAAGATATACATTCTATCAACAACTAAATATAATTTTAAGTGAATAATAAATTTTAATCTGAAAAGTTAAAAATGATAAGATAGAAAAAAAAACACAATAAAACATTTATAAAATATATATTTAGTAATTATCCACTTCTTTGGGCAAATTACTAATTTCGCAAATGATGTGTGTTAAAAGTAAAATAATTTAAATTTGCAGGGCCAAAAACTAAAAGCCCCTGTTTTAAAATGTGAGTTATATACTTATATATCCTTGAGTTCTAAAATTATCATCAGCCTAGATCTCAGGTGAATCTTTGTAAGTCGATGGATTTATTACATATTATCCTTAGATATTATTTATTTTATTTAAAACAACGGTAGAATTAAAACCACATAACTCAAAATTAATAAAGTAATTAATACACATGACATTGATAATGTTTAGAAACAGTAATTGTTAGCAATTAAGAAAGCGCTAATCAATATGGTTGCCATTTAACACATATAGGCTTATAGACGTACGTGGCTTTAAAATATAATTTGTAACAGAAAAAAAAAATATATTCAAATGGCGCATAGGGATTTTTAAGTTGGGATTATTGTCGTGAAGATTTGTTCGGTGTGAAAAAGATGGATCAGTAGTTCAGTACGTACTCTGCCATACGCTATTGGTTTGTAGTTTTCGCTATTTTCTTATAGAAGGTACTGTCATTTTTCGCGATCATTTGTAAGCAAACTATGAACAATTAATTTGAGACAAAAGAAAATTTATAAATACTAGAAGGGAAAAGACAACATTATTTGTTCATAAATTTATTTATCTATATATTTTTAATTAGGGTAATTTTATTTTTATTCGCAAGATCTTGTAGTTAATCTGCGTTATTAAGTTAATCTGCGTTGCCTATGAAATTAATCCGCAAGTGTGGATAAAATTACAAGAAAGAATATTATTAATTTAATTTTTAAGAATATTATTTTATTAATAATTTTATACTGAAATATCCACTAAATTAATAACTACATCCACTTTAATTAAGACAACTGTTGTTTACACCCACAAAATTATTCTTTTCACCCCTATTTTAAATAACTTCTAATTCACCCTACCAAATTCTAAATAAAACTTTCTTCTTACCTGTGTATTCCTAAAAGCCAAACATGCTATTAAATACACTTTTTCACTTGCCTCTGTTTTCAGAATACATCTATTGCCAGCATGAGTTGATCAAATGCCCTGCCATTATCTTCTTTCTTTCAATTTTCTTACATATTTTCTTAAATAACTTCATTATCTTCTTTCTCTGATTTTATTTATTAATCAACAATCTTACAATATATATATAGCAACTAAAGTTTTTTTTTGTTTGCCTTGTAGTGGGATTCCATTTAACATACAACTCATTAACTCACTCTCTATATCCCCCTTGTAAATGAGCTCTCCTCCTATTTATAGGTGAGGTCTTACCCAATGGATTGTTGAGATCGATTCAATCCAACAGTCTAGATTTACACTCCAGAACTTTCTATACAAATATCTTTAACTAGATTACTATAGAATAATCTGCTAGGAATATCTAAAACTAGGCCACTCTAAAACATTCTACCAAATGGGAGGCTCTTATTTCTCCATCTTTCCATAAGGTTCCAGAAAATTCCGTAAGCCTCCATACTATTCTTGATTTTTCCCGGTTACCTTAGACAAAATCGAGCGGGCCGTGACACTCTCCCCTGCCTAATCCAGCGACGTCCTCGTCGCTTCGTACTCCTTCAGTTTGTCTTCGAATTTCCACAAATCGACTTGCGATTCCCACATTGCTTCGAACTCAGGCAATCCCTTCCACTTGATTAAGAATTGTTTGCAATGAGGTACTCCACACCTTCGAATCTCACGTTGCTAAATTATGTTTACCAAGACATTATGGTTTAAAAATTCCTTGTTTCTAGGTAAACAGTAATTCAAGGACGGCCTTTTGAATCAAACTTTTATAATAAAATAATTCCCAATTTAAATCCAAATTTCAATTCAGGGATGCCTTTTTGAATCAAACTTTTATAATAAAATAATTCCCAATTTAAATCCGGTAATATAATATGTTGATAATTCAAACATAGAGAGATTTGTGGTGTCAACAATTAGAAATTAAATCTTACAAAATATATTAAAAAAGAATTATATTTGGATTAATAATTTTAATTAAAATGGAATCTTAATTTGTGAATTACAAATTAATTTTAATTGGTGGATATATTTATTAATTTTGAAAAGGGTAATTTTGTGACACTTTATTCAAAATTTTCATGATTTAATGGTGGATTAACTGCAAAATATAACGGATAGAAATAAAATCACCCTTTTAACTATATGAACAATTTATTCGTTTGTGTTTATTTAACGTAACGTTGATTTTTATTGTAACCCTACCCTCCCTCCCTCTTTCCTTTCTCCTTCATCTTGTTAGAAACCATATCTCTCAAAAGTTTAAACTTTTAAGTAATGGGCCAGCAATGTATATCATGCTCTTCAATACTTCCCCTCGCGTACGAACCCCACTCGCACGCGGAGACAAAAATCAAACCAAAGGTGCACTTTGTACCCAAATAACAACGTGTATATTGCACAAATACAAAAGGGGAAACAAATGCAAGCAGGAGGATTTAAACCCAAGACCTTGTAGAACCTGAGATCTGATACTATATTAGGAACTATCTCTTCCAAAATCTTAAACTTTTAAGTAGTGGGTCAACAATGTATATCATGCTCTTCAATATATTTACCATGCATTTTTTTTCTGTCTGTTTTAGTGCTTTCTTTTTCATTTTTCATTTTTAAATAATTGGCAATAGTTCATTTTTCAGTTATATTTTGCCGTATCATTATATTAGTTGGTAGGTTGCTACTCCATCATGTTCGTCATTTCTCTTCATTTGCCTTTCTTTGATTTTCTATTTATCAAGAAAACACATTTACCTTTTTCGTAAGACCATGATTTTTTTAATTTTTTTAGATTTAAACCGATAGATCAGTTGACTTTCTAAGTATTGTGGTAGCCATTACCTCGGCTATTTGATTATATAACGATGCATTCATTTTTTAGAATTCTCATCGGCACAGTCCCTTCCGTTATGCATGGCTGTCATGCCCCGGATCCAGCTAAAACTTTGGGGGGGTGGGGTGGGGGGAGACGTTGAAAACAATAAAAAAACAAACCACAATTGGATCCGGCTATGATAATCTAGGGTGGGGGTCAAAGAGTTCTCATTATATAGTAAGTTGAGTACACGAGTTAAACATGTAAAAAAAAATTCAAATACGGTGCTACAATTTGATTGATTCCAGTAGTTAATCTTGATCAGTTACCTTGTTTGTTGTAAGACTGTCTTAATTATTCTTTAGATACATTGAATGCGATCATATATGGACCGTTTGTGTTGAGGCTCGCGTATCGTTTGGGCTCTATTTGCCCAAGGGTGTTTGAGCTTTAGTAGGTGTCGTTTAGCCCTGCCGATGTCAATGGGACAGTCTTTAATATTTTCCATGTGTCTAGTGTAGTGGATATTAACTTAATAATTATTTGGGCCAAGTGGATATATCCGAGTCAGTTACTATAAATAATATATATATGTTGTAGTTATTAATTTTTTTGAAAAAATATAACTATTAGTGATAGTAATACTAAATGATTTAGTAATATTGAAATGAATTATATAGACGTAGAATAATATATTTAAAATATTACTCTATGTTATTATATATAAATGATCTTGTAATGGAATCTCTTGGTTTAATAATAATAAGGATCATCCATTTTAAAAAGTAAAATATTGAATTTTTTCTAAAACCTCAATTTAGGAGTTGGTAATATGAATGTATCATATTTTCATTACACCCAATTCTGGTTTGAATTTTTTGCTAAAATTTTGAGAAGATGATTCATTCATTATAGAGATCATCTCCACTAAATTTAATAAAATATTCATTTGTTTGCCTTTTGAGAAGTCGGTTCTTGTTATTCTTAAAGTAAGGGATTACCTTTAAAAGCAGATCTTTTCCGTTATAATATAATATAACAAAATATTGTTTGCAATAAAATCATTAAACATCTATAATATATATATATATATAAGCGTGAGCAAGCGGTTTTTAGAATGTACAAAAAAATTACCAAATTACCCCTTTAATTTACGCCATAAAATCGATGCTATAAAATAATATTAGAGAGGGGAATTGAACTTATTACCTTTAATGTAAAAATATACTTAATTAGCACTGAAATAAATGTAATTATTTATTGTAGGAGGTAAAAATTATAAGTGGACTTTTAGTCGGCCCAACTTGAATAGCATATACCATAGTCAGCCTATAGCCCAAAGTTCTTAGGCCCATTACACTCGAACTTACACAAAACACAAGTTATAGGAATAAAGAAGTCAACTGACCAGGATGTGTTTTTGTGAAAGCCGAGCACCATCTAGATACTCCAATTGGCCAGTCAAGATGTGCAGAGACAAAGAAGACCGATCACTTATAGTCAACAAAATGACAAGGGAATGTTGAGTTAAAAGATAAATGATGGAAAATAACCACTTATGCAAATATGAATAAGGTTAGAGACAGGTATTACCTTAGAGTAGTAACCAAGTTTACCTAATAACCTAATTTTTATATACTATACATATAAATAGGAAGAGAAACCCCTAAGCTCAAGCTTATTATGATACATACACTTATTCCCACAACAGCCATCTTCTTCCTTACGCCAAATCCAATTTCTATGTAACTATATTATTTATCTAAGCTTTTAATAATACAATCAACTCGCAAACTAAAGGAGGACGTACTACCATATTGAGAATAATAGCCACCAGAGGAAACTAGCTACCCCCAATCATCTTTTCTTTTCTTTTTCCTTCTTCCCTTAAGAGAGATAACTAGAAGAAATAGGTCCCTTACCTTCCCTGTGGTTCGACCTTAGATTTCCCCAAGTATACTATAACTGGACCGCTTGCACTTGGGCATAATACTTCGCACTTTCTGAGCGTAGTCAGAAAGCCATAAAATGCCATGTGATGGCTGATTTTATTGTCGAGTTCACGAGTAAGGCCAAAGTTGAGCGAGACAATGCATTGTCTGCCCCAACCGGGCCGCAAGATATATAAATGGCAAAGCCTGATCAACAAGCTAAAATTCCACAACCAGTTGAGCAACAACTAGAAACTCACCCTAATGCTCGGGTACTCTTCATCGACAGCTAATATTTCAAAGGATGGAATAGTTTTCAATACATTAGAAGAAGCCCTCATTGAATAAGTAGTCCAATTGGGATTCAAAGCCCCGGATAATGAAGCCCAGCATGAAGCACTTATAGTGGGGGTGATGAAAGTAAAGAAACTGGGGGTCCCTGATTTGGTGATTCAATATGATTTTCAGTTGGTGGCCAACCAGCTCAATAGGGAGTAAGCTGTCAGAAACGAAAAAAATGGTGGCATACATAAGGTTGGCTCTAATGATTCTTAAGGAATTCAATTTAGCATACACTAAATCGTTTTTCAGAACCAGTAGTTCACATGTGGATGCCCTAGCAACTCTTGATTTTGTTGTGAATTCAAGTCTCAAAAGAACCATCAAAGTGGAATAACTACCTAGGTAGAACATATAAACATAAAGTCAACCAATTGTGTTGATATTGAAGCAGACCTTGGGGTTAGCTAGATGGATTCAATAGTCAAATTCCTCAGAGATAATACTCTTCCCAACGACAACAAGGAAGCTTACAAGATCCAAGTACAAGCCAGTAGTTACTAGTTGTCACTTAAGCAAAAACTTTACAAGCGGTCCTTTTTAGGGCCCTATCTAAGATGCATTGATCCAAGGCTAGTCCAAAATGTTCTCCATGAATTGCAAGAATGTGATTGTGGATAATGATGGCAAAGTTAATGGTGGCCCTATTTATATAATGATGCCTTAGAATACGTTAAGAAACGTAACAAGTGCCAGAAGCTCCTCCATCATTCATCAGTCGGCCACCCAACTTCACCCAATTATAAGTCATTAGTTGTTTGTTATATGGTGATTGGATATCATGGGCCTTTTTCCTCGAGGTTCGGGATTTGAAAGATTTTTATTAGTCAGAACCACTTATTTCAACAAATGGGTAGAAGATTTAGGATTAGTCAACATTAGGGAATCAAATGTGAGGACCATTTTTTGGAATTATATCATTACCCAATTTGGTATTCCTAAGGCTTTCATCTCGGATAACGGAACTTAGTTCAAAGATGAAGAAGATATTAGAATATGCAAAGGGAAGATGGGTACAAGAGTGGCCTTCAATTCTATGGGCTTTTAAAACCACCCATTGCTGATTAACTGGTCAAAATCCTTATTCTCTAACCAATGGTTGAAGCTATTATTCCATTGGAAGACGTCTTGCCAGCTATAAAGACGTTCTATCGGCTTTAAGAACCACCAATTGCCGATCAACTAGTGAAACGCCCTATTTCTAAACCTATGGTGCTGAGGCCATTATTCCATTGGAAATCATCTTGCCAACTCTAAGGACAACTCAAATAAATGATGTTGGGAATGAAGCGACTATGGAAGAGGCTTTTGAATTTGCTAATAAAAAGGAAGGCAACTTTATTCCATCGGACTAACTACGAATATGCCATCTCTAGACACAAACAGCCCCATATGAATTTAAAAGAATTCTAAGTTGGCAATTTAGTCCTAAGAAATACTCTAGGTACAACTGTTAAGCCAAAGCATGGGAAAGTAGGCCATAATTAGGAAAACTCTAATTTGATTACTGCATCCAATGGTATTGGATCCTACCATTTGCAAGAGATATATAGTACGTCAGCCAATCCTAAACCCCTAGAATTTTTTAAATTTAAAAATGTATTGTTATTGAAGAATTGTAAGACCTCTAATGGGGACATTCATTCTCAAATAAAGACCTTAGTTAAAAAGGCAAGTAAGATCTGAGCCTAATATGCTGATAAGGCATACCTAAGACCTCCCATGGGGACACATATCGACCCAAAGCCTGCTAGGCTGATTATAAGGGAAAGATCTGACAGATCGGCTAATTAAACTCAAGACCTCCCTTGGGGGCAATCATTATTAAAAACGCCTTATTGGCCAACCATAGGCCAAAAGCTTGGTAAGCTGGCTATACCAACTTAAGACCTTTTCTAAAAGGGTAAAAGTATGAATAAGACCTTAATTAATAGGGCAAAACTAAAACGTTCTCTAAGGAAGGAAAAATTGCGAACAAGACCTTGCCCGACAAGGCATATTCATATCATTCTTAACAAAGGTAGAATTTCTAAGTGAAAAGAAATTGTTCAAAAATTTTACAAGTGTGTAAGTTTTATAGGTTTTAAATTATAGTGATCAACTAATTAATACAATTCATCAGTCAATGTGATAGGCCAATTAAGTTAGCTCATTAATTAAACATGCAAATTGAAACACAGCTCGGAAATATAAAGTGTCATTGATATTGCAAGATCACAAAAGTGGGGCTTCTTAGCCCAATTACAAGAAAACAAAAGAAAATTGGTTAAGTTTGGCTCCAGCTGGAGCATTCTTTTGACCAGATGCCACTTTAAAACTAGTCAGAAAATCCTTCTTGAAAATAGGAGTGTTATTTTCAACCATGCCACCTATGTTAGCTTGACCAGGCCTCGGCAGGAAGATCAGGAGGATTATTAACTACTTGGTCATTCTTGGGTTCCTTGGCCTTTTCTTCCTCCTCATCTTCGTTTTCATCATCCTCGTCATCACTAGAATATAGCCTTGTAACCTTCTGGCGCATAGGATGATCGACAGCCAACTAAAGCTGATTCAGGGCAAAGCCATAGTCCTCTTAAAACACCTCCCCCTTAATGGAGTTGACATGTTGAGCATAGTGAATGCCACCTTCCAGCTCCCACTTCCCCTGCCTAGAAGGTAGGGAAGCATTAAGCTCAACTAGATCTTTCTCGACCTCGACTTCCAACTTCAGTAACCTCCTTGGCTTTCTTCATTTTAGCCAGCTCGGCCTTTAAATCTGATATCTCAGCCGATTGGGAGGAGTTGATTGTTTAAGTATTGTACAGATCCTTATCGAAAACATCAAGATCAATCTTATACTTATTACTCTTTTTTTCTACAATTATAAATTGTTAGGAGATTGTAGGCCTAGTCTTATTCATAGAGTTACAGTCAGCATAAAGTTTGGAGATCTTGTTATGCCTTCTCTCCTACAAGTCACAAAGGAGCCGAGCAACCTGAAAAAGTATAAGATATTTAATAAAAAAATGAAGGAAATAGCATAATGGATTATTTTAAGGTTAATACCTTTAGCAAATAAAGGAGGCCACATCTCTTTAGCTCTAAATCAAACACTATATTCATGGCGTCTTGGTCTTTAGGTAGGGTGGCCTTGGTAAACATAGTGTAGGCCACTGCACATGATTCGAAAGTTTACTGATCGATTGAAATAACATTCATTTATACTTAAATGAGGAGAAAGACTGTGTTCATCAAAAGCCTTCTTCTTCTCGACAGACTTCTTGGACTTGCTGACCTTAGATGGCTCCTTAATAGTAATCGGCACATCCATAAAGACAGCTTGTTAAGCAATATCATACCCAGTTTGTTGTCACGGCTGTGGAGCAACCTCTTTCTCCACACTTTGGGGCATTACTATCCTTAACTTCAGATGTAATTGGCTAAGCAAGGATCAATGATGGTTTATTTAATTGCCTTAAACTCTTCGAGCTAGGATGCTTGGTTTTGTCCGTGGATTCATCCCCAAACTTCTCATTCCTCTTCTGTTGTTTATTCTCTTGCCTGGCAAGAGCTTTCACGTCAACCAGGCAGTTATTAGAGTTGGCTTCAAAATTCTCCTCGGAGAGGGTTCTTTCAAAAGAAATGAGGATTGGATCTTCGTTGCTCGAAGAGAAGGGTCCCTCCAAATCAATGGCTTCATGTTTAAGTCGAAGACCTTTTGATGACCATAACCAATCAAGATTAGGCTTTTGATCTTTTTTGGATCCCTTCTATGAAGACTTAGAAGGCAGGGACAGTAACTCCTAATTACGGGATGTCCGTCCAATTCAGAAATCTGCCTTTTCCTTGCCTAATCAGGAAAAACAGGAACTGATTGCTTGAGTTGTTTAGCTAAAGTGATAGCCAACCTCTCGTGAGTTTTAGCGTAGGCCTTATCGGTTGTATTAAGCTTACACCAAAGGATATTGTCTACATTTGCTCAGATATCCTCTATGCCTTTCCCTCGCAGGTGGATTTTTCACATGAGGATGACGGCCATTTTTGTCCTTGTTTTCGTGATATATTTTCCAAAGATTGTATACTCGATTAACAATTTTTTACCCAACGAAGAAGGCGTCATTAATTCTCCTCAAAAGTTGGCTCTTGATTGATCTAAGTTTTCAATAGCCTGACCTCTGAATCTTCATTATCCTTACTCTTTCACCTTTTAGTAAAGGACGATCTCGTGTTCACTTTGAAAAGACTTGTACAAAGAAGATATGTTAGATACACCATGATCAGAAAAATGAAAAATAATGACTATAAGCAGCTAAGTATGAACAGATTCGGTCCAGATGCCTGAAGAGGTACTGGTTTCTTTGTCGGATCGGGCTTAATATCATCATTCACTATAATAGCATCCTCATCGACTCTCTTGTGAGAATTAGGACAAGCAAAAACGAAACAATGGACGTCATTCCTAGCCTTAAGGCTATAAGCATATGTACTTTTGCTAAGGGAATATAAATATTTGATTTAATCTATAAATTGGTTCTATAAATTTTATTTAAGGCCTCTATGCCGCTACTGATCATAATTACATTTGGACTCATATAACCAAGAGTGAGGTGTGTACATCTAAGAAAATATACTAAGAGAGGCCATGAAGGCAGCCGAAGACCCGCTTGATTGAAGAAAGATATATGTATGGGATAGTCCTTAGGACTTTAACTTATACTCCTCAAGAGGATTGTTGTCGGCTTTAAGGGCCCACCAACTAAGTACATTTAGGATGTAGTTGGTAGTAAACTCAAATATTTAAATGTTAGTAATTAAGGAGTTTCTGCCTATAACAGATGATTTAAGGAAGGTTAATTTGACCTACTTATGTACTAGGAAATAGGAAAAGATAAAGAAGAAGATAAACAATTAGAATAATTTGTGGTCTTCTATCTCCTCTGTTTGGCTATTATTTTTACTATTCCATTGCTGGAAGGATATTCATCATTGTTCATCATAATTTTCTAGTTGATAAACACTCATAACTGGGTTGATTCTTATCAAATTGGGCTCAGTTAACTTTTAGCCACCCACGTTTATTTTTAACGTGAAGAATTACTAATTATTTTACTGCACACATGTGCAGTGTGCTCCTACACTGTTGTATATAATAGAGTATAATATTAAACATACAAAGAGATAGATATTGAAATACAATCTAAAGAATAATTTAAGAACGTTTCCTGAAAAGAAGAAGAAAGAAATACATGAGAGCTTGTAATTAATAGAATTTTCCGAAGTAAAATGTGCATAAGCTTTTTTTAACCATATTACATGGATATATCTTATAGCTTATTAAATGTACTTGCAGTGGTAATTATTTTATAACTTGAGAGTTATAATAATGAATATTGTGTGCAGATGGAATAGTGATTTCACTCGTCAATGCTCATAATTTTTGTTTAGCAAATTGGCCTCAGGATATATGTCATGGCGAAAATGATATTCGTTGCAAGAAAGCGTGCAAATATGCTTACGGACATAAATCAGAAAATGATTGTGCAGACGAAGGAGAGAGTGCATATGGATATCGCCCACATGCATATTGTTACTGCGGATATCAGTGCTGATGAAAGAAATTGACTTCGGAATGTAATTGAGGTCTGGCGGAGCAAAGTCTAGTCCATCTTTAATTAAACAGTAGCAATACTAATTATACAGCAAATTATATATATATATGAGAAAGATCTAAAGAGTACAATTTTTTTTGTCCTTAAATGCGGACCAATAATTTTGAGGGAACAAACGGATGAATTTTTTTATGAAACTTGGTGAAGATGATCTCTGTGATTAATAGATCATCTCCGTCAATATTTTTTATGAAACTTGGTGAAGATGATCTCTATGATTAATAGATCATCTCCGCCAATATTTTTTATGAAACTTGGTGAAGATGATCTCTATAATTAATAGATCATCTCCGTCAATTTTTATCAAAAAATTCAACCCAAACATCGAAACGTAGGTTAACTAAATATCTTAAATGTTATAGTATATTAAATACCCACCAGTTCCCTCCTCTGCCTAATTCTGGACCGCCCATTTGTAATTAAAACACAAAATTTCTACGAATTTTCCCCGGATCTACACTTTTTTTGAAAGCTTATTTATTTTCTTGTTCAGTTTTCCTTTAGAAATCGAAATGGTATAAAATTGAAGCCATGATTGCCCCCAAAGATTTGGTAAGTGCCACTACTATACATACGACTAACACCTGCTGACATTAGAATTTTGTTAAAAAATCAAATATTAACCCAAGTATAAATAAGCAAATTAGAATGATTTTATATATTCAAAATATAAGATATGAATATTGATTAAAAAAAATGTCTTTAATTTCATGGTGAAATGTTTAGGAGCTAAGTCATATTCGTGCACCATTGTAAATCATATTTAGCTGTGAGAGTAGACAAATTCGTCACTTAACATATGTAAAAATATGTTTCAATTACCTGTATTTTTTTTTTCCTTTTTTGTGTACAATAATTTTATGATAGAATTGAACAAACAGAGTTAGTATATAACATGATGTATAACGACCCAAAATATCACACGTCGGTGGTAGTATAATGGGTAGATCATTGGTTCATATTTACCTACTCAATACCCAATTAGCAAGAGGCCTTTTGGGAGTGTCTTGGTGACTCCTGCCAAAAATAAAACTGTGCAGCTCTATATCAAAATAGACAATATCTTGCAGTATTGCACTATATTTTACAACTTGGGTTAGCCATTTTGGGGGAAAACCCAGGCGGTGACAAAGCAGAGAACCCGGGTGGTTACATGATGTGTCAGATATTGAACTGGTTAATAGCTAAATAGATTCAACTGCGTATATAAATAGCTTAAGTTCGTATACAAAATGATGGGCCAGTTACTGAATTGAGCTAGTAGTCAAATAAATAAAACTGCGTACGTATATATATACTTTCTAGTATATAGGACGCAATATTCTTGACTAACAAAATACATTCTTTGAATATTATTTTAATTTCTAGCATTTCCAATAATTTATTAACTTGTATCATGCAAAAAGAATTGAGTTATTAACTTTTTTGCTCTATAATGAAGTTTGGCCAAATTCTGACTTTGGCGCACAATGTTCCAGTTTCAATAATATAATATGTAAAGTTTATACCTAATTTCTCAACATGGTCCAAATTGCGACAACCAGAATCGGCCCTGGTGTGATAATCCGCAAATGCGACCCCCGGGTCTCGTCCCCGTCGTTGGGCGTCTGAAACGTCGAAACGGATTCCGTCGTTCCTTTTGCTGGAGTATCTTTGTTGATGATTCTTATCATGTGTTCCTATGTCTATTTCTAGATGCAAAAGGGTTCGTTCAGAGTCACCAGTACGTTTTACGAGAAAACGGACAAAAGGGGTCGTGTAAGAGAAGAGGCTACAGATAAGCCTTTCTTTACACGTTTGTCTACGAAACCAGGATTCTATAGGGCTCAAAAACTATATTACGATTTGGGAAGGTGTTAGGCACCCATTCCTCCCTTTCGGTCTCTAGTGGTCTTATATGCTTATTTCATGTTGAAAAACTTGGATGCTTTTACTGACAGTCTACTACTTTTCGAATGAAAACCCTAATTTTAAGGGAAAACGGGGAAGGGTATGAAAATCTTTGTATTCCAAGATCCGATGTTTTTATTATTGAAATATGTAAATACAAATGACAAAACCTTTTATTTTTGAAAGAGTGTCCCGTATTATTTCCTCAAATAATGACGGTTTTCTCGTGTTGTGATTACTTTTGTAAAAGTTCGGATTTTGTATCGGGACCGATTTAATATGGAACTAGAACTCTTAAGGGGAGTTTTATCAAACACGTCGTAGTCTATAGAAAAGACAGGATATGTTGATTTTAATTCCTAGATAAGTCTTATCAGTCCGGGTTTTGAAAACAGAATTTTATCCGGATGATAATGTACTTACTCTTCTGGTTTTGCAAATGGTTTTTTCAGGGTCTTTTGTTTTGAGAACGGTAGACTATTTGTAACTTGGCAATAAGTTTATTCAAATAAAATGTGGACAAACAACAGAAATAAAACAAGTACACAGATATTTAATGCCAAATACTAGAAGAGACTTTGTTTACCTTCCCGACGAGAATAATAATAAGAAGGAAAATATAATACGGCAGAGAGATCTCCGGCGATAATAATCTTCTCCTTCTTCAAATATTTCTGAGAATTCGATTCCTGAGATAGGACATGTCGAGCGTCGAGAATAAATTCGATAATTCTTCAGAAATAAGACGATACTCGAGAATGCTTGACGAAAGACTAGAAAATCAGATCATAAACCCATAATCCTTCCATCTAAGTTCCTCTCCTTGCTCCCTTGTTGCTGTCTTCAATCCTTGGGAGGTGTTGGCCTATTTATAGTGCTGGAAAAAGGGTTTGTCGCGCGACATGTCCCCATAAAGTGTATATGTTGCACGACAATATGCATATGTCGCGCGACATGTCCCCAAAAAGGGTATATGTCGTGCGACATTTCACTTTAATGATATTTTCGACAGACTGATGAATCAAAAAGTGGATGGTGGGGTGTTTGTCGCGCGACATGTCCCTCTAAAGGGCATATGCCGTGCGACATACTTGATTTTCGTGCAATATTTCACTTTAAAAATATGTTTGTTTGGCCAACAAACCCCTTCGGGGTAGTTTCGGGTGTTCGGGTGGGTCCCGGACTTTAGAAACAGCAGTTTTCGAAGGTCGGTAGGGTTCTTGCGGGGGTCACGGATCAGAGTGTCTACAGACCCTCTCGACTCAAGTTTCTTGCTTGCAAGGATTGAGGCGACTGGAAAAGACCATGATCCATGGCTCCCGCAAGAACTCTAAAGAAGTGTGTGTAGAAAAAGTGTTCGTGAATGCCTCCGACGAGGGCTTGTGTTTGGTTTTGCCACCGGAGAGGGCTTTTGTTACCTTATTGCCTCTTTTGAGGGCTATCATTTGTTCCGCTCGCCTCAGATGGGAGGACTACCATTTGTTCTACTTTGCCCCTCAGATGGGAGGAGTACCATTGCTCCACTGTGTGTCTCTGGGAGGGCTTCGCCTCAGATGGGAGGACTACCATTGATCCACTTTGCGCCTCAGGTGGGAGGACTACCATTGCTCCACTAGCCTCAGATGGGAGGACTACCATTGTTCCACTAGCCTCAGGTGGGAGGACTACCATTGCTCCGTTGTGCCTCTCTGGGAGGGCTTCGCCTCAGGTGGGAGGACTACCACTAATCCATTTTGCGCCTCAGGTGGGAGGAATACCATTGCTCCATTTTGCGCCTAAGGTGGGAGGACTATTATTGCTCCACTAGCCTCAGATGGGAGGACTACCATTGTTCCACTAGCCTCAGGTGCGAGAACTACCATTGATCCACTTTGCACCTCAGGTGGGAGGACAACCATTGCTCCGTTGTGCCTCTTTGGGAGGGCTTCGCCTCAGGTGGGAGGACTACCATTGATCCATTTTGCGCCTCAGGTGGGAGGATTATCATTGCTCCACTGTGCCTCTCTGGGAGGGCTTCGCCTCAGGTGAGAGGACTACCATTGCTCCACTGTGCCTCTCTGAGAGGGCTTCGCCTCAGGTGAGAGGACTACCATTGCTCCACTATGCCTCTCTGGAAGGGCTTCGCCTCAGGTGGGAGGACTACCACTGATCCATTTTGCGCCTCAGGTGGGAGGACTACCACTGATCCATTTTGCGCCTCAGGTGGGAGGACTACCATTGCTCCATTTTGCGCCTGAGGTGGGAGGACTACTATTGCTCCACTAGCCTCAGATGGGAGGACTACCATTGTTCCACTAGCCTCAGGTGGGAGGACTACCATTGATCCACTTTGCACCTCAGGTGGGAGGATTACCATTGCTCCGTTGTGCCTCTCTAGGAGGGCTTCGTCTCAGATGGGAGGACTACCATTGATCCATTTTGCGCCTCAGGTGGGAGGATTATCATTGCTCCACTGTGCCTCTCTGGGAGGGCTTCGCCTCAGGTGAGAGGACTACCATTGCTCTACTGTGCCTCTCTGGGAGGGCTTCACCTCAGGTGGGAGGACTACCGTTGATCCATTTTGCGCCTCAGGCGGGAGGACTACCATTGCTCCACTGTGCCTCTCTGGGAGGGCTTCGCCGCAGGTGGGAGGACTACCGTTGATCCACTTTGTGCCTCAGGTGGGAGGACTACCATTGCTTCGTTGTGCCTCTCTGGGAAGGCTTCGCCTCAGGTGAGAGGACTACCGTTGATCCACTTTGCGCCTCAAGTGGGAGGATTACCATTACTCCATTGTGCCTCTCTGGGAGGGCTTCACCTCAGGAGGGAGGACTACCATTGATCCATTTTGCGCCTCATGTGAGAGGACTACCATTGCTCCACTGTGCCTCTCTGGGAGGGCTTCGCCTCAGGTGGGACGACTACCATTGCTCCACTGTGCCTCTTTGGGAGGGCTTCGCCTCAGGTGGGAGGACTACTGTTGATCCATTTTGCGCCTCAGCTGGGAGGACTACCATTGCTCCACTGTGTGTCTTTGGGAGGGCTTCGCCTCAGGCGGGAGGACTACCGTTGATCCACTTTGCGCCTCAGGTGGGACGACCGCTGTGAGAATCCTGACCCATACCTCGAGAGAAGAAAAGAGTCCTCGTTCTCAGTTTTATTTGAAAACGTATTTTATAGAGTCGCCAGTTTGTTTTACGAGAAAACAAACAAAAGATCGTACGAAGGACAATTCGAAAACGAATTATCTTTCATACGTTTGAAACCAGAGATTTATTTTGAAAATCGACTTTGTTAGGGTTCGGGAACTACGTTACAAATTGGGAAGGTGTTAGGCACCCAATTCGCCCTTTCGGTCTCTTAACGGATCATGTATCTAATTCCTATTTTAGATATCTTGCAAGTAGTTCGAATGGTTTTTAGAATAGTCCTTCCTGGATAAATTTAGTTTAAAACAATATTTTGAAATCAGACTCGAGCTTTGCGAGCGCCTACGTATTCATTCGTAGAATGAAATCAGAGTCTCGTAGTTCCTTTCTTTTGGAAACTGTTTTTGTATTTTTGTTTGTTTTGAAAACGTGTCAAAACAGGTTTTAGATTTCTTGTAAAACTTAGAAAGGATTTGTTTTGAAAGCAATGAACTTCTTTGCAAGTTATCTAATTTTCTGTATTAAAAGTGAAATTAAATGCAGTGCTGAAATTAAGGATTTGGTAGAAAGACGTACCTGATGCGGCTAGGGAAAGTACCAACCGTACGGTTGAGAGCCAACCGTGTGGCTGGGGAAAGTACCAACCGTCCTAGTAAGCGAAGTGGCAACAAAGGTTGTGGTATATTCCTAACGCGCTCGAAAATCAAGGCTTTCCTAATGGCCTCTTGTATGCATGATGACTCAAGACTTGATGCAGAATGCTTGTTAGGTTCACACGAGAGTCGCGGATTGGGGTGTTCACAGACCCTCTCGTCCCGGGATTCTTGTTTGCAAGAAGTCTGGGACGATAATAAGAAGACAACAATTCACGACTCTCGCGTGAATCTCAACCGGTTATTTTATTCATGAAAATCTGCAAATCGAAATGTACCCTCATGGTGGGGGAATTTTGTGGTGCCTTGGGCAATGTAATCCACGGTTGACCTTCCTCTTGGCCAAGCTATCTCTGATACATCAATATATTCTCCCGTCTACCCTCAGGGAATCCATCTCAGTCCTTCTTCAGATTTTTCGAGTTCATCGGTGTTTGTACTCAGCTTGTGGGATGCACCAATCTTACCATTCACCCTCTGACCGGGCTATTCTCATGAATAGTTCTCATTCTTTACAATGTATTTTGAAAATGTTTTTTGGAACTCAGATTCTTTTAGAATGACACCTTCTTGACTTTATCGTGATAAAATTTCCCATTCTTTTGGGGAAGAAGTGGTTACCAAAAGTAGCGGGGTTTGCTCCTATCGCACTATCTTGCTAGCATAACCATGTGTTAAAACTCCATATTTTGTGGGAGGATGTTATTGGTTACCAAGAGTGGTTGGGTCAGCACCTATCACACCATCTTACTGGCATAACCGAGGTTGTCTATCAGGAGATATTCCTTCATGATAGTTTTCCAAGAAATGGCACTCCTAGCCACCCTCAGAAGGAATGTCATATTAGCGACTGCCAAGAGTGGGGGGTCTGCACCTCTCGCACCATCTTGATGGCACAGCCTGAAAAGGTTGAGTTCAAATTGCCAAGGGTGATTGGTCCTTGCGATAGGACGTCATCTTGCTGACACAAACTGGGCTGACTTGTAAATTCCCATGGAACGCATCCAAAAGGGAAAGAAAGGTATGATATGTTAGTGACTGCCAAGAGTGGGGGGTCTGCACCTCTCGCACCATCTTGCTGGCACAGCCTGAAAAGGTTGGGTTAAGATTGCCAAGAGTGATTGGTCCTTGCGATAGGACGTCATCTTGTTGACACAATCTGGGCTGACTTGTAAATTCCCATGGAATGAATCCAAAAAGGAAGAAAAGGTATGATATGTTAGCAACTGCCAAGAGTGGGGGGTCTGCACCTCTCGCACCATCTTGCTGGCACAGCCTGGAAAGGTTGTGTTAGAGACTACCAAGAGCGGCGGGGTCGGCACCTGTCGCACCGTCTTGCTGACATAGTCTAAGGCTGAACGTCGGGAGATATTCCCTTATGACGGTTTCCAAGAAATGGCGCTCCTAGCCACCCTCAGAAGGTATGACACGTTAATGACTACCAAGAGCGAGAGGTCTTCACGATAAGACTTCGTACTTGCTGACACAGCCAAAATAGGTGATGTTAAGACTGCCAAGAGCGGCGGGGTCGGCACCTGTCATACCGTCTTGCTGTCACAGCCTAAGGTTAGGATTGACTCTGTCAATAGGTGTCTTCTTCAGAATCATATTATGCCATCAACTTTATGACACATCACATAATTCGAGACATGTTCTTGAGGATATTTGTCCATATTTTCTCTTATCCTTCGACGCTTTTCCTTGCGTTGTCTCTGCTCTTGGCCGTTGATCATATATGCCTACTCATCTTGTGGCAAGAAAGTTATGCTAGAGAGAATATGGAAAGTTCAAATGTTGCCTTTTTCAAAACCTGTTCTTACCCTCAGTTTGACTCTTCTTCTGTCATCAAGAAATTGAGTTGGTTCTCTTTGAATCTCAGACTTTCGTGCGTAGTAGTGGACTCAGTTTTCAACTCTACCCTCTGGCTTTACTTTTTTTTGAACATGGGGATAAAGCTCTTCTGAAAATCTCAGTTCCTTCTCCAGTTACCCTCTAGCTTATCAGAGGAAGGTGCTGGTCCGCATCATTTTCTGTTTTTTGATGCCCTTATTGCTCCCTCATTTTTTAGAATATCCGGCCCATTGTTTTGGCTTTCGGAATTTTAATTTTTTTTTTAACAGGAGCCTTACTCACCTAAGACGTAACCCTCTGCCTTTTTGGCACAGCTGTCACTCTTAGTGTGGCTCTCCCTGCTGATTTTTCTTCCTTTCTGTTTTACTCACTTCTCACTTGGACCAACGGGATTTTACCCTTTTCTACTTTTTCAATTTTTTCTTGCACCCGATTCCTCTTTTACACCTTCCTCTTTTGCCAGATTTGAACTGTGTCTAGGACTGATCATTCCTCAAAGCTCGACTTCACCACAGATCTCAAAATTCAGCTTTTGGGCTTTGTATCTTACCTCGTCATGCATGTGTTAGTGATTCTCAGTCTGTTCATCTTAGAAAACTAACCAGAAAATCTTTTAAACATCCAAAGAGTCACGTCCAAAGAGTCAATTTTTGTAAATTTTTTGTCAAAACTTTGTTGATTTTGTTGTTTGGGATTACCCCCCACTTGTTGTGTAACAAGGAACTTGTCATACAACAAGTGCCCAAACGACAAAGTGAGCTGGGCAACAAAAATGACATCTTTTTTCCATTTGAACTTTCAAACTTTTCATTCTCTTCATAGCATATCTTTTTCTTGCTCATATACTTACTTTTGGTCATGTATTTCGTGATGATCAGCCACGGCCGTTTCTGTATGATGCGCCTTTCTTGATGACGAATGGGTGTGTGTGGATTTTGAGGGACCCCCTGAGGTTGAACGGTTTCGATGGAGATTGATGTATCATCAGATAGCATTTTGGCCTTTATTGGAAGGTCATTCGTGGTGTATAATGGGGCCTTTGGCACACAAGATTCTCTGACGTGTACGGGTACGTTTCAATTCAAATTTCTCGTTTAGAGAAAATTATGTGAATATGTTGTTTATGCTAGAAAACATGAGATATGCATGCAATGTGGCGGGTCTGGTGGCTTTTTGCGCAATTTTGATTTATGAAAATGTTTTTGTAAAGTTTTTAGATTTTAATATCACCCCCAGTTTAAAATATCCCAAATTTTTATACGAAAATAGCACACGCGCCCCATCTTAGACTTCAACCAATGCTGGATTTTCTCCAAATTACCACTGAATTATGGAATGTACTTCTTTCTTCGATGAGAGGCTTCATTCCTGCGACGCATTCTAGCTTTGATTAGGTTATTCCGCATCTTGATGACTACGACTCGTTTGCCTTGCAAGGCTTCAGACGTATCAATTGGGCTGTACATCTACCCTCAGTGAAAAGCTTTATCCTGGACGGACAACACATTTTGGTTTGATTGGATTACTCCACATCTATGATTTATTCACTTCGCAAGGCTAATGAGAGATAATGATGACTAAGGATATCTTTGCATGACCGGTCTTCATTCCACTTCAACACGAACTTCTCCATGCGATCTAGCTTCATTCAATGCATATTTGGTTTCATTAGTCTGGGATGGATCAGTTGTTGTTGCCTGTGCCAACTGTCCGTATGAGGATGAAAGACAAGCCTTCTAGAGATATTATTTCATCAAAGCGTCCGCCTTTGGATGAGAATGTGAGATGAGTTTTCGAAGATGCCATTCCGCCAAAGTTTTGTGTGCTGGATGAGAATGTGTGATTCCATCAAAGTATCCGTATTGGATCTGCCACTCCATATTTAGAATTTTCCTTACCCCATTTTTCAGTCACATTCAGAGTTTTGATATTGATCCATCGAAGTATCAGCTTTGGAATCTTCCCAGTCTTTATCCCCTGTTGCATCCTCACTAAGAGCTTTGATCTTATTTGAAACTTTCTTTTCCAATGCCTATTCAAAGTGATTCGTTCCCTCTTTTGCAATCTCCTTCGAAGTCTCAATCTTACTCGAAACCTTGTAGCTTAAGTGTCTTCACTGGCTCCTTCCACCTCAAGAGTACTTCATGCCCCCGTACCCTTTATGTGTCAGGTTTTTCTTTGAAAAATTTCCTTGGAATTATTATATTTAGTAGTATGGGTGTTTTCAAGCTCAATTTTATATATTACTTCATGAAAATGTTAGTGCCGTGTAATGTGCATTTTATTCATGAAAGTGTTGGTTATTATATAACATACTTTATGCGCAATTGACCCCCAGACCCATGCAAATGCAAATGCAAAGATCGTTCTTTCCGAGAATCTGGCAATTATAAAGGGTAATTCATCTTTTGTTTTGTTACATTCCCAAGAAATTCTAAGACAAATTTTCTCGAGATCTTTATCAAGATTTGTCCTTTTCTCCATAGAAACTTCTCTTTACAAACCTTTCATTGTTCCTCGAACTGACTGGTGCCTTTAA
Organism: Lonicera japonica; assembly: GCA_021464415.1. Taxonomy (NCBI): domain Eukaryota; kingdom Viridiplantae; phylum Streptophyta; class Magnoliopsida; order Dipsacales; family Caprifoliaceae; genus Lonicera; species Lonicera japonica. Next base: position 10,544,307 of record CM038468.1, on the reverse strand, counting down.
ATGAACTATTCTTCCAATCTTATTGTGGGTGAAAGAGATTGTTTTATTAGAATAGACCGGGCCTGATGTCACTTCTCAGGTTGCCTACGTTCCCTAATGTCCTAACATTCCAAAAAATAATCCAATATGGGGCTCAGGTCTTCGTAGTTCATGTTTACAAATGACAAATGACAAATCTTCAATCACTATTGTTCAAATTCTCCACCACTGGTTATAAATCTTCAATTTCCAGCTACCAATCTTCAATCACTGATGGCTTTGAGGAGACGGGTCTGCTATCTTTCCTGCTTGGATAAGGTCCTGAATAGCATGCCGAAGAGCCATACAATTGTCGGTCGTGTGTCCCACATTCTGATGGTATTCGCATGTTTCATTGAGGTTCCAATTAGTGGGAACTGGATTGGGTATCGGCCGTGGGTTCATCGGATAGATCATTCCTACATCCTTCAGCTCCTTGTATACTTTGCTTAAGGGACCCGGCAAGTGTGAGAAATTCCTTTTCATGTGTCTGACTCGGTTTACCCCCTATTGTTGTTGTAATCATGGTATCCTAAAGGGGAAATGTTGGTGACTGTGGCAAAAGGATTGGCAGAGTAGTCAATATTGCTCCGAACAAAAGGGTTGTATGTCGAAATCTGGTTTGCAGACGGGGTTGAAGCTTTCTTGTATTGTGCACTTAGCTTTCTTGCTTCAGCTTGGTTAGCCAATTCTTCTTCTATCTCATTTCCCACGTGCAACAAGGCTTTGAAGCGGCCAAAGAATTGGTGACCCATCTTATTTCGAATTTCTACTTTCAGATTCTTGACGATCATTCCCAACTGTTCTTCTTCATCCATTCGTTCCACCATTTGTGCAGCAAGTGCCCTCCACCTTGTGACAAATTCACTCAAACTTTCATCATCTTTCTGTTTTGCCATTTCAAGATGCTTGCGAGTGATCTTTAATTCCTCGTTCGTCTTGTATTGGGCAATGAACTCATTCACAATACTGGACCATGACTGCACTCGATGTTTCTCTAATCCCAGGAACCAACTTTGGGCTGGACCGGCTAGAGTTAAATGAAAAGAGTTAGCTAACTCAGCCTCACCTATATCGTAGACCTTCATCGCCCGTACATAGGATTTTAAGTGCAACTCTGGTGGCGTTGTTCCTTTGAATTTCTCTATTGCAGGCATCTTAAACCCAACAGGATAATGGGCTTCTGGGTATAGATTATAGCTCTGGAGCTGTGTCAGGTCATTTGATCCCTCGGCTACCTTCTGGGTTAAGGCTTTCAATTGTTCCTTAAGCTCATCTAAAGCCTTATTCCTTTCTAGAATCACCTCTTGAGGAAGAATGGCATCACCCTGTACACTCACTGGATGCGGAATAGGGTCGTAGTATGGATCATGATAAGGATGATGTGGTGGTTGCCATTGTTGAGCATGTTGGGATGCTTCAGGTGGGACTTCTTGGTGTAGCCAATTCTCAATCAGATCAGGTCGCCTATGTGGAGTATGTGGTTCAATAGGAGTTGGAATATCGGAGTGAACAGATAGTGGCGCGGGTGGTACAAGCGGGGCCTCTTTTATTGGCTCATTCACAACTGGTTGACCATGAATAGACGGTGGCATAGGTGGTGCAGGCGGTGTCCCTTTTGTTGGCTCATTCATAACCCTTCGACCTCTATCTATCTCCTTCAGCCGAGCCTTGGTGGTTTGTTGATCATCTAATAGCAATGCTAGGCTCTTGCTAATGTCCCCGAGCATTCGGTACATCTCTTCTGGGGTTGGTATGGTTATAGTGTCTGACCCTAATACAGTGTTTGTTGGATCCACAGAAGTATGCCCTGGCGGCGATATTCCTCGATTGATATTCTGCTGAGACACCCCTTGATTTTGGTAGGAAGGACCCGGTGGTAGATCCACTGCAGTGAAGGAGTTTCCAGTGACCCTATTCGAAGTTTGTGGCTGTTGATTTTCCATATCAGCTGTTGTATCCGGTTGAACCAATCTACCAGTGCTATCCCTTCCGGCCCAAATGGAAGCCAGATCGAATATAAGTCTTCTGATGGAGAAAAGGACAAATCCCGATGCATATAGAATATTTCCCGGAAAGAAAAGAAAATATGAATTTTTAATACTTGCCAGATTCCCAGAAATACATCGATCGAATGGACACTAAACACACAAAAAGTTTTTTTTTTTTTTAGGTGAGATCAAAAGCAGACCAACGGCGACAACTTGAGAGCCCCGTATAGCGGTAGGGTAGGAATGGAATTCCATGGGTTCCCTGACCGTCTATAGTTTTGGAAAATCATTTTGAAAAGAGTTTTCTGAAAAATCACTTGAAAACACGGGAAGTTCTCTCCTCATGAGTTGCTTTATTCATGGAATCAGGGCTTTCGCTCACTAGATTCTCACGACTGTTGGTCATAAAAAACAATGCAGAAAATCTTTGTGTTCTAAGCTGACTCCCTTATATGCAAGCGTGGCTGAAGAGGGTAAGGTTTAAGGCTCCCTCCTATTTGGCAGGTCTTACGATATACCTCAAGAGCGCAGGTACGTGTAAGGACCTTTTGATATACATCCCGGGTACGTGAGTGTTCTCGTCACTCGATATACCCCGGTAAGTACTTGGCCAATGAGAGTGGTCCCAGGCGCTTTTGGCTAGTGTAGACCCGCAAGTTCACGGCCTAGTCACGACTCTGGTCCCGAGGTTAATAGGGTAAATTCACACTCGCGAAAATGCATGATAAGACGTGGGTGTGTGCGAAATAACAATCTGGCGGTTCATTATTGATCAATGCTTTAGGATTTGTTATGATAATTTACAAAATTTTAATTACGAAAAAGATTTTCCTCACATAATTAGCAAATAAAGGTATCAGGGTATCCACCTAGATCGCTTCTATGTTATCCTAGGACTAAGGCTTACAAGACCTATATCTAATAAATAACAGGAATTAAATATATGATCCATTATAATAGAGCTTAGTTCTCGACAATCCCCAGCGGAGTCGTCACTGTGAGAATCCGGACCCATACCCCGAGAGAAGAAAAGAGTCCTCGTTCTCGGTTTTATTTGAAAACGTATTTTATAGAGTCGCCAGTTTGTTTTACGAGAAAACAAACAAAAGATCGTACGAAGGACAATTTGTGAACACCTCATTTTGCGACCCCCGCAAGAATCCTAATTTTTAAAGAAATAAACATGCATGCACGCACGAGCACTCCTAGATGCACATGTATTTTGTTCATGTGATACAGGTCAAAGAAGAAAGCCGAAAGGACCCCGGATAAGGAGTCACAGAATTATCGAAAATTGTCGGAATCGAAAACCGTCAAAACTCCTGGAAACTTGTGAAAGGAGAGTCACACAATTTGGATCATCCTCAAAATTTGAGAGTTGGTGGAAATTATCAAAAGGAGTAACATACTCGAAAATCAGCTTCATCCGACAGTCGGATCTCCGGAAATTCAGAAAATCGCGAGTTTATTTCGGGTGGTCAAATGGTGGTCTTCTCGAAGTTAAAATGGTTTGAAGTTTTGTAAGTGGATAGACCTTATTGTGGGGAAGAGAATATTAAAATTTCAGCTTTGGCGGACATGGGGTCCTCAAGAATCAATTTGTCTACCGTGCAATTCCAGTTGAAATGTCCTTCGTAGCAAATTAAAATATATAGTGGCCTTTCCGAAATCTGATCGACCTCAAATTTGGACACAAGTTATAAAACATTTGGAGGGAAAACATATCAAAAAATCAGCATAATCCAACGGTTGGAAGTTCATTTGTCGAAGTTGTTGTACGCAAGTACGTTTCCTATGCGGGAACAAACTCTTTGTACCAAGCCAAGGAGACCGAGTCCTTCCCGAACTCCGATCTTCCTCAAATTTTCACAGGGTGTAAAAGAATTATATTGGCAATACATATCCAAAATGAAGCATGATCCAACGGTTAGAACCTGACTTTTCGTGCAAACAAGGGACCTTGTCTACAACAAGTACTTTTCCTACGTGGACACAAACTCTTCGTGCCAATCAGAACGAAAGGGAACCTTCCCGAACTCCGATCGACCTGAAATTTTTACACAATCTAGAAGAGTTCTATTCCTAACACATATCCAAAAATTAGGATGATCCAACGGTGGGAAGGTCTCGCGATAATTTCCAAGAGTCCTAGTTGCAATCTCTTTTCTTGCTCTCCAAGTATTTTCTTCAACTATAAATAGACCCCCCCTCCATTCATTATTTTCATCAACAATCAAGGGAATTTCGTGGTACACACCAAGAGATCCTCATTCTCTCCTTCCAAGAAGGCTCAGGTATAATTTTCTCTCTCTTCTTTTATTTATTCGTCAGTTTTATAATTCATACTCTTGTTTGCATAATTTTTATTACTTAATAGCTTTTCAAAACCTTTTTTTTCAAATTGTTTTCAAAACTAAAGGCGTATAATAAACCCTAATCCAATTCCAAAATAGTATTATTACTTTTTTTACTTTTTCAAAAGTCCGGATTAGCGGTATCGTTATACGAAGGAATCGATAATCGCTACATATCCAATCTAACTCATAGATTGCGGTGTATATGTGATAAATACTCGATTATGAGAGCACTAGTGCCATCTATACCGGTTTAATTAATAGACTTTGGTATACGATCGGTCAACTCGCCTCATATAATATCGAATATAAGATTCCACATTGAATCAGTTTCCGAAAAGCCCAATGCTTTACAAAATCACTTTTTTCATTGCATCTATTATTATCAAACTCTCTTTTTCAAATCACACACACACTTATTTTCATAATCATGGGTGAATTAGGAAACACATCGTTTTCATCCCAACCCCAAAATCCCGATTTCTAAGGTAAGTACGGAAAGCTGTAAAGTAATGGAAATAGCATGCAAGAACTGAATTATAACACACGCATATCCTACTCAAGAGACCGAAAGGGCGAATTGGGTGCCTAATACCTTCCCGATTCGTAACTTAATCCCCGAACCTTCGAATCAACTGGTTTCGCATATATTGTGTATAAGAGGATATTTACTCCATAAATACGTCTCTTTTACACAAACCTTTTTTGTTTGTTTAGTAAAACAAACTGGCGACTCTTATTCTTTTCAAAACCTGATTTCCAAATCAACAAACGGAATCGCCGCCCACGGGGACCCCCGGGCGTCGAGAACGCGGGTTCTCACAGTGGCGACTCTGCTGGGGATATTTTAAGAGGATTAGACTCTAAATAAGAGTAGAATATGTGTGGATATTGTTTATGTTTGCATGCTTTCTTTTTTGGCCTTAGTTTTAGGATAACATAGATGCGATTTAGGTAGATACCTTGATTCCCTTTTTGTTTGTAATAATTGTTTGAGGAAAAACTTTTCATAAATAAAATTTGAAAGTACTCGAACAAACCCTAAAGCGTTCTTCATAATGTACCTCCATAATTGTTATTTTGCACGCACTCACTATCATCATGCATTATCGCGAGTGTGAATTTACCCTATTAATCTCGGGACCAAAGTCGTGATTAGGCCGTGGACTTGCGGGTCTACACTAGCCGAAAGCGCATGGGACCACTCTCCTTGGCCAAGTACCAAACTGAGGTATATCGAGTGACGAGAACACTCACGTACCCAGAATGTATATCAAAAGGTCCTTGCACGTACTCGCCCTTGGGGTATATAGCAAGACCTAGCCAAATAGGAGGGAGCCTTAAACCTTACCCATTTCAACCACGCTTGCATATAGGATGCGTCAGCCTAGTACACACGAATTTCTGCATGTTTTCTTGACCGTTGGTCGTGAGATTAGTGAACAAAAGGCCTTGTCATACATACCGATTTTTGGTTTGGCAAGTACGGCCGGTGGCTGTCCAACCCCGTTCGTAGAAATCCCTCACTAAAACCAGTTAATGAGAATTTCCCTTTTACTATTTCCATGAAAAGCAACTCTAAGTGGAGAGAACTTCCCGATTTTCAAAAAAATATTTTTCAAAATATTCTTTCAAAAAATCGAGTCATTCTCCAAATGAATTTTTCAAAAAAATTAATTTTCAAAATCGGAAGGTTATAAGGGCACCCTGGGAATTTATATTCCTACCCTAAACCTATCCACGGGGCTCTCAAGTTGTTACTGTCGGTTTGTTTTCGCCTAAACACCAAAAATTGGTTTTCGATTTGCATATCATCGAGTCACACTCTTTTCCGAGAATTACGCAATCAATTGGTGAAAAGTATCAGTTATCTAGTTCTGGCTCGTTGTCCTTATCTCAGTCTTTTCTCCACCACTCCCAGGTTTTTTTTTTTTGCGGAAACACACTGGCCGGTTGGGCTGGTAGAGATCATACAGGCAGACTTACTCGACCAGATTCACCTCTCATCATGCCTCCACGACGTGCTCTCGATTATCACAATGACCAGGTAGAAGTTAACGAAGAAAGGGTTAATGATGCCGAGGGTCAACACCATGCAGCGGATCTGCCGCCCGGTCCCGTTTTACCAATCAATCCCGAGGCCCTTACTCCAGAACAGCTTTACCAAATGATACAGGGTCTGGCTCAGTCTATGAACACCATGACCAATCTGCATAGGACCACCCAGGCCCGTCTGGATACCTTACTTACTACTCGGGCACCTGCTGAACTGAATCAACCAAATCCTAATCCCGCTCACAACCAAGGCCAAGGCCAAGGCCAACATATTCCCCCACCTCAGCAAAATGTCCTACCAGTTCCCCAAATACGCCAAGGCCCACCAGTACCAGATGCTGTCAATGTATGGCTCCATCCTGAACATAATCAACCCCGACAACACCATAACCCACTCTTCGAAGGGCATGAACCAGATCCATATATGGGGCAGTACGCTGAGTCAGTAGTTGAACAGGCTAAAGAGAATGAAGCCATTACCCTACTGAAGGAAGAAATGAAGGCTCTGAACCAAAAGGTGACGGATAAGGCGGACAACATAGCCGATCTCCAAAATATGTCTATTTTTCCTGAAGCCAGGTTGCCGGTGGGTTTTAAGCTCCCTAATGTGGAAAAATTCTCGGGAAATAGCCCGCCCCATCTACATCTTAAGGCCTATGTTCGCACTATGCAGTTGTATGGGTTGAATGAGACTCACTTGGCCCAAGGTTTTCATCAGACTTTAACAGGGCCCGCGCACAGTTGGTTTCTGGGGTTGGAAAAACACAGGGTGGCCGATTGGAAGAGCATTGTAAAGGAATTCATGGAGCACTACAAGTCAAATGAAGAACTGAAGGTTACTCGTAAACACCTTGAAATGGCTAAGCAGCGAGAAACTGAGAGTGTTAGTGATTTTATCACACGTTGGAGAGAGTTGGCATCACAAATGATTGACCGGGTCCCTGAGGAAGAACAATTGGGGTTGATAGTCAAGAATTTTAAGCCCGAAATCAGAAATGGCATGGGGCGACAGTACTTTGAAAAATATAAAGCTTTAATGCATGTGGCCAACGAAACTGAAGAAGAACTGGCAAAGGCCGCTGAGGTTAAGAAAGCCTCGTCCCAGTACAAGAAAACTGCTTCTACTATTAATCAAGTATGGTCTCAGCAAAATTCGGGGTCTTATCAGAGAAGTAATTTTCAGTATCCACGAGAACAGGAATCTGCCCAAGGCCAAGGGTTCGGGAGGAGAAACAAAGACCGACATTTTGCACGTCTGCCGGCCTCATTAAGCAAAACCCTAGCCGCATTACAAGAAAGTGGAATCATACGACCATTGGCCCCCCGGGCTCCCCCCGACCCACTTCCTAATGGTTGGAGGGCCAATGAACACTGCGAATACCACCAAGGCCCAGGACACAACACTGATCGATGCATGGCCTTAAGGCACACCATCCAAGATCTAATCGAGTCGGGAAGAATCCCTGACCCAGAGCCACCAAATGTTGTGAAGAATCCGCTACCTAACCATGGAAGGGTAATCAATGCCGTATTAGTTGAAAATGAAGAATGTGATCCCATCTCCTTGATCAAGCCAGTAAGGGAGAATGGGGAAGAGGCTGTAGTAGTTTACCATGTTGAAGACCGTGTAGGCCGGGGCTGGATAAAGGAAGAGGAAGAAAACTTAGAAACCATGTTTCGAGATATGATGAAAGAAGCTCCGCAAGTTTCAAAGGAACCAGTGTATGATTCTCGTGTTAGCAAGTGGATGCGAGAAATGAAAATACTGCCCGGTCAAGGGTTGGGCAAGAATAATCAGGGCATTGCTGAGCCCATTGTTGTCAAAACCCAACTACGCCGGCAAGGTTTGGGTTACCAGGAAAGAAAAGTGAAGATTGGGCAAGATGCTCCCAGTAAGAAGTGGTCCATCTCAAGAAAAATAATTCGAGCACATGTTGATACAATCAGTTTTGACTGGTCAAAGGTAGCTGCAGAATCTGATGTGGCTGAAAAGGAAAATTTGGCTAAGTGAGTACAACAGCTCACACGATCAGGGAAGGTTTATCAAACCCAAGAAAAGGGAAAGGAAGAAGGTATGAAGGAAGCGGCTCAGCCCGAAAAGAGCCAAGTTGTTGAACAGCTGAAGAAAACGCAGGCTCAAATCTCCATTTGGGGCCTGTTGGTATCTTCCAAGCCTCACAGAGCAGCATTTCTCAAGCTCATGGATGAGGCCATAGTTCCAATAGAATCAACCCCGGAACAACTAGCAGCAATGATCGGGACCCTAAGCCTACAGAACAGTTTGTCCTTTTCGGAAGAAGACCTATCACCACTAGGGAGTAACCATGATCAAGCACTCCACATATCTGTTGAAACTAGAGGAATGGTAGTCCCGAAGGTACTCATTGACAATGGGGCGACTATAAATGTTTGTCCACTCAAAACCTTCAAGGCTTTAGGACTCGATGAAAGTAGCTTGGGAGAATCCCCGGTAACGGTAAGGGCATATGATAACACCAAAAGGGCAGTATTAGGATCTGTCGACTTGAACTTACTAATTGGGCCGATCGATTTCTCTGTTGAGTTCCAAGTTATCGACATACCATCTAGCTTTAACTTATTGCTCGGACGCGCATGGATACATTCGGTAGGAGCTCTTCCGTCTTCTCTACATCAAAAGATCAAGATCCCGATAGGAGATGAAATTATCGTGATACATGGTGATTGTGACAAAACCATAATGCCTAAAGACACGCCAGTCTTAGGCATAGGAAGCCAAGATGTACAGTTGGGGGGTTTCCAATATGAACCGAGGGTACAGGCCTTGACCTCACAGAAGATTACATACCTACCACCCGAAACAGTACCGTTTTTGAATGAGCAAGTAGTAGCAATAATGCATACCATGGGCTATATGCCAGGTCGAGGATTGGGAGATAGACAAGTCGGGATAGCTGAGCCGATCGAACCCTATATGCAAGGAAGAAAATGCGCCGGGTTGGGTTTCCCATGCGACACAGAGGGTGAAATCTTGGGTGATTCGGGTTGCAAAATGATCAATACCTCCCTCAATGGGTTCTTTATAAAAGAAGGGGAAGATTTTCCATTCTGTGGCTTCCAAGAACCATGGGTCAATTCAGAAGGGAACAGAGTTCCGGGTTTTGAAATCTTTTTTATTGAAGATCTATACTACAAAGAAAGCCAGATGCACGATACCGAGGGTCGGGGTCATGACATAAAGCTTCAGGATGAGAAAAACGAGTTGGAAGATATAGCAAGTATGATGCAAAATCTGTTTGTTGAAGAGACACAGATCATGGCAATTACTGAGGAAAAGCAAATATTGGACCCGGTCACACTGATCCGTCCAGTTAAAGAGGTGGGAAATTTGAGTGAGAAAGGGAGTGAAATTGTAAGGGATAAAATTGTGGGTAGAATGAGCGATTATAAGCTTTTAGGAGAATTTCTTAATGTTTTTGATAGCATGGTCATTAATAAGATAGTATCAATTCCTCAGTATCCAAATGTGTCTCATATTACCTCAACAGAAATCGAATCCATGAATGATATCCCAGAAAAACACGAACAGAGAATCCAAATCGAGGAAGGTGAAACTATTACAGTTAACCTAGGGACCGGTGAGGATAGGAAAGAAGTAAAGATCGGGGCTGAATTGAGTAAAGCCGAGGGTAAAGACTTGTATGAGCTGTTGAAAGAATATGCCGATGTCTTTGCTTGGTCCTATGCAGACATGCCGGGATTAAACACGGATATAGTAATGCATGAAATCCACACTAAGCCGGAATGCCGGCCAATCAAACAGAAACTCAGAAAGTTGATACCAGAATGGTCACTCAAAGTTAAGGAAGAAGTAGAGAAACAGCTGAAAGTGGGGTTTATTCGAGTAGTAGATTATCCGACGTGGTTGGCTAACGTGGTGCCAGTGCCGAAGCCAAACGGAAAGGTAAGGGTGTGTGTAGATTATCGGGATCTCAACAAGGCCTGCCCAAAAGATGATTTCCCATTACCTAACATTGATCTCATTGTGGATAACACCGCCAACCACGCCCTGAAGTCATTTGTTGATGGGTTTGCTGGTTACAATCAAATAAAGATGCATCCTGACCACCAGGATAAGACTGCCTTCATAACTCCATGGGGAACCTACTGTTATACAGTTATGCCATTCGGATTAAAAAATGCCGGGGCAACATACCAAAGGGCTGCAACCACTTTGTTCCATGATATGATCCATAAAGAAGTAGAAGTTTATGTGGATGACATGATCATTAAGTCTAAAGAAAGGGAAGGGCATCTTCCCGCCCTCAAGGTCTTCTTTGAAAGGCTCAGGCAATTTCAGATGAAGTTAAATCCACAGAAGTGTGTGTTCGGGGTAACTAAAGGCAAGCTGTTGGGGTATATGGTTAGCAAGAAGGGAATTGAAGTGGACCCTGCCAAGGTAAAAGCAATTCAAGAAATGCCCGTACCACGCACCGAAAAAGAAATCAGAGGATTCTTGGGTAAGCTACAGTATATCAGCCGATTCATATCCCATCTCACGCAGAAATGTGAACCCATATTCAAGTTGTTGCAGAAGCCATCAGATGGCCAATGGAATGAACAGTGTCAGGCAGCATTCGATAAGATCAAAGAATATTTGTCAAATCCACCAGTCCTCGCCCCGCCACAACCTGAACTGCCCTTATTGTTGTATCTCACGGTCAATGAAACTGCTGCAGGGGCCATGCTAGCCCAACACATAGCCCAGAGTCGGAGAGAGCAGGCAATTTATTACATCAGCAAGAAGTTGTCACCTTATGAAAGGAATTACTCGCCTCTTGAGAGATCATGTGCAGCCTTAACCTGGGCCACTCAGAAATTGCGCCACTATATGCTTGTGTTTTCAGTCACTCTTATAGCCCGACTAGACCCACTGAAGTATTTGTTCGAAAAATCGGTGTTAACTAACCGCATGGCCAAGTGGGTATTCTTACTATCAGAGTTTGATATCACTTACATCACTCAGAAGGCGATTAAAGGGCAGATTATAGCAGATTTCTTGGCGGGTAACCCTATGTTAGAAGGGGAAGAAGAGGAAGAATCCAAATTTCCGGATGAAATGGTTATGGTCATAGATACAGAGGGTGAATGGCAATTGTATTTTGACGGGGCTGGAAACAAGAACGGTTACGGGATAGGGATCCTCCTAATATCACCAGACCAGATTCAGTCGCCATTGTCTTTTCGGCTCCAATTTGACTGCACCAATAATACTGCTGAATATGAAGCTTGCATCGTGGGTTTGGAAATCGCGCTTGAAAAAGGGGTAACAAAGATACAAGCATTTGGGGATTCAGCTCTTATCATTCATCAAATTCTACGAAAGTGGAAAATCAAAGAAGAAAAGCTCATCCCCTACTTAGATCGATTGCAAGACGTGGCCAACAGGTTCGAAAGAGTTAGGTTTCACCATGTACCCCGCTGCCAGAACAACTTTGCTGATGCACTAGCAACTCTGGCATCAATGGTAGAAATTCCCGAAGATAGGCAAACAATACAAATAGCCATTGAGCAGAGGGAGATTCCTGCATATTGTCTAGTCATCGAAAGCGAAAATGAGGAAACGTTGGACCCATCGATCTGGTATTATGACATTTGGAGAATCTTAAAAGAAGGAAAATACCCTGAGGGTGCTGACAAGAAAACTCGGGTAGCACTCCGAAGATTAGCCGCTCAGTTCATTATTTGCTCGGGAAAATTGTATAAAAGGAGTCACGATGGGATACACCTCCGGTGCTTAAAACAGGAAGAATACCAACCAGTTATGGACGAAATTCATGGGGGTGAATGTGGACCCCATATAAGTGGGCACACCTTGGCCCGCAAGATTGTCCGACAAGGGTATTACTGGACCACCATGCAACAAGATTGCAGCGATCATGTACGAAGATGTCACCTATGTCAGGTTCATGCAAAATCTCAAAAGCTTCCTCCAAAAGAATTATACACTATGACAGCCCCCTGGCCCTTTTCAGTTTGGGGTATAGATGTCGTTGGGAAAATATCACCGACAGCAAGTAATGGACACGAATACATACTGGTAGCAATCGACTATTTCACAAAATGGGTAGAAGCTGAATCATATGCGAAGCTTGATGCAAAAAAAGTTGCAAAATTTATCCGAAGAAACATCATCTGCAGATACGGAGTACCACATGAAATTGTGTCAGATAATGGAACCCACTTTGAGGGGAAGCCAATGATGTAATGGAAGAATACGGGATACAGAGACACAAATCATCCCCCTATAGGCCCCAGACCAATGGCGCAGTAGAGGCAGCAAATAAAAACCTGAAGAATGTGATTAGTAAAATGGTAAAAAGTGGTCGAGACTGGGCCGACAAATTGCCGTACGCGCTATGGGGATACCGCACTACCGAAAGGGTCTCTATAAACGCAACACCATTCTCACTAACATATGGAATGGAAGCAGTATTGCCAGTAGAAATGGAGATTCCATCGCTGAGGGTGATACTGGAGAGCTCGGTGTCCGAATTAGACTGGGTTCAAAGCCGTTATGAGGAACTGGCATTACTCGATGAGAAACGACTGAAAGCCGCCTATCATCAGCAGGGATATCAGAAAAGAGTCGCTAGAGCGTTCAATCAAAGGGTGAAAGTAAGAAGAATACAGATAAACGATTTGGTGCTGAAGGAAATCAGGGAACCAGCCAGAGATCCGAGGGGTAAATTCGCACAGAAATGGACTGGGCCATACATTGTTAAAGAAATCCTTTCCGGGGGAGCAGTCATACTCACAGATACAGATGGGCATCAGTTCAATTCTCCGGTTAATCTGGATCGTCTGAAGAAATATTATCAATAAAGGACCTAAGCCAGCATCCCTAAGAACTACGTAGACCTGAGCCCCACAACCAAGATTTGAGATATTAGAACAAGGGGAACGTAGGCAACCTGAGAAGTGACTTCAGGCCCGGTCTAAAAAAATAAATAAATAAATAAATAAATAAATAAATTTCAAGAAAGCAAACATGATGGGAGAAATGGAGAAAGGAGTGACGTGAGGGACATAACCTCTTGTCTGTTAAATAAAAGGACACCCTTTTGTCTTTGAGACAGAAGGTCTGCTTTTGTCTACAAGACAAAATGATAAATGATACTTTCTTAAATAAGTTGACATATTCTCGGAAAAGAGTCAGCATTGCATGCATTTTCAAATAGCATATCATGCTTCATAAATCAGGCAACTCACGATTCACAACCTTTTCAAATCCAAGGTGCATGGTATGAGCATTTACATAGGGCATATATATAATCACCGGGTTCTGTGACCTGCCAAACGGGCTTCGCCACCCCATCATATTCCTCCCAGAGAATCGAATCATATATGAAATCCCAAAGCCTTTTTCTATAGGTAAGTCCAAGCCCTTTCTATAGGCACCAGTCAAATCCCAAGCCCTTTCTACAGGCACCATTCCAAAACCTTTCCTACAGGCACCAATCCAATCCAAGCCCTTTCCACAAGCACATACTAAAGCCCTTCCTTCAGGCAAACTCAAGCTCTCTCCAAAGCCAAAAAGCCCCCTTTGAGAGGATATCAGAGAAAGATAGAGAGAAAAACTGGAATGATAAGATTTCGTAAAAAACACAGGGACCAAGCCCCCACAAAAAGGACCTTTGGCCTAGCTTCTCCTCGCCCAAGAAGTCTTCAAGATTCGGTCTCAAAGATTCTCGGACCGAAAATCACAAACACAGCACGACGATGTCAAATGCGAACTTTCAAAGTAAACATTCTCAAAATCGCAAGGACGATGATGCTCAGAAAACCTGACAAAGTGAGAAGAAACAAAGTGGGTACAAGAAAAAATTGAAAGAGTAGAAAAGAGGATAAATCCCACAGTGCCAAAAGAAAAGAATATTGAAAAAATAGAAAAGGAAAAAAGATGGCAGTGAGAGCCACACCAAGAGTGACAGCTAGGCTGAAAAGCCCAGGGCTACGTCTTGGGTGAGGAAGGCTGCTGACCTTGCGAAAAAAAGAAAAAAAATAAGCTGCATCAAAAAGCTTTCAATAAGTCAAGGAGGAATAAGGGCATCGAAAAACAGAAAATGATGCAGGCACAAAAATTCTTCTCTCGCGAAGTCAGGAAACAAAATCGCACCCTAGTGACAAGAAAAAAATGCCGCGGAAGCTGAGCAAGAGGCAAAGTCCAAAATTCATACACGAAGGTTCGAGAATTGAGAGAACGTAACTCGATTTTTTCTCAAAGAAAAAGAAGCCAACCAAAAATTCTTATTTTTTTTTTTCAAAAAATATATCACACCAGAAATTTTTCTCTCTATGTCTGTTCAGAGACTCTCACCCCTCAGCAAATCATCAACTTTCGTTACCTCAACAGATCATCAATCACCCTCATCTTAATCCTGCATCAGCATATTCCCAACCCTTAGCCTTTATCCTAACCAATATGATTCATCATATCCTCAATAGACCACCAATCATCATATCCCCAGCAGATCATCAACCTTTAGCCTTTATCCTGACCAGTAGGAATCCTCATTTTCCTAGTATACCATAAATTCTCATTTCCCTACCAACCTTTATCCAAAATCACCAACACCAAAGTAGTGTCTCCAGTTGATCATCGAACATCCCCAGCAGACCATCTTCCCCAGCCTCTCAAACACAAAGCAAAGTCCCTAATAGACCATCTGCCCTCACCCCTTCAAAAAGAACCAAATCATAATGAGAATTGTTGACAGAACCGTCCCTACCGATGGGAGTACATCAGCTCCACGCCCTAATCAAATTGTTGACAGAACCGTCCCTACCGATGGGAGTACATCAGCTCAACGCCCAATCAAATTGTTGACAGAACCGTCCCTACCGATGGGAGTACATCAGCTCAACGCCCAATCAAATTGTTGACAGAACCGTCCCTACCGATGGGAGTACATCAGCTCAACGCCCAATCAAATTGTTGACAGAACCATCCCTACCGCTGGGAGTACATCAGCTCAACGCCCAATCAAATTGTTGACAGAACCGTCCCTACCGATGGGAGTACATCAGCTCAACGTCCAATTGTTGACGGAACCGTCCCTACCGCTGGGAGTACATCAGCTCAACGCCTAATCAAATTGTTGACAGAACCGTCCCTACCGATGGGAGTACATCAGCTCAACGTCCAATCAAATTGTTGACAGAACCGTCCCTACCGATGGGAGTACATCAGCTCAACGCCCAATCAAATTGTTGACAGAACCGTCCCTACCGATGGGAGTACATCAGCTCAACGCCCAATCAAATTGTTGACAGAACCGTCCCTACCGATGAGAGTACATCAGCTCAACGCCCCAATCAAATTGTTGACAGAAACGTCCTTACCGATGGGAGTACATCAGCTCAACGCCCATCAAATTGTTGACAGAACCGTCCCTACCGATGGGAGTACATCAGCTCAACGTCCAATCAAATTGTTGACAGAACCGTCCCTACCGATGGGAGTACATCAGCTCAACGCCCAATCAAATTATTGACAGAATCGTCCCTACCGATGGGAGTACATCAGCTCAACGTCCAATCAAATTGTTGACAGAACCGTCCCTACCGATGGGAGTACATCAGCTCAACGCCCAATCAAATTGTTGACAGAACCGTCCCTACCGATGGGAGTACATCAGCTCAACGCCCAATCAAATTGTTAACAGAACCGTCCCTACCGATGGGAGTACATCAGCTCAACGTCCAATCAAATTGTTGACAGAACCGTCCCTACCGATGGGAGTACATCAGCTCAACGCCCAATCAAATTGTTGATAGAACCGTCCCTACCGATGGGAGTACATCAGCTCAACGCCCAATCAAATTGTTGACAGAACCGTCCCTACCGATGGGAGTTCATCAGCTCAACGCCCCAATCAAATTGTTGACAGAACCGTCCCTACCAATGGGAGTACATCAGCTCAACGCCCCCAATCAAATTGTTGACAGAACCGTCCCTACCGATGGGAGTACATTAGCTCAACACCCAATTAAATCGTTGACAGAATCGTCCCTACCGATGGGAGTACAGAAGCTCAACCCCCCAATCAGAATCGTTGACAGAACTGTTCCTATCAAAGGGAGTACATCAGTTCAACACCAAGTCCAAATATCGCCCATCAGAACGAAAGTACTTTTCCTACGCGGACACAACCTCTTCGTGCCAATCAGAACGAAAGGGAACCTTCCCAAACTCCGATCGACCTGAAATTTTTACACAATCTAGAAGAGTTCTATTCCTAACACATATCCAAAAATCAGGATGATCCAACGGTGGGAAGGGCTCGCGATAATTTCCAAGAGTCCTAGTTGCAATCTCTTTTCTTGCTCTCCAAGTATTTTCTTCAACTATAAATAGACCCCCCCTCCATTCATTATTTTCATCAACAATCAAGGGAATTTCGTGGTACACACCAAGAGATCCTCATTCTCTCCTTCTAAGAAGGCTCAGGTATAATTTTCTCTCTCTTCTTTTATTTATTCGTCAGTTTTATAATTCATACTCTTGTTTGCATAATTTTTATTACTTAATAGCTTTTCAAAACCTTTTTTTTCAAATTGTTTTCAAAACTAAAGGCATATAATAAACCCTAATCCAATTCCAAAATAGTATTATTACTTTTTTTACTTTTTCAAAAGTCCGGATTAGTGGTATCGTTATACGAAGGAATCGATAATCGCTACATATCCAATCTAACTCATAGATTGCGGTGTATATGTGATAAATACTCGATTATGAGAGCACTAGTGCCATCTATACCGGTTTAATTAATAGACTTTGGTATACGATCGGTCAACTCGCCTCATATAATATCGAATATAAGATTCCACATTGAATCAGTTTCCGAAAAGCCCAATGCTTTACAAAATCACTTTTTTCATTGCATCTATTATTATCAAACTCTCTTTTTCAAATCACACACACACACTTATTTTCATAATCATGGGTGGAAACACATCGTTTTCATCCCAACCCCAAAATCCCGATTTCTAAGGTAAGTACGAAAAGCTATAAAGTAATGGAAATAGCATGCAAGAACTGAATTATAACACACGCATATCCTACTCAAGAGACCGAAAGGGCGAATTGGGTGCCTAATACCTTCCCGATTCGTAACTTAATCCCCGAACCTTTGAATCAACTGGTTTCGCATATATTGTGTATAAGAGGATATTTACTCCATAAATACGTCTCTTTTACACAAACCTTTTTTGTTTGTTTAGTAAAATAAACTGGCGACTCTTATTCTTTTCAAAACCTGATTTCCAAATCAACAAACGGAATCGCCGCCCACGGGGACCCCCGGGCGTCGAGAACGCGGGTTCTCACACAATTCAAAAACGAATTATCTTTCATACGTTTGAAACCAGAGATTTATTTTGAAAATCGACTTTGCTAGGGTTCGGGAACTACGTTACAAATTGGGAAGGTGTTAGGCACCCAATTCGCCCTTTCGGTCTCTTAACGGATCATGTATCTAATTCCTAATTTAGATATCTTCCAAGTAGTTCGAATGGTTTTTAGAATAGTCCTTCCTGGATAAATTTAGTTTAAAACAATATTTTGAAATCAGACTCGAGCTTTGCGAGCGCCTACGTATTCATTCGTAGAATGAAATCAGAGTCTCGTAGTTCCTTTCTTTTGGAAACTATTTTTGTATTTTTGTTTGTTTTGAAAACGTGTCAAAACAGGTTTTAGATTTCTTGTAAAACTTAGAAAGGATTTGTTTTGAAAGCAATGAACTTCTTTGCAAGTTATCTAATTTTCTGTATTAAAAGTGAAATTAAATGCAGTGCTGAAATTAAGGATTTGGTAGAAAGACGTACCTGATGCGACTAGGGAAAGTACCAACCGTACGGTTGGGAGCCAACCGTGTGGCTGGGGAAAGTACCAACCGTCCTAGTAAGCGAAGTGGCAACAAAGGTTGTGATATATTCCTAACGCGCTCGAAAATCAAGGCTTTCCTAATGGCCTCTTGTATGCATGATGACTCAAGACTTGATGCAGAATGCTTGTTAGGTTCACACGAGAGTCGCGGATTGGGGTGTTCACAACCGCCATTTCTCCGTTGTGCCTCTCTGGGAGGGCTTCGCCTCAGGTGGGAGGACTACCGTTTATCCACTTTGCGCCTCAGGTGGGAGGACTACCATTGCTCCACTGTGCCTCTCTGGGAGGGCTTCGCCTCAGGTGGGAGGACTACTATTGCTCCACTGTGCCTCTCTGGGAGGGCTTCGCCTCAGGTGGGAGGACTACCATTGCTCCACTGTGCCTCTATGGGAGGGCTTCACCTCTGGTGGGAGGACTACCATTGATCCACGTTGCGCTTCAGGTGGGAGGACTACCATTGCTCCGTTGTGCCTCTCTGGGAGGGCTTCGCCTCTGGTGGGAGGACTACCATTACTCTACTAGCCTCAGATGGGAGGACTACCATTGATCCACTTTGCGACTCAGGTGGGAGGACTACCATTGCTCCACTGTGCCTCTCTGGGAGGGCTTTTGATCTGTAAGAAGAAAGAAAAATTGCCTCTGGGTGGGTTTTCGTGAGTAATTTCTGCCTCTGGCGAGGGCTTGTGTTTGTGATTTGCCTCCGGAGAGGGCTTGTGTTGGTGATTTACCTCCGGAGAGGGCTTGTGTTGTACTCTGGTGAATTTTGATTGTTGTCTCTCTTAAACTGCTAGAGTGAGAGAGAGAAATTTTTTGCGTGGGTGAAAAGAGCTTCTCTGGGTCTAATCCTTATCCGGATGTCCATTTTTCTGTATCTTTCTGAACTTTACACTCATGTTTTTCTCGAGTGAAGATACTTCTCTTAGAAGGCAGGTTTTAGATTTCTTTTGCTCTCCGCAGAGTGATGGTCCGAGGTTTTCCAAACCATCTCTTCCGTATCGTGCTGAAAAGAAAATTTGTTTGAAAGTTCAATCTATAATCTATGTTCTCTTCTTAGTTTTCTCTTTTGGTGGGCCCACATCGTATTCTATTTTTCGATGCCCTTATTTCTCCATCTTTTGGGAAAGACTGGCCTTCTCTGTTTTTGACCAGGAGTCTTTTATCCATTCGTCGTGATCAGGAGCCTTACTCACCCAAAACGAAGCCCTGAGCAAATTTTGGCCTAGCTGTCACTTTTGGTGTGGCTCTCCCTGCCACTCCGCATTTCTGTTTCTCTCGCTCGCTTTGGGCGCTCATGCAGGTTCTTTCTCTTTTCTACTCTTTCAATTTTTTCCATTCCCGTCTTATCTTGATATCCTGCTTTTTCTCATTGATGGTCTTGGTCCTTCTTGAGAGATCAGAGACTACTTTAACCGTTCACATTTTCGGAGAGATGATTTGGAAGTCTTTTCCTCGAATTTTCATTCTGGGTGTGCGGCATTTAGCAAGTTTTCCGAAAATTGTTTCTCCGAAGTACCCCTGCAAGAGATAAAATGAGACAAAGGTCAAAAAATTAGGGGAAGGGTCAATATGTCTCGCGACAATTCGGTGGCAAGGCTCTTTGTCGCGCGACAGTGAGCCTGTTTGTCGCGCGACATATTGATCCACTATATAAGCCCCTTGCTGAGCTCATTCCAACTCATTCTCTCATTTCTCTTTCTCTCTCTAGCTCTCTTTCTCTCCTCTCTCAAGCGCGGAAGCCCTGTCGCTTTTTTGACTTTTTCGATTTTTCTTGTATTCTACTCGCACTCAGATGGATCCTGCACAGCCAGATAGATTAGAGGGTGACCAAGAGGAGGTCACCTTTACCGACGCTCAGGGCGTTCTCCGGTGCAGCCCTCACCATGATGACTGGGAGGACCTGGATTGGTACGGTGAGGATGGGGTGGACCGTGGTCGAACGGTGATCTATCGAGATGTGACCTGGGCTGCTCTAGTTCCGGATGTTCCATGGCTCTTGATGGAGCCTGCTTCTGATGAGATTCGTCGACAATCTCTGGTATGTTTTCTT
This sequence comes from Lonicera japonica, assembly GCA_021464415.1. NCBI lineage: Eukaryota > Viridiplantae > Streptophyta > Magnoliopsida > Dipsacales > Caprifoliaceae > Lonicera > Lonicera japonica. Next base: position 10,523,913 of record CM038468.1, on the reverse strand, counting down.
TAAATTCTCTCTTTGTTTGATTACTTCTGTCGTTTCCTGCATGTATTTTAACAATTCTTGTTTTAGTATACATGTCTGCCTAGAAATAACATCCGATTTAGCGAACACATACTTTTACTCGCGATACCCTTTAGGTTTGAAAAATTACATAATTTTACCACTATAACCCTATAACTCCCATAATTACACCAAAGTACCCTCAGGATTGGAAAATTAAATAATTTACCCTTATAACCTTATAACTCTCATAATTACACCAAATTACCCTTAGGTTTGAAAAATTACATAATTTACCCTTATCTCCCTATAACTCTTATAATTACACCAAAGTACCCTCAGGTTTGGAAAATTACATAATTTACCCTTATAACCCTATAACTCTCATAATTACACCACAATACCCTCAGGTTTGGAAAATTACATAATTTAACCTTATAACCCTATAACTCTCATAATTACACCAAATTACCCTCAGGTTTGGAAAATTATATAATTTACCCTTATAACCCTATAACTCTAATAATTACACCAAATTACCCTCAGGTTTTGGAAAATTACATAATTTACCCTTATCTCCTATAACTCTCATAATCACACCAAATTACCCTCAAGTTTTGGAAAATTACATAATTTACCTTTATCTCTCTATAACTCTCATAATTACACCAAAGTACCCTCAAGTTTGAAAAATTACATAATTTACCCTTATAACTCTATAACTCTCATAATTACACCAAAATAACCTCAGGTTTGGAAAATTACATAATTTACCCTTATAACCCTATAACTCTCATAATTACACCAAATTACCCTCAAGTTTTGGAAAATTACATAATTTACCCTTATAACCCTATAACTCTCATAATTACACCAAAATACCCTCAGGTTTTGAAAATTACATAATTTACCCTTATAACCCTATAACTCTCATAATTACACCAAATTATCCTCATGTTTTGGAAAATTACATAATTTACCCTTATCTCCCTATAACTCTCATAATCACACCAAATTACCCTCAGGTTTTGGAAAATTACATAATTTACCCTTATCTCCCTATAACTCTCATAATCACACCAAATTACCCTTAGGTTTTGGAAAATTACATAATTTACCCTTATCTCCCTATAACTCTCATAATCAACCCAAAGTACCCTGAGGTTTTGGAAAATTATATAATTTACCCTTATCTCCCTATAACTCCATAATTACACCCAAATACCCTCAGGTTTGGAAAATTACATAATTTACCCTTATAACCCTATAACTCTCATAATTACACCAAATTACCCTCAAGTTTTGGAAAATTACATAATTTACCCTTATCTCCCTATAACTCTCATAATTACACCAAATTACCCTCAGGTTTGGAAAATTATATAATTTACCCTTATAACCCTATAATTCTCTTAATTACACCAAATTACCCTCAAGTTTGGAAAATTACATAATTTACTCTTATAACCCTATAACTCTCATAATTACACCAAATTACCCTCAGGTTTTGGAAAATTACATAATTTACCCTTATCTCCCTATAACTCTCATAATCACACCAAAGTACCCTCAGGTTTTGGAAAATTACATAATTTACCTTTATCTCCCTATAACTCTCATAATTACACCAAAGTACCCTCAGGTTTGGAAAATTACATAATTTACCCTTATAACCCTATAACTCTCATAATTACACCAAATTACCCTCAGGTTTTGGAAAATTACATAATTTACCCTTCTCTCCCTATAACTCTCATAATCACACCAACGTACCCTCAGGTTTTAGAAAATTACATAATTTACCCTTATCTCCCTATAACTCTCATAATTACACCAAAGTACCCTCAGGTTTGGAAAATTGCATAATTTTCTCCTATAACTCTCATAATTACACCAAAGTACCCTCAGGTTTTATATATATATATATATCTCCTTTTTGTTCGCAGTGAGTCGGCCGAGGTTGGGTTTCCCCCAATGCTATTTCCTTAGAGTGGCGACAGGCACCGGCCCCTGTCCAGGAGTTGCTCCTTGCGACTCCATTTGGCTCCCTCTTTGATGCCTTCCCGGAGTGGGTATCTAGGGCAGTAGTTCTAGTGTCGGCACTGGCCTCCCATTGGTGAGATACTACTCATACCTTCCTTTGGAGCTGGGGGAGATGACGATGAGCCCCCTCGATCTTTTTGCTCTGACCGGGATTCCTTTATGGGGGTCCCTATCCAGATTGATGTCCCTTTGTGCCTGACGGCAGAGGGCATCGTGGGAGCACTTGGGTGGTTTCCCGAGCGATGGAGTTCGAGCAATACGATCCCCCGGACGGTTCTTGTTACGTGTCTGGCCACAGAGAGAGCTCGATTGATTGCTTCAGGGGTGCCGATGACCCATCAGGAGGCGCGCCAGTATGCTCGCGTCCTTCTTCTACTGACACTCCATGATCTGTTCGAGGCCCGTGGGGGGGACACAGCCCATCTTTGGTGGTTTCCCTATCTCCGAGATTTCAGTATTATATTTGATTACGACTGGGGCGATTTCATTCTTGCAGTCCTATATGATGTTATGGACCAGGTTTCTCGCCATTTAGCCCTGAACCTCAAGGGCTTCTCATTGCTGTGGGAGGTACATACTTTTATCCTTTTATCTTTGCTTCAATCCTTCGCATATTACCTGTTGATTATTGCTGATATTCTTTATATTTCTTCTTCAAAGTTGGTTCGTGGCGTATACCCGTCTGGGGCGCACCCTGGTGGATCTCGTCGTTGAGAACGAGGATTAGTTTCCCCTTCTACGCCGATTTATTGCGGGGAATTACAGGGCTCCCTATGTATACCTGACTCGGGAGACCGGAGCTGCTGCCGTCCATGACCTGCTAGAGGAGCAGGTAAATATCTTAGTATTCTTGCTTTTCAATAATTAGTAAGATAAAATATAGATTACTGAAATAAAATCTTGTTTTCTTTTCAGATTGAGTGGGCCCCTTAGGGTGATCTGGGTCTCCATTTGGGATATGGCCGTGCTCTGACCGCCTCGAGGATCAGGCGACTTGTCAAGGACGAGTACGGCCTTCACTTTTATTTGGGCTAGAGGGTCATTCGTCAGTATACACCAGCCCAGTGGCCTCGGGTTCCTTTATTCCCGCCAGTTGTGATGAGGTAGACGGGCGAGATCGACCAGGTCATGGTGCAGGCATTGGTCGACGAGCTTAATTTTCAGACATTCATCAAAGAGAGAGATACCGGGCGTTGGGAGGAGATACCAACTATATACGAGGACAAACTCACTTGTTTAGGATGATCCCCGGTCATTTGCCACCTGTCCCTGATCAGAGGGACAACATTTTGGACTCTGATGATGATGAACCCGAGGGGGAGATGGACGTCCCTGCTGCTGCTGAGGGAGGTGATGGAGGTGGGACAGCAGCGGTTCCAGAGCAGCCGTCTCAGACTACACCTAGAGAGGAGCAGCATGTTGAGAGAGGGAGAGGTGATTTTTTCGAGCGGCCCTGGGAGCCAGCGGACTTCGGGGTCGACTACGAGCAGTTTGGGCGAACCCCTCCTGCTGCTGCTGCTGCTGCTTCTAATGGGGTCCTGCCTCTGAGAGCGACGGCCGTTATGGACCCTCCGGGTGTTCGCACTTATGCCACGCTGATTCCTCTTCCATCTGCTGCCATGGGCCCCTCGGTCAGATCTACAAGTCTTGGGTGTTCATCTTCTCGTCCTCCTTTGTTCCCAATTCATGAGGAGGGTGGGTCTACTTCTGCTGCTATGCCGGCGAGTTTGTCTGTTCATCTGGTAGATCTGTCGATACTTCCTTGGGACATCTCCTATGTTGGTGCCGGTTTACGTCGATATACGGTGCTCGAGTATCCCCTCCCTGAGGATACATTCGACTACTTGGGTGGTCGTCCTGATGATGAAGTATGTGCTTTTTCTTCCCTCAATATCCCTTCATATCCATGCTTATTTATTTTACCGGTGCTAACTCTTCTTTCTTTTCTTTTCAGCGGGTGAGTGTGCTTGTGGCGGATCTGAGAGCTTGGTATTCCCAGTATCTCTATAGCTGGAACCTGCTCCAGTACGTTGGTCGAGACCCTACGACATACATACGTGACTATCAGAGGGTGATAGACGTCTCCTTGCGGGCAAATGACCCTCTATATTCCTCTCGTGCTCGGACGGAGTCTCGAAGGAGCAGTAGCCAAACTTCTAGGCGATCTCGGTCTTCGGTGATTCGCCCCACGGCACCGGTCCAGTCGACGGAGCCTTCTCAGTCAGCAGTTTCCTCTACTCAGGGCGTCCGAGAGGTCGATCCTACTCCCGAGGAGGATTCTGGTGACAGTGGGAGCGTGTCCAAGCGCGCTCAAATAGATTAGCTTTTCTTTCCTGCATTTAGTTAGTTCTGACAAATATGTATTTTTTTAGACCTTTAGACAGAGATTTAGAAAAAAAAAACTGTTCTTTTATTAGTTTTATGAAAAATCTTTATTTGTGTCTGATGTTATGCATTTATTTATCTTATGATGAAAGTCTTTAATAATCACATGGATTGATAATTTAGGAATAGTACCTTTGTGATAGGATGATAATTAAGGTCCCTACAAAAGAACAGAGTGAGCATAATGCATAAAAAAGTGGATCTTTTGGCAAAACTGACTCTTACGTGTAAGAAAAGCAAAAACAAAGTGGCACCAAAGGAGATTGTCACGAGACAATCCCTCCTGGAACTGGGTTTGTCGTGCGACAAACAGGTATAGGAACCCTATTTTTTGCTATAAATACACACATCTTCCTTCCTTCATCACCACACCTTTTCCAGAATGTCTTCTTATCTCACAAACTCTGATTTTTCTTATGTTGAAGCCCGAGATGCTCTGATATCTTTTGAGAATGGCTTGAACTTTGGTGTATTCCGTCCTTTAGCGGGTTGGTGCCATCGTCTTGTAGATTTTTCCTTTTTGTTAGGTGCTTTGTACTTCTGAAGTCCTGCGGATCATCTTTTCTGTTTTGGGCTAGATGAGCTCTGCCTGACTTATGAAGAATTTTTTTAGCTGTTGCATTCTGATGTTAGTCTCCCGATGGCTGTTCCCATAGAAGAAATCGGTCCTCGAGATATGCTGATTGCTCTGTTAGCCATTCCCCAAGCGGCTTGTGATTGTTTTATTATCGACGGGCTTCTTGACCTCCATAAAATGGTGAGGTTCTTTCACCGTTACAAGGAGAGAGCTTCTTATAGTGCGAGGCGTACTGTGGCTGCCTTGATTTGTCTTGTTTCTGATATGCTACTGGTGACGGGCTCCTCCCGTGTTGATCCGACCATTCTGAGTTTGATTTATCATGCTAGAAATGGGGAATTTATAGTGCCTATCGTTCTTGCAGAGACTCTGAATGGCCTAGATGAGATTCAAAGGGGGACCTCACCCTTCTTCAGGGGAAGTCTGCGATTGCTATACATGTGGCTATTGGAGCGTTTCCGATCAGTGGGCTTCAATGGGGTTTAGCTTGACAACCCGACATACTTCTTCCGTCGTCCCCTCTTTGGTGCCTTGACCATGTCTTCCTTTGATTAGACGGTGTGATTTTCGAAGAATTCTCGGGCCATTCGATGGAACATTCATTGGTGGAAACTGAGGGTGATAGTGCTTAGTACCGGGGGCAGAATTACATTCGGCTCCGTGGGCTCTGGTTCACTTCTTTTTATCTCCCAGGACGTCTTCTTCGACAATTTAATGTCCCTTAGGGCATTCCCCTTAGCCTGAACAACTTCTCTTCCGAGTCTAAATTTTTGACCCAACATGTTTCTTCATCGGTGGAGAGAATGTGGCGTGCTCGACTCTCGTCAGTTCAACCATGCCTATTTCAGTATTTTTAGGCCCCTTCGGGCTGACATCATTCGTTCTCATTGGGAGTCTCTGGAAGAGGAGCTGATTGATGACCCCTTTTAAGTGGAATGGTTTCGGTTCATGGATTCTGAGCCCACAGAGGAAAACATAGTCCTTGCGTACCAGATTCAGGATGAGGCTCGAATTGACTTGGCTACTGAGGACCCTGCTTGGCCAACCTCTAGGGATTAGGTCCTTCTGCATGATGTATCTCCTTTATAACTTTCGGTGTTCTGAACCACCTTAATAATAAACAAGGGACTTTTTATGGGAAATAAATTTCTTTATAATGCTTAAACCGGGCCTGAAGTCACTTCTCAGGTTGCCTACGTTCCCCTTTTGATTTTTCCAAAAACAAAATTTTGAGTTGGGGCTCAGGTTTACGTAGTTCTTATCATACACGTTACATCTATTGGTAATACTTCTTCAGTCGATCCATATTGACTGGGAAATGCAGTAACTGTCCATCTAAATCAGCGAGTATAGCGGCACCACCTGTATCAATTTCTTTGACGATGTATGGCCCTGTCCACTTTTGCCCGAACTTTTCATTTGGGTCTCTGGCTGGCTCTCGAATTTCTTTCAACACAATGTCGTTCTCATTGATACCCCAAGTCTTTACTTTCTGGTTAAATGCTCGACCGATTCTCTTTTGATACCCTTGGTGGTGATATGCAGCTTTCAATCTCTTCTCATCTAACAATGCCAGCTCATCATAACGTGCCTGAACCCATTCCAGCTCATTAACTTGATTCTCTAACATTACTCTGAGGGAGGGGACCTCTAATTCAACAGGGAGGACTGCTTCCATCCCGTATGTAAATGAAAATGGGGTTGCCCCAGTAGAGACCCTCTCGGTGGTGCGGTATCCCCACAATGCATATGGTAATTTTTCTAGCCAATCTCGACAGGTGTCGGTCATCTTGCTCAGGATATTCTTCAGATTCTTGTTGGAGGCCTCAACTGCCCCATTGGTTTGCGGTTTGTATGTCGAAGATCTGTGTCGGGTAATACCGTATTCTTCCATGACTGTATTAGCTTCTCCTTCGAAGTGGGTGCCGTTGTTCAAGATGATCTCGTGTGGGACTCCATACCGGCAGATGATATTCCGTTTGATGAATTGGGCAACTTTCTTGGCGTCAAGGGTCTGGAAAGACTCGGCCTTTACCCATTTGGTGAAGTAGTCGATGGCTACTAGTATGAATTCGTGGCCATTGCTGGCTTTGGGCGAAATTTTCCCAATGAAGTCAATTTCCCAGGTTGCGAAAGGCCAGGGAGCAGTCATGTTGTACAACTCTTTCGGAGGAAGCTTCTGGGATTTAGTATAAATTTGGCACTTGTGACAACGGCGTATGTGGTTAATGTAGTCGTTTTGTAGGGTAGACCAAAAATAACCTTGTTTGATGATTTTGCGGGCAAGTGTATGTCCGCTCATATGAGGTCCGCAATCGCCCCCATGTATCTGATCCATCATTTTGACGAATTCTTTTTCGGTGAGACATTGAAGATGGGTCCTGTCATAGTTCCTCTTATACAGCCTTCCGGCACAAAGTATGAACCCTAATGTTAATCTTCTGAGTGTGATCCGTGTTTTCTTATCTGTTTGCTCAGGATACATATGATTTTTCAATAGGTTCCATATGTCATAAAACCAAGTGGTTGAGTCCCCATCTTTTTCATTTTCTACCTCAAGGGCCATGCAGTGTGCTGGTCCTGGTCTTCTTTTGTACGGTGAGAGTTATTTCTTCCATCCCTTCTGGGATATCGATCATTGATGCCAAGGTTGCTAGTGCGTCAGCAAAACTGTTTTGCGATCTGGGGACATAATAAAATTCTGAATGCTCAAATCTTCCTGCAACATCTTCCAGTCGGGCGAGGTATGGTACTAACTTCTCATCTCTGACCTTTCATTTTTGTAGCACCTGGTGGACCACTAATGCCGAATCTCTGTACACTTATATTCTCCGTATACCCCTTTGGAGTGCAATCTCTAATCCAATTATACAGGCTTCATACTCGGCCATGTTGTTGGTGCAGGAAAAGTCCAGACGATATGATATCGGAGAGTGAGTTTGGTCCGGAGAGACTAATAGGATGCCTATCCCATTTCCGTTTCTGTTGGCGGCCCCGTCGAAGTATAATTTCCAGTCTTCATCAATCTTGACATTCATGATAGTTTCATCTGGGAATTCGGCTTCTTCTAACATGTCCCCCAATATTGGATTGTGGGCTAGATAATCAGCTATGACCTTGCCTTTGACTGCCTTCTGGGTCATGTAGGTGATGTCGAATTCAGAGAGCAAGAATAACTATTTTGTTATACGATTCAAGAGAGCTGGTTTCTCGAAGAGGTATTTCAATGTGTTGACCTTGAAGGTCTTAATCTTATTTTGATAATAACAATAAATCAATCATGTGTAATTTAACATGTTCTTGATATAAGATTATAGATTTCTTAATTGGAAAATCAAGAATAGCATGATTACTCAAAGGAAGTTTGACAAGGATCATTCAATCAATATCCGATCAAGTCAACGAAGCATTCGACTAAAACCGATCTATCCGAATCAAGATCATTCTTCTACAAGCGTTGGACAAGACAAGAAGATCAATCTCATCACTCACAAGCTAGCAATGCATTTCATGAAGCATAAAAGATCAAGGATCGTATGCCAAAGTTTCAAGGGAAAAGCTTCAAGTGAAGAATCAATTTGAAGAAACAAATCGAAGCATTCGAAGACTCACATATTCGGTAATTGAGTGTTTGCTTAGGATTAATGTAAAGTTTCTTAATTGATTGATTATATAGCTCAAACATGAACTTACATCATTGTTAGATTGATCAAAATCAATTTGAATCAAAATTTCTTTGAAAACACCATTCTTGCATAAACCGGTTTTCAAATAATTTCATATTAAATTGATTTGAGCATATTTTGAGCTCTCATGAAAATAGGTGTCTTAGGATAATATATTTGACCTATCCCAAGCATCAAAAATTTATTTTGGAACTTAATTGCAAAAATGTTTATTTTTTTCCCTTTCTAGATTCGCTCTGTTTTTGCGCAGTTTTGATCTAACGGTTTGAAGGAGGTCTTCCCGGACTCCGATCATTATGCAATTTGGACAGCAGTTAGTTAACACATTATAGTACTTATATCCAAAATTTCATTAAGTTTCAACGGCTGGATAATGAGATATGATCAAAACAAATCGGAAAAATTTGCTGTCTGCAGCAATCTATCTAAACAGACCAGGAGAGGGCATCAGTCGACTGATGGGCTTTGTTCAGTCGACTGATGGTCACTCATTCGACTAAGGACCTTGCTCAGTCGACTAAGGAGCGTCTGAGACCTGAATATAGCCGTTGGGAGTTGTTCTTTTTGCATTTTTGAGTTTAAACCATCACCCAAACCTCTCAAACGGCTATATCACTTTTGGGACTATAAATATGACTTCCAAGACTCATTTTGAATACCTTGAATCACTTTTATACTCTCTACTTCATCTATCTTCATTATTCAAAGATTTAAGAAATTGTTTTTGATCAATCATCTTTTATTTGAGCTATATCATATTGATCATTCAAGATAACTCTAGTGTGAGCTTAAATTGTATTCTACAAACACTTGAGAGAGTTATTGTAAATTGGTGTGAATCACCAAACTTTTATATTCAAATTGTGAGAGGTAAATCTCATAGGAAAAACAAGAAGGTAAATTCTTGTTTAGATATTGTGAGAGGTAAATCTCACAAGGTTAGCAAGAGAGATATTCTTGTGAGAATATTGTGGTCAAGCAATATTTGTAAAGAGTGTAGTGAGACAACAACACTTGTAGTGGTTTGATCTTCACCCGGAAGGAGATTGGAATTAGTGGAAATTCTCGGGGAACTAACCGAGCGCGGATTATGGTTTGGTAAACCAAAACCGTGTGGACAAAACGTCTTGGACTTCAAATCGGTTCAATCTTTCTAACTCAATCTCATTATTTACTTGCTACATTATTGTTTGCTTGAGATTGTTTATTTGCTTATTTGATTGCATTCCTTGATAATTGGTTTAGTAAATTTGTTTTACTTAAAAATTGTTAGAAAAGTTTTTAATTCCGCATTAAACTTTTTAAACCCTATTCACCCCCCTCTAGGGTTGAAATCCGACCAACACAATGAATCAATTCGTGATGCCAGGATGACCGGAAAGACCAGCATGTAGTGCCGTAATTTCTGTGTTACCCAAACAAGAGCGGCGCATGACTTCTCTAACAGCGTGTAGTTTATCTCGAATGTGGATAGTTTTTTGCTGATGTAGTAGATAGCATGTTCTTTCCTTGTATCGGTCAGATGTTGGGCTAGCATGGCTCCTGCAGCCGAATCAATGACGGTCAGGTATAGAATTAGCTGCAATCCGGTTTGTGGTGGGGCTAATACTGGAGGATTGGAGAGATAGTCTTTAATTCTATCAAAAGCCTCCTGGCACTGATCGTCCTATTCTCCTGGTGAAGACTTCCTCAGGAGTTTGAAGATGGGCTCGCAAGTCTGAGTGAGCTGAGAGATGAACCTACTGATCTACTACAAATTACCCAAAAATCCTCGGACTTCTTTCTCGGTATGAGGCTCGGGCATTTTTCGGATAGCTCGAACCTTGGAAGGGTCTACCTCGATTCCCTTTTTACTGACAACATAGCCTAGGAGTTTTCCCTTGGTTACCCCGAATACACTTTTCTGCGGATTGAGTCTCAGCTGGTACTGGCGGAGGTGGTCAAAAAAGGCTCGTAAAGCTGGTACATGGCCTTCCCTTTCTTTTGACTTGATTATCATATCGTCCACATATACTTCTACTTCTTTGTGAATCATGTCGTGGAAGATAGCTGTACATTCCCTCTGATACGTTGCCTCGGCATTCTTTAGCCCGAATGGCATAACGGTGTAGCAGTATGTCCCCCATGGTGTGATGAATGTTGTTTTCTCTTGGTGATCTGGGTACATCTTGATCTGATTATACCCGGTAAAATCGTCCACAAATGACTTCAAGGCATGGTTGGCAGTACTATCCACTATCAAATCAATGTTGGGTAATGGAAAATCGTCTTTTGGGCAGGCTTTATTGAGATCTCGGTAATCTACACACATGCGGACCTTCTCATTTGCCTTTAGAACGGGCACAATGTTAGCTAACCATGAAGGATACTCGATCACCCGCAAAAACCGTACACTCAATTGTTTCATCACTTCCTCTTTTACTTTCAGGGACCATTCTAGCGTAAGCTTTCTCAATTTTTGCTTGACGGGTCTGAATTCCGGCTTGGCGTGTATCTCGTGCATGACTATCTGGCTGTTCAAACCTAGCATATCTGCATAGGACTAGGCAAAGACATCCACGTACTCATTCAGAGTTTGTGTGAATTCTTCTATTTCTGTCTCATATAGACTTGCCCCAATACGGACTTCTTTCCTTTCCTCTTCCGTCCTGAGGTTAATTACAAGAGTATCTCCTTCCTCACTCTATATAGGCTGCTCGTCCCATCCAGGGTGTTCGTTTAGTCTTTTCAACACCATATAAGCAATTACAGAATCAGAACTAACATGATACCGCAAAATAGAGTCTTCTTCGTTAATAATAGTGTTTACAGGTATAAGTTTGAAAAGTAAATCTAGGAGAGACTCTTCCCTACCCTTTCCCTCACTCTTATCTCTCACCCTTACAATTTCACTCTTTCTCCCCTTTTCCTGGTAATCTGGATCAGCGTGTATCAAGTGGATAGGGTCGTCTCTTGGCTCGTCATCCCCTAGAGCCATGATGTCAAAGAGATCTCCAATCATTTCTTCGCCTTCATCTTCTTTGTCTTCATTTTCTCTCTTCGGCCTGATCGACAACTTGGTAGAGAAGCTGTGCAAAATATTTTCCTTGAGATAGAGGTCTTCTTCGTAGAAGATTTCCCATCCTGGAAGGTTATCTCCGTTGCTGTTTCTCCAAGGCTCCTGAAAACCGCAAAAGGGGAAGTCCTCTCCTTCTTTGACAAAAAAACCATTAAGAGAGCTAAAATTCTGACACTGATACCCTTGACCCCTTTTTTCTTTGTTGTCTTCTTTAGTGCGTTGATACCCCAACCCTTCTCTTTCATGCCTCGTTACCGGTTATAAGGCTTGAAGTAATCCAGGCTGTCCCATTCCCAGACTGGCTCCAGGTAAGTATCTCATCATTCTCAGCATATTTGTGATCTTGGTGCTGAGACCAGGGATATTATCAGGGAAAAGATACTTGATTCTTTGAGTGGTGAAAGATTATGCTTGAGGCTCGTAAGAAAAGCCTCCTAACTCCCGATGCCCAAGACGGGTAACTCCAGATCTGCCAAGGTCCTCTCAGGATCTCCTTGGATGGTGATTATATTCCCTTCGAATGGTATCTTGATCTTCTAGTGTAAGGAGGAGGGGAGTACTCCTATGTCATGTAGCCATGCTCTTCCCAACAGGAGGTTAAAACTGGAGGGAATGTCTATGATTTGAAAATCGGCTGGAAAGTTTTCGGGACCGACCATGAGATCTAACTTTAGAGAACCCAGAACGGCCCTCCTGGTGTTATCATAGGCTCTAATGGTCACAGCTGATGGAGAAAGCTTTGAGTCTAAGATACCCTGACATTTGGTGGTCTTCAGGGGACAAACATTTATAGTCGATCCGTTGTCGATGAGGACCTGTGGCAAGATTTTTTCTCGAGTTCGGACAGTAATATGAAGGGCCAGGCTGTGTTTCCTTCCTAATGGAGATAAGTCTTCATCTGAGAATGACAGACTTTTTTGGACTGTAAGTGACCCAATCATGCTCGGCAATTGTTCGGGCGTAGAGTCTGGTGATATGACGGCCTCATCTAGGAGTTTGATGAAAGCGGTCATGTGAGGTTTGGAGGCAACCAGGAGGCCCCAAATGGTGATGTGTGCCTGGGTTTTCTTCAACTGTTCCAATACTCGATCTTCTCCTATTTCCTTAGGCGGAGGTGATTTCCCGACATTCATCAATGGTGGTTGATATACTCTTCCTGAACGAGTAATTTGATATATCCAAAGGGATGCTGGGTCTGATCCCTCTGAAGCTTCCGATGATTCTGGTTCCACCGACCAACTGAAGATTCTGGGGGAGGTCTCTGTCATGCAGATTGTCTCCTTGGGAAGGCCTCGGGGCTTCTATGATTGTTTTTTCTTATCCTGGGTCCATCTTATTCCAGATTTTCCGGGATTAATTTTGATTGTAAGAGGTTGTGGGATCCCCTGGTTGGCTTTTCCTAAACCCTGCCCGGGTAGGAAGTTCATCTTAGCCATCCTTTGGTCGATTTTCAGATTGAGGCCTAGTGAAACTTGATTCCTTTCTGGCAGCACAGCGAGTAACTTGTAGGCTGGGTCGTCTCGAATGAGCCCTACGAGATCAATGCTTTCTTCATCAACGGTCAATCCATTAATTCCCGCAGGGGGAGCATGGTTGGGAAGAGGATTGTTAGTAACATTGGGCCCGCTAGGTGCGGGTATAGTACCAGCCTCGATTAGGTCTTAAATACGATGGCGGAGAGCCAAGCAGCATTCCGTGTCATGGCCTGCGGCCTGATGGTATGAACAATTCTCATTCATTTTGCAGGTGCTGGGAATAGGATTTGGTGGAGGGCGTGGGTTGAGTGGAGTGATTAGTCCGGCCTTTCGAAGTAGTTCCAAGCTTTTGACTAGGGTAGTGGGAAGGGTACATAAGTTTCTCCTTCTCTTGACTTCGGTGCTGGAAGAGTCTCCTTGTGCAGGCCAATTCATCGGAGGTGCTTGTTGTGGCTGTTGAAACGGATTTAGTTGATATGGGTATGAGCTCAGTTGGTTAACGGTTGGAGTGGCCATCTTTCCTCCCAGTGTATGAGGCTTTCTTGATGTCGATTTCTGTTTTCTTGGCCAACTCTTCTTCTACTTGTGACCCCATACGTAGTAAGGCTATGAAGTGTGGAAATACATGCTTTCCCATGCAACTCAATACAGCCGGAGTGAAATTCTTCTGTATGATCTCCAACTGCTCTTCTTCATCGGGTCGTTTGGACATTTGGGAGGCAATCTCTCTCCAGCGTGTGACAAAATCGCTCTAGCTTTCTTTCTCGCCTTACTCGGCCATGTCCAGGTGCTTGCGGGTAATTTCCAAATCTTCTTTGGACCCGTATTTATTCATGAACTCCTTGACGATATCTCCCCAAGTCTTCGTGTGGTGTCTCTCCAGATCAAAAAACCATCTCAGGATTGGAGGTGAGTTTTCGGGGGTATGGTTCCTGTGAATTTGGTGATGTAAGGGAGCTTGAATCCCTAGGGCAATCTTACTTCTGGGTAGAGGGAGAAAGCATTCATATCTGTAATCTCGTCTGCTCCTTTTATTAAAGAGACCCCCTTTGCAGAACCTTCATCTGCTCTTTAAGTTTTTTCATTTCTTCACTCTCTCTTGACACCTCATCGGACTATTCTCGAGCTATAACCGATTCTGCATACACTGCCCGAAGTCGGCTGATGTCTGGGTACTCATTAGGATGGGCTACTAGGGCCGGTGGTGGAATAGGCCTTGCAGGGACTTGTGGCCATGGCTGGTGTTGGGGATCAAGGCCTTACTGAGGTTGGGGCCAGATGATGGGTGGCTCTTGTTGTTGGTAAGTGGGGCCTGAATTCGGGGCCCATTAATTATGATTGTTTGGATCGGTCTGAATGGGACCGGCCGTAACAGGACCCGTTTGGGGTGGATTGGTTCCTTTAACTGGGGGAAGTACTTGCGATGACTGCCCTTGATCTCGATTCAGTGGTAGTCGTTCAAACCCCGGTGGTGCAACCTGTCCGACTGACAACTCTTCTACTCGAACTCGAGTACTCTATTGCTCGTTCGTGAGGTTTGCTAGACTCATGCTGACTGTTACTAGCAAACGATGCATCTCGGCTAAAGTTGGCTGAGCTGTAGATGCCTCGGCTAGGCTATGATCTGTCTCTTGATTCTCGCGTCCATCGACCATTGCGGGTGTACTTGGTCTTACTAATCTTCTGGTGTGATCCCGACCAGCCCAACCTTTCAGACTGTCGTCGTATTACGGCTGTAGACGGAACCATGGGGCAAAGATGAAGGAAGACTCTGATGTGACTCGATTCGCCAAAAGAAACCACGGAGAAAGGAAAACAAACGAAAACCAAGTTTCTGGTGTTTTATAAAGACACATCAACAACAACTTGAGTGAATTCCCAGTGGGAGTTTAGGATAGGCAGTAAAGTGCTCCTTGGGTTATCCTACTCGTCCCGAATTTTGAAAAAATTATCTTTTGATTTTATAAAAATTGGGAATATCTCTCCTCTTGAGCTGCTCTTCATGGCAGATGTACCGGGGAAAGTCACAACGAGGTGATCTCGATGTAAATTTCTACGATAGAGGTTGGTCAGCCTCCAGCCGTACTTGCCAATATCTGGGAGTTATACATGACAAGGCCCTATATGGTACGAACTCCTCACGGTTGATAAAAAACATAAGAGTGTTCTATCTTGACTCTTCCTATATGCAATGCAGGTGTAATGCAAGGTGAAGGCTTCAGGCTCCCTCCTATTTGGCAAGACCTCGCGATATACCCCAGGGGCGGGTACGTGCAAGAATCATTTGATATACTTCTCGAGTACGTGAGTGTTCTCGTCACTCGACATACCTCGGGGCGTACTTGGCCAAGGAGAGCGAAAGTAAATGCTTTCGGTTTATGCTGGCCCAAGCAAGCCAACTCCCTACTCACTTATAATACTTCCGAGGGTTTGGGGTAAATTCACACTCGTAAGAACCATTCAAGAATAGTGATGTGTGTGAAAGCAAGAGTTTTTGAAAGGTTTAATTTGCAAATATCTTATCTTCGAGGTGTATTTTGAAAACGCTATTTTTATTTAAAAAAATATTTCTTTACAATCAAATTAACAGAAAAGGGAAATCCTAAACATATGTCTATGTCAATGAATGGACTCTACTGCGCCTCTAGGTCAAGTCAACAATAAAATCCAGGCGCCACGTTAGGGGGCTTAAAGGAAAGTAAGGAAAGCAGTAAAAGCATACACTTCAACATACTATAAACAAAAGTCCACATATAAGAGTCTAGTTTTCTTACAGTCCCCAGCAGAGTCGCCACTGTGAGAATTCGCAAATGCGACCCCCGGGTCTCGTCCTCGTTGTTGGGCGTCTGAAACGTCGGAACGGATTTCGTCGTTTCTTTTGCTGGAGTATCTTTGTTGATGATTCTTATCATGTGTCCCTATGTCTATTTCTAGATGCAAAAGGGTTCGTTCAGAGTCGCCAGTACGTTTTACGAGAAAACGGACAAAAGGGGTCGTGAAAGAGAAGATGCTACAAATAAGCCTTTCTTTACACGCTTTTCTACGAAACCAGGATTCTATAGGGCTCGAAAATTATATTACAGTTTGGGAAGGTGTTAGGCACCCATTCCGCCCTTTCGGTCTCTAGTGGTCTTATATGCTTATTTCATATTGAAAAACTTGGATACTTTTACTGACAGTCTACTACTTTTCGAATGAAAACCCTAATTTTAAGGAAAAACGGGGAAGGGTATGAAAATCTTTGTGTTCCGAGATCCAATATTTTTATTATTGAAAGATGTAAATACAAATGACAAAACCTTTTATTTTTGAAAGAGTGTCCCGTATTGTTTCCTCAAATAATGATGGTTTTCTCATGTTGTGATTACTTTTGTAAAAGTTCGAATTTTGTATTGGGACCGATTTAATATGGAACTAGAACTCTTGAGGGGAGTTTTATCAAACACGTCGTAGTCTATAGAAAAGACAGGATATGTTGATTTTAATTCCTAGATAAGTCTTATCAGTCCGGGTTTTGAAAACAGAATTTTATCCGGATGATAATGTACTTACTCTTCTGGTTTTGTAAATGGTTTTATCAGGGTCTTTTGTTTTGAGAACGGTAGACTATTTGTAACTTGGCAATAAGTTTATTCAAATAAAATGTGGACAAACAACAGAAATAAAACAAGTACACAGATATTTAATGCCAAATACTAGAAGAGACTTTGTTTACCTTCCCAACGAGAATAATAATAAGAAGGAAAATATAATACGGCAAAGAGATCTCCGGCGATAATAATCTTCTTTTTCTTCAGATATTTTTGAGAATTCGATTCTCGAGACGGGACACGTCGAGAATAGATTCGATAATTCTTCAGAAATAAGACGATACTCGAGAATGCTTGATGAAAGACTAGAAAATCAGATCATAAACCCATAATCCTTCCATCTAAGTTCCTCTTCTTGCTCCCTTGTTGCTGTCTTCAATCCTTGGGAGGTGTTGGCCTATTTATAGTGCTGGAAAAGGGGTTTGTCGCGCGACATGTCCCCATAAAGTGTATATGTCGCACGACAATATGCATATGTCGCGCGACATGTCCCCAAAAAGGGTATATAACGTGCGACATACTTGATTGTCGTGCGACATTTCACTTTAATGATGTTTCCGACAGACTGATGAGTCAGAAAATGGATGGTAGGGTGTTTGTCGCGCGACATGTCCCTCTAA
This sequence comes from Lonicera japonica, assembly GCA_021464415.1. Classification (NCBI taxonomy): domain Eukaryota; kingdom Viridiplantae; phylum Streptophyta; class Magnoliopsida; order Dipsacales; family Caprifoliaceae; genus Lonicera; species Lonicera japonica. The sequence goes on along the minus strand of CM038468.1, from coordinate 10,506,482 downwards.
AGGGCATATGTCGTGCGACATACTTGATTGTCGTGCCACATTTCACTTTAAAAATATGTTTGTTTGGCCAATAAACCCCTTCAGGGTAGTTTCGGGAGTTCGGGTGGGTCCCGGACTCTAGAAACAGCAGTTTTCGAAGGTCGTTAGGGTTCTTGCGGGGGTCACGGATCGGGGTGTCTACACCTGGGAATAGGCGATCTATGCTGCCGCCTAGGACCCCCGACATACCAAAGCCCCAAATTTCTTTGGGATGTTTTATGTATATATAAATATTGTTTTAACTATTAAAACCATTTAGCATCCAATAATAATAGCGTCATGGGCTTTTGGTCTAGCGGGTGGTTGTTAAAGTGTAGCTTTATTCAATGCGGTTGTATAATTTTTAGTTTGATTTACGGTGATTTTTCTCTATAATGAATTAATTTGAGGTACTTTTTTTTTCTTTGGAATAAAACTCTATTTGTTTAGATTAAATTTTATATGACAAAAAAAATGAATTGTTTTTTTTATATATAATTTTTCAAATGTCATTGTTATATGATAATTTTTTTATGCGAGTTTATTGATGTACTCATATTATATAAATATCAAATATATAAAAGGCCCCAAAACAAAAATTTGCCTAAAGCCCCTCAAAATTCAAGGCTGGTCCTTGTGACAACTCGTTAGTTTCAATTCCTTGGTGGAAATCGAAGGAGCACCCGACGTGGGACTACACTAAGCGATAAAATTAAAAAGGCAAAATTGAAACTTATGTATATATAATTATTTTATTGTTCTAAGGTTTTATTTTGATTGAAATAGAGATGAAAAGAAGAGGGAGTCAAGAAATACAACTATTACATATACATATGTTTCAGCTTTCATTTTCCTTTTCAACCCTTATTGTAAACTCACAATTGTATTCAAGAAAATGAATAAAAGGAAAATAGAGAATAAGAGAGTTGTATTGATAATTGTATGATTATATAGACTCCCAAAGTGAGTATATATAGGACTCAAACTAAACCCTAACATAACGATGAAGGAAAGAAAGAAAGGAAATAAATAACTAAGGAAAGACTCTAAAATTAAAATAAATATTCATGTTACATTTTGACCGAGACAAATAAACAATACCATAACTAATATAACTACTATAGATAAAATATACAATAATTTAATATTTCTTTCCAACACTCTCTTAAGTTAGAATAAGTTGAACAAACATGCCCAAGTTGATACAAATTAAAGCCAAAAATAGTAGCACAATAACTTAGTAAAGCATCATATCCACGTAGCTGATTACCATTGAAAGTCGTCCACAACCAAAGCTGCATCCATATACAATGGCACCACACAAGGTATACTTTTAAACACCAAACAATGAGTACTTCATCTTATCCTTCACACTTATACTAAGCCATTTAACAACTTCAACACAACAGGCTGCCACTACAACATCAACACATAAATGAAAGGAATTTCATCACTCGTCCACAAACAATATAAGAACCTCCACTAAGGTTCTAAGAAGAAGTGTAAGCACCTACCAACATAGGATTATACCATCATTCAAAAACAAACGAACCTCCACTAAGGTTCAAACCACAAGAGGTGAATAACACCTATCAACAAACGCCAGGGTGAAACACCCTTTAACTCAAGTGATATAACAAATCATATCAACAAAGATTGAGAATCCTATAAACAAAATGAGATGATGAAGTATGTAGAACAAAGGGTATAGATGACAATCAACAAACAATAGGCATAAGAGGATGCTACAAGGCTCCAAGAATAATGGAAAGCTATCAAACCAAAGGAAGATCACAAAAAATTGAGGGAGGTACGAATCACAAGTTGCGGCTGGCTTGAAATATGTTGGTAGTACAATGAAATTCTGGAACTAGGATTTCTTTTAACCCTGTGTAACAATAGCACACATGACCAGTCGACCACTAAACCAAGAAACCACGAACACTGTTCACTAAAAACACTGTTCATGACAAAAACCGCAATTGTTCAACACAAATGTTCACTATAATCATAACGAGCTATTGTTCGCATATACTATAGCGATGTAGTGTTCAAACAAGTGTGACAATTTATAGTTCATGGCATTGTTCACAAAGTTGAAAAACTAAGATGGGACCAATAAAAAAATAAAAAATTAAAAGAAATAAAGAATCTCATCCGGCGAAAGACAAGGTGGGTCACCTATCGGCGGATAAGGGGGATCTGTTTTGAAGTCCTATGATACAAAGTTGAGATCATGGAAAAGAGAGAAATATTATTGAATTGATTGTATAAAACTATTACAATATAAACCATTTATGTTGGGTTATGAGAATGATACAAATAAGAAAAAATATAAAATCTAAGCAACCTAGAAATTTAGAGATTTCTAGTCAACTCTTATAACTAGCAACCTTATAAATAACAACTAGCACATATATGTTATATATTTTAACAACGCACATGCAACTTCTATCAAAAGAAACTAACAGTAGTCTGTTGCAATTTGGACAACATTGAAAACGGGTGAAAACTTTATTGAAAATAGTTGTGAAAATTGAAATATATATTGTGGACCATAGTAATAATACACATCCATAGATACTACAAGTTCAAAGAAGAATGTGACAATTGATTATGTAGGGAAAAAAATCTCTTACTAGGTATTCTTAGTTCTTACCACCAAGGGGTAGTTTTGGACATTTTTGTAGGATTTTAAATTACAAGGTTCAAGTTGTAGTTTTGATAAATTATAAGGACAACTTTGTAATAAGAGAAAGAGAAAAAAGGATGAAACTTGATTAGCCATCCCAAAGAAGAAAAAAAATAACTTGTCTAGTTTTGCAAAACCTAGGCCTAGATTAAGAATTGATTTTGTGACTTGTATCATACTTTGTTTTGTCTTTTGTCCTATGATTGAAGTTAATAAGTTATAGTAATTAATTGTCAATTTTTTTTATTATTGGCCAAAAGTTGAATTTTTTTTTATTTTTTTTTTCAAATTGATAGTCTTACTTTTCTTTTTGGGATGACTCAAATTGATAAGTCTGATTTTTTTAAAACGTAATTAACATACCAAATCTTATAATTATATTATTAAGGTGTACTCTGGAGACGATCAACTAGGTTTAAATTTGTATTTTTTCAAAAAAAAAATTATTGAAGTTAATGTGAGAATCAAATTATGAGATGGAAGGCGTATTCAATATCATATGGATCGAAAATATTGTGTTGTTATGAATGTAGAGAACATCTAGTTAATATAAATCTTGGAAATATGATATATATACGATGTATATTTTATTGAATAAGGATTCGTTTGATAGTAATATAAAAAATTATAACAAAAATAGTTGATTTTGTAAGAACTTGGAAAATAACTTGAGGCATGTTGTGAGATTTCTTCTTACTTTTTGGCTTTTTCTATGTAAAAAATTATTTTTGGGGGTTGAGGAAGAAAAAAATTCCACACAAAATAATGAAGAATGGGGATATTTACTCATAAAAATAAGTATGAGATGAATAGCATCTCATCACGTGCTTCAACTTATTTTTCAACATCTCACATAAATCAAGTGTTTTTCTTATTATTTTCTATATTATTATCATTATTTTACAATGGTGTATCTTATTTTTAGTCATGTCTTTGACATTTGCTGGAAAAAAAATTCCATTAGTTTTAGCTTAGTTTTCACTCACTCTAATTATTGGTTCTGTCTTTACTTAATTACCATATATTTTTACTTGTATATATTATATGAGTTGTACTTTGCAAAATGCACTTACCAGACCACATATCTGGCTACATATATCTACATTAATGCGTGCAGTAAAAATATGTGATAATTATAAATACCCTATAAGTATAGCATTATTCGATTAAGATTCATACAAGTGACTCTAAAACTAGGTTATCAAATTGGCTAGGTTTGAGAAGACAGTGAAAAAGTGTTTGGAAACAAATTTGGGAACAAGTAACTCCTCAGCATGGCATGCTTCCAACAGATCCTCAATTCAATAATTAATTAAAATCATTTATAGCCTTACTCTTAATTTAATAAGTCTACACGCATGCAATCTGCGTGTATTAGCATTAACCTTGGAGCTAAAAATTAAGTATCGTATTGCCTAGGTTGATTTTAGAGTTTAGTTGTGGATTGACATGGGGTGATGGAGTAAGAGTGGCAGGTTGGAATGGTGGATATGAATTGACTGGAGGGCGAAAACTAGGAGGTGGCTGCTGTCTTAGAACATTAGCTGATGGGGCACCCATATTGGGTATGGGTTGAGCTTGTGTCCACGAAAAGTTCTGGTGATTTCTCCAACCCGGATTATATGTCTCTGTGAATGGGCTATTGAATTTCTTTTTGTACTCAATCATCGCATTTACTTGCTGTGGCGTGAATTCGGAGAATCCTACTATAGAGGAGCAAGTATGCGATGTATGCATAAGGCTAACACACACAGAGCATCCTTCAGCTTGAATATGCTTGACAAAATTGCTATCTAACCGCAGAGTTAATGCTTTAAGTTTCTTTGAGAGATTATCTAACTGCCTTCGAGTCTCTACACTTTCAGATAGCTCATAGATGCCCTCTTTCTTGACTTCCTTCTTAATTTGGGCTGATGAATTTCTATGAGAAGAGAAATCCCATTATTGAGAGCTCTCAAAAAGATTCTCAAGTAAATTATAAGCTTCATCCTCTGTGAGACTAAGAAAAGTATAAATGTTCATTGACTCAATCATATTTCGATTGGTTTGAGCCAACCCATTGTAAAAGAACTTAATTTTTCAAAACCATTATGGGGACATCTCAGAAGTAGGTCCTTAAATCTTTTCCATGACTCGTAAAGTTTTTCATTATCCTCTTGACAAAAATCGGATATCTGCCATTGAAGTTTATTTGTCTTTGACATGGGAAAACATTTAGTAAGAAATTTAGAAACCAATGTCTCCCAACCAGTGATAGACCTAGAAGGTAGCGAATTGAGCCACGCCGTTGCTTTCCCTTTTAGGGAGAAAGGAAATAAACGTATGCGAACTAGCTCATCTGAAAAATTTGGAAACTTGAAAGTAGTGCAGATTTCTAGAAAATCCTTAATATGGAGATAAGGATCTCCTTGATCAATTCCATGAAAATTAGGAAGAAGTTGCATCGCTTGCAGTTTAAGCTCGAAGTGGTTTGCGGTAGTGGCGAGTAAAACAATGCATGACAGTGGGTTGGTAGTGATAGGAGAGAAAAGCTCTTTCAAAGTTTTCGCCTCTTATTGTTCTTCGGCCATTATTCCTTCCTCAAACAAAGGATTAAGTTCTCAGTTCTCTATCATATTTAATCTCTTAACACCATGCTTTCAAACAATGCTCATGCATTACTCTACTCCTAAGGGTTTTTTTTTTTTTTAAAGGAACTAATATAATGAAATAATCTAAATTAGTGAGATGGTAGGAAAACGAATTTTCAAGTCCCCGGCACAGCACCAAAAACTTGTTGTAGATATTTTATTTACTCACAAGTGCACGAATCGGTATATAGTATAGTTTAGGCAAGAGCGAAGTCAAACCCTCGGGACTTAACGGATGGAATGTACGTATCTCTCTCACTAATTCTAACTAATTCCTAATCTAGCTTAAAAATAGGGAATGATGGTTTATCAACTAAAATTACTAATAAAATAATCAATTAATAAAATACTAGTGAAATAATCAATTCATAAAATACTAGGGTGGTGGAATCATATATTTGATAACATGTTCCTAATATTTATACTCAACAAACTCTATTTTTGTTTCGCACTAATTTGGTCTCTCGACTCTATTAAGTGCGAAAAATAAATTCAATTAAGCCCAATTAATTAATAAAATTTAATTGTTAATTCTTCCATGGCTAAACATATGTAAAATCAAAACACACACTATATTCGTCAAAACACACCATATATCCGCTCTCAATAAATCATAAGGTGAATACAACAAAAAATAATGATAATCGAATTTTATTTTTATCAATTAAAATGGGCATTTAATAAAAAGAATTATTTTTAATATTAAAGTATTAAATTTATAGTTAATTGGCATGAATACATGTAAGGAATCAATCAAATATGCTCATTCTCAATTTTAGAAAATAACATAATCTAGTATACTTATAAAAAATTAAAATAAATAATTAAAAAACACGTAAATAAATAAATAAAGTACTTACGTAAATAAATTAAAAAAAAAATAAATATAAATTAATGTTTTGTCTAACTCTAATCGACAATAGAGAAAGAAAGAAATAAATAAAAGTAATGGCTGGTCCTCTCTTAAAAATCGTGCACAAGGAGAAGAAGAAAAATGAAAGCAAAATAAAGTTGCGGCTCTCTGCTGTTCCACGGCTGGCTACTGCATTGTATTTATAATTGAAGATTGTATCTCAGGCCAATGGAACTTTGATGGGCTTGGTTTAATTGAACAAAGTTGGGCCGTGCTTCTGTTGCTTTTCATTGATTGCTGCATTGATTGCTGCAGCTTGTTTATGGGCTTGGGCAGCTGACTTAATGCATTGGGCTGTTACAAAGTGGGGCTTGGGTCATTATTTATAAGAAAATTCCATCTTCATTAAAATTAAGGGTGTTAACGGTCTAGTCAACCAGACCGTTGATTGTATTTTCAGACTGAACCAACTTCCTTAGTCCTAAAATTTTTTGGACCGGACTGGACCGAGTAACCTTCTAAAACCGGACCAAACCGGACCATTTTAAATGGGTTGATTTCGATCGGTCCCAATCTGTCCGGCATAAACAACTACAGCTGGAGTTTGACAATGGCGACGGCTTGGTGTCGTCGGAGGAAGTGAGGGTGACGACGGCGGCGGGGATGAAGAAGAATGACAAAGGTGATTTACTTTCTTTGGGCTTGATTTAAAAATGGATTTAGAATGGGAGAATATTAATGAAGGGAATGGATTGAGAAAGAGAAGAGGTGAGTTTGAAGGGGCGTGGTGGCGGCTGTAATTTAGATCCAGTGATTTAGGGTTTAGTTTGAGAGAGAAAGAGAGAGAAAACGCAAGGTTTAGATATGAAAAAACCATATTATTTGGTCCGGTCCGATCGGTCAATTCGGTCCGGTTCGATTTTTGCACACCCCTAATTAAAATAGTCCAGTCTCGCTGGAATTAATTTTTCAGCACACTAATCTTATTTCGGCCATAACTTTGCGCTCTAAATTTCGATTAACGCAAGGTTTTCTCCCACGCGTAGATAACTCAAAGATCTAGAACTTTTGTTTCTGGAGTTTTCTTCAAATTTAGTACGGATTAGTGCCAGAATTTTCTTGAACACAAGCGTTGCGCGCAACCAATTTTTCTTTATTCGAAAACTTCTCGATTTAATTTCAAACACCTAAAAAGCTCCAAAAACTCAACAAATGTAATAATATATGCTCTTCAAAGTATATATTAGTGGATTACAATGTACTAATTTGTTAGCACATCAACGTTTTAGCAAAAATAATTTTAGATTTAATAAGCAGAATTAAAATTCTAGGTAATCAATTTTTTGTACTGTCGAAATCATGTATTGTGTTTTCTAGCAACTATACCAATCAATCAAGCAATCACACAAAAGCAATTCACAACAAAAGGAATTTATGAGGTATCCCTACTTACATATGACTAATTATCGGGACTAACCAACAGTGCTTCACTATGATCCAAATAGCATTACAGACTTGATAACTTATAACAATTGTTACCCGCAATTTACGCAACATTCTTGTCAATTCCTTGAATGTAGAAACAAACTGTAGTTGCATTGGAGTAGCGCTGCTCGCTTTTTCAGCTTATCTGTTGCCTACTTCTACGCACTTGATCACAATACTTCATTCCCGTCTGTAATCTCCCTTATTATAAGTTAGCCACTTGGTTCACCATGTCTCTAATCGCAACCGAAAAAACTCCCGCAAAACCATGAACATTTGAAACCCTAATTCTTAAATTTGAAGAACAATAGGATCTCTTATAACATGTAAACAAAATATATGTAGTGTTTCAAAATTCTCAAAAATTGATTCTAACGTTTGGATATTTTTTGTCTTAAAAACATCAAACATCCATTCTCTTCATGATTTGAGTCTCGTTCTAAATTTTAGAATCCATATTTGAAATGATTGATTTGTAATTCCAACTCCCCCAACCTTTTACGACTTGTGACTTTCACAATATTTTTTAAAAAAAAAAATATTTTTCTTTTCTTTTAGATAACAGATGTATCAAAATAAAATAATTAATTGAATATTTGATAAAGTACAATGGGTAGTTGGGTACTATAAACAAATAGACATAAAGTGTTAGTATTTTAAGCCATTTAAAGTGGATAGCCTCGACGTGATTCATGTTAATGCAATAGTATTACACTGCAATTTAAGTATATAACTTTTGGTTGTTTCTTACTGAAGAAAGAAAGAAAAGAAAATATGCATTTTTTGGGTGCTCTAATTACTAAAGGTACTTTTACAAATTTAGAAATTTAATATGAGTGCTTAAATAATGAGTATTTAGATTGATTTTTTACGTGCCTATACTAACACCTTTTTTTTGTCCTCTCAACCTCACTATGTACATATAAAATTCTTTGTTAATAATCTCACAAGAGCACGCAAAGAAAACAGAGGGATTAGAGAGAGAAAGGAATATAAAATTTCTGACCACTTTTTTTTTTTTTTTTTTTTTATGTATGGTCAGAATTTTGTTAATGTTTATACTAGATTGTAAAATTTCTATTGAAGGAGGAACAGCCGTATGATTTGTGAATGATTTCGCATATTCATCTCTATAGAGTAATAAGTTTTGTTGCTTAAAACTTGGTTTTTTGGTGATAGTAGTTAGTGTGTTTTGAAAACTTAATATTAGTACTCTTTACATTCTGTTTTGCTCTATAAAATGCTTGTCTTTGTAAAAACCTAATTGCCTTGATTTAAACGGAAAACACTTGTGATAAAAGAGAAAAGGTTTTATAATACAAAGGAATAATAAATACATTGTAATAATTTAAATTTTACCCACCATGTTTTAAGAAAAATTTTGCACTTTTGTCCACCTTAAAATATAATATGGGAAATTATTAACTAATGGGCGGACTCTATACGATTATTTATTACTCAAATTGATGTATTAATATTTAAATTATGATATATTTTGACCTTGTTTTGAAATGCTATAATATCAACGAAGAGTGTATATATATAACTGTGCTCAAAGTTAAACTTTACCCACCTCAACATATATAAATTCCTACTTCCGTCACTTGCACATACTATATATCTCTCTAAATTGAAATCCATGAGAGGATTATGCTAGTTAATATAAAGGTTGAACCTCGTGTATGATTGTGAATTGTAACATTGATTTTTTTTTTCTACGTTCTCACTTCCCCTACCAGTTTTTATGCTTATAGTTTTGGCTAAATGTTAACGTAATTTACTCATTTTTTAACTTGGTTCATCAAACTTTTCTTTAGTCAATCATAATTTTATTTTTTTTAAAATGTTGCAAATTACGTCATATTGTCGTATATATAGAGAGATAAGAGAATATTGATTGTGTTAAATTGAGTGAATAATAAAAGAAAAAGAGGCATATATATAAGTTCGAAATACAAACAAGGAAGTAAATCATCATTGGTTTGAACGCATACATAGACAAGTCAACTCTAGAGAATATTCTAATAATATTCTAACACACCCCCTCAAGTTGGCACACATATATCAAAGATACACAAGTTGCTAATTAACTTGAGGAATATCTTTATTGTCGCTGCTTTGGTTACTATGTCAGCCAGTTGGTCTCCACAGCGCATATGTGGAACAGAAACAACATTCTCTTCCAATTTCTCTTTGATGAAGAATATGTCTACTTCAACATGTTTTGTCCTATCATATTGAACTGAATTATTTACAATATCTCATCTACTTTATTATCACAGTATAGCATCATGATATTGGTTCTTTCTGAGGATAACATAGATATGTCAATAACAACTTTAACCAGCTCCAAACATAACACAATGCCAAAAAAGAAAGAAAAAACTTCTAAATGGAGCGTTCATCAACCCAAAAACGCAAACATAAACTAAGTAAAGGAAAATATGAAAATAATTACCCTAACAAGTAAAGGGTCGTACATGTTTTAGATCTCTATCTTTAATTTTTGTTATTTTCATTTCCTCTTAGGTGTTTTCGATTCTAGAAAAAATAGATAATCAAAATTAGTAAAAATGGGTAATTTATAATTTATATAATTTACATGTACAACCGATTTTAAAATAACGTAGTAGTTTAACCCAATCTAAAAGGTTAATTTAAAATAACGTACAATTCTGATTTTATAACTTTATCTAGCTCACCTCAAGCGAGCTAGATCCTACATGGATAAAATAGAAAAGGTGAAACATAAAGTAGTTTTATCTAGAAAGGTGAGCTACTTTTGCACCTAAGTGATGGGGGAAACAAACTTCTAGTGAATTTGATTGCGAAGTTAAAAGATGATCGAAACACAATTAATTCACTCCTTTTTCTAACTTCTCGTAGAAATTGACTCTTAAGATCTGTTTGTCTAATTATAAAATTTAAAAATTGAAGAAGAAGAAGATGATGATGATGATGAAGAGTATCTAACTAAAACAGTTATCTCCTTTACTAAATTCTCATAAAAAAATTCATTTTACAATCACAATCAAGCTGACCCTTAATTAGGATGCATTTGACAAAAAATAAATTTGAAAATGATTGAAAAAACAATTAAATTTTTGGTTTAACTATAAAAGAGTATAATATATTTGCACCGATTTTGCAACTTGGACAATCTAAAAAACTTTTGACAATTTAGACATTAAACTTTATGTTGATTTTTATTTTTAGTACATCTATTAGGGTTCCAAACTAACACCACTAACATTGCTGATATGGCACTGACACCTCATTACACACTATTGTTGACTTGGCTTGACATGTCATTTTTTTAGGAGCTTGATATATCATATTACATTATTAAATGTGATGCTATTTAATCCCAATAAACTTACTTTTACTAATTAAGCTTATATATATATATGTATCTATCATCACTTGTATAAAAAAAATAGTGATACTTTTTAACCCCCACAAAATTACTTTGATACACTCCACTACTTACTAACACCACATGATTGGGTTGAAATGTTGAATTATATGTGAATTGATGCGTAGATTTTTGAGGTTTTGGTTTTCAACATTAATAGTGACTGGAGCAGACGAGGGGTGGGGGGGGAAACGGTTCCGGTGGTGATGCTTTTAATTCTCATTTTATTTTTTATTTTATTTTTTTAATTTGTAATGCTCAATGATGATATTTTATTTGTTTTCATTTTTTGTAGTGTATATATATATATATATATTATGGGGTTAAATAGCATTACGTCTTTTTAGATACAAACGATGATAGATCTGGACATTGTGTGCCTTGATACAAGTAAGTTTGTGAAAGTTATATAACACCACCCTTAATAATTTAATATGGTATGTCACACTCCTAAAAAAAGAAAAAAGAATTTACTTGTCAATCCACATTAGGCAATAGTGGGCAATGAGGCGTCAGAGCCACATTAGCAATTAGTAATGGTGTTAGTTTGGAACTATAACTTATGTACTAAATGAAAACAAACAAAAAGTTAATCTGATCTCAAATCATCAAATTTTTTGTACATTGTCCAAGTTGTAAAATCGATGCTAGTATATCGTACATTTTGTAATTAACCCAAATTATATTTTTATGAAAATTCGAAAAAAGAGAAGGAATATGCTGGTAAGAAGCTGTATTACATTTATGATAGGGCTTGATAAGAGCACCTAGGACTTTTTTTCCAAAGACCACATTGAAAAAAATGGGTACTATTTTGTATAAGGGTCGCATATATTCAACAAAACAAATGGTGTTAGCAATATAAAAATATATATGTGGTAGCTCAAAACTTGTGTCAGTCATATAGTGCTAAACAATATACGCTATTTCAACAACTAGTTGTTGAGTATGTACTAGTCGAGCATGCGAGTACAATTCAGCAAATCATGACCGAGTGGCCTGTTGAGTGAAATATCTTTTTTTTCGACAACATGCTATTGAGATATATTGTGTCTACATCTAGGTCACACCTCGCCGATAATAATACACTAAATCTACAATATATCACTTAGAAAATGCAAAATAATTGGCACTATATTAGTTTAGCCCATAGTGTGCATAAGTAATTTAATAAAATTTGCGATGTTAAAAATAATCGTAGTATTTGAAACAAAAGTAAAAGGTGTCCTTAATTATCAGACTCTATAATTGAATTCTGTGACCTTTGATTGGGTCAAATATTTTAATCCATTTTTAACTTTTATAGCCGTATGGGTATTTAACTAAGCCCATCTTGTTCCGGCAATGCTGCCGATTCATATATATATAAGTTAAAGATATGCTACAAATTTGAGGGAAAGACAATTTACTAAAAGTTAATGATATTTAGTAGAAAATAATATCAGAAAAAAAAAGGAAAAGGAAAAATATTATATAGCATAAAATGCGGACATACCAAGCATGATTAATTGATGTTTTGAATCGTTGTTATTACGGCTCATATTTATAACTCTTTCTCACATAAACTCCTATGAATATAATTGGTTTAACTATCAATTACAATAACAAATATGGCGGCAATGGCCAAAAAAATGGATGTACTTAGTATTATCCTATTGTTCATTGTAATTACCGTGGCCGATGGACTTCGACCTCATAGTTTGAATGAAGGTAGTACGATTATCGGCCAAACTCAGACTCGGACATTGACTGATGCCGAGATGGATGCGTGTTTTCAAGCACAGGGTCAAGCTCTAGCACAAATGTTCGCTCAAGCGCACGCTTCTGCTAGCTTTCATGTTAGTCCTGAAGATTATGCTCGTTTCGAAGCACAAGTTCAAGCTCTACGGAGATTCACGCTCAAAAGACATTTCCTAACTCTCATACTAATTCTCATGCTCACCGTGAGGATCGTAGTTGTACTCATACCAATTCTCATGCTCACCGTGAGGGTCAGACTTATGCTCATGCTCAACCAATATCTAAACAAATTGCCATTTTCAACTCTGCAAATCGAATTTTACGTAGCCCTATTCTAGGGCGCATGCATCCTTGATTCTATTCACCGCTTTGGGATTCTCCGACGGAGATTTATAATCTGTTGGCTCTCTTGATAAGGGTTAATATGATCATGCCATTTGATTAGTTCAAATATTATTAGCATACGTTCATTATCTATTAATATTTTATTTAATCAGATGAGAGGATCGTGTTAATTTAATTATAACAGATCACTTGTGTGTATGTGTACGTGAAATAATTTATTTGGGTTTTCCGTTTAATTTTTTTTCCTTAATAAGTTTAAAAAGGCGAGACCATGTTCGTCTGCCAATGTGCTAGAATTTGTATTATATGTTCTCCTATATGGTTTGCCTAAGATAATGAGATCGATTATAAGTTATTTTGGAAGTAACAAGTTTTAATTTAATCCTAGATATACTACTTTCGACGTAATAGATGTTTAACAATGAAATCTGTAAATTATGATGTCATATGATCAATATATTAATTATTTCTTTTAAAAAAAAAAGTTATTTAGCTAGGAACATCTTAGAAAAGTAATAACCAGGTCTTAATTTGAAACGAATGAAGCATAATTTTAAGAATACATAATATAAATAACAATATTTAAAAAAAAATCCCTATTTTAATGTATGATAAAGTTTAAGGTACATGTAAATATCCAGGCTTATATGTACCCCATTGGTAAGTAATTAAAGAGTTACAAGTACCGCTATAGTACCATATATTTATGGCCTTGAGTTCAAGTCCCATCTTCGTATCTCCTCCACTCGCGTCCTGTCAAAAAATAAAGTTTAAGCTATTTATCGATGCAAAAACTGGCCAAAGTTTAGTACCGGCTTTGAGTTTATCTATTTTATTCATTAACTCCAGGTTTAGTGTACAAAAGTTTATTTAAAACAGTAACAATGAGACATCCCCGTTTTTCCCAATTTCAAACCTACAATCTCTTGTATGAGAAAAAATTGCAATAATCATTAAGCTAGGTTGTCATGTGATAATATGTTCAATAGAGTCTCGTGGTGGCCGGCGCTAATAATATTATTTTTAATCCTTGTTTTTTTAATGTTGTTTTGTGTCTTTTGTTATTGATTTTGTTTTTGAATGATATTGTGATTTTGACCTACCACGTCCATTGTGACAATAACGTGTATATATATATATGTGTGTAATTAACCATTACGTGCATATATAATCATTAAATTGAGACGACAGGGACAGAGCCTTAGAAACGAATATAAAGTTTGAAGTTTTAATTTCTTTGGTTTTTTTATACATATTGGCAACTATAAATTTGGCCCGTCAAAAAAAATTTATGTAAGAGCTGGCTCAACCGTCCCCGACAAGGACAATAGCCTTAAATATTTGGAACATTGATCGATAATGACACGATTTTTGATAATCAACTGATGTATGCTTGTTCATAGCTATTTTTTATTGTAAATGTACTATTCTTTACTTTTCTTTTCTTTTTTTTTTATTGGTTAAATTGATCTTTATTCTCCTAAGTATTACCCCAATAACACTTAGCCTATTAAACTCCTAATTTTAGCAATTTGTACTATGACCTATAGATTTTGTTGTAGTTTCCCCCTAATATATATATATACTAGGGTGTACCCGTGCCATCCGGCACGGTGATATAATAGAATAAAAAAGAGTAATGTGCTCTAAATCTAAATAGACAAATATCATTAGTTTATTTCGACAAATATCAACGGAAAATGTAAAAATAATCCAACAAAGTATGGATTCTTAAATGTTACTCAATAATTTTTCTTTATTTTTTTTACATAATTTTATAATCATGATGGATTTTTTTTAATTGATATTAATTAGTAGATTTTAAAAATTAAATTTTGAATTTTCTATTTTAAGTTATAGCATTTTTAGTATAGACAATATTATTAGTTTGTGAGAGTTTATTGTGTGTATATTATTGGTGTGAGTGTTTTAATTTTGATGTGACATCTTGAACTAATGCACACCATAACATGTGTATTTTTAACCATTAGATCCTTATATTTTTTAAGTCAAACTTGATATTTTATAATATAGATAACCGATGGGGCAATGAAAATAAACAGAATTTGATGCCAATAATGTAAAATTGGTTTTCTTCTCTGTCCAAAAACCTCCTCCTCTTCCTCCTAAAAGTTAATGATATTTAGTAGAAAATAATATCAGAAAAAAAAAAAGGAAAGGAAAAATATTATATAGCATAAAATGCGGACATACCAAGCATGATTAATTGATGCTTTGAATCGTTGTTAGTAAGGCTCATATTTATAACTCTTTCCCACATAAACTCCTATATATATAATTGGTTTAACTATCAATTACAATAACAAATATGGTAGCAATGGCCAAAAAAAATGGGTGCACTTAGTATTATCCTATTGTTCATTGTAATTATCGTGGCCGATGGACTTCGACCTCGTAGTTTGAACGAAGGCAGTACGATTATCCGCTAAACTCAGACTCGGACTTTGACTGAGGCTGAGATGGATGCGCGTTTTCAAGCACAGGGTCGAGCTCTAGCACAGATGTATGCTCAAGCGCGTGCTTCTGCTAGCTCTCATGTTAGTCCTGAAGATTATGCTCGTTTTGAAGCACAAGTTCAAGCTCCAGTGGAGAGTCACGCTCAAAAGACATTCCCTAACTCTCATACTAATTCTCAAGCTCACCGTCTGGCTCATAGTTATACTCATACTAATTCTAATGCTCAACGTGAGGATCGCAGCTATACTCATACTAATTCTCATGCTCACCGTGAGGATCGTACTTATGCTCAAACTCAACCAATATCTAAACAAATCGCCATTTTCAACTCTGCAAATCGGATTTTACGCGGCCCTATTCTAGGGCGCATGCATCCTTGATTCTATTCGCTGCTTTGGATTCACTGACGGAGAGTTATAATCTGTTGGCGCTCTTGATAAGGGTTAATATGATCATGCCATCCGATAATTAGTTCAAATATTATTAGCGTATGTTCATCATCTATTAATATTTTACTTAATCAGATGAGAGGATGGTGTTAATTTAATTATAACAGATCACTTGTGTGTATGTGTATGTGTACGTGAAATAATTTATTTGGGTTTTCCGTTTTTTTTTTTCTTAGTAAGTTTAAAAAGGCCGGCGAGACCATGTTGGTCTGCCAAGGTGCTAGAATTTATACCATATGTTCTACTATATGACTTGCCTAAGATAATGAGCCAGATTGATTAATTATAAGTTATTTGGAAGTCATTATTTAAAAATTTGTAAACTGTGGTAGATGTTTTTTTTTTCTGGTTTCCCACAGAGTGTTCAGGTCAACTTTCGCGCACCTCGACTAATGACTAATCCCCGCTCGAGATGCGTAGCTGCCGCCGGCCAAACATTATTTTGACAACGCCGAGAATTCACCTTGGGTGCTCCAAGTCGACCCCAAGGTTGTCCTAGTAGCAGCCTTATACCACTAGTAGATGTTTAACATTAAAATTTGTAAATTGTGTTGTTATATTGTTGGTATATTAATTATTTTTAAAAAATGGACAATTAATTAAGAAAATCACAAAAAAAAAAAATAATAACCCCTCTTTATTTGATAGGAATTAAGTATAATTTTAAGGATTCATAATCTAAATAACAAGTTTTTTTTTTAAAAAAAAATCGACAAACCTATTTTAATGTGTGATAAAGTTTTAAGCTATGTGTGAATCCAGGCTCATGTTTATTCCGGTGGTAAGTAGAGTCACAAGTACTAGTATACTACTATAGTACCATGTGTTAATGGTCTTGAGTTCAAGCCCCCATTCTCATAGACCGTCGTTCGAATTCTGAAAGTTAATCGGAAAAAAAAAATTTAAGCTATTTATCAATGCCAAAACTGGCCAAAGTTTAGTACCGGCTTCGAGATGATTTATGGCTGCCCAAATCCATTATCAAAATGTGTTATATCTCGTCTAACCTCAGGTTGAGTTTATCTATTTTATTCATTAACTCCAGATTTAGTGTGCATAAACTTATTTCAAACAGTAACAATGAGACGTCCCCGTTTTTCCCAATTTCAAATCTGCAATCTCTCGTATGAAAAAAAATTGCAATAATCATTAAGCTAGGCTCTCATGCGATCGATAACATGTTCAATAGAGTCTCGTGGTGGCCAGCGCCAATAATATTATTTTAATCCTTTCTTTTGTGTTTTTTCTCGTCTTTCGTTATTTATTTTGTTTCTGAATGATATTGTCATTTTGACCTAACACATCCTTTGTGACAATAACATACATATATATATATGGTATATTTCTGGTACGGACCAATCTTTACGGATTGATCATTTTACAACAGTTTTCCATCATAAAAACACTTGGGAGTTGTTTTTAAGACGCAAAAAGGTCATAAAAAGACCAGTCCGTACGAACTCCCGTGTATATATATATATCAGTGTTCTAAAAGGCGGCCGCCTAGGCGCTAGGCGGTACCCGTGTGCCCCGATTAGTGCCTATGCAAGTGATTAGGTACCGGGATAAATTAGGCGGGAGTTAGGCGGATAGACTTATTTTTTTCCCCTGTTTTGAAGGAGTTGTTTATTTCTCTTTTTGTTAGAAAATTACCATTTTAAAAAAATGAATACAATCTATCAGCCATCATAAGTAAATTCATCTTTCATTCCTCGGATTAAAACAAAACCTTAGCTAACAATTGCAATCGCTAGAAGATATTCAAGAAGAGCTTGCTTTGACTAGTTATAACTTATAAATACACTATGCTACATTATAACTTATATACAATTAGGGCTTGAATCTTCTCTTTGTATTTTTTTTTTCTTTGCAATTCTTAATTAATAGGTTTGAACTTCGACATTCGTAGTTTGGTAGTATATTCCTTAATTGAACATTTGAACTTTTTTTATATTTATTTGAATACGATGTTTGATTTGATGATTTTTCAATATTTTATTTTGTATATATAATTTTAGATATATTAAAAAATTAAAAATATAATTAAAAACCACCTGGCGCCTAAACGTCTAGGCCCCGACTAGATGCTCTAAACATTAGGTGTTAGGTCACCACTCTAGATCCGCTTAGCGCCTTGTAGAACCTCGATATATATGTAGTTAACCATTACATACATATATAATCATTAAATTGAGATGAGAGGGACAGAGTATAACCTTAGAAATGAATATAAAGTTTGAAGTTATAATTTCTTTGGTTTTTTTATACATATTGGCAACTATAAATTTGGCCCGTCAAAAAAAATTTATGTAAGAGCTGGTTCAACCGTCCCCGACAAGGACAATAGCCTTAAATATTTGGAACATTGATAGATAATGACACGATTTTCTATGGCACATTTGCCTTGTTCACAACTATCCATCAACTGATGTATGCTTGTTCATAGCTATTTTTTGTAAATGTACTATCCTTTACTTTTCTTTTCTTTTCTTTTTTTTGGGTTAAATTGCTCTTTATTCTCCTAAATTATTGCTCCAATAATACTTTTAGGGTGTGTTTGATTGACAATATTTTTTATGAAAAATGAGGATTTTTTATGAAAAATGAGGATTTTTCACTTAATTTGACAACTTAAGGTATTTGATTGGCTTTTTTTCAGGCAATTCAATTCCCACTTTTGCCTCAACATGTGCATTTTCAAGGTAATTGAGGAAAATATTTTCTTTGGGGGAGGTGGTTTTTTGTTTTTCATGCTTGGGCACACGATTCACGAGATAAGATTTTTACCATTTTTTACATTAAAAATGCCATAACTTAAAATATAAAATTCAAAATAATATAAAAATTTAATATTTAAAATATACTAATCAAGATAAATTAAACAAGATCCATCATGACTATATAATTATGTAAAAAAAAATACCAATAATTTTTTCTACATTAAAAATGCCATAATACAACCAATATTTTTCGGGTAGAAAATTAAGGCAGTCAAACACACTATACTACATTTTCCATGCAACTCAATTCTAGGCAATTCAATTGCCGGTAATTTATTTTCTTTCTATGCAAATTTCACGCTTGCAATCAAACGCACCCTTAGCCTATTAAACTCCTAATTTTAGCAAATTGTACTATGACCTATAGATTTTGTTGTAGTTTCCCCCTAATATATATATATAACCGATGGGGCTATGAAAATAAACAGAATTTGATGCCAATAACAAAAATTTGGTTTCCTTCTCTGTCCAAAAACCTCCTCCTCTACCTCCTAGCCCCTCATTCTCTCTCACCGTCCACTCCCTCCCTTTATATACCTCCTCCTCCATGGCTCTCTCTCACAGTATTTACAAAACCCACTAATTATTTGCCTTAAAATCCCTTTTATTCCTCTCTCTACTTAAATGGACCAAAAAAATAGAGGACTTAGATGGGTTCAATTGCTCCTTATTGGGTACTCTAAAATCGTCAAGATGTTGGTTTGTAGAGAGCGAGCAAATGGTGCATAAAGAGAGGGGGAGTCACCAGTGGAAGAAAGGGGGTTGCCGGAGGGAAGATGAGATTTATGAAATGTAAATTAACATTTTTGTCCTCAAATTCTTCAGTTTTTTAACCCTTTTAACAACTTAGGGTAAACTGCATCGACATAATCAATAGCCCGTAGCAAATTACTAAAATTAATAATTTAGTAGGCAAAGTACTACTAGTTAGGGAAAAGTTCATGTGGGTAAAATACAATTTATCCTTTTCTTGTATATGCGATATAAGATAGAAAAAATGTTCAACCCGACCCACAGGGAGAGGGGGTGTTAAGGTTTGAACTTAAAACTCTGAGCTTGCCAAAGCAAGGTCTTACATGGAAGTAATATAATTTTATAGATCTATTTTAAAGGAAAAAAAATTAATGGAAAATTAAACTTATCTTATTTTAAGTTATAGCGAAAAACTTCATTAATAATCTAATAACACTAAAGCAAAAACAACTATAATATAATCTGAACATTTTTTTTGTAAGCTAGTACAAAGACCACATTAAGTTAAGGCAAAACATTCGACGAAGTTCGTACAAAGGTCTCGTCATGCCCTTTTATTTATCCGATTCATTGGCTTCCTCCTTAGATTGGCTATGTGAAGCTAAATGGAGACGATATGTCTCAGGGTTTCCCCAGTAGAGTTGCGGCTAGGGGCGTTTTCAACGATCACAGAGGGGTTGTTATCGATGCATATTGTTTTGATTGTCGGGATATATTGTACTGCCTTCCTTACGGAGATTTCGGCTCTTGTTCAGGATATTGAGTATGATTATCAACGTTGTTGGTGCAAGCTCTAGATTGAACTCAATTTAATGGCAGTTTTCCAGTGCTTATAGTCCTCCTCTTATAGGTCTCTTTAACGTATTCCCATAAGGTAGGACAACTATAAGCAGTTTCTTTCTGACATGTGTTTCTATTGCTTTCTTATATGCAGGGAGGGCAATGCTATGGCAAATCATATTGCTTCTATAGGGCTTGATCATAAAACCCCATTTTGATGGGAATCAGCTCCTACACATACGATCGCTTTAGTGGGGCAGGACCTATCCTTGCTCCTTAATTATAGATGTAGATTCCATCAGCTATGCTTTTATTGAATTGTATATTTCTTTTGCTAATGGTCTTTTTTTGGACTAGTTTGCTTAGTTTTGGTGGGCTGGTATAAAGTCCATTGAATTCTTTGTATTTCAGACTTATTTTATTTCTTTATTTTAATAAAATAACACTCTAGCACCCTAGATTTTTAGGGGTTTGAGCATCTATTTAAAAAAAACACAACAAATAAGAGGACATTGATCAACTATTGATATCTATAAAGAGCACCCTGATATAAACAATTAGATAATGTAATTCCAACCACAGCTATTAACACTAACAAAACTTTGCAAATTAAAAAAGAAAAAGACCCGAAAACCAAACCAACAAATTAGTTTCCCCTATAATGTATATCCTCTCTCCTCCATGCCAAATTTGTGCTACTCAGATGATATCTTCATTAAGGAGGACAAAAAATCTCACTAAATCTGGAAAACAACCCAAAGGCATATATACAACTTAGAAAAAATGATATAAATTGTTAGGGACAAGTGAAAAGGCCTCCCTTCTCAAAAAAATGGAAAATGAGAGAAGGGTTTAATGAAAGAGTCTGGGAAAGAGGGACATGAAATGTGGCAAGGAGGGATAGGTT
The DNA here is from genome assembly GCA_021464415.1 of Lonicera japonica. Taxonomy (NCBI): domain Eukaryota; kingdom Viridiplantae; phylum Streptophyta; class Magnoliopsida; order Dipsacales; family Caprifoliaceae; genus Lonicera; species Lonicera japonica. The sequence goes on along the minus strand of CM038468.1, from coordinate 10,485,157 downwards.
TGAGGTTGACAATGATCGTATATGGTTGATATTTAAATGAGAGCTATCAGCAGTGTTAATGGGAGATGAATGTGAGATAGGAGTTTTGTTTATGAATATAGTAGAATCAGCGGTCATATAATTGCAACATAGTAGAACTAGATGAGGACAAAACCTATTTAAAAAGCGTAGAAAGGTCATCTCGAGAGACAGGTGCAGCAGAGTTTCCTGGATTAGTTGTTTGAGATGGTAGTATAAACAGTTGAGTGCATCTGTGAGGATTCATGCTATAATCATCTTGATAATGGCTGGGTCCCTTCATATGGTAATACTTGCATGTTCTTTTGCGACAATGCAAAAGATCATGATCCGATCTATGATAATATGCGCAGTTACATTAAGATTGTTCCATTTGTAACTATACTTCATACAACTTGGAACAGGAAAATGGTAGCTAGTGTGAAACTGGAAGATTGGGGCCTAATCTGACAAAACAGAGGCTAATTCTGGAGGTACTTGGAAGATTTGAATTTAATTTGGGATGAATTAGAAATTCAGGGGTTAATATAGAATTAACAAAGACTTTTGGGGTCAATATGAAAATAACAATAAAGTGTGGGGGTTAATATGAAAATAATGAAAAGTCTAGGGTTAATATGGAAGTAATATAAATTTTTGGCTTAGGGATGATGTGGCGATGATGTGGCAAGTCAACACTGACGTGGACGAGTCAACGATGACATGGCTACTAACGTGGCTGGGACCTGGCTTAAGGCTGGCGTGGCAGGTCAACGCTGACACGTGGCATTAGGGCTAACGTGGACACTACTAGGATGGATGGTGGCGCACGGGTTAGACGGGGCATAAGCTTGAGAATATCTTCAGCTCGTGAAGGCGCGTCATGGTCTCATGATGTCGTTTCAAACGGGTTTTAATCATCGTGGAAAGATAATCAATATGGTGTATGGTGTTGTGGATTATGAGTTTAGGATTTGACCTATCGATTGTGATTTGAATATTTCGATTGGATTTTGTGGGATCTGTGTATTAAGAGTGGCAGTAGTAGTTAATGGTTACGATACAGCAGTTAAAGATAAGCAATGATAGTTTAGCGGTTGTAGGAGTGGCAATGGTGGTTTTGTGGGTTTTAATTGAGGTTATTAAGTGGTTTTATGATTGGTGGCTACGTGTTGGCTGTGTGGGGTAGGGGCTGGTTGGTGGGTGAATGGAAGAGAGGATTGTAAGAGAGACATGATTTCTTCTGATACCATGTTAATAGTATTAAGAGAGATGAGAGAAAATGATATATTGTATTGATGATTTAGAATGATACAAAGAGGACCCTTATATAAGGTTAAAGAAATTTACAAGTAAGGTAAAATAATCACCTAATTAAAGAAACAATAAAGTCAGCTTTATAAGTATGGAAACTATATATGTGAAAACAATATTTTGCTAACATATATAATCACCAATTAAACATAAACATGTGGCATTTTAAAAATAAACCTACATGTTAATCGGTATAGTTTGAGTTGGTTGCTACGACCCTAAACTAAAACCGATTCAACATATTTCGGTTTTTCAAAAGTCGATCCAATCTAATCCAATTCAACCAATCTAATAAAATTAGATTGGATCGATCAGCCAGTTTGACCGGTTTGAATTGGACTGGATTGAATCAATTAATTTGGTCGATTTGGATTGAATCCTGCAGGCCTGTAATATTTAATCGGCCTCACTAACTATTAAGATGTCTCTTAACTTTATAGTTAAGGATTTAAGCCAATTATTGTTGATAGTTACATACTGATACCCAATTTTCATGGTTTTTCATGATGTTGATGGCAGCATAATCCATTTATTTCTACCGGAGAAGCATTTCCCACTTTGATGGCCCTTGCAATGAATACAAATTAAGTGCGGTACGCTTGATTTTATTTTATTTATTTATTTTCGTCATATATTATCAATAAATTAAAAAATATTATTTTGATCCCTCAGTCAAAAATTAAAACAGTTAATTGCGTTTTAAAAAAAATAATAAAATCTAACAAAAACTCTCCTTCTCCAACCCATGTAGGGTTTGAACCCCCTTCCAATGTTTGGGTGAGAGCATTACCATTAGAGATCTTGACATTCATCATTTATCTTTTGGTTTTGAAGTTGTTTCCTATTTTATGGGTAGGATGACGAATCAAGTCACTCATAATTTAACTTGTTTTACATTAAATTATGTTGTTTCAGAGACCTAAGACTCCTTGTTCCAGGATGGTTACGTTCTCTTATTTTTAATGATATGCGTCCTTAGAACGCTAGCTATTAAAAAAAAAGGAGGTTAATTGCATGCATTTGAATAACAAATTTTTAAAGAGGTATTTTTGACAAAAACAAATTTTGCAAAACGCTAGGGTATATGTGGTAGTTTAGGAAAATTTGAGGGCACATGTAATTTTTTATGTTTATATTGTAAATTATATAAACTAGAGGGTATATATGTTGTATTATATTTATGTTTATATTGTAAAGTATATAAATTAGAAGGGCATATGTTGTGACATGTTTGTGTTTATATTGTACTAGGTCGAAGGGTAATATAAAAAGAACCAAAAAAAAATTGTCTTGGTTGGATTGAACAGAAGCAAAAAATAAAAAAAAATAAAAGTTTCAAAGTGGTAATCCATTTCTTAGACTCAAATTTTCTCTTAAAGGATCCTTTTTACTCAAAATCACCGATCCTTTCTCTCACCTTTGTACGCGATTATTCAGCTCTTCTCCACTTATTTCTCCGATGAGTTGAAAACAACAAAATTATCGATGTTTTCAAAATATGAAATCTAGAAGAGAATTATTGTAAAAATATTTACGCTTCTTTTTAGTTTTACATCTTGATGAATGAAAGATATTATATATTTATGTGCGGTGTGTATTTTTTGTCATATGTTGACCACCTTACCAAAAAAAAAATTATACTCGTCGCTAATTGGCCCCCTCTCACTCCTCTTTCTAGCTCGGCCCTTGACAGAGAGTATATATCTGCACTATATTAAGAAGTCGAACACTAATCTCACCTCTGTGAAAGTGTGTCATATTTTTGATTTCTAATTTTATCTCTAAAATTTTTTATTTTTTTTTCACTAAAAATTTACTTACGAGTTTTGACGAAATTGAACCTTTACTCTCAAGCAATATAGACGCACTTGAGTATTGGATTATCTAATACAACAATTATGTGCCTGGCGTCTAAAAATGCCATTTTACAAGTTTTGTCAATTACCTCCGTCTCTTTCGCAGAGCGACAAACTTTGGGACAATTCATTTTCTAGCCAGAGTGAAGAAAGTAACACATCAATCAGGGCTATTAAATCATACCTTTTTCCTTTTGGATTGATATTCTGTTTTTTAATATATCCTCTTTGTCAGGTTATAGAGTTATTTTGAAAATTTATATTGTATACTTTAAAAATTGCTCTGATAATATAAAAAATTATTTTGTCAATAATTCACCCATCTGATATAGAGAAGATTTGATACTATGATAATAAGATAACCGATTTAAAATGGAGAAAGTAAAACCTTTTTTTGTGGTTGATTTTCTCATTTTTATTGTGTATTATATTCTTTTGTACTGGGCGTTAGATTATTGTGTTATTATGCCGTTTGTTTTTTAGTTTATTTTTCTTGTTTTGAGAAATAGAGAATTGATTATTTGGTTTAAGAATTATTACTTGTATTGGTTAAAAAATAATCAATGATTTTGTTGAATTTGTTTTTCTATAAATGCAATGTCAATTCGGGAAAAAGGGGATTATTTAGACTTTGGGGAACATAGTTTTGATAAAATCAAGTTTGGGATTTTTCTTGTTCACTAACGGTTTTATGGTTTGACTAACAAAACTGTCCAAAATTGACCTCAAAGTTTAAGAAATAAAATTGTACACCTCTAACTTAACTTCGATAAAACTATCGACTCCAAAACTCAAATGATCCCTTTTTTATATAGTTTCACCGTTGGATCTAGTTTACAAATAGGAAATAATAGTAACACCCTACATATCTGACAAGAAATATTGTGCTCTTATTCAACATAATAGGTAACCTATCGTGCTGAACTCACTGAAAGAACAAACTCCATAAACCAAATAAAAAAAACCTTTCCCATAACTATATAAACCGTTCATAAATTTAAATTTTAATACCACCAAACATGTTAGATAAAGAGTCGAACTCATATACAAAACAAGAATAACGACCTCTCTTATCACCTCCACACACCACTCGACGGTTTTAAACAAAGTTTCAGAAACTTGAAATTTCTTGCTTATTGGCTGTGTTTTCTCAATTATTTTGGCCTTTATAGTCAAATTAGTTTGTTGTGGCTTTTATTTATTTGTCATTTTTTCAACCTCTTTTTTGGACCGTTATAGTCAAATCTATTTGTTATTATAGTTTTATGGGTTTAGAGTCAAATTTGTGGTGCGCTACTAACAACTTCTCCCTCTTTAAAGATTTGGAATTCACAACCACCAATAGTGGGCCCAATAGAAATCAAATGGGTTCAGCTTTAAATTTAACTGGAAATTTTTTAAGTTAAATCCAGTGGGCGCAAATTAATAAACCCTAATTATTTTTTGTGAGCAAGAATTAACTAAAATACGTAAAAAATAATTTGGACACTTTGACAAAAACCAAAACAAAAGGTGCAATTCAACTTCTTCTTTTTTTAAAAAAAAAAGGTTGAATCAATCTTCACATCTTTAGATGTAGGCGTATTAATTTTAATATTAGTAATAATTTAAAATAAACATTTTATATTTTAAGATGTGATATAAATGATTATGTTTTAAAAGAAAATTTAGGGCAGTTTAAAATTATGTCCCACCATGATATTTAATAGCACGTATTTATTTTAATAAATCAACATCGTTATGTGATCGAATTGAATAATAATGTACTTGTAATTAGTGAGACTATAACCTAAATTGTTAATTCAGGCAAAGGTCATTTACCATAGTAATTGTGACAATTCACTCGCTATAAGACAATGTTCGGATTAAAATAACACATTCAAAACTCATTATGCCCTTTTATCTTAAATTAAGAATTTATTTTACCCTTTAGGATTTTTTATTTTTATTTTAAAAGAAATCAAGTTAATTTCAATATTTTAACGGTCAAAGTCTTCTATTAAAAACAAATAAAAAAGGTAGCAGAAGTCTCGAAGAAACAACTAATGAGCTATCGCTCACATGATATCAAGACTCGCCTATACTCAACTTTCTTCCAACTGGATATCGTTCAAACCTTATCGAGGACAGTTTTAAAATTCCCTCAGGATCACTTATTAGAAAAAAAGAAAAATAAAGGCACCAACGGATAGAATTTTTATCAAAATACAACATTCAACAATAGACTTATCGACTTGTCTCTTAATGCTGAAGCAAGTAAAATTTTGATTTTCACAGCACAAGAGTACATATATATATATATATAGAAACAAAAAAAAACAAAACAAAACAAAACATGATCTTGCACATCCTTTAACTTATTTGCACAAAATTGGAATCCAAACATGACCATTTCTAGACCAAAGCACAGGGACTAAAGCAAATGTTGGATAAATTCCCTCCTTTCCCATATATCCATTAATTTCCAGATAAGATCATTAGAAAACTCCAAGTTCATCATTAGTATACATTTTCAGTAAATACATATACATACACTATAAATTTCATATCATTACTACGAGGAAACGAAAAGAAAGAAAATGTAGTCCATACCCGCAAGAAAATTCGTCAGAAATTAGCACCATCTCACCACCGCCACCTAAAATTTCAAGAACAGATTGTACGATAAATCATTTTGGGGACGTGTTCTTGATTGGAGCCCAGATGTCCGCGCCATTGCTGCTGGAAACTCCGTTAGTATAAGAAAGCGGCACAAGGCATAATCCTTTGCTCCTCAGGTTGAAAGACTCGGATTCCTTCACAAAAACAATCCATTTATTTTCCAGCTATATACACGACTTATCAATGTTATACTTATCTTAAGACTGATATAGATATGGGACAATTCCAAAAAAGTGGCTCTCGCAGAAGTTATTTTGAACCCGGTCCACACCTTGAAAGACTATAACAAGGTTCGCTTTTGATTTGTAATAGACCGAGTCAAATTATTACGAATGCAGAATGCTCAATTCCTATCATTTGTAAGATAGTACTCTAGAAGTTTAGTGGCGCCATCTTAGAGAACGAGTAATGGTACACACAAGCAGAGTGCACAAGAAACAACTTTGCAAAAGGATGTGCTCCCTCACTTCAAAATTAAGGGTCACTGTTTGACTCACAAAACAAAAAATCGAACGTAATCATTTTTCAAAAATAAAACTTATTTCCTACCAATGTGGGACGTACCCAGAGGGGAAACTGAGACTTGATTTGTTATACTTGTTTTGGGGGTTGGGGGGATGGTTGGGTTGTATTATCAATTATGTTAGGCTTGGCAATGGGTCAGGTTCTTCCCGATTTTACGTCGGGGGTTGAATTTGTACTGGATGAAAAAAGGGTTTTACCCGTACAAGATTCGTTTAATAAACAGGTAGAAAACTAAACTCATACACAATCCATTTAATTAATGAAAGACACAATCTGATTTGTTCCAACACGTTAACAGGTTTAACGGGTGGTTCCGGGTTCGGAAATATAGATGAACTCAATTCCTTAAACAAAACGGTCTTGACAAGTCCACCGTCTAGTGACCTGTACCCATTAAGGGTTCACCGATAACCGAAAATTGTCTTCATTTTGTTTTATGTAAGTCTTGTTGTGCCTCAAATTGCCAGGCCAAATTTACTACTACTCATCAAACTATTTGTGGGTCCAAGATATCCGATTCCTAACTGGTCAAATATGTTTTGTGGGGCAGCAACTTGCTTACAATTTGTGTACAACATTAATCTTAGTGGAAGAATTGTAGCTGTAAGCGCAATATATACATTGGTTGAATCGATTCATTCGGTTCTCCAAACAAATTGCATAGGATTCAGAGCTGTGAGGAGCCATTTTAATCGCCATTCACATCAACGAAAACAAGGAAACGAAGGAGAACATAATTTTTTTCATACTAAGGTGGACACCTAAATATAAGTTGTTTGGCCTGTTAATTTCGCTCACCTGTACGTTATCTGCTGGTGTCCTGTAAAGGTATGGAGCACTCAATACCTGAAACGAAACAGAATGAAAAACCAATTGGTTCAAAGTCCAGACTGTCACAGATTATCAAACTTCTTAGAAAGAAGAATCTACAAGGCATTGATACGTAAATATATATATAAATAGAGATCAACTTCTGGTACGAATTTTTTGGTGAAATTTGGTGGGGATTCTACTCTTCATATAAATCATCTCCACAAAATTTCATCAATAAGATTTCACTCATTTACACGCCTCCATATGAACGGTCCTTTTTCTCAAAGAGTGGACCATCCAATATAGAAAGGGACTGATTATATATAATCATATGCTTCGTTTAAGATACGAGAAACATGAAATTGACGGTTTTGTTCGACATATTTTGCCAAGTTTGATCCTACTAGAAGATTTTAGCCCATCACAGTTTTGATAAGGATATATATAGAGTGCACATTTCTAGAACGGACCAGGCTTTTAAGTGATGACTTACCATCGCCAATATATTTAGCGACAGAAAATCGTCAATAAAAGTCCAATCCGTGTACGAACCATCTGCATAGGAGACTGACGGTATGTGTGTGTATGTACATATATATATATTATATAATCAGATGCAGTCACTATGCTTTTGGGAACAACCAAATGCTACCAAATTCAGATGTAACTACAAATTAGATATTTGTAAGAACACAAAGTAAGGAATGTCAAACCTTGACTTGTTCATGGAGGAAGCCTATGTATTCCATTGCCTGTAGAAGGACAGAAGCCGTATCAGTCTGCAATAAGCACAATAAGCTTTTGAATCAAAGTTGTGATTCTGCTAAAAACAGTTTATATACTTGGGTTTCGTTTGGGTTCGGGGTAAATTGTCTCTCCCTAGTTGGTTGGAAAACATTTCCCTATCACCCCGAACCAAACGGCGCCTTATATTAGAAATTATTTTATTTGTTATATATATGTACCTTCCCATACGGTGAAACAAGCTGTTGAAGAGCAGCAACTCGTTCACCAACCTTTTCTTTCTCTTTCCTTTCCTATTAACCAAAGAAAATGAATGTGTGCATTTATTAGAAATCCATGTAGTTAAAAGCATGCGCCAAAAGATCAAGTATGGATCCACTATTCCAATAAGTAAATCAAAAATCAGGGTGTGTTTGATACTATGATTACACTTATTTTCCATGGAAAATGCTTCAAATGTCACAGTTTTCCAGCATTGGTGGTGTTTTAGTGCATTCTTTTCCATGGAATCAATTTTCTTGGAACAACTTGTTTTAGCCTACTTTTCTCACTTTCTATGTACTCCCTCCATTTCAAACTCAGAGTGCCGCTTTTATATAGCATCTTTTGTAAAAATCAGCAATTTCAAAAGTAAAGTGGCTCTTAATTTGAGATAGAGGGAGTAATTCAAATACCACCACCACCCTAGGCTTTTGTTTTCCATCAGAAAATGTTTCCATGGAATTCAATACTTTTCCATGTAACCAATGAAATGCACCCTCATCCAAAGTGAAATTCCACTTGCAAACAAGGAGTATAAAGTTTTATTTGATTTATATGTCGCAAAAAATTAGCAACTGCAATGATGCAACCAGGAATCAGACTCTAGTGGCTTGTTTGAGTGCACCAACTTTAACACTCCTAGTATTGCCAGTAACAGTGTACTGCTTGGAAGTAATTTACTCTTCCACATGAAACCGACCACTTGTTATTTTATCTGTAACTAGGGTATACCTTTTCCATACGGCACAGTGAAACGAATAAAATTTGACAATAGAACAAAAGAGAATGTTTGAGGAGTTAATTGAGTAAATACATTTTAACTAAGCAATGATACGTCTAGGAGTGCAGAAACCCGACTGCACAAACAAGATCGACCAAATCGACCCAAACCGGCACACTTTTGTCAGTCTTTTCTATTCAAGGTAAAGCCCAGTCTAAAATTTTGGAAAACTGAGACTTAAGTCCAATATTCGGTTTGTGAAAACAAAAAAAGGGACCAGTTTGGACGATCCTGTATTTATAGTATTTCAAAATTGACCATGTCAGCCTAGTCCGAAAATGGTCAAAAAATCGGATGGAGACATGGAGTGGACCACGCAAAACCTTCCGCAGAGAAAAGGGGTTCCCAGCAATAGAAAATTCACAGTTTTCAAAGGTCCTCCTTAATGAAACTTCAATTTATGAAATTGATTCTCTCTACCCAAACACACCCTTGACTTTTGATGAGGAAAAAAAGGGGTAATGAGGAAAGAAGAAGAAACCTTAGAGGATAAAGAAATATCAGCCTTGTGTCTCTTTCGTGTCAAAGAAGTGAGGTTTCCTTGCTCCACAGATATGGGGCTTCTTTTGTGTGTCATCATCTTTAAATCTTCTTATCCCTTTCTCCACTGCATAATTATCAAAATTTAGTCGCTAGACTTAGGAAAACACATCATGTGTAATTATTGTTACATATCATATTCTCGGAAACTAATCAATAAATGGTATCAAACTAACAATTACCAGTTGATAATAGTAACAAATACCCCCATGTCCCAAATTATGTGACCACTATTCCTTTTAGAACGTCCAAAATTAAGAGCCCAGTTTCCTTTCTAAGAGATAATCAATTTACCAAATTCACTATAGTACACATGCTTTGTCCTTCACCATTGATTACGTTTAAATTAGTGTATCCTTAAAAAGTGTGAAAGTCAAACTTGACTCTTAATTTGGGACAGAGTATCACTTGTAGATCTTCAAGAATTTGTTAGATTCCAACAAATTTTAAAAGGAACCTAAGTTTCACACTGTATAGCTAACAAATTTTTATTTGAAAAAATCTGAAAACAGAAAGCTTTATCCTATTCGCGTTGAATAGGATAGGAAAATCAAACAATAAAATACCAAAAAAAAGTATAATTTACAGCCACATTTGGGTCGGTCCACTTCTTTTAAATCCAAAAGATTAGATATAGCTGAGCTTGAATCTAGCTTAAATTAAGGAGCAAAAACATGCATACATATATATATTGTCGAAAAGCCAACCGTGACTATGAGTACACATATCAAACAAACAAAACAAAGTGTTTTTCAATTCAATGAATCTATTTTGTTTAAGAAACATCCGAGGTAGAACGCCACCAATTTTGGACCAACTACTTTTTTAAAAGCCAATATCTTATCAGATTGAGATTAAAATATGGCTGCATGAACCATATAAGACAACACCCATATAACAAATCAATATCCTTTTATCATACTAATGCATCAAAACCCTCAAACAAAAGTCTTTGACATTATGGGCACTTTAAAAAACAGTTTTGATTAAATATTGAAAGAATGATATCAGATTCCTATGATTGTAGAGTCAAAAACAGACAACAGTTCCATTTAATAGATTAATTACAGAATTCGTCCATTACCTACTTATTAAAGAAAGAATGAAATATAAGTATAAGAATAATAAATTGTTCCTTTGATCCATCAATACTAAACCAAAAAAAATTAAGTTTTTAAATCATAAATCGGCAAATATACACCGTCGGGTAGATCATGCATACTTAATTTTGGGTGAGTGTGATTTTTATTTGATTTTTATTTTTTTGATATCCGTGGGTATCTGGGCCCATTTCGGGTGAGTGTGATTAAGAACAACTGAAATAAAAGAAATGAAATAGGTGGGCCAGACTCAAGATTTTCATTCTATAATTTCAAGAATCTTCAATTTATTACCTATTTGTTCATAATCTCCTAACAAGATCTTAATCTGTGCATTCAACAGGACAAGCATTTAAGACTACAACTAATCTACCATAAAAGAAATTTTATATCAGCACAATCTGAAAAATTACAAGAAACCCATCAAATTAGTACATGGATTGTGGGTCCGGATTTCAGATATTATATGATTCAATGAATATGAATGTACCCATATGAGCACAGAATCAATCATCATCTGAAGTCTTAAAACCACAATTAATCAGCTATCAACAGCAAAATTAGGTCCTTAAATCTACTCTAAACAATTGCAAAAATTAATCTAGCATCATACAGAACTAAAAAACATAGCAATTAAACACCTTAATTCAACAAAAACTTGGTGAAGTTTTAAGTTAAACTAAGGCTAAAGTTGAAAAATGATTAAACCACTAAAATTTTACTATCAATTTTTATGAGAAAATGAAAAAAGATATATTAATTTGCATATTTAGGAAAAAAATTGTTATCTGCCACCCAAAAGAATTTTATTCCACAGAAAACAAAAATTGTAAGAAATCTTTGTATCAAATCAGTTTCTTTTTCCAACTCCTCGCAAAAATAAAATTTAGTAATGTTTTCGATCATTTTCCAATTCTTTTCGTCATACCCTAAGAGAACCACAAGTTCTAGCAAAAATAAAAATTAGTAATGTTTTCGATCATTTTCCAATTCTTTTTATCATATCCTAAGACAACCACAGAATCAATATACATATACATATATATATATACAAAAAATACATACATACATAGATATATATATATATATAAGTGTAATTTAATATTTATGCATTTAAAAAGTCGAAAGAACTTACAGTGAAATTTATACTCTGCATTACAGTGACAGCCACAAGCTTTAATTGGAAACCCTCAAACCCCCAACTCCAAAATTCAAACAAATTTCTCACTATTTTGCTCAAAGGGTTTCTATATTTCCATACAACACTAATTATTTCTCTCTCTACACACTTTTTCTCTCTATACTACTCTGTATATCTTCAAAAGCAACAAAAACAGAGCAAACCCACTTTTGGGTCAGCTTTTATTACATACAATCCAACACTTCTTGCCGGAAAAAAAAAGCCGGAAAGCTGCCGGAGAAGTTGAATAAATGAAGTGAGGGAGTGAGGAAGTAGAGAAGGAAGAGGGGGAAGTGTATTTGAAAGAGTATTATATAGACGGAAGTGTGTAATTTTGTATCTATTTTATAAATATAAAAATAGAAAGGAAAAAAATATATATATTTTATTGTGACAGCTAATATCCAACCAGTCTATTAAGAAGGTGAATGGTTTTTCGGGGGTAAACCTTAGCTGATGTCACCATTTCTAACCATGGTTGAAACAGACGAGTTATCATTCAGTCAAAGTATATAAGGGTGTTTTCGGTTACGGTCAAGAGAAAAATTAAAAAATCTAAATACAAATTGAGTTTAAAAATTTAGTTTTAGTTTGATTCGGTTTTAATTTTTAAATTTTTTTAACTCAAATCCGAACTAATTATTTTTTTTTTGTTTCGTTTTATTCCAATTTTATATATTTTTTTAAAAATTAAAGAAAATTATAAAACAGCACTTATTTTGGTCCAAAAAATAATAGTTCGATACTTGATCCAACTTGTTTTAGATAGAAAAAATATTAACTCTTATATTTATGATATAATTCTAATATCTATAATTGTTCAAATAGTGATTTCTCATTAAACCTCGTAAATTTTAGTAATATAAAATTTTAAATAGTGAAATAATATTAATTTTAAGTCACATATGCAATGATTTAGTTTGGTTTAGTTCGACTCAATTTTACAATGTCACACCCCAAATCCAAATCAAAGATATTCGATTTTGGTTCGGTTTCTTTTTTTCAATTTTGGTTTTTTTTCGGTTTGATTTAATATGATTCAGTCATTCAATTTCCAGGTTCTCCACAATACTCTCTTCAATTAAGATTCTATCAACTTTTCAAATAATTTGGTCAAGTGGGTTTTTGACAACCCTGTTTTGGATACGAGGGATGCAGGTGGGGTTTGTCAAAATAAAACTTGCATCCGGTCAGTTCGAGTTAGATTTGAGTAATAGGTAGAACAAGGTTGGCCCGTTTAACTAAATCCATCTTGAATATTGCGGAAGGGTAGGTCAATGCGGATTAGGGAAGATTGGGATCCAAGTATACTAATAAGCAAGTCGGGCTCAAATTTTTCAATATAAAAAACATTCAAGGTCTAGTCGAGTTCATATTAAGACATGTTGGGTTTAAGTTTGGTCAAACCCATCTTCTTGCCGTTCTTATTTGTAGGTCTTCTTCCATGACTTATTTATAAAATATTTTTTTTATTTTACAAATAAGTTATTTTATACCTTCTATATATTACAGGCATTATTTTCATATTTGAAGACAATTAAAAAAAAAAGTTAATTCCTCTCGTCTATTTTCATTTATTCACGTACATTAGTATATGCATATAAAAGAAGAAAATATGAAAAGTTCCTTTTTTTTTTTAAGGTCACATTAGAGAGTTGTGTATTCTATCTTTTAGTGTCAAGTTATATTTACTTTGTATATTAAATACTCTAGATGTTTGCCTCAAAAAAAAAAGAATTTAACTCTTTAGATGTGTAATATTAGGAAAAGTTAGGTTCCGTTTGATAATAACATAAAAAAAAAAAAACACTTGATTTGCTAAGAAGTTGAAAAATAAGTTAAGGCATGTGATAAGGAAAAGTTAGGTTCCATTTGATAATAACGTAAAAAAAAAACACTTGATTTACTAAGAAGTTGAAAAATAAGTTAAGACATGTGATAAGTTACACTCCCATGTTCATTTTATGAGTAAATGTCTTTCATCCTTTATAATTTTTTGTGAAAAATTTTTCTTCATCAACCACCAAAAAAAATTTATCCATCGAAAAGGTTACAAAGTAAGAATTTCTTCATCAACCACCAAAAAAAATTTATCCATCGAAAAGGTTACAAAGTAAGAAGACATCACCACATGTCTTAAGTTATTTTTCAACTTCTCACAAAAATAAATAATTTTTCCTTTTCTTTTTCATATTATTATTAAACATATCCTTAGAAATAGATTTTAAGTAATTTTTGCTCAACTTTATATTTATAAAGAAGATTGGGGAAGGATTAGGGTGCTCTGAGTCCACTCTACTTTTAAACATTAGGCTAGTTTTATAAATTCATTTACCTATATATCATTGAACTTTTAAGAGTATTTTATGTTTATTTGATAATAATAGATTGCTAGAAAAGCCTCAAACAAAATGTCTTTAATGGTATTATTTTCGTCTTATTTTCTAATTTTAGTTTGCACTTAATTAATTTAATTGGTCAAGATATTGTAGGGTTTATTTAATTGTTGTCTTGTAAGATATAAAATTTTATAACAATTTCTACAAGTAAAAATGGTGATAAAATTTCTCATTTGAATCACTAGCCATGTCACATGAAAATCAATTATTCTATTATGGTGTGGTTGGCAACCCCATTTATATACCATGGAATTGAAATTAGGACATGGTTTTGATATTTGCTTGTTTGGAAACTATCAATTCTAAATAATTAAACTATAAATTAGGTAGAAGGGCTTGTTATACATTGATTTTTACCAAAAATCCAATGAATAATATTTTTGTGAATGAAGGGCCTATTTTTAATTGGTAATTAGTGTAAGAGGCCTATTTTGTTTTATATTTTAAATGAATGTATTTGAATAAATTTAAATATCATTTAATTAATAAAAACATGTTATGTATTACCTAAATACCCCTTTTTATGAAATTACGCAAAAAATTGGACTGTAAAGTTCATATGCAGTGAAATATGACTGCAATTGAACTTTGCACTAAAAATATGGACTGCAAAGTTCCATTGCAGTAAAATTGGACTGCAATATGAACTTTGCCTAAAAATATGACTGCAAATTTCAATGCAGTGAAATTGGACTGCAAAGTTCATATTGCAGTGAAATATAGATGCAAAGTTCACATTGCAGTCTATATTTTAATGCATATTGGTATTTTTTTAGTTTATTTTAAGGGTTTGTCATTTTTGAAAAAAAAAGAACGGTCATATTATCAATAAAATAAAAAAACTTTATTTAAAAAATTTTATCTTTAGTGTGAAAATCTTTCTCTTAAGCCCTTTTTTTTAATTGCCCCATAATTAAATTAGGTTGTGTTATTTTCACCAAATTTTACATAAGATTTTAAAAGCATGCATGATTTTTAATTTTGGTGTTCTTTTACAAAAATTAGAAATTTTCATAAGTATTTTATTAATTATCCATATATAATAATTTAAGTTGAGTTTGAGTATGATTTTTATCTATTTATGTGTTTTAGTTAAATGGAGAAAGTCATATTGACTTCAAGAAGATATTAAATTAAAAAGAGATAGATGAAATACAAAATTCCGTAATTCACAGGGGATTCCAAAAATTCCAACATTTTGAACATATTCTTAAATTACGCAATTTACAAAATTTGTTGGAATTTGAAATATCAAGATTTATCCAAGGAGCTCCTAAATTAAGTAAATAGCATTATTTATCAAATATTATCTCAAAAATCACAAGAAAAGAATATACCTATATACATGGAATAGAACTTTCTAATTAATTCTAAAAACAAAACTTACTCTCAATCACCACCCCCACCCCTCTCCGACCCCACACCATCCCCGCCACCCCCAGCCCCACTTCCACCGCCTGAAACCCCACCTCCCACCCCCAACCCCTTCCTGAGCAAATATGCAGACAGTCGCATCATAATATGTACATACACAGTATTATAACATTATTTTCTCTTATACCCGGTTAGAATAATATACACCCTGTATTTTAGTTTTTCTTCTATTGTTACGATATTCTTAGAGTTATTTTTATAAAAAAAAAATGTATTTATGTGTATATATTATATATGTATGTAGAAGTACAACCTTTGCACCATCGCTACCATTGTCCATTGCCGTAGCTCTAGCGATCTCACCTAAGATTCTATAGTAGTTACCGGTGGTGGAGGATCTTTAAATTCGTTATCTCTTTAAAATTTTAAATGAATTTTACAAATTAGTCGAACAAGCAAATTAAGATTTATTCTTTCCAAAAAAAAATACAATTTATAATAAAATTATAAATAAAAACTATATACAATTCAATAATTGCAATTCTATAGGATTTTAAAACCGTGAAACCAAATACATTATTATAGAAATTTGTATTAATAAAAATGATACTTTTTTTGCTATACAAAAATATTTAAAACAATTTTTGTGCAACACGATTAATACTATTCACGCAAAGTGCCAACATGGTGCAATTAGAATGGGATGCTAGTAAAGTCAAAATATTCTTTAAGGCCAAAACAATAGTAAACGTCCATCTTGGTTCGCAAGTACTTTTATCCTGGAGTCATGTGACACAAAAACATGTGCACTTTTGCTTCTACGACATAAGTGTTGTTTTGTTGGATTTTAAAAAAAAAAATTTTTTTTAAAAAATTAAAATCATATTTGGTTCATTTATTTTAAAAACCTCATTTAAGTAAAAAAAAAATATTTTTTGTTTTATATTTTAGAAAAGCTTTAAGAAATAAATAAAAAAAAGGATTATATATTTTGTAAAATTTTAAAAATAATGTACCGTATACAAATCGAATTAAAAAATAGTTTAAAAAATTATATGTACATAAAAATAAATTTTAAATTAAACATTTAAAATTTTAGATTTTAAAAATTTCAACCAAATACAACCTTACCACTCAAATTTTACCCAAGGTCTGTTCCAATTGAAATTTTGAAGCGATGAGATAAACTCTTCGATTTTTTTTCTACTAGGTAATTTATTAATTAATAGGTTACACTTTATATCGAACTTATTGAAAGATTTAACACTATCAAAAGTATTGAAAAAAATATTTAAGACTAAGCAACAACACCCTCACGGAAAAATGAAACATATCAATTTGTGAAAAATGATATATTGGGATGAAAAAAAAAATAGATACTATCATAAATCAAACGCATTCCACAACAATTATAATACTAAATTTAGGCTCCGTTTGATTGTAAGGTAGAAAAGGAAAATAAATTGAGTTAGTTTTGGTGAAAAAATGAAAAATAAGTTGAGCGATAAATGTGATATC
Organism: Lonicera japonica; assembly: GCA_021464415.1. Lineage (NCBI taxonomy): Eukaryota > Viridiplantae > Streptophyta > Magnoliopsida > Dipsacales > Caprifoliaceae > Lonicera > Lonicera japonica. The sequence continues at coordinate 10,468,094 of CM038468.1, read as the reverse complement.
CTCTTGATTTTTAAGTTTTTCCATGAAGAATTTTTTTTTACTTGGTGGTGAGTAAAAATTTTCTACCAAAAATATTGAAGGATAGATGATATATATTTATAAAATGAGTAACATCTCCTACCTTATTTTTTATCTTTTCACAAAAACTAACTAAATTTTTTTTCCCATCTTTGCAATCAAATGGAGTCTTAGGCTCCGTTTGATTGCAAAGATGGAAAAGGGAAATAAATTTAACTAGTTTGTGTGAAAAGATAGAAAATAAGGTAAGAGGTGTTACTCATTTAATGAGTATATATCCTCCATCCTTCAATGTTTTTGGTAAAAAAATTTTACTCACCATCAAGCAAAGAAAATTTCTTCATGGAAAAACTTAAAAATTAAGAGGATATCACCTCTGTCACTCAACTTATTTTTCATCTTTTCATCAAAACTAACTCAATTTATTTTCTTTTTCTACCTTGCAATCAAACGGAGCCTTAATATTTCTAATTTTGTTGTTGTATATATATTGATTTCAATATAAAAAAAAAAAAGGCAACTAACAAGGTGAACTCTAGTCTCTGGGTTGGAAGAGAAAACCTCTTACCATTAAGGTATCACACCATTTATTAAAAGACTTTTATTCTTATTTTAAAATAGACGATGCATATGTAGAGGCTGACCCTTCTGGAATATATCGCACACGCAGCATGGGCGCAGTGTGCATGCAATGTATTTAGTATCTACAAAGTATTATTTACCGTTTCATCTCTATTTATTTATTTATTCATGTTTCATTTTAGCACCCAAAGTTTATAATAATCCTCCTTCGACGCCCATTTGGATAGTTTATTTATCCATGTTTCATTTTAACACCCAAAGTTTATAATAACCCCCTTCGATACTTATTTGGACAGTTTTCATTCAGGTAAACAATCAAAACCACTAACACCCTTTACCTAATTGTTGTAACGTACTAAAAATACCCATGTTTAACTTCCTCGCTAGATTTAAATAACAATGAAACTATCTTCATTAGGCTATATATCCCACTTGATTCAAATTCAAATTTAAATAATGCGATCCACATATGGCTAAAAATCTCTTACAACATATATTACATATAGATATGCCAACGGGTCGGTTCGTGTCAGTTCTATGTAGGGTCTTAACAAATGCAGGTAAATTTTGCCTCCACTCAAACACAACCTCATAAACTATTTAGTGATGTATTTCGAATTTATATACGACTCGCTTTGTTATCTGGTGATACAACACATGACTCAATAGTACTCGTTAAGCAAATACTTTTTATATAAAAAAAAAAAAGAAGAAGAGAGAACAACTTTAAAAAACTTTTACTAGGACAAGATAAAAAAATAACTAAAATAACTTCAAAAGTAAGGGATAATATTCATAAATCTTAAAATAGGTAAAAACTTTAATAAGATTCAATAAAGCTTTAGTTGTATTAAAAGTTAAAAAAATAAAATAACGGGTCTAATTGGTCACTCACATTTGTTAAGAGTGAACCCGTATATATGCGAATAAAATACAATAATAATCACTATATATGTTTCTAAATCGCTAGATAAATCGAGATAAAACTCATCTCCAAATTTTGTGAAACTTGTATTAAAAACGTTTTTTTTTTTTTTTTTGCAATTTCAAAGATAATTTAGAGGTATATATTGCGCTTATTACTAAATATTATTAGCATATATGTATAATTATGTTGTATGATCTATCTAACCATATGTTGAACGTAAATATAAGTGAGATATGAACATGTGAATAAGATTTCATTGTCATTTGAATTTAGTGGCCGGCATTTTTGGTACATTACAACAATTGATAAAGAACATTGTTAACGAACAAATACACTCACTTCACTTGAAGAAAGTTTATTGATAAAAATTCTCTTACCATCAACCAATAAAATACTACACCCTCCGTCCTAAATTGCTGGTCCATTTTGAAAAATTTAACATATTAAAAATTTAAAATCATCATTGCACTTTTTGCTTAATTTACATTAATTTTTTTTTTTTACACTTTTATTTGAATAGTGAAAGTACAAAAAGGCAAAATAAATATATATTTATTTTTTATAAAAAATGGACATTTGTTTTGAGATTTTCAAAAAAAAAAACCCAACAATTTAAAACAGAGGGAGTAAAATATTTTATAAATAAAACTCCCTTAATAAAAAACAATTATACTAACGTAAATTCCGCTGAAATAATTATTAAGTACTCACTTAAAAGACAATTATCTCTCTTTCAAATGATGGTACACTGCTTTGAAACGGTCCAAATTGTTTTTTTTTTTTTTTGTTGGTTTTGGCGCCAAAAAAGTTGCTGAGTAGGTTTCATTTCTGATCAAAGGTGGGCCCCACACTGGTCCTACACCAACACCTTCCCTTGATCCTCCTCCACCAATCTCTTTCACCTGCTTTAAGTACATTTTCGTACTCGCACGGCCACTCGCTACATCGGCCGTCCACGTGTTTCAGCAAGACCAAGTGTCAGTCACGCGAGTTTTGTGGGTAATCAGTGGCGGTGAACCAGAGAAATAGATTGGGCCTAATTTTTGGAAAGGAAAAAAAAAAAAAAAAAAAAAAAGGGAAATACCGAGAGATGATAGGGTGGTGCGTGCGCACAAAAGTCCACAAAGAGGAGGGTTTAGTCATCCTTTGTGGGACCCACGCGCTTTATCACTTGTCTCTTTTATTTTGTACTCCCATGCAATAAATGATCCTTTTAGACCATCTGGGATAACAAATTTTAAAAGGCGGTGATATTGGTACCCGCAAATCTTTTTCAGAATTTATTTTTTTGTGTGACTTTGAAGTAAGATATGTAAGATATGGTACATTGCGTCATTTATAAAATTTAATATTTATTTTTAAGATAAATTTTGATATTTTAAAATTTTGTCAAATTTTGAAGCTGTGTATTGAATTATGAAATTTGAATTTGATCAATTTTTTGTAATCTTATACTTCTTCCTCCATTGTTGATCGGTAATACTCTTTCTCTCTAAGTAAAATGCATAAATGGATATAAATTTCACTTAAACTCAATTTATATTACTGCATTTTAAATTTTTTAAAATTTTTTAAAGGAAAACCAAAATTGAAAATCATGAGATTTTTAAAATTAGATAATTTTTGTGAAAAAAAGACAACCTTAGTGAGATTTTTAGTTTTCGTAACACTTTTATAAATATAATTTATTTATTTTTATAGCACTCACCTTTTCACATATTATTCTCACTTTATAATATATATAATTAAAACTTAATTATAATTAAAAATAAACCCCCAACTTAACTAATTAACAATAATAATTATCAAAAACAAAAGCAAACAATTCCCCAAAACAAACATATCCATATCTCTTAATCTCCTCGATTGAAAACAGAAGAAATTAAAGGGTCATATTCGTCTCCTCATAAACAATTTCATAACCATTTCCTCGGTTGAAAGCAGAAACCTCAATGTATTCATCCAAAATTTTCAAGAAAGTTTCTCAACCCTAATCTTCGAATTGGATGTAAAAACCTAAAATGTTGGAAGTTGTTTGCTAAATGATCATGATTTACCATAATCGTACTGCTAAAACCCTTAAATTGGAACGCTAAATTAGAATCATAAGTAAAACCCGTATGCAACTAGGTTCGATTGCCTATAACCGAGGTAGAGTGCATGTACTCGATTGCGTGGAACCGAGTATGTCCAATTTACTTGTCTGACATGGTATTTTGCTTTAGGGGCTATGAACCTCACCAACATTTTATCAAATTGTTCTTTCTTACTTGATACTAACTGATCTACAGTTGATGCGTCCAAACCATTGAAACAATTTATTCGGTTACTCTTAACTAAGTATGGTTAGTCACTCTCGGCATATCACAACCGAGCAAGGTCTAAAGCACTCATTTTCTTAGGGTCGAATGAAAGTACCGAGAGCTCATCAATATAACATTTAGTGGGACTTTGGTTACTCTCAATCAAGTAACATGCCTAGCCATTCGTCCCTCAAGAACCGAGTGAGTCTTCTTGAACCATGCACGTAAACGACTATACTCATTGGCCTGTAACCGAGTGTACCTTCTTCGTGTTACATGTCGCTCGCTCTTTGTTGTTTGTCTATATATTTGCCATGTATGTTATGAAAATGATATAAATAATAAAAAAAATAAAAACATGTCTACCCTGTTTCATTAACTCTTTCTTACTTGTTAAACTTCATTTTTTTTATATAGTTTTATTCTTTTCTACCAATCTTTAAACTTAAGATTTTGCTTCGGATTAAAATTTGTTAAGTTGAGTACTGTGTTACATCAATGGAGGTTTTTGGTAGCTGTTTTGGTCCAATTAAAAGTTGTTGTCAAACTCAGTTAAAGATAGTAAAAGAATTATGGAGGGGAATTGAAAGTGGGAAAAGAATTAAGGGTGTGTTTGATTGCAAGCATAGAAATTTGCATGGAAAAGAAAATAAGTTTCAGGCAATTGAATTGTCTAGAATTGAGTTGCATGAAAAATTTCAATTAAATGTGTTTCATTGCCTTAATTTTCTACCTGGAAAATATTGGTTGTATTATGGTATTTTTAATGTAGAAAAAATTATGGGTATTTTTTTTACATAATTCTATAGTCATGATAGATCTTGTTTAATTGATCTTGATTAGTGTATTTTAAATATTAAATTTTTATTAATTTTCAATTTTGTATTTTGTATTTTAAGTTATAGTATTTTTAATGAAGAAAATGGGTAAAATTTTGTCTCGAAAAATGTGCATTTGTCTGGAAAATAAATACAACCCCCCCCCCCAAAAAAAATGTTTTCCTTATTTTGGTGGAAATGTGAGCATGTGAGTAAAAGTGGAAAAATATTTTTCCTAGAAAAAAAAAAGCCAATCAAACACCTTTAAATTATCAAATCAAGTGAAAAATAGGTATTTTTCATAAAAAAAAAAAAAACCAATCAAACACACCCTAATTTTAAAATGCATTGAATGTGGGGTAGTTTAGTTAATTATATGATTTGTGGGTTAATTAATTAACCTTTGTATTAAATAAAAAGAAGTGGCGTGAAAATAACAATTGAGCCTCTTTTTTAGGTGGGAGTGTTACCAAGAGATTATGTGGTGCCAATATTACCACCCAATTAAAGACTTCAAAAAGAGTAATAACGATAAAGGTAATAATATTAACACTCCATATGACTACTTTATCACTTTAAAATATGTCTTTATTGTAGAAGATGTTTTGAAATATTCCAATAAAATGTAACTAAAACTAATTTTAAAGTGGTAATATCATTACTCTAATAGAAATTCTATTTGTACCGTAAAAATAGTGATATTATTGACAAAATAATTATTTTTATTATCACAATAATGTCAAACTTTAAAAGTGTACATCACAACTTCTTAAAATATAATATTATATTCTGCCAAATAAATAATTATTTTGACAATATAAATAACCATAAAAATAATTATTTTGGTAAATCACTATATAAATACACTAGAGACTTTTTGACCAGATCAAAATTTTCATTCCCCCCCCCCCCCCCCTCTCTCTCTCTCTCTCAAGAACACACGCAGACCAATACACTAAAAGTAAAAAAGCAATATTCCAAATCAAACCTTTACATGCACCCCATCATTTTTTAAGGTTTTTTTTGTGAGACAAATGTTGATATTTGTGCATATGTATTTTGTGATTTGCCATTGTTTAAAGATTGATAGTAGAAAAGTGACTGAATGTGTAGCCACTTTTTTTGTTTAATTATGTGACACAATGCCGAATTTGGTGCAATTATTCGGTAAGGAATTGCAAATTTAATATAATATTTTGACAATAAACTGTCGAATGTAAGATATATAATTCAATGAAAATTGCCAATGTCAAAATATTATACTAGATTCAACAATTTATTGTCAAATTTTTTTTACCAAATTCGGCATTGTGAAGCCGACTAAAAAAGTGACTAAATGGTGGAAAATATTATTTTTTGCGAAAAAAGCTGAGGTGATACGTAGGTGTTTGGATGGAATAAAGGCAGGGGCGAAGGTATGTAGGGGCAGGGGGGCACTTGCCCCTCCTTGGTTTGGACCACTTTAAAATAAAAATAAAAATTTAGGGACATAGATGCACAAAAATAAACTTGAGGGGGTATAATTGTAAAGTGCTGAAACTTTAAGATCCATTTGTAAGAAACAAACTTAAAAAGAAACCCTAACTTTACTACTTTTCTCCTCTCACCCTCTGCCTGCAGTTGCTGCTGCTCGACTGCTTCTGCTTCTTTCTTTCTTTCGTTTTTTTTTTAACCACCATTACTACACTATTTCTAGTTTTTTATACCATTTATTAACACTACTTCACCACCGGTCCACCACTGAGCTACCATCGGTCCATCACGCATTCACGCCTGACGCCTCCACTGAGCCCCTGCCACTGACGACTTCTTCCATTTCATTTTCATAGGTATATTTTTGGATCTATTTTTAAAAATTAGAGATTTTATTATTTCTTGAATATTTGTAGAATATTATTTGTGTTTCTTTATTAATTGCAATATTGTATAATATTAAGTATATATATCTTGAAGACTTGAACTATTTATTAATTATTTAATATTTTGTTATTTAGTTTTGAATTTATAATTGTTGAATACTAAAAAAGTGACTATTTATTAATTATTGAATATTTAGTTATTTAGTTTTGAATTTATAATTGTTAAATGTTAGTTATATTATTGATTAATTGTTGAATAAGTGTATATGAACAAGAAATTTTCAATAACATTGACAAGGAGGAAATTTTGCTGTAGAATGTTATTGTAATTTTTATAATTATTCGCAAAAAGCTAATGTTTGGTTCAAATTGATACGTAGGATTTGTTTGGCTGGAATAAAGGGAAGCAAATAATGTTTTGATTTGAAGTTTTCTATTATTTAATTTTACCCTCAATAATCTTTATTTAATTTTACCCCAAAATAAAATCTGGATAGTTTTTTTCACAGCAGTGGTATGAATAGTTGAAAATTGTATTGTTTTAAACTTGTGCAGTAGTTTTAAGTATAAGAGTACAATAAAATTCCTAGAGCACGTGTAGGTACACCACAACCATTTTTACTAAAATAAAATCTTACTTTTCACTTTGTTTTTTCTACCTTCCCCCTCTCTCTCTCTCTCTTCCACTCACAACATTACACAAAGTGAAAAGTCTATAATACAAATTAAAGTATTTTAATGTGACTATTATTTTAGGTGTATTATCTAAAAGCTATAATGAATCATTTTTACACAAATTTAACGGTATTACTCTTAAAACTCGGACTGAATAACAAAATTTAACGTTGTTATTTTTAAATAGTCCATCATGTATTAAATGAGATACCAATATGTAAAAGTATTAAGTATTACATGTGCTTTCCGGCACGGTGAAATTAATAAAGTTTATTGAGGGTAAAATTCTATAAATTAAGTGGACAAAAATCAAAAAAATATTTAAGAGGGTAAAATTTTGTTTTAATTACAATGATTAAACTATAAACATTTTTCCTCAAAAATATTGAGATTTTATATTTTCAAATTAAAAGAACTTAATGCTAAAATTAGATTTCAGATAATCTTCAAAGGAAATAATTTAATGTTACAAATTTTACATTTAATCCCCTCAGTCTATATTTCACTTTTTATTTATAAGAAAAATATTATTGTTCATTGATTTACTTTTATATTGTAGATGTGCGTAAACATGTGGTCATTTGTTGTGAACATTTAATTAAAATTAAGTTAAAAAAAATATTTACTCTCTACGAAAAATTTAATAGGTTTAATGAGACCAAGCTAAACAATTTCATTTCTTGTTCAGATATAAATTGTCCTATTAACTATTAATTATGTTAAGGGTATTTTTTTTTCTTTATGAAAGCAATACATGCATTCGACACATAGTTGGCAATAGTAGACAACTAATTAAGTACACAAATTTACATGTGATTTATAGAAAGATTTGTTAGTGTAGTATTTCGTACTTTCTTATAAACTATTTAAATTAGTGGTTTGTGTGATATTCACTTGGTGTTTTATCATTTCATTTATATGTAAAGTGCATTTTACACATAAATTACACATTTAATTAATTTGCAATTAATTGGTTCTTTTATTAAATTTTGTAATTTATATTAAGTATTAAGTTTACATATGAATGCTCTTACCTATTGGTATCTCATCTAATACATGGTAACAACTATACATTTGTAAATTTTAAATTTAAAAGTTATTAATGTGACTTCAAGTCTCATTGGATAACGATGTAAGAGTAATAATTATTGTTAACCATTATATTTGTGCCAAAATGATTCTTTATGGCACTTGGATTGTACAACTAGGACAATGGTTACATCAAGATACTTTAATTTGTATTATAGACTAGGTATTATGTGAAATGGATAAAATTTATTGAGGGTAAAATTCTATAAATTAAGTGGAGTAAAAATAAAAAAAATTATTTAAGAGGGTAAAATTTTGTTTTAATTACAATGATCAAACTATAAACATTTTTCCTCAAAAATATTGAGATTTTATATTTTCAAATTAAAAGAACTTAATGCTAAAATTAGATTTCAGATAATCTTCAAAGGAAATAATTTAATGTTACAAATTTTACATTTAATCCCCAATTTGGATAGGAAAAATTATTTTAATTTTTCAGTCTATATTTCACTTTTTTATTTATAAGAAAAATATTAGTGTTCATTGATTTAGTTCCTATTTTTTATATTGTAGATGTGCGTAAACATGTGGTCATTTGCCCACCTTATTTTGTGAACATTTAATTAAAATTAAGTTAAAAAAAATATTTACTCTCTACGACAAATTTAATAAGTCTAATGAGACCAAGCTAAACAATCTCATTTCTTGTTCAGATATAAATTGTCCTATTAACTATTAATTATGTTAAGGGTATTTTTTTTTCTTTATGAAAGCAATACATGCATTCGACACATAGTTGGCAATAGTAGACAACTAATTAAGTACACAAATTTACATGTGATTTATAGAAAGATTTGTTAGTGTAGTATTGTCAATTTTAAAGTTTTGTACTTTTTTATAAACTATTTAAGTTTGTGGTTTGTGTGATATTCACTTGGTGTTTTAGGCCATTTCATTTAAATGTAAAGTGCATTTCACACATAAATTACACATTTAATTAATTTGTAATTAATTGGTTCGTTTACAAACAAACACATTAAATTTTGTAATTTATATTTTAAAATTTTACCCTCAATAAATTTTATTCATAATACCTAGTAAAACTACAAAACAAACTTTTACATGCACTGTATCATATCTTAAGATCGTTTGTTACCATTTTTTTTTTTACGTATATTTTCATTGCATTTCTTGCACATTGTTTAAAATTGAAGGTAGAAGAAGAGTTCATACGTGTAGTCATTTTTCTTTATTCAACCATACAGTCTCAAATTCAATACGTTAACTCGGCAATGAGTACCCAAATCTAGCTAGCTAGCATCATATACTTATTGTATAATATTCGGAAATATACGGCCAAATGAAGTAAAATGACTACACATTCAGATTTTTTTTGAACTATCCTAGTTGCGGAGGCGATCACTCAGACTTGAAGAGATCCTAAGTTCGAATCTCCCCAAGAGAGGGTTGAGGAGTTATTTTTGTTGTTTGTAATTAAAATGAGAGACTTAGACATCTCTTTAAAAAAAATCCTTAAAATATAATGCAATTCATATATTTTGCTTTGAGCCTTTATTTAATTTTTTTTAACATATTTGTGCTTGGAACAGCACAATTTTTTTTTTAATTTTACTTTAATTTAGTATTATTTTTATTACTTGGAACAATATATGCATTTTCTTAATTTTACCACCAAATAAAGTGTAGAGTACATTAATTTTTTTGTAATTTTTTTATTGTGGTGGTTTTAAGTCATCTTTATAGTGTAAGTGTGGTATATTTATTTATTTAGTAGTAAAATAATATTATGGTTGGGCTCTAGTAACAATAGAGATAAAATAAATATTTTTTGATATTTTAAAAGAAAGCGTAGAGAAAGAATAAAAGAGGAGAAGCAGTGTAGAGAGATCGAGAATAAAAGGAGGAGATAGAAAGAGCTTCTCACGCCAATTAATTTGTTTAGTGTGAGTGGGTGAAATGCAAATCTATTTATTGTAACTCCGGGGATTGATCTGATGGTAGATCCTCAAGTCGCAAATATTTACACCTTGAGCAAGGGCCGTGAGGTCTCGAGTTCAAATTCTAGCACTTGTAACTATTTACTTGGGCACCTCGATCACTTGGACCACGCTCTTTACCCTATAACGTCAAGATTTCCGCTCCAAGCAGAGAAGTTTAGTCAAGATATGCGAAAGCTGACCTAAACATCGCTCGGTTTAGAAAAAAAAATAAAAATCTGTTGTCTCCTCCATGTTTGTCCACTAAGGGAGAGTATTATAAATAAGGTCATCATACTTCGGTACCCAAAAGTTAATTTATATGAAACTAATTTTGTAGACTTTAATACCCATTTTAAATAGAAGTGATACTTTACTTGTTGAACATTTGGTCAACCAAAAATAAAAAGAGGGAATTTTAAAAATAATTTTAGCTTAACCAATCATTTTTATGCGACCAATTGCAAGCATAAAAATAGATTACATAAAAGAATTCTTACACGAATATTTAAGTTCTAAAATTACTTTGATACGAGTCCCATAAAAATTTTAAACGCAAAGTCAAATTCCTTTTTATTATACAAGGCCCATTTCAGAACAATATTAGCATCATGGATCATTATAATTTTTCAATTTGACCAAATTTTTTTCCTTTTTTTTTTGATCAATTTCAAATTAGTTTTTAAAATTATTTTTATCTATAAAGGCTATTCGTATGTGTGTGATATGTGTGTTAGAGAGAGAGAGAGAGAGAGAGGGTGGGGGGGGGGGCATTTATAGTATTTACTCTTCTTTTTTGGTTGACGAAATGGTCAAAAGGGAGATTATTGACCATGCTATAAAAATGGGTACCAAAATCTAATTTTTAAAATCTTTAGATACCAAAGTCTGTTTTGATATAGATTTTTAGTGCCAAAGTACAAATAATTTTGTACATAAATTACCGGTTTGAATGTCCACCACCACCATGGCAAGGTGGATCAAGTTCGTCGTGAGATGACAAGCTAAAGTATAAAGTACGAGGCTGATTTATGAGAAAGACGATAAATTTTTGAGTGATATATAGTTGTGTGGCACCTAAAATATAGATGTTACTTGAACCTTATTCATTCAAATAAAATATAAGAAATCCTAGATTTTTTTTTAATTCTCTCTTTATATTGCGTTCTTGTTTTAATCCTTTATTTCGAGGATGGATCTGAATTTTTTTACTATTATAATAGTATTTAACTACAAAGCCTTGCTACTAGTATTAATTGCCATCAAAAAAAATTTACCGCTAAAACATTTAATTGGGAAAAAAATTCGAATCAAAATTGTGGGCGGTTAAAAATTAACCAAGTCCAATTTGAAGAGAATTGGCCCAGCAAGATTGATTGGCAAAATGAAGACAAGAGATGAACAGAAGCAAGTAGCAGTGGGACAATAGAAAATATATGGAAGACTAGATTTATTAGAGGATAGGTTCCTTTGGTGGATTTAATTCTCAATCAGGGAGTACATCTTCCCTTGATAGGTTTGTTGATTGTATTAGCTCAAAAGTTTAAAGAGGCTAATTACGAATAATTTGGTTGGGTTTGAGGAAGAAGAATAATGTGTGGGGGTGAGTGTAAAAGGGAAAGAATTAAATTATTAGCTGAGGGTTTTTTTCTTCCTATTTATATGTATAAGATAATGTTACATTAGGGTTGGTGGAATATGAAAATTACGAGAAAAGGTTAAATTTAGGCTCCACTCCAAAATAACATCTGTCTCCAGCTAACCCTATTTACACTTGTATAAGTGGTTATTTCCCATCACTTATTCTCGAGCTCAACATTCCTCCGCATGTTGCTCGACCAGAATTGATCGATCGTTAATGATTTTACACACCTTGGTCAGTTAGCTGTGATAGTCAGTGGTTGGTTGACATATGAAAATATACTCCTTGGTTTAATAATTTCTCTTCTATATTAGAATGGGCTTAAGGATTCTAAACCGTAAGCTGATCATGATATGGACTTTATAGCCAAGATAGGCCTAGACAAAAACTCATATACAATTTTTACCACTCGCAGAAACACACTAGTTTTTTTTACTATGAATTACATATATTTTCACTCTATCAAAAGTGAAAGCATGACTCATCACTGATTTATTTTATATAAAATGTGAAGAGTTCGAACCTCACTATTTACCGGATATGCTCATGCATGACAGCATAAATGTTTTATCATAAATTTTCACAAATTCAGATTTGTACATCTCAATTTTCAAGCATCTAGAATTTCAAAGTACATGTTTGTTTAAGCAAAGGGTATGTTTGTTGGGTGATAAACTTGAACAAGACTTGGACACCTCGGAAAATGAAGTCCAACGGAAATCAAGGCATAAAACATGGACGGACTTATATATATACATATATTTTATAACTAAAATCATTTCCACAATCCCCCAAAAAAAAAGAAAAGGACGTAGTCCTTAAATTTTGCATGGAATTTGTTTTCAACGATAGAGTGCACGCATTTAACTAACGTATATGACAAACATACTCATAGATGTTCTTTTCTTTAATCATATATAAAGTAATTTTATGGCAACACACGTCAGAAATACATATAATCAGGAGACGCAATAACGTGTTATTAATATATTAATTAATAAATTTGTTCCATCATAACTAAAATTTATACAAAAGACGCATCATTGTATCCTCAATACATGATCCTATATTATCTCTCAAGAATTATATATGATATGTTCTACTGTCCACCATTTTCAACTAACAACCTCACCTTTTCTTTTAGCATGTTTCAAGTTAATTGTCACAATATTTTTTAGCATTATCAACGTGAGCAAAAGGCCGCAGCTCATTTCATAATAAAATCCAATAAATTGACATTTTACATTTTTATTTTAAAGCTAGTAGGAACATTTCGTTTGTTATCCCTCAAAATACGTATCACTATAATTTATTTCTTTTCTCCTTTTCAAAAGTTTTACTTTTGACCATTGCCACAGCTGCCACTACTACCTGACCACCGCCGGACAGTTGTTTAAGTTCGTGCGATTCGCTTGCCATTGGTGGTGATTAGTGAGACGTATAGCGAATTAGCGATCATCACGAGTGAGAAAGAATCAATAAATATTTGCAAACGTATAATAGACCTTTACAAAAAAGAAAAACTTAACACTCCATGTGCTGCATAGATGCCAGCACCAATTACTATTGTGGTACAAGATGAGATGCTTGGAATTGCATCATAGTACGATTGTACATATATTTGCTTTTGAAATTAAAAAGATTGTAGAAATAGAATGAGAATAAAATAAATGTGACAGAGAGTATTAAAGAAAGTTGAAATCTCTGAAGAATATATATGTACAATAGAGATTGAATGATCAAAGATAAAATTTTAATTAAACATTCCCAATAGTTTATTCTGTGTCATTGTTACTCCATGTGTTTAGTTAGCACTTTGTTTACATCCATACACAACCTCTAAAGGCCATCCCCAATTGATGATGTTACTTGAAGGATTTTCTCTCATTTTTATTATTTTTTTTAAGGAAAAAGTCACATTAAATATGAATTTTATTTAATACACACGCACACACACATATATATATATATATATAGCTAGGGTTACTTATTAAAAATGCAAATTTTACGAATAACTGAATTTATAATTTTTTTTATACCAAAGTATTTAAAGCAAATTAATTTGACAAAAGAAAGATGAGCAGGGGTTGTGTTATTGAAATGCCAATAATATTCACAATGTGTATAAGGCTCTCCATATCTAAAGTCTATTTCATAAAAATTGAAGATATAATAATGAGTAGCGTTATTGTCAAAGTAGATATGATAATTATCAGAGTAATACACTAAAATAAAAACATATCGTACAACTTCTTATAGCAATATTTTACTCTGATAAAATTTTGTTAATATAGCTACCCATAATAATTATTGTCATGTAATATCCATATGCTATTAGACAATCAATGGAATTTTTTTAGTAATTATCTGAAAGATAAAACAACATTCCTGTCATTCAAACCTTCAGAATTGAGCTAGGTGGGCTGGTTGAAGGCAAAGGGCTGATCTAACTTGGGACTGATCCGGATTGTAGTCCAGTTTAATTTTTATTAGCACTTATTTAAATATATATATATATATATAAATTAATTTTAACTCAATTTCACCTAATTAAATATCTGTACATTACATCACCTTTCAAAAAATCTTGGATCCGTCCTTAATTGTCTGGTCAAAATCTAACGCGACCCCTACTGCGAATTTTATGTCATTCTTTTTTTATAAGATAGTATATTGTTGAAATCATTATATTTATTGATAGAGTAATACGCAATTTTAAAAACATACAATATCACTTTTTAAAGTTAGAAAGATAATTATTTAAGTAATATAGATAACCATTTTTTTTATCAAGAGAATAAATTAGTTAGAGGGTGAGAAGCAGCAAATTAATTTTATTTAGAGTTGAAGAAAAATAAAATTACATACTTTTTTTTTGAAGGGAGTCGGCAAATAATGTCAAAGGTAAGTGGGGCCAGTGGGACCGGTATCTACTTTGAATATGTAGTTAAAAAAGGCGTTGAAGGTTGCTAAATCAGTGTCAAAGCACAAATATTTATGCAAAGAAAAAACAACCTACTCTATATATGTGTTATTAATTTCTTTCTAGTTATTCAATTTGTTGATGAGTTGAAAAGAACCCTTCACCTACATTGACTATAATTTTTTAGAAAGACACCATCATTTACTATTTAAACAACATGCGTATTATCTTTTTACTAGTTTAATTAGGATTAGAAAATAATTATAATAGAGTGATTCAGTGGCTACTTATCTTGAACTTAAAAATTCGAGTTATTTTGAGAGTTCTCTAAGTTGAGTCTGGTAGATACAAAATTTCTGGTGACTAGCGGTTGACCTCCTCTATGAAGGGAATCAGTGGAGATGCGTGAAAACTAACCTGAATACCCCTTAGTAAGACAAAAGGAAAATTAAGGATTAGGAAATAATTAGTTATAAACTTTAAGATCAAAACCTAAGAAATTCTATCAAGAATTATGTACAAAATATTTGAAAATAGATTCTGGCGTAAAGGAATTGCAAGTATAGAGATTTAAAAAAAGTCAGTCGCAAACCACACATCCGAAAGCAATGGCTTGTAATCTGCTAAAATTTCGAACAGACTTGATGCATTAATTTGTAATATTTATATATTGGACTATTATGATTATTTTATATGCTTTAATTTATTTTAAAGTTTTATGATATAATTTGGTTGAGTGGTTAACATTAGTTTCTTTTAAAATTAAGTCTAGTTTAAATTGGATTTTTTTTGGGTGTTATTGGTTGCACTCACATAATCTTTCTATTCATCTCGCCATATTTTCAAAATTTTGGTTTGTATTTGATTCAAACACACCTTAACATGTTTCACTTTTTTGGTAACACTATTAAATCCATCTCTGTTCCTCTCAAATCCAACCCAATAATCTCTTTCTTTCCACAATTTCAATCCACACAAAAGCAAGTGCTCCTCTCACTCTACAATTCATTGGCTCCATATATCAAAATTTTAAAGAGCTATTTAGCGGAAGTTATGTTAGAGAAGCCGTCACAAGGAGGATTAAATTGGATTAGAAGCCGAGGCAATGAAATCAATGAAAATCACTTTCAAGACATTCTATGAATTTATCTTTTTAAATGTGGGAACACTTAGAGGTTTAAAATTTTAAATTAGATTAAGATTAGGGTTTCTTAAAATTGGATAGATCTAAATAATAATTGATTTTCGGGACTAATAAATTAAACCGTAAGCTTCTTAAAAAACAAAAGCTAAAAAATTGATTCATCTATGAGTACTCTGTTGTTTTGTGGTACACAATCCTTTCTTGTAATGATGTCCATATTTTGAATGATAAAAGTCCATATTAATTGGTTGCTTTTATGAGAAGAGGAAAAATATAGAAAAAAGGAACAAAAAAAAAAGAGGAAGCAATTGATAAGAGTCATTTATAGGTGGAATTTAGGAGATGAAATTGATGAGGATTGAGGACAGTGCTTGAATGGCCAGCGATAGAAAATAAGTCGAAGCAATTATCAACTGACGAAAACAAACAAGAAGAGTTTTTTAGACATTATTTGGATGTTGAGAAAAAAGCGGGAGTGAGTTGAAAGTTTTTTATAAAATTTAATGGGGCAAGTGGATTTCAACTTTCTACCTATGGGAATCGAACCCTCACCCTCAAGTATTCTACACTCAAACGGTACCATTTAATCGTCTTACACTTTCGTTAAAACTTTCTCATAAAATTTTATAAATATACATACACATCATGTATATAAGTAGTCTAGTTTATTAAATATTGATAGTTAAGTGACAAAAGTGTCTAGCTCGTCGGGGTTTAGTGGCATCCAGACTATCTACATACAACACTTCCTTTAGAAAAGGAGGAGGATACAAAAAAAGATTATACATGAAGAGTGTTTTAATTTCTTTGTAAAATTTGCTAGAACATATGCCGCTTGGCAGTGGTAGAGATAGGATTTTTATTACGGCGAGGATTTCACTAGCACTGAAAAAAAGAAAAAGTAATATGACAATATATATATAGTCGGGCTCCAGGAAGAACTTTATTTTTTTAACGAAAGAACAGACTCACCCTTTTAAGGGGGTAAATGATTAAATTTTTAGATAAAATTTGGTGAGGGATGATCTCTATGATAAGTAGATCAATTCCACAAAATTTCATTAAAAAATTAAACTAGAAAGGGGGTGATCTCCATGATGAGTAGTAGATCAACTCTACAAAATTTCATCAAAAAATTCAATCATTTACCCTCTCAAAAGGGAAAGTCCGTTCTTTAGTTAAAAAAATGAAATCATTTCTTCGAGCCTGACTCATATATTACCAAAATATTAAATATCTATTAAATAAAAAGCTGTATAACAAGAATATCTATTATAAAAATAGATATCCAAAAAAATACGAGTTACAATTAAAATTCCTCTTCACGCTTTCATATTTTAAAAACGTTGAATGACGTGTTCGTTATGTGTTTATTGAAATACTATAGTCAATATAAGAAAGTTCTCTGTCATTTTGAGGTTTTTACAAAAAAAAATATAATTTTATCCTCAAGTTTTGAGACTTTCAAACCCAACTTCAAACTATAAATATTTAGACAAAAGTCCTTATATTGCTATACCTACTAAAAAAAAAAAATTTATATTCAAGTGGGAACTTAAACCCCCACAAGACCTACATTCTCTCCGCCCCTGCCGCTTGGTTAACTTTCCGGTACACAAAAGTGAGCCATACTTGATTCAAGCTTTAAAAATTGGATTTTCATTTTCTCAATCAACAAATGATAATTTAGTAATGTATATATACATAGACTAGTTGATGATAATATTGTCTTCTACTTTTTTAATATACTCTGGCTTGTCTATCCTTACATTTATTAGTGTAAATTTTGATTACTATAGGTGTCTTTGATAATGACATAAAAATAGTAGAAAAATTAATGTACTTATGTTAGAAGATGAAAAATAAGTTAAGAGAAGTGTGAGATGAGATTAATTCGTCTTTTGACTTCATTTCTTTGGATAGTGGTAAAGAATTTTTTTTCCACAAAACATAAAGGATGATGGATGACATATATTCACAAAAATTACTCAACTTATTTTTCATCTTCTCACACAAATTAATTTTTATTTTTTATATTGTTATCGAACAAAGCCTATATATAAAATGTTATCCAGTAAAAATAGAGAATCTAATAATTAGTAATCAACTTACTAATTAATATTCTCTCAAGGAACCAAGCAACTTCCTTCCATTGAGAATACTTTGCTATTTTACCACTCTAGTCAAGGATTAAAGCAAAACTTTTATTAAAAAATAATAATGGGTTACACAAATGAGGGTAGCCGTCCGCAATCAAACTATCCCTTAAAAGGATTTGAGACTTCCATAATAGGAGTTGAGCTTGCATCAGTCAGCATCACTGCTGCCTCAACCTCTTCTTCAAAGACTTTCTTTTGCTATTGTGAGAATCCGCAAATGCGACCCCCCAGTCTCGATCCCGTTCTTGGGCGTCTGAAACGTCAGAGAGGCTTCCGTCGTTCCATTTGTTTCAATTGGTTAATAATTCCTATCAAGTGTCCCTATGTTCTATTTCTAGATGCAAGAGGGTTCATTCAGAGTCGCCAGTACGTTTTACGAGAAAATAGACAAAATAGTTGTATAAGAGAAAATGCTACAGATAAGCCTTTCTTTACACGTTTGTCTACGAAACCATGATTCTATAGGGTTCGGGAACTATATTACGGTTTGGGAAGGTGTTAAGCACCCATTCCGCCCTTTCGGTCTCTAGTGGTCTTATATGTTTATTTCATGTTGAAAAACTTGGATGCTTTTACTGACAGTCTATTACTTTCCAAGTGAAAAACCCTAATTTCTGGCAAAAACGGGAAAAGGATGAAAAAATCTTTGTGCACCGAGATCCAATGTTTTTGTTTTGAAAGATGTGAATACGAGTGATAAAAAGTTGTTTTACTTCAAAGAGAGTTTTCCGTATTATCTCTCGGATAATGACGGTTTTCTTCTCGGGTTTTAGCTTTTTTGAAATGTTCGGATCTTGTATCGGGACTAATTTAATATGAAATTAGAACTCTTGAGGGGAGTTCTACCAGACATATCACAGTCTATGAAAGAGATATGATATACCGGGTTTTTAATTCCTAAGTAGGTTTTACTGGTCCGGGTTTTGAAAACATAATTTTATCCAGATGATAATGTACTTACCCTTCTGGTTTTGCAAATGGTTTTATCAGGGTCTTTTGTCTTGAAAACAGTAGACTATTTGCAACTTCACAATAAGTTTATTCAAATAAAATGTGGACAAAACAACAGGAGTAAAACCACAGATATCTAATGTTAAATACTAGAAGAGACTTTCTTTACCTTCCGACGAGAATAATAATAGTAAAGAAAATATAATATGGCAGAGAGATCTCCGGCGATAATAATCTTTTCCTTCTTTAGATATTTTTGAGAATTCAATTCCAGAAGCGGGACACGTCGAGTGTCGAGAATAGATTCGATAATTTTTCAGAGATAAAACGATAATAGAAAATACTTGATAGAAGAACAGAAAATCAGATTTAAAACTTAGAATTCTTAGATTCTAAGTTGCTGTCCTTGAACCCTTGGGGGTGTTGGCCTATTTATAGTGCTCGGGGAAGAATGTCGCGCGACACTTCCCCAGAAAGGGCATGTGTCGCGCGACAATGTGTACATGTCGCGCGACAAACGGCTGAAGTGATATTTCTGACAAACTGATGTGTCAGAGAGTTGATGGTCTAGTGTCAGAAGGGTTTGTCGCGTGACACAAGGGGGATTGTCGCGCGACATACCCAATTGTCGTGCGACAATTCCTCTTAAAAATAGGTTTGTTTGGCCAACAAACCCTTTCGGGGCAGTCTCAGGTGTTCGGGTGGATCCTGGACTCCAAAAACAGTACTTCTCGAAGGTCGTTAGGGTTCTTGCGGGGGTCACGAATCGGGGTGTCTACAGCTATATTTCCGTCATGCTCCATCATCATCCTACCGCCCTTGAGATCTTTTTCGAAACTTGCTTCCGCTTTGCATTTATCTTGCCACACTTGCATCTCCATCCCCTAAGGGATTAATACATGGCAACCCTTATACTATCAACAAAATCAGAGCGAAAGCAACTGCATAAATGACACTGAGTGGCTCTCCCATGGAGAATAGTTAATACATTTTTTTGTACAAAAATAATTAATACTTTTATGAACATTACAAGTTACGTACAATTGATATAGAAGTATTAAAAGAAAATTCTATTATAATGGTAACTGTTAAAATGAAATTTAAGTAAACACGCCTATAAGAGCATCTCCAATCGTCTTGTATAAATTTTATGTAAATCCTACTTGTCAAAGTAGAATTTACACAAAAATAATAAAGAATTCGTTTTGTGCTTTAACAGTCTATTTTAAACTTTTGTGTAAATATTAAATAACCAATTAGATACGCACAAGTGGAACTTATCTTATATTTAGTTCGTTTCTTTTCAAATCCATTTATTTATAGATACAGGATGATGAAAAATAGACGCGAGATTATCTGATGTGGTTGTGTAAATTAGGTTTGTATTTTACACAACCTTTTTACTCAAATACTAGGTGTCAAAGTTTCTTAAAAGACTGCCAGAAACCATTTTTTCTACAAAACGTGTAAATTTTACACAAACTAAAATTATACACTACGGTCGGAGATGCTCTAATATGTTCAAAAAAATTATTTACACTTTGTCTCCATAAAGTTTGACTAAATTTTCACTTTGATCCATGGAGTTTTATTTTAGACAAACCCCTCCGTAAATTTTAATCTAGTTGTCACTTTAGTTCAAAATTCAACATTCCATTTGCCTATTTGACGAAAAAATGCCACGTGTATCTAATGTGGTAATTAAGAATATAAAGTGATATACATCGACTATAGTGATAATAATGTCAAACTTTATGGATGAGATTGATGAAATGAAATTTCATAGATCACTATGAAAATTTGATCAAACCTCGTGAGAGTGAAGAATAAATAACTGTTCATGAAATACTGAATTTTAACGGAAATAACTCTTCACGAAAAACTGAACTTGTTTATGCCTTTTTGCTTATTGCTTTTTGTTAATATATTCCATGGGTTTGTATAATTGGTCCAAATATATTGGGTATGCCCACTTAGTGTTGGTATGATCCGGTTGGTATATACCTAATCCTAAGTAATCGTCATGTAGAGTTAGGTTATAAAGAGGGAATCTATCACTTTAACAAAAATTAGGGATGTTTATTTAGAGCAGTAAGTGGGTGACTTTTGTTATGAAAATTTGTAGAGATGATATATATAATGAGTAGATCACCTCCACAAAATTTTATCTAAAAATTCAAATTATAACTAATTGTAATGAAAAATTGTTGTATATGTGCATTTTCGGCCTTTGAATTTTTTTGATAATCATCTCACCTAATTTTGGATTGAATTTTTTAATAAAATTTGGTGTAGGTTATCTATTCATAATATAGATCATCTCTACAAATTTCATACAAAAACTCATCTATTTACCTTTTCAAGTGGGCGTCCCTTCTTTTTATTAATTAAAAAGAGGGATCCCCTCTTTATTGCGTAGCTATCACCATATACATACTATATGGTAGGAGCCCTAGGTTTTAACCTAGCCATCATCTATTATCCTAGCCTCCCTCCCTCTCTCAAAATGTACATATTTCATTATTTCTCCAGGGTTATCACCTAACAACCCTACGATTTCTGATGCGGAGAACAAGCTAGGGACCACTCTATTAGCCAACCCAACACCTAGCTAAGGTCCGAGAGTACACACAGAGGCAACGTGCATCGAGAGCTCACTCGTAACCAACAACTCGGTTCAACAATCCTTTCTCCATATTCGAGTTATTCAGGTTGAAAGTATATCTAAACCCGTTTAGATTCCTAATCTTAAACTTTTCAAGTCTCATTTTTCACATATATATAGTATTGAAATAAATTACTAATTAGAATTACAATGTATATAATCCACACGTACCACGTATACTAGATATTCTAATATAATTAACTATATATATTGTTTTATTATTTTCTCTCAGAACTTTTGTTAATGGGAGAAAAAACTATACTAATAGAAAGAGAACATATATTGTTTCTACTGATTTCTAGAGGTGATAGTAGAAAAGAAAAATGAAAAAGGAAAAAATGATAATCACAAATGGGACACTTATATTTCAACAAGAAATCAAATATTAAATAAGTGATTCCTTATCATTTAGTTAATAACGGTGTGCTTGAGTATTTTTAGAGGGATAATGTTTGGAAGACATTTAGGAAATACAATGATGTGTGTTATCAATTGATTAGTCAGTCAACTGGATACATCACGAGGGAAATATACACCGTAAAATCAGCAATTTCGGTTAAATGAATTGTTACTCACAATGATAATAATGAGATAATCAGTAAACACAAATAATAACAAGCAAAAGATGGTTAATATGAGAACTCATATTTTTGGAAAGGGTGATTCACCCAACCAATAAATGATAGGTTCAATTTTTACGTTTACCCTTGGTAATGGTGACAATTCTTATTAATGATGGTGATTACATATGACAACAATGGTGGTTACGGACCAAACCGTGACCTCTTATCCGCTCTTTTCCGTGATCATTTGGCCATTTTGGTGTATCGAATCCCTTAAAATTACACCAATTTTATATTGTATCTATTAAATTTTTATCACCAAATTGTACCATTATTTAATATCGCATATATAATTTTGTTTTACTCAATGTCCTACATCCGTGGTTATTTAACTTATTGAAAATGGGTTTTAAATTCATAGTTTCACATTCATTTAGAATATCTCAAATTAAGACTTATTTTTTAAGACATAGTTAATGCGCCACGTCTCCCCATATAAATAAGTTTTATTTTTCACTCTTAATTAACTTGAAATTATGTGTTTATTAAAAACTTTAAAAGTCAAAATAATATTCTTAATTTCATTATTTGTTTAAAACTAAGTCAAGGTAAAATTTTAAGAACGATGGAGAAAGTGACTTCAAACACTCTATACGTGGTAACGTCTGTATAAATATGACCTCTTGGTGCCCAAAAATGGGTGGCAATTGATTGAAATTTGTCACACTGTAATTAGAAATGCAATTAATGCTCCTATGTATATATAAATATATGTGAATATGAGTAATTACACCTTCTATATTAAATTAATTGTCACATGGTAACTTTGGCATTTTTTACAAAAATATTTAACTAATATTCACGTACTAAATAGTTAAAAATATAATTTATTTTTTACTGTATGAGATAGAGTGTAGAAGTGGGGCGGGGGGAAAGAGAGAACAAAGAGTGATAGAGTTTACGTATAGTTGCAAGAGAGAGACAACAGTGTGACGTAGAATGGGAGCAAGATGGAAAGGAAAAGGAATATTGGCTTCAACTTTAGGTTTTTTGAATTCTCAAAGAAAGAAAATTCATCGAAATTTTAAAAAATTAGAAAAATTTATCTGATAATTTTATTGATTCATTCATTAATAGTTTTCTTTTGATATCATACATCAATACAAGATTTGAATTTGAGAGCTCCTGATAGTCAGGAGTGAATTTTGGATACTAAGTTAGTCCTAGTGGTTTATTCATTAATAGGTTGATCACATTACAAAAAATAAAATAACAATAAAATTAATTTATGACGCTAAAATTTAAACCTACGGTAATTAATTCAAATTTAATTTCAAAGGGATTTAAATCAAATCATTTACATAAGGTAATTATTCAAAAATCAAAAAAAATATATTATATAAATATGGAAACCATCACTTGTAATTATTAAAAATTACAATATAAAAAAATAACAAAAGTATCTTAACTCCCATCGCATCATTCACTCACTCTTCAAATAAAATTCTTTTTGAGTTTAATGTAGAGAATTGATATCATCCATGCCATTGAATCAAATACGTGAAACTTTTATAACTCTTCCTTTTAATGCTAAAGAAAATTTTCTCGAAACTTGCTTCTTTAAAGCCTTGCTTGTCCTTTGTAGTGGATTGCAAAACTAGAGAATCGAAAGAATGATAAATTTGTTGATGCCAATAAAATCAATTTCTTAGCGGCTTTCTTCAATATTTTCTTCACAATAATTTTCGTGCCCAAAATCAAATAAACTCACAGGTCTCATATTAGCAACTTCCATATCCCTAAGATCTTCAACAATTCTAGGAAGATTGATCGAACCCCTCTATGTGCGGCACCCTCTGATTAATAAATGGTGAAACATAATATATATATATATAGTAGTGGAATAGTGAGCTAAGCTATAAAGAGGGATTTTCACACTTTAACAAAAAGAAGGAATTACCATTTAGAAGGGTAAATCGATGAATTTTTTTGTGAAAATTTGTAAAGATGATCTATATTGTGAGTAGAACACCTCCACCAAATTTTATAAAAAAATTTAACCTAGAAATAGGTGAGATGATAATAAAAAAAATTAACGGCCGGAAATGTACATATATATAAGTTTTTCATAACACCCACTTCAAGGTTGAATTTTTTGATGAATTTTTGTGGAGGTGATATACTCACTATATAGATCATCTTTACAATTTTTCATACAAAAAAATTCATTGATTTACCCCTCTAAATGGCTATTCATTCTTTTTGTTAAAGTAAGAGAATCTCTCTTTATAGCCTAACTTATGGAATAGTAGGTATTTTTCACCGTAGGCTATGGTGAATACTTTTCTAAGTTAACACATTTTTAGGTTTTGAGCTGCTGATTTAACATTTTAATTATGTTTACGAGATGTTAAAAACATCAACTATTCAATTTGAGATTTTTTTTTATAACTGAAATTATTTATTTTGATTTTTTAAGTAATATAGAGTACTCATTATAGTGTGTGCATATGTATCATAATAAGTTATACCACACCATTATTTATCATAAATTAGCAAGAACATTAAGTGTTTATCATATTAATCATCATATACATATAGTTAATATAACAATATTTAACGAATCACTACCCCTAAATATAACAAAAATGTGTAAAATTAGAGAGGTATCCATAATAGCATACGGTAGAAAATACCTGCGTACCATTCTGCTCCTCTCTCTTTCTCTCTCTAAATATATATATCAAAACTTTGATAAAATTAACTTCTTTTTTCATATGGTAATTTTTTTACTGAACTTTTTTGTGATTTGATTTTGACTTCTTCAAAATCATCTTATATCCAATTGAATTATCTGTTCATGCAAAACATTATCTCGTAAAAATCATTTGAATAATATTCTTCAACTAAGAGAAATGCTATTTAATATGCACGTGTTGATTGGGGGGTCACTAAATCTGCGACGATCACGTTGAAATTCATCCAACCATAATTGTATACTTCGAGTAAGTGCACCGTAAATATACTTGGTACCCTAGACTTTCAAGACCTTGAAGTAATTGAAATACTTTTCGATTTCTAACAATCAATCTACAACTTGTCATTCGTTAAATCGGCCGTTAAAAAGTTTCTATTAACTTCTTGGTAAAATGCATGTTTGCTCACGTTGACCACACTTATTGTAAGCGTAGCAGGATAAAGTCTTGCCTCTTGATTGGTAATGAATGCGTAAATGGCCCTTGCGATCATCATCTACAAGAAAGTTGATGGTCGTAACATAAGCTGACATGGAGTCAGGCTTGGATTTAGAACCACCTTTTATATTAACTAATGTAGAACGGGAGCAGGGTGGGAAGGAGGAAAAAAAACCGTCTTCAATCTTGGGCTTCTTGAATTCACAAGAAAGAAAGAAATATATGATTTTTATTGATTCATTCATTGATAGCTAGGTTGATCCCATTACAATTAAAAAAACGAACTAGGATTTGATTTGGAAGAGCTTAATTTCATATCAAATCATTTTCATAAGGTAATTATTCAAATTTCAAAATACAAAAAAAGTATATAAATGCAGAAAATATTTCTCGTAATTAATAAAAATTACTAGAAATTAGGTAAAAGGTCTTATTACACATTGATTTTTACCAAAAATCCAATGAATAATATTTTTTTCAATGAAGGGCCTATTTTTAATTGGTAATTAGTGTAAGAGGCCTATTTTGTTTTATATTTTAAATGAAGGTATTTGAATAAATTTAAATATCATTTAATTAATAAAAACATGTTATATATTACCTAAATTACCCCTCTTTATGAAATTTGCACAAAAAATATGGACTGCAAAGTTCATATTGCAGTGAAATATGGACCGCAAAGTTCATATTGCAGTGAAATATGGACTGCAATAAAAACTTTGCACTAAAAATATGGACTGCCAAGTTCACATTGCAGTAAAATATGGACTGCAATATGAACTTTGCACAAAAATATGGACTGCAAAGTTCACATTGCAGTGAAATATGGGCTGCAAAGTTTATATTGCAGTCCATATTTTAATGCATATTGGTATTTTTTAGTTTATTTTAAGGGTTGGGATGTCATTTTACAATGAAAAAAAAAGGCACATGTCATATTATCAATAAAATAAAAAATAAGCCCTTTATTTACAAAAAAATTATTCCTTGACTTTAGTGTGAAAATCTTTCTCTACTAAGACCTTTTTTTTAATTGTCCCTAAAAATTATAATATAAATACCAAAAAAAAAAGCACAAAATTATCTCAACTCCCATTGCTTTAGAGTAAAATAGGGCCGGCAATATTTGACACGACACGCTAATTCGACACGAACTCGACACGGAGTTAGCGGGTTTGGGTCAAGCATAAACGGATTCAGGTCAATTTCGAGTCAGACACGCTTAACCCGCAAACTAAACGGGTCGTGTTCGGGTTAACCCGCTAACTCGAAATTGACCCGCAATTAACACGATTATTACTTTTATTTTCTTTTACAGCTATATATATATATATATATTTTATTTTGCCATCTTTCTTGAACAATTATATTCTTATTTGAAGTATTGGTAGTAATGATAGTTATTATGTTTTTAATGATGGATAAAGTACTAATTTTTTATGTTTATGCTTCGGTGATGGAATGTTATATATTTTGACTCTAAATTATTAATATTGAATTTTGGTATTGGGTGATATTTATTATTACTTATTAAAAATTTAAAACTATTATAAAACAAATTAATTTTTTTTACATGAGACTTAATTGTCATTATAATCTTAAAAGGTTAATCGTGTCGTGTCGAGTTGTGAATTTAACATGACCTATTTATTAAACGGGTTAGTCGGATCGTATCGTGTAACTTATAAAATAAACAGGTTGTGTTCGAGTTAATATAAATGACATGATTAATTAAACGGGTTGTGTTCGGGTTGACACTAATACTGTAATACTTGTATGTTGAAACAACTCTAACACGACACGCGAATCCAAATTACCGGCCCCAGAGTAAAATGAAGATATAAGGGCATAATTGTCAGTTACAGTTTTCACTTGACTGAAGGTAGCATCGCTAAAATCAACTAAACAACAACTCAACCCCCCCCCCCCCCCCCCCCCCCCCCCCCCCTCTCTCCTTCTGTCACGTGAACACGCGTGCGTTTGGAACAAGACTAACGAAAAGATTATCTTTACGCGTGATTATGTCGGAGAATATTTTCTTATTTTTTGTAAATTAAACAACTTTTAATCTTTTGTGCATGTGTTGGTTGTAGTGCATATGTATAACATATGATACACTAAGTAATTTAAAATTAGAGATAAGCACACACACACATGTATATATAATCTAGTTGGGAGGAAACATCCTTATCCTCTGACTGCTTTCTTGTCCCAACACACCACATATATTCTAGAAGCTCAAATATTTCTGATAATTAATATGAGTTTGATTTTTTTTTATGTTATTGTCAATGTAATTATTTATATTATTAAATTAATGACAAATTTAAAAATATAAAATACATTTTTTTTTTAAAATAACACTATATTTTGATAAATAAAATATTATTTTGACAATAAAATTACCCGTTTATTTTTATAGTTCTCGATCTTATATTAGTAAAGTTATTAACATCCTATTCTACGACTTTAAAATTATTTTGTAGTAGTAGTTCAAACAATCTTTTGGATGTTTTTAATATATGTATTATTTTTTTGACGAAAGAAAGTTTAAGTGAGGGTAGATTTCTCAGGTATAACTCTTTTTGGAATGTTAGAATAATTCTAATAATTATGAACATAGCATTGTGTATTTCATTCAGAGGGCAATGGCACATCTATCACTGTAAGTTGGGTTTTTTGGGCCTAATTAGCTTTCTCTGGGCTGTCTCATCTCCAATAGTGGGCCTTAGCTTACTATGGGCTCTATTGGCCTCGACCAACAAAGTTCATCCAGAAAGGAATTGTAAATTAGTAGTTTGTAAAATAATAAATGGAGGTGTTTCCCGAACAACATGAATCGTTCAACAAGGGGATTGTAAAATAAGGTGTTTTGGGTCAATTCTTAGATTTGTGATCGGTTTCTATCTTAACTTCTCTAGGACATGAAGGTGTTTCTCGAACAAAATGAATTATAGTGGAGACGATTGTAGTATTATTTTAGATAGAGATTTAACTCGACTATTCGAAAAATCTATACTTGTTCGTAAGGGTATTTATTTTCTTATATTTGTTTTGTATTTTCTCTTTGTGGTTTAGCATTGATGAAGGTTCCCTTCATATGGGCTTTCTTTGATTGTTGCTATATGTGTTTGGGCGTGTTTATGGGTACTTGAAATCTCAATTTTCAAGGTTTTATTTTGTATTGTAAGATTCCTAATATGATATATCTCTTTATGACATCCGTAAACTCTTTAAAGCAAACCTTCACGTACTTTGTACTGTTATTTTCCTATTACCTCCTCCGTCCGAATTTAATTGTCACACTTTGAAAAACTAAAAATTAAAGAGACATAATAATTAATCAAAGAAAAAAATACTTTTCTTCAAAAATGTCCTTTACTTTTTTTCCAATAAAAAAAGATAGCGGGACCAAAAATAAAAAAAGTGGTGGGAGCTTAAAGGGTAATATTGGAAATAAAAAAATTGTTGTAATTAATGACATGCTAAATGTAGAAAGTGCACAATTATTTTGGAACAACTATAAATGGAATAGTGGACAATTAAATTGGGATGGATAGAGTAATGTTTTTGCATCAATATTGAAAAATAAAATAAAATAGGCCGACTTAAAAGTTTTTAAATTATAAGCTAGTATGAGATTAACGGCCAGGTTTCATTTTATATAGTTACTAGAGGACTTCCACAACGTAGGTTGGGGGTAATTAGCAAAAATGATTGCTCGTCCCTAAAGTTCAATTTTCGGTTGAAACATCCTTAAAGTTTTTAATTTTTCCTCATTCGTCCAAAACTAGATATCTGTTAAAAAGATGGATGGAAAACGCGCGTGATTGTCACAAGTCAATTTTTTTAAAGGATATTTTTGGATGCTTCAACCGAAATTAGAAACTTTAAAGATATTTCAACCGAAATTAGAAACTTTAAAGATGGTTCAAACGAAAATTGAACTTTAAGAACGAGCGAGGGAGTTTGATCAAGGTTTAAATATCATTTTTGCTAATTACTCGGAGGCTAGTGAGGCCCTTGCTTGCTGTTCACAACTTACTCATAATTGTTATTTCCCTCCTGTTATTGTTGAAGGTTGAAGTGGATTACTTAAGCGTGGTAAAACTCTTAAATAGCCCGGGTTAGTGCTAGTAGATGCTCCAGTTCATCTCAATGAGGTTGAGTTGATTCTTAGTGGTATTGGTGCGCCTACGTGCTTATATTCCCTGGGGATCTAAACAACTTGCTCATTTGGTTGCATCGAGAGCTTTATCGGTTATTGTAGATTGGATTTTGGTTTCGGCTGTCCCCTAGTGACTTCTAGATCGCGCCTCTGCTGATCTTCATTTCTAGTTTTTGTCTCTGTTTGTGCAGTTATCGAAAAAATGTTATTATCGCAATATAGTGCACAATGGTGGGGCATCATCTCTCAATCATCAAGTTTTTTGTGTTAAATATATATTTTTTATTTTGGTTTGTTTTGTAAAGGGGTTATTCCCTACATGCTATCATCAATTCAAATTATTCGTGTCAGATTTATTAACTCAAACACGACTTGTTTATTAAATGAGTTAGCCGTATCTAACTTGAATTTGACCCGAACTTGTTTATCCTTTTGGAGAAAGCTAAATATATGGAAAACAAGGAAACACCCTTGGAAACTTTTAACATAGTTGGGGAGCAACCTGGTCGGACCTAAGAGAGATCTCATATTTGAGTCTCACGAGGGGGAGAGAGGGGTGGGTTTTCATTATTTGTAGTTAAAGGAAAAGATTTGGACTTCTCTTTGTTAGGTTTTTATTTTTAGTTGGCTTGATTTCGATGTCAAGAACACTTTCTATTGTAATTGTTTAAATCGAATTGAAGATTTGAAGACACGACAATTAACGGAAATTCGTCGAAGTTACCGGATTAATCGTACATAATTCAGAACCTAAGGTAAGTTGAGTTTATGGTTTGATTTAAAATATAGGTGGTGTTTGAACTTAAAATTCATATTTAAAAAGCTTTTGAGTCAAATCTATTTTTAAGTATTTTTACCGAGTTTTGTCGTAATTCGAAAAAAACCCCGTTTACACAAATTATTAAGGAAACTTATTTTTTTCAAGTCTAATATTTTCCATAAAGTTGCCTTTGAAATTTGAATCGAATAGGTGTCCAAACGAATTTAATACGGTAATGTAAAATAAAATAAAAATAAAAATAAAAATAAAAAGATTTTTAAATAAAGGATTTTATTAAATAAAAGAAAAAGTTAGGTGATGTATGGTTGATGTTTTGAGTTGAGTTTGTAAGTTGAGTTTTTAAAATATGGTGTTTGGTAGAATTTTGAAGTATGTTGAAAAGTGGATTTGGTTTTTTTTTTTTAAGTTTTTTTCAACCAACTAAAATCTCATAAAAAAATTTCAAAAAATAGTCACAATGGATCTTATTTTATAGATCTCGACGAGTATGTTTTAAATATATATTTTTTATTTAATTTTGATTTTTGAATTTAAAGTTATGGTGTTTTAAAAAAAAATTAAAGAAAGAAAGTAAAGTGAAATAAATTTTGAGAAATGTAAAAGTGTAATTAATTTTGAGCTGAGTTTTTTAAATTTGGAGAAAAAACAAAGAGAGAGCCACCAAAAAGGCCCTAAGATTTTACCAGGGCCGGCCCTGAGTTTTGAGGTGCCCTAGGCAATTTTTTGTTTCGGGGCCTTTTTATATTTTTATATACTCATGTAATATAACTATACTAATAAATTCTAACAAAAAAGTTATATAGCAATGAGAATTGAAAAGTTACAAAAAAAAAGTAATTAAATTTCTTATTCGCGTAGAATTTAGGTAAAACAAATACTAAAAGATAATGCCTTATTTAAAAAAAGAAAAAACCAACCTCAAATCAATTCATTAATTTATCACATAAGATGATTTCTTCTAGCACTTTGAGCGGCAAAATTGTTGATTAGACTTTCAGAATCAAGCTTTCCCAACATATCTTTCTCGATTGACAATAGAGCTAGTCCATTCAACCTTTTTTTGCGACATGGTCGATCGAAGATAAGATATGAAAACTTGAAAAAAAATAAAATTGAATTAATTGGCTGCCGACCTAATGTGGTGCTTAATTGCTTATTTTAAGGATTTACGTTAATGTCTTAAATTGGGTAACTGCAGCCTATTAATATTGAAAATTTGAAAAAACGAATACCCACCATGTCGCGAACTCGAGATGGCCTTCACAGCAGGAAAGTAACACATGCCCTTTAACCGCTGGTCCAACAACACATCTGTTAAATACTATTCAGTCATATAATGTTATTCATTAAAACGTGTGTGTGTATATATATAAAGGTCCCAAAAATCGGGGGCTCTGCTATGTCGGGGGCCCTAGGCGACGGCTTGGGCCGCCTATGCCCAGGGCCGGCCCTGGATTTTACAAAGTTAAGGTTCATTTATTTTTGAAAGAAACCCACGTGAGCTTCTTTAAATCAAGTCGCATCATGTAAGAGCATCTCCAATAGCAATGTGTAAAATTGATGTGTAAAAACATGTGGACTAATAAATAATTGACATTTGGTTGATAAAAAGTTGTTTTACACATAAATTATACACATTCTCATTTTTGCTCCAATGATTCATACTTATAATCTTGTGTAAAATTATCATGCACCAATTACATGGAGACACATGGAATATATAATATTTAATATTTTTTTATAAATATTTTTTATTTATAATTAAATAGTCAAAGTGGGTATTGATTTAAAGATCTTGATGAGTAGAATTCAAATATGCAAGTTTTATTACAAAATATATTTTTAATTTTTAATTATACTATTTTGAAGTTTTTGTAAAAAGTTGGAGAGAGAAAATGATGAGATGGATGTGTAAAATACACACCTATTTTACACAAAAGATGATGTGGCATATTTTACACAATACCATTGGAGCATCAAAATTTTTACACAATGTGTAAATTTTACACAAATCCTATGTGGCATAGTTTACACATGCCCATTGGAGATGCTCTAAGGCCATCTCCAATGGTGTTTCTACCCAAGCAAATTTCTATGATAGAAATGAATAATAGAAAAAATCTTCTCCAATGGGCATTTCTATCTCTATTTCTATCCTAGGTGGAAGTCTATTGGGATTGGGAATTTCTATCACCATTTCTACATGTAGAAATGGTGATAGAAATTCTCTATGTGATATGGCAATTTTTTATTGGTTGTTGTACACCCACTAATTCTCTTTCTTCATTAAATAGGGGACAAAGTAAGGAAGAAATGGAAGAATAGAAATCACCATTGGAGACCATCATTTCTATTCTTCTACACCAATGCAAATATATTGCCAATAGATATAGAAATATTATAAAATAATATTGACACATATGATAGAAATGCAAAAATAGAAAACACCATTGGAAGGCTTTGTCTTTTGCTCTTCCATTTAAATTATGCCACGTGGAGAAGTTAATGAAAATTTGTGCAGCAGCCTCTATAATTTGGACAGGTACGCAATTATTCTTGGACCGATCCGGTACAAGATTTTCCAAGGATTTACTTTTTCAATTTTGGACCGATCCAATTTATTGAGACCTGTACTGGTCCGGTGTGTAATTTTTTGAATATGATTTTTTATCGTAAATTTTTTTAATATGTTTAACCTATTGCATAAAGGATTTTGACTCTATATTTTTCCTATAAATATAACCATTGATTTGGATCAAAAATAGATGATTCTGGAGAGCTTTTTGCGAGAGAAAATATTCAAACGGTAGAATCAATTTTTGAGAATTTTGAAACATCATCTAGGTTTTGTTTACATGCCATAGGAGATCTTATTATTCTTCAATTTTAAGAATTAGGGTTCCAAACGTTCACGGTCCTGCAGGAGTGTCTTTGATTGTGATTGGAGACGGAGTGAGCGAAGTGGCTAACGCACGATAAGGAAAATCGCAGATGAGGGTGAAGGATTGTGATCAAGTATGTCGAAGGAGGCAACGGGTAAACTGGAATAGCGGGAAGCACTACGTCAAGCCAGCTGCGATTGAATTCTATGTTCAAGGGATTGACGGGACTGTTGCATAAATTGTGGAGAAGCAATTTTTGTAAGTCAATCGGGTCTGTAATTCCTTTTTGATCATAATGAAGTACTGTCAGTTAGTCTCGAGGATTAGTCATACGCAAGTAGGAATACCTCGTAAATTCCTTATGTTGTGGATTGCTTGGTTTTTTTTAATTATTAGATAACACAACACATGTTTCAACAATAAAATTAAGTAGACCTAGGGTTTTAGTTCCGTTTATTAAATCTTAAATTATTTTTGATAAAAACCCTAAAATCAACATAGGTAATACGATCCCCAAATTTGTTGGTTTCATCACTCTTTTTTATAAATAAATAAATAATAAAAAAAACTCTAATGTATTCTATAAATTATACTTGAACTATGTAGAATACTAGATATTTTTGTAAATGTCCTGGCATATTCTAAAGAATCGATCTAGACAATGCATTAGATTCAATCTCCATCCTCCATTGAGGATGGAAGAGCTTATAAATAGCTAAGATGTCTCATTTGTAAAAATATTTGTCATCCATTGAAGGGGGGAGAGCTTATAAATAACTAGATCTCATTTGTGAAAACATCAAGCATAATTGTATTATGTTTTTAACTAATACAAGTGATTGTACTCTTTTCGTCTCTTGTGTATACCAAATTAGAGTTTGTTGTTGACAAATCATTGTTATAAGCACGTATTTAAAAAAAGAAAAAACTTACCTAACCATCTGTTATGGACAAATATTCACATCACATTTATAAGTAATCTTGACAATTTAGTTTTTTGGCATGTTATTCTGGAATTAAAAAAATATTAGTTACTTCGGTAATATGCTTTAAGTCAAATTATATTAAACCCCCTATAGTAAGTCGGGTTTTCAGGTCGCCCCTTTGACTTTTTTACCCGATATTATACACCATCATTCTCAACACATAGAAATTTTTGTAACTTCATTATTTTATCACAAATATTTAAACAAAATATTTCAAAATAATTAAATATGAAAAAGTTTTTTTTTTAAAAAAAAATGGAAAAAAAGAAGACTACTGTTCATCTCCCTCCTCCTTTCACCAGACAACCAATATTATTTCAAAACCTTTATACAAAAATTAGTCATATTTACGCAAAATTCTTTTTTATTCGTGAAAATCTAAGCTTTTCCATACCTTATTAATGAAAGGTTACTAAATTTCTAAGGGGATTTCTAGGTTATAAAAAATCTTTTATTTATTTAATATTGGAAATTTTTTGTTCCATTATAGTTAAATCAAAAAATTGTCGAATTATATTAGGAAAGTAGTGTATAAGGGGTGGGTTTAATATTTGTTATATTTTTAAAAAGTTGATTCAGGAAAATTTATTATTTGTGTTTGACATTGAATTAAGTATTAATGACACCCATAGGCGTACTTTAAAGATGACATATATCGGCAATGCTTCGGGTGGTGTAGCCGTAACATTTGTGTTCACAACTCTTTTAATTAAGTTGTGAAGATGATCCAAAATTTGTAGGTCATTAATTTGACCATGAAGGTGACTCGATTGTTAATACGAACCACGCCAACAATGTAACAAAACCCGTAGCAAAGACGGTCAAAATATCGTTTTTACAATTATATTTGAATGACACCGTAACTTATTGCTTATAAAGAACAAGAACCTTGGTATATAAGGGTTCATGGATTGATGGACACCGCGACCCAATACCTATAGAGAGATGCGAACCTTGGTATATGCGAATGACGCCGCAATTGATGATGATGAATTAATTGATAAGTCGAATAAACATTACAGATAAACCGAATTTGTTCAATATGTTCTTAAAGAGCAAAATAGAAAACTTCTCACAATTTTATTAATCCATAATTCTCTTTTAAAATAATACAATCATCCCCTTTAAATAGGGTGTAGAAAAGAAATACTAATCCAAACACAGTAAAGAAAGTAAAACAATCCTAATTGAATATCCTATTTGACTAAGGAAATACTCTTAAAACAATCCTAATTGAATAAGAAAAACATTCCTAATCCTAATTGAATAATAAAATAATAAACAAGTCCTATAATTTAAAAGTAATTAAAATACAATCTTGTTTGAATTTTCTTGCACGAGCTCTTGTTATCGGACCCATGAAAACTTGATTTGAGCCTATGTATGCTTCAATCAACGTGCTTGATTATGTGCTAGCCTTGTCCACATTAGTTGTAGTGGGACATGCCTTTTTAGCAATTGAGATCCATTTCCCACGTTCCGTCTTACTTTTCCCTTCATTAGGTTTTGAATATGCCATTGCTGTAAAAATAATATTAGTCCATTGTGTTAATGGTCTTCAATAAAATTCATACCGAGATAATTTGCAAAAAATTTACTAGTACCTTTCAAATGTTTTACTTCAAAAGTATATAAAGTAACTTGATTATCATTTTAGTCTCCTTAAAGGTCTTTGATATAAGAGTAAACAAATTCATTCATAATAAATTAAGTTAATTTTTTTTTCTAAAATATGATGTTAAAAGTTGGACTTTTAGCCGTAGCAAATGAAGCAAGTATTTCGTTTTTCTTTTTTGATAATACTACTTGTTCGACAATTACATTAGAAACTTAATGCTTTTAGCAATGTAACACATAGTTATAGTTCACACACTAGCAAGATTATAAAGACATTTGATAAAAATCAAGCCTCTTAGACAACTTCTAGAATGCAATGGACAATCTCAAACTAGCAAAACAAAGATTTCCTTCCAACTTTAGCTTTAACCCAACTCTTGCAAAGGCATACACTCATCGAATGAAATCACTCTAGAACAAAGGGTATATATGCGCTCTAAACATGTGTTCTATAAAAAATAAGTGTAAGCAAATTCAAATGGGCTCACAAGTAGTGGCGAAGCCAGGAATTAGACCAATGAGGGGCGAAATTTGTTCGAAAATTAAAACACACTAAATCATATTTAAAGCCATAAAATTTGAATGCAAACATAATAGTATTAATAATAATAGTTCATACAATTCAAATAGAAAATGCGAACAATTACAATAAATTACAATAACATTGCTAGGCCTCACATTTGGAGATGATTGAATTTCGGGTTGAGAATAAGCATGTTCACCAACCCTCTTCATCTTTATCAAGAATTTGCCCATTAATATTGTTTTCAATATTATAAAATAAATTATTAAATAACTATAAGTATATATTTAATATTCAATAATTAGGAATTCATATCTAAATCAAAAAATATTCAATAATTAATAAATATTTGTTGTGATAAACAAGTAAACTAAATTAATGGAACTAGATTAAATAATAAGAAGAAAGATAATAAAATTAATGAATTAATTAACTAGGGTTTTGGAGTCATATATTTAATATCATCTTCCTTAGTATTCATGTGCATCAACTCTATTCTTAGCTCGCACTAATTTGGTCTCTCGACTCTATTAAATGCGAAAAATAAAATCAATGAAGTATAATTAATTTATAAAATTCAATTGTAATTCTTCCACAGCCAAACTAATGTATAAAATCGAAATACTCACTATATCCGCTCTTAACAAATCATAAGGTGAATCCAACAAAAAATAATGAGATTCTAACTTTATTTTTAATCAATTAAAATAGGCATCCAGTAGGAAAAAATTTATTTAACATTAAAGCATTAAATTAGTAGAGTCAATTAGCATGAATACGTGCAAGAGAATCAATTAAATATACTCATCATAACCCCAGAACAAATTTACACTAGCATGATAAAAATTAAATAATAAATAAAATTGAACGAAAACTTAATTGACATTAATAAAAAAAATTAAGTCTTCAATCTTCAAGGCTACAAAGTTCAAAGTAAAAATAAAAGAAAAGAAAAACAAAGAAAAGAGAGGTGCACGGCAGTGCTGCCTTGAATTGTTACTGTTATTGCTCTTTAAATACTTGATTGATGAATATGGCTATGGGCTTTTTAGCACTTGGAGTTGGGCCTTTTTGATAGTTGGGCTTCATTTAGATTAAGGGCTGCTATTTATTAAAGACAAATGGGCTGGCTGTTGAAGCATATGATTTTGGGCCCATATTAAAATCCAACTTGAATTTTCGTCCTTATTAACTACATAATTTTGCGTCGCAATTTCGGACTCCAATATGGATGAATTTGAAAAACTTCTGAATTGCAAAGTTGTAGCTCTCGAAATTATCTTCCATTTAGGCTCAAGAATCGCATTATTCGGAACTCCGAGTAAAAAGTTATTCATCCAAAAGTATTGAGTATTTTTAGGTGTCGTCACAAGCTTTAATTTATCTATTTTTCTTAATCTTCTTCAAATTCTTTTCTAATAGCTGAAATAATAAAAATATAAATATTAGTAACAATATAAGCTCTCTAAATTATAAATTAACTTAATAAATTATACCAATTTCTTGGTACATCGATAGTTCAATAAGTACACTCAATATCATGTAATTAATAAAGAAACACAAGTACTAATCTACTATTATGCAATTAATCAATAATATAACTAACATAATATCCAACAATTAGGAATTAAAACCTAAATCACCAAATATTCAATAATTAATAAATAGTCCAAGATATACACTTAATATTATGAAATTAATAAAGAAACAAAACTAATATTATGCAACTATTCAAGAAATAAAATAATCTCAAAATTTTAAAAGTAGATCTAAAAATATACCTATAGAATGGAGAAGTGGTGGCGGGCGCACGTTGTGGTGTGGGCGTTGGCTAGTGTGTAGACAAAGAAAGCTTAGAGAGGTGATAAATGAAAAATGGTGTAGTACTGAAGGTGGCAAGAAGAGAGGTGAGAAATGAGGAAATTCGTTCACTAGCAGAAAGATTGAGCTGGATTTAATTTGTTAAGTTTATGGTTTTTTTGCCCCTTACAGTTATGCCCCCTCAAGTTTATTTTTATGCACATAAGTCCTTAATTTTATTTTTTTTTCAAAAAATACCCTAAACCAAGGTGGGGCACTTGCCACCCCTCCACCTAGCTTCGCCCCTGCTCACAGGGATAGAGGTAAAGGGAGCCAAAGGGGGGCAATTGCCCCCTTAAAATTTTAAAAATTGCTATTTTACCTTTTAAATTATTTTTGAAAATAAAAATATATGCATATTAGTGAAGTTTGCCCCCTTTAACTTTTAAAATTTACTACTAGTATTAATTTGAATAAAAATAATATTAGCATTAAATTTTCTTCTTTAATTTAAAGAATGTTACATTAGTACTAAACTTGCCCCTCCCACTTAAAAGAATTTCTGGATCCGCCCCCTGTTTGTACATGTCTAGTTGGAAAAACACTTATATGAAAGAATAAGTCTCATGAAAGGATATTTTGGATCCTAATCAAACTTGTAAAACAACATGCAGTTGCATATATGTATAAAAGGAATGAGTTATTTACAAAAATCATCCATAAAGTTTACCTTTTGTCTTACTTTGGTCCACGAAGTTCAAAAATGCATATGTTCATACATGAAGTTTCATCCGTGTTTCACTTTCCCCCATTTTTGGACGGACAGTCCAAAAAGCTAACGGAATTAGTCATGTGCAAGGCACATGAGAGAGTTATTTTCAAAAATCACCCATAAAGTTTACCTTTTGTCTCAATTTGATCTATGAAGTTCAAAAATGCATAAGTTGATACATGAAATTTTACCCGCATCTCACTTTCTCCATTTTTGGACGGATCGTCTAAAAAGCTGACGGAATTAGTCATGTGTAAGGCACATGAAGGGTAAAAGTGGGAAACACTGTTCTAACTCCATTTTCTTTCCTTTCTTCTTTTTCCTTAATTTTCTCCCCATCCATTAACACACAATTCCTTTCTTCTTCTTCTTCTTCTTCTTCTTCTTCTTCTTCTTCTTTTTCTTCTTCTATCTCTCTCCATATCCTCCTCCTTTGGTCATTCTTTCTATCCTCAACTTTACCTTCTCTCTCTACATATATATATATATATATGTACACACATTAAGAAAATGAACTATACCCATATCTAAATCAAAATTGATAGTTGCCTTGATCTAGAAAAGAAAACTCAAATTCAAAACCGACCTCGAGAGGTAAATTAAGATTGAAAACCAATCTAAACTTGAAATCAAAATCGAATTTGATCCAATTCGAACAAATTGATCGTTTAATGCCCTTTTGAACAAATTGATGGGTTGAATGCCCTTTTTGGGGACAAATTCTAGGTCCCTTTTTTGGAATAGATACTTTAGTTATGGCTAACAAGATCTGAAGCTCGAAGAAGCTTTGAAGAAGGAGAAAGTGGAAGGAGGAGTCTAGTAGGGTTAGGGTTTGGTAATTTGTATAAGTAAAAGGAGGAGGAGGAAGAGGCAAATGAGGAGGAAGTTGCTGCTTCTTTCACGATGGTTAGTATTGCCTAAAAAATAGAGAGAAATCTAGTGCTGGCGATGTAGAGAGATAAGATAAAGTTCGAGATAGAAAGAAGGACCAAAGGGGGAAATAGATAGAGATGTAGAAGAAGGAGAAGAAGAAGAAGAAGGAGACATTAATTGTGCGTTGATGGAATTTTTTTTAATAAGGAATTGTGAGTTAATGGATGGGGGAAAATTAGGGACGAAGAAGATAGGAGAGAAAATGGAGTTAGAATAGTGTTTTTCCATTTTTGCTCTTCATGTGCCTTGCACATGACTAATTTCGTCAGGTTTTTAAATGGTCCATCCAAAAATGGGGGAAAGTGAGACGCGGGTGAAACTTCATGTATGAACTTATACATTTTTGAACATCGTGGACCAAAGTGAAACAAGAGGTAAACTTTAAGGTGATTTTGTAAATAACTCCCTCATGTGCAAGGCACATGACTAATTCCGTTAGCTTTTTAGACGGTCCATCCAAAAATGGGGGAAAGTGAGACGCGGGTGAAACTTCATGTATGAACTTATACATTTTTGAACATCGTGGACCAAAGTGAAACAAGAGATAAACTTTAAGGTGATTTTGTAAATAACTCCCTCATGTGCAAGGCACATGACTAATTCCGTTAGCTTTTTAGACGGTCCGTCCAAAAATGGGGGAAAGTGATACGTGGGTGAAACTTCATGTATGAACTTATACAGTTTTGAACTTCGTGGAGCAAAATGAGACAAAAGGTAAACTTTAGGGGTGTGAGGTGTATATCAAAAGTACGACTAAAAGATATTAATTGCAATCCTTAATACATAGTAACCTTTTTATTTGTTTCTGTAAAACTTTTAATTTTTCATTGGGTCACAATTTTTAAAGCAATCGGGTACAAAATTAGTATTATAAAAATGGTTTCAACAAATTATATCAAATAACGTTGTGTTCTATTTTTTTTCTCTTTTTTTCCTCACAGTTAGGCAGATCATCTGATATGACTCTTGGATGAAAATATGAAGTATTGAGTTTGATTCATTAAAACAAATATAAAGAGAGAATCACCCAGAAAGTTATGAGACCTACGTACCAGCCAACTGTGCCACCACCCCATTTACATGGGGTTCCCCACCCACACCCAAGTTCGAGCCAAGGAACTCGTTTCCCTACCGCCTCCACACTCCTTTTTGCAAATGTTATATAAATTTAATGGTATCACTCATAAACACCACAAGGGAATAAAATGTTTAACAATAAAAGGACCTAATGATGAACTCAAAATATTTAGATTTACATTTGCCTTTTGAGTTCATAGGCATAATATCTTAAGGAAAGAGCTTACTAGATTTTTTTAAGTTACTTTATAAAATATTTCTCAAATAAGTCATTTGCCACCTTGTTTCAATTTAGATACACCCCTCAAAATTAAAATTTTAAAAAAAATTTAAAAAGGATAAACAAAATAGATACAAAAAGAGCTTGGCTATACTAGCAGACACTACACCAGTTGGGGGTTTGGGAGATGTAGTCAATATATTACGTTGCTTAGGATAAACATAAGCGACGAAGAAACACATACGTCGCCTTAGGCTTTCTTAGACGACGTAGGATAATGCAGTGTCTCTTAGGACAAACCTAGGCGATGTATGGATCATCTTCTTCGTCTAATAATACCTTAGGAGACGAAAGATACAACCTACGTCGCCTTAAAACCATTGACCACCAACACCATAAGGGATGGTCAACTAGGAATGACCTGACCCTTTAGGCGACGGACTTATATATATATGTCTCATTATGTTAACTTTTAGGCGATGTATGTATATACTTACATCGCCTAAAGGTCTTTTCATCTTCAAAGAGCAGTAGATCCTCTATTTTTGGGATTTGAAGGTTTTGGAGTGATTTTTGGGCTATTTTAGCTATTTGAAACTGAAAATAACATCATTTCCCTCATTAAAGGCTTTTTTGATCTTTAGGTACTTTATCTTTTATTAATATTAATTTTTAAGTAATTTGTATGTTTATATATATGTTGAGATTTGTGTAGAAAATGTATATTTGTTGTTGAATATATGATATTGTTGTTAGTGGTTACCTCTATTTCATCTCCTGGTTAGTATTATTGATAGTGGATGCTAATATTTTAGTATAAATTTGTAGATTTCTAAATTTAAAAATATATATTTATTGTTAAAAATATATATGTATTGTTTAAAATATATATGTTATATGACAGTGAAAATTAATAAATCTTAGATGCAATGCTCAAGAGGTTCAACGCAATTCTAGGAATAATAGATTTCTGCACGTTTGTACGAGAGAATGTCAACTGTGCGACGGGATTGTATCCGTGTCCTTGCAAATAGTGTTACAACATGAGCACAAGGCTCCACTTGGATGACATATACGCTCACTTGACTAGTAACGGTATAATGCCGTTGTATACCGCATGGTACTTTTACGGTGAAGTGTGAGAAATACAAAAGTACAAGGCGTCTTTGAGTAACAGTGTCGATCATTGTAATAAGCCGATTGTGGCCTTCGTGCAAGATGCTTTTACCTTCCATGAATCGTACGATCGCTTGGCGTTAACACTGTATTTTAAGCTGATCCAGTTGTCAAAGAAAATATGATATCATATCAACGTCTTTTAGATGAAGCAATGACTCCATTGTACGAGGGTAGTAAAGTGACTGCGTTGTGCTCTATGCTTAGAGCGTTGCAGCTGAAGCAGGGTTGTAATATGACAAATATGGCCTTTAATAAGTGGGTTGCAAAAATGAATTATTTGTTACACGAAGGAAATAAGTACTCGAACATATACGCACCTGCAAAAAAAACTTGAAGAAGATCATCATGGGTTATGAGGTGATCCACGCTTGTTATTATAGTTGCTTCTTATTTTACAAAGAGGATGCATATCTAGATCAATGTCCCATTTGCAGTGAGTCGAGATGGAAATAAGATGATATATGCTGTGGTAAGCTGATTGCCCTAAAGACTGTTCAGTATTTTCCTTTGGCACCGAGGTTGCAGCGTCTGTACATATCTGAATGCACTATAAAGGAAATGCAGTAGTACGGGAAAATAACAACAAAAGATCCTTAATTTCTGAAACACCTAGCAGATAATAAAGCATGGAAGGATTTCAACAGGTGAAGTATATATTTACAGTTTGTATTTGTATATATATACACAATAATTAATAAACTGTTTATATATTCGAGTATTGAATTTTATCTTATCATTTTCAGATCACATCGGCAATTGGCGTCGAATTTTAAAAACGTGCGCCTCACTTTAACGTCCGATGGGTTCAATCACTATGGGTATATGGTCATGCCGTACAGCGCTTGGCCTATTATTGCAATGCCTTATAATTTGCCTCCATCTTTGTGTATGAAGAAGGAGTTTAACATGCTAGTGATGCTTATTCCGGTCTTAAGTCTCCGAAAAAGTGTCTCAATGTGTTTATGAGACCTATGGTCGAGGAGCTTAAAATATTATGTGAGACGGGGGTTCCGACTTAGGATCAATACAGTGAAGAGGCATTTAATATGAAGGCAGTTATGATGTGGACCATAAGGGATTTCCCAAGATTAGGGATAGTGGGAGACATTCAGATGAAAGGGTATAAGGCATGTCCCATATGTTTGAACGATATTGATGCAGTTCACAATAATGAAAGAATGTCGTTTCAGGGTGTGCTCAGATGGCTACTCTTAGATCACCAATATCGAACGCGGTTGGCAGCATTTAATGGTAAGCAAAAGTTTAGAATTGCCCCATCAGCTATGTCTGTAAGACAGGTTTACGCAACGACCATTAAACATTCATACCCTCTTGAATCGACGCATCTGCAAAACGACTTCAAACAGGTACGCCTCTTAATATAAGATGTTGTACTAAGTTTATGATTTCGATTAAGTTTTAATGAGTTTACATCCACCGTTTTAGGCACCTAAAAAGAGATTGTCTTAGACTCACGTCAGTATATTCTGGGAGCTGCCTTACTGGACTACATCTAGTGTAAGACAAGCATTAGATGTCATGCACATCGAAAAAAATGTTTACAACAGCGTCTTCGATACTGTTCTAGGTCTTGATGGAAAGACTAAGGGCGATGCGAAATCTCGCACAACTCTAGAGAAAATGGGCATACGCAGCAAGCTCTGGGTGAAGAAAAGGTCATCAGGCAAAGTGACGCTGCCTCAGGCTAATTATACAGTTCAGCCTAAGGATTAGAGGGCTGTATTTGATTATGCTGCTGCTGTTAAGTATCCAAGAGGTTATGCAGGAAGCCTAAAGAATAATGTCAAAATCTTTGATAAAAAGTTCTACAAACTGAAGATTCACGACTGCCATGTCATACTTCAGCGTGTTCTTTCGGTGGTCATCCGGCCATATTTGGGAAATTACGTCGCCGTCGCGCTAGTAGAGTTGTCCAGATTCTTTA
Source organism: Lonicera japonica (assembly GCA_021464415.1). Classification (NCBI taxonomy): domain Eukaryota; kingdom Viridiplantae; phylum Streptophyta; class Magnoliopsida; order Dipsacales; family Caprifoliaceae; genus Lonicera; species Lonicera japonica. Next base: position 10,423,758 of record CM038468.1, on the reverse strand, counting down.
AGATGATATGCGCCCGAAAGTGAAGAAATCGGACATCCGCCAGATGCAGAGCGATATTGTCATGATTCTTTGCAAGTTGGAGATGAACTTTTTGCCAGTTTTTTTTACCATTATGATCTATCTCTGCATCCACCTACCCGAAAAAATTCTGCTCATCAGTCCCGTACATTATACCTGGATATTTTCCATTGAAAGGTATGAAGTATTTTTCACTATTTATAATTATCTATATTCTTACTATATAGCTGTGCAATTTTATAGGTAGCTCGGCGAATTTAAGAAAGATGTCGGAAATAAGCGTTACCCAGAGGGGTGTATTGTCGAGCGAAACAACATGCATGAGTGTGTGACATACATCAATAACTATCTCGATGATCCTAACGCGAGTGATGAAATTATCCCAGAGGCACTTCGGTGGAACATCTCAGTTGTCTCCGATCTTGTGAAGTCAAGCGGTTGCATCAGAGCATAAATCGCGATGGCTTACTGGTGTGTGATGAAAAACTGTACTGAAGCACAATGATATATAGACATTCACTGCAATCAATTTGCTGATTTAGCTCCAAACAGAACTGACGACGAGCGTGTTGCGTCATTTCTTTACTATTTTCCTAAATGGGTAAACATTAAACCTTAATTTACTTATATTTTTTGTATGCATTTGATTGATATTTCATATATTTTGTTATGCAGATGCACGATCTGCAACGTAAAGGTGCTCCTAAATACAACTAGGATGTACATATTCTAGCATCTAGGTCTATGCGTTACACCATTTATTCACGGTGTGACGTAAACGGTGTCAAGTATACGTGCATCCGTTGAGTGTGCTTGGTTTATCCTTCTTGTACTTCTTGATGCCAGAGAAAAAGAAATTCACAATCGAGTTCGCCCAGTCATACTTATTAAAGTTATCGATGTCGATGCAGATATTGACCAGATCCCATGTAAGATTGATCCTGAATTTGCTGAAGAAGAAAGTTGAATATTAGCAGGGTTGATGTAACCTTTTTTTGATCGAATTTTTTTTCTTTGTTTATCTCAAATGCGAGCAAGTTCTTTATATCAGTACGAGAATGCCCTTTTGTTTTCCTGTAATTTGGGAACAGGTTGGCCGCATTTCTTTACTATCATTTGATTTAGGAACGGGTATAATTTTTAGTCATTCAGTAGGCAGGTGAAACAAGAACGTCAAGAACTTTGCAGTCAAGTCCAACTGTAAACTGCCAAAGGACCACAGTATTCGTTTCGTGTCAAAATGCTTCATTATTATTTTGAAGTCAATTTCTGTCTTTTTACAATCGGGTTCCTTGACTAAGGGATCCTAGAAGCAACGCATCATAGGGCCGAAGACCGTTCCATTCAGAATCTCCCATGTTTCAGTTGGGATGGCTTCTCGGTATTGATTTACCAATTAGGCAAAGGCCAATACTGTGCATCTCTGGGGAAGAGACCTTTTAGGTTTGGTAGAGTATGTCTTTGATGGTTTTGCTTGCTTCTTTTGTTTATTCGGTTAGGCTGTTTTGGGCAAACCAATGGGCTTACCCTTCAGGTTTGGTACCGTTTGTTCGGCTGTCTTTGTGGTGGCCTTCTTCGTCGGTGGTGATCTCAATGGTGTACGTCTTTTTCTCAATATAGATAATGGCACAGCGTCACTACTGCTTATAGAGACCTCTTCCCTACCATGGACCGGAGTATCATATTTTGATGCCATTCTAATTTTCAGCAAAATAAATTAGTTTAGTAATGAAAGAAGCTAATAGGCAGTAATCCTAATTAATGGGGCCAATAATCTAGATTACTCAGGCCAGTAATCCTTATTACTGGGACCAGTAATCCAAGTTACTAGGCCAATAATGGATTACCGAGGCCAATACTTCATTATTAGAGCCAGTAATCACATTACTGGGGCTAGTAATCACATTACTGGGGCCAGTAATGCATTAGTTATCATTGTAGCAATCAACAATGAATAATAACCGCATGTCAAGGCAAGATACTACTCAAACTTTACACATATAATAGGTTCATTTATTTTTTTGAAACCCCTAAATTTCATTATTTACTTATAATCGCGAGTTATTTTCATCAAATACAAAATCTTCTTGGTGATGAAAATAAGTTGTTGATCGACATTAACATACTTCAAAAAAAATGTGTGAAAAAGAGCACGGTAAAAGTGAAAGAGATAGAGATAGAGTCAGAGTTAAACTTATATTGTTAGACAAGCCAAATAGATGACGAAAATGATGTATTTTAGTGTGTAGTAGAGTGAGAGTTAGATAGTGGGAGCTTCGTTGCAAATCGTGGGCTCCGGAAATGGCAACAAGCGTTAGAAAATGTGGGGATAGTGAAAAGTTTTTTTGAAAAGCGAATATTTGTTAAGGAATGGCACTGAGTATAAATAAGAGGAATATATTATTTAGAGATATTTCATAATCGATTTGTTAAAATGAGTTAGTGGTAAAATTTTATCCCTGTACATGTTAAAATGCAATTATTGACCCCAATAATCCAATTACTAGACAAGCAACTTGTATTGTTGGCCGTAGTAATCTGGAGTACTGGCCCTAGTAATCCATTACTAGCGACCTGGCAACAGTTTGTTTTTAGTCGGTTTCGTGTCGGGTTGTATCGAATGCGGGTATTTTTGCCTCTACACGAACACAAAACGATAAGCTAACTGGTCCAAAATTTTAATTCGTAAATGATTCGTTTCATTAACGAATTATACGAACACGACTCAAAATAATCCATTATATTTATTGGATCGGTTTGAATCGGTTTTTAGTTACACGATAATCCATATTACTGCCCCTAGTAATCCAACAACAGATTATTACCTCCAGTAATTCGAATTATTATCCCTAGTAATCAAGATTATTAGGCGGTAATCAGGATTACTGCCCCCAGTAATCAGGATTATTGGGCGGTAATTTGGATTACTGCCCCCAGTAATCCGGATTATTGCCCCCAGTAATCCAACAACAAAAATACATATGTACCCATATATATTTGCTTGTTTTTAATGGTTTGAATCGGTTAGGTTTGGGTGACACGACTCGATACTACCCTATTTCTTAACGGCTATCGGTTTATAACAGTTAATGTGGTTGAACACGAGCACAATCATTTTTTTTTGGGTCTAAAGGGTGAACCCGATAGTGACCCGAACCTGATAAAGATTCACCCATTAACTTATATCTTTGTGATGATTAATTTTTTGTTATCGTGTTAAGTGTATTTCTGCCAGGTTTCATTACTGGCCCTAATAATCCTTTAAAGAAAGTTAAAAATAGCAGACCAATTTAGATTTTCAGATTCTATCACTTTGCAACAATGACCCAAACATTCATACAATAGTGACAAATGAAAATAAATGGTGTACAAGATGAGATATAGAGAAATAAATTCTTTTTCATTAATGAAAGTAAAATTACAAAGGAGGGACTTTGAGGTCTAACTAATTATATATTCAAAGCAAGAAAACAAAAAAGAGAGGGTTCTTAGACCCTTAGCCCCTATAGTGTTCTACAGGTTCTCCCTAACTGGAGAAACCCTATGATATAGATGGGCAGGTGACTGCGCTACTAAGGGAAACTTATCAATGAGCCCCAAAAAATTTAAAACTAGAAGATGGGAAATAAACCACCTATTTTTCAAGAAATACAAAAAGAGAGGTGTCTTCAACCCTTAACCCCCACAGTGTTCTACAGGTTCTCCCTCCCTAACCGAAAAAATCATAGGAGGTAGATTGGCAGGTGACTGCACTACTAAGGGCAACCTGTCAACGAGCCCTAAAAAGTTTACGACCAGAAGATGGGAAATAAACACCTGTTTTTCGAGTGACAAATCCTTGATTCAAATAAATACGTGGGTAAACTTGTATTTCCAATTGATCAAGGTATGTTTTCGCATCACCTGACCTTCCCCCTCTCCCCCTACTCTAACCGTTCACGAAGTAGGTCCTTTTCTGCGGTCACGCCGGCCAGACGTTGCTCCAGGTCTTTAATGGTTCAGGTCAGATTTTTCATCCTCCGAACGTCTCTTTTAAATCTTTCCACCCTCCGAAAAAGGTTATCAACTGCACTAGGAGTCACCGGAGGACTATAAGAATTGTTAACCTCTGAAATATTATCCATCGGTAACGGTATTCGAAAAGTGAGGAGAAAGATAAAAATTTGATGGGATGGAAAGGGTTGCTTATAGCAATGCAAGCGATGGTTTTCGAGGGAAGTTATTAATTTTAAAACGACGTAATTTTTTTGTAAACGTTACCCACCCGTCTCGAGCTGCCACGTGGCTAACCCCCCCAATCGCTAATTAATAACTTGACGACTCGAAAAGATGATATGCAAATGTAAAGTCACACCAGAAACTTAGATTACTGGCCCCAGTAATTCTCGAATTGCTTTGTTTCAAATCTATATTATAAAACACCATATTTGACCAAAAAATTTCTCTAAAAAGTATAAGAATCTAATGATTAAAAATACACATATTATGGTGTCCATTAATTATACACCATTAGATAAGTTTTATACACATAACAAGATGTCACATTAAAGTTAAAATACTCACACCAATAATATACGCATAATAAACTCTCACATACTAATTAATTTTGTCTATATTAAAAATTCTATAACTTAAAATAAAAAATTTATTAAAAATTTAATATGATGTTACTAGTCAATAGCCTCTGTACAAGTAAGCCTGTTGTGGCTACCCTTCTTATGACATTGGCCGCAAGTAATCAACTTTTTCTTATACTTTTTGCTTGACTTCATCCTTTTGTTCTTATGCTTGCCCGGTGGCCTATTTGTTTTGCAATGGAAGGAAAGATGTAGCCGCTTGTAACCTCTGAGGTAGACTCATCCACATTGCTTATTGGGTGAATGGGAAAACTGTACGACTTATTGGGTGGCTGTCCTTCTTATGACACCGGCCACAAGTAATCGACTTCTTCTCATACTCTCCACTTGACTTCATCCTTTTGTTCCTACGCCTGCCCAGTGGCCTCTTTGCTTTGCAATGGGAGGAAAGACATAGCCGCTTGTAACCTTTGAGGTATACTCATCCACATTGCTTATAGGGTGAATGGGAAAACTGTATGACTTCCTGGATGAATCGGTGTGAAATACGACGTCAACGAAGTTGTAAACATCCCCGTTTGGATAAAGCTTAAAATCGCAGCAAGAGTATGAGGGCAAGGGAAGCAGTTGATCTGCCATTTAAAGCAAGAACATGTGTGCGCATTCAGGTCCACTGAATATGAAAATTCAGATCTCACCTCATACATACTAAGGGATGAATTATGAACACTGAATCTGCGAGACTTCTTCATCTCTATTTCCAGATTTTCTTCCATTTTCGGTGTGAGTATGGTTGTCCACAACACAGTTTCAGCTCTCCTCTTACGTATCATCTCCATTTATTTTAACCTCGTATGTTCCAGAACACAATATACTGGCATCAATCACTCAACACTAATCGAATTATTAAAGATGTGTTATTTAGAAAAAGAAAGGTAAACTATGTGCTATTAAAAGTAGGCTAGAGATTGTATGTATGGGTCATTTTTCCAATTTTAATTTTGTTTACATTAAAAAAGCTATAATTTAAAATAAAAAATTCAAAATTTAATATTTAAAATCTATTAATCAAGATCAATTAAACAAGATCCATCAAAAGTATAGAATTTTGTAAAAAAATGAAGAAAAATTATTGAGTAATTATTTTAATATTTAAAATAACTATAGTAAACCCGTGCCATCTGGCATGGTGAAATAATTTTTTTTAATAATAGGATAAGTTCAATATATCTTCATGCTAAAAAACTAAAAATATATCGAATTGGATCGACTTGTTTTTAATTTTTTAAATAGTATTTTAATCATAATCTAACCACGTAACGTACGTCCTAAAAATGACAAATTTAGATGACCAATAATATATGAATACATAATGTACATCCTTACATGTTACGTAATAATTTTTCTTGATTTTTTTTGCATAATTATATAGTAATGCTGGATCTTGTTTAATTGATCTTTATTAGTAGATTTTAAATATTAAATTTATATTAAATTTTGAATTTTTTATTTTAAGTTATTGCATTTTTAATGTAGACAAAATTATTTGTATGTGAGAGTTTATTGTGTATATATTATTGGTGTGAGTGTTTTAACTTTGATGTGGCATCTTGATGTGTGTATAAAACTCCTCCAATGATGTAAAACTAATGGACGCCATAACATGTGTATTTTTAACATTAGATTTTTATATTTTTTAGAGAAATTTTAGTCAAAGATGGTATTTTATAATATAGATTTTTCAACTAAAAATTATTTAATTTTAAAAAAAAACATTTAGGCGACATACAAGTTATAAATATATCTCTTAAGTTACTCCTAAGAGATGCACGGACATATTACGTCGCCCAAAAGTACCCCCCCCCCCCCCCAACAAATTTTCATGAAAATTTTAAATTACCTTAGGTGACGTAGTTTTTAAATAATTTGTAGTATACTTATATCTCCCAAGAGTGTGGTTATAAATTGAATTTTTTCTCCCCTTTTCGATTCTTTACGAACCCTAACCTCTCTTTTCTCTCTTTCTAAACATTACCATCTCCAGCACCCTCCTCTCTTTTCTTCCTTAGTCTCACTTTCTCCCCGCACAGGAAAATTGCTCTCTCTTTTCTCCTACATAGCCTACACAACTCCCCGTCTCCATCTCTCTCTCTCTCTCTCGGTTTGGATTCACACACACTATCTCTCTCCATCTCCTACACAACCTATTTCAATTTAGTAAGCTTATCACTCTCCATTTCTATTGGTTTACAATTATGGGACTTGAATAGGCGTTATTGCGTGAAATTAGATAGTGTGGCTTGTATTCGAGTAATTATTCCTATGTGCCTGTTACCATAATTATGTTATCAGCTGTATGACTTGGTCCAAACATCAATCCAAACTTGTTAATTGTGCTCCATTTTCTCCTAAATGCTCAGAGCAAAATATTGACTGCGTAATGAAGTAATTGTTCCAATGTACCTGTTACTATAATTGTGTTATCAGCTGTATGAATTGGTCCAAACACCAATCCAAACTTGTTAATTTTGCTTCATTTTTTCCCAAATGTTAAGAGCAATATTGACTGCGTAATGGATTACTGGCCCCAGTAATTTGGATTGCTGAGCCCAGTAATAGATGTTTGTTTTGTTTTAAGTTTCCTCTTCCGGTGAATCATCCAAATCCTTTTACATATAACTAAAAGCAAAGAGAATTGAAACAACCTTTAAGAAACACATTTTAGTATGCCTATAATAAAATTTTGATTCATATTTCTAACTAAAATTGTGGAGTACTCATCTTCCTTTCTACTACTTTTTCTCTCACTTTCAATAACAATAAATACATATATGACAGATATTTAAACAGAATGGGTGCATGTATTCAACAAATTAAATAACTCTATTTCTACAATTATAAACATATATTTTTCATCTACGTTAAGCATGAACACGAGATATTATCCTTTTTGCTTTTATTTTCGGCTGGTATGAGCTTCGTTGCACTATTTATCTTAATTTGTTGCATAATAGCCTCATAATATGAACCTCCATATTAACAGGTCAGTAGGTTCATATTCAAGCATTTGGTAGTCCAGTTAAATTAAATTGTAATTTGATACCCTTTATTGTATGTGGACCATAATTTGATAATCTTTAATGTGAAATATGTTGGAGAACAAGAGTTTTCAATTCTTCGATATCAAATTCAATTCAATTAGGGTAAAAATTAAATTAAAACCGAAATTGGGGTGAAATTAAGATTAAGGTTTCAATTCAATTAGGGTAAAAATCAAGTCGCGATATTGTTGCTCGCAATTGAAACCCTAAACTTCAATTTCAATTCAATTCAAATCAATTAGGGCTAAATTAAAATTGAAATTGAAATTGAAATTGAGATTTAAGTGAGAATGCCTCTGAAAGTGTATGCGACTAGGAAGAAGTCGCACTCAGAGGTTCAGTACAATGAGCTGCAGCAGTCCTTGTTGCACGTGGCCTCCCAGTCCTCTGCCGAGCCCCATGCTGCCCAGCTATCTCAGTCACTGGCGTTGCTGCTGGTGCTCCCTAGCACGTCTACACATTCGACCATCGACAGCACCACGACCACCACGACAGGTGCCGGCCTCACCGTACGCATCATTCGTTTCAAGCATGTTGAAGCGGAAGCCACCATATAAGGTAATACCCTTAGATCTTTTTAATTATATATTGCAGTTCTTATTTATTCTTTATGATTGACTGATTAATTTATATGCTTTTATCTGTAGGTACACAGGCCTCCTCTATTAACAAAAAGAGATGAGTCATCACTAGGAAGAAGACGGCGGTGATCTTCCGTACGTCTGGGAAGTCTTGTGTGACATACAACACTGCGGTTTCTGGGCCACTAAAGGAGGTTCGTTCCCGACTTCTCAGTGACATGTCGGCGTTCATAAAAAATTGAGCGCTGATGTTGTACCCAACGCTTGAGGAAATGCCTTTATCAGAGCAGATGATACTCTTCGACTACTTATCAGTAAATAATTTTTTTTATTCTAGTTAACTTTTTTTTTTACCTTACTAAATTTTAGTTTTATTTGAATTAATGTTTCTTCTTGTTTGGTTTGTATGAGAGTTATGACATCCGTCCCATTAATAAGGTGCTCGACAAGTGGATACATAAGAAGGCTGTGGATCGCTTCAAAGATTGGAAGTACAAGATCCACAGGAACTGGCAGATGCAAAACGATGCTCCCATTCTAATAGAGTTCATACATCGCCTGGACTAGTGGGATTAGTTATGCAACCATTTCAAGGCCGAGAATTTTCAGGTAATTTTTCATTTATTTTACTTTTTTTATATTGTTCCTTTTAATTTATATGTTTATAAATGCTTAAATAAATACAACTGTTTGTATCTTGCAAGAATTGGGCACGCAAATGGCCCAAATCCAGGCCTCTGAGAATAAGAAGGCCCACAGCGAGAGGGGGGGGGGAGGAAGGCCTTTGTCCTTTGGGCTCATGAGCTGAAGCAGAAGGGAAACTAGGCGCCTCACCTCATTACTTATGTCGAGGCGTACAAGATATACGACCCCGACTGCGTGGTGAATCTTTTTATACAACATTTAATTTTTTTATATATTATTATTATTATTATTAAATTAGTATTTAATTCTAATAACTTATATAACACTTATTGTTATTTGCAGGCAGTCGTTAGTTCGTGAGGATTGCCAAGGTGGAGAAGATGATGGTCAATCTACCTCCAATAGATGAAGCGATAGACGGTACGTCGCCGGCCAGCGCCCCGACCCTGGTCCTCTCTTACAAGACCCAGATCTCTGTCCTTAAGATAGCGTTGGGTCCTTCGAGAAGGACGAGGGTGAGGGGCTTAGGGAGCAGCTCCGTGAAACTGCCCCAGAAAAGAGGCCCATCATTGCAAACGAATAGCGGTAGATCTACAGAGCTCAACGCTGAGGTTGCACAACTTAGGGCACATCAAGTTGCGATAGAAGAGCAGCTTCAGAGGAAGAAGGCCGAGCGAGAGAGGGAAAGGGTCGAGCGAGAGAGGGAGAGACTCGATTTTGAGCGCAAGATGCAAACTCAATTCGAGTGTATGTTCAAAGCAGTCGGGATTCAACCGCTGAATCCTCTCTTGGATGGCTCCTCCTCCTTAGATTTTATTTAGTGTTGGAACAATTTCTCTTACTTGTATTGATTTTTTTTAATATTAATTGTAAAGTATTTTGAACATTTGAACTCTTTTTATTGTTGAATGGAATTGAATAAATTTTGATAGTTTATTTGACATATATTTATTGAATGAAAATGAATGCATGAATGATAAATTGAGCAAGTTGTATTTGCTATTGAATATTGCGCGCAGGTTGTATATGTGTAGGTGTAGCTGCCCACAAAATTAGGATTACTGGACCTAGTAATGCATTACTAGCCCCAGTAATCTAGATTACTAGTCCAGAAACTTGGATTACTGGGGTGAGTAATCCAGATTATTGACCTCGGTAATGTTGGCCCTAGCAACTTGGATTATTGACCACAGTAATATGGATTACTGCCCCTAGTAATCAGGATTAGTACCAATGTAGCTTTTTTTATTATTGTGACCAGCTCGTAAGTGATGTAGGTGCGTGGCTTAGGCGTACACTTAAAAGACATACTATAATACCTACGTGGCCTAGGTGTACATCTTAAGAGACAAAGGATAATACCTTCGTGGCTTAGGTATTATCATACGTTGGTTTACCTCTTAAGAGACGTATGATAATACCTACGTGGCCTAAGTGTACCTTTTAAGCAAGGTAGTATAATACTAACGTGGCCTAGGTATACCACCTTAAACCATGTAGGATAATAAATGCGTGGTCTAGTTGTACCTCTTAGGAGAGGTAGTACAAATACCAAGGTGGCCTAGGTATACAACATTAGACGACGTAGGATAATAGATGTGTGACCTAGGTTTACCTATTAGCAAACATAAGATAATACCAACGTAGCCTAAGTGTTCCACCTTAGCTGAAGAAGAATAATATCTGCGTGGCCTAGGTTTCCTTCTTAGCAGACATAAGATAATACCAATATAGCCTAGGTGTACCTCTTAAGCGACGTAATATGACACCTATATGGCCTAAGTATGCCACCTTAGACAACAGAGGATAATAGTTGCGTGGCCTAAGTGGACAACTAAGACATCGTCGTAATAACATAAGTCACCTAAGACCTTGGGCGACAGATATTAGGCGATGGATCTAAGGCAATCTAGTTTATGTTGCATAAGGTAAGGCGGCGTAAAAACGTCTCTTAGGCGACGGATATGCTTCATCGCCTAAATCCCCTCCTTAGGTAGTGAGAGGTTAATTTAGTAAATAAATCTTTGCCTCCATCCAACAATATTGGAGTTTATTAGTGATTTAACTGCATTCAAGAATCACCCCTGCATAAAAAGAATGACGAATGTAAGTTATACATTGCGGTAAATATACAGATATACTACAAACTAGCATAAGGGCGCACTCTACGTGTGTAAATAGGATACGTAGTAACTCTTTAAATTATGAAGATACATGATCCAGTAATTAAATGTGTTTTCATGGTAAGGGTCGTAAGTTCAAATCGATCCTATAGCGTTATTTTGTAATAATTTAATACGCGAGAAGGGTACTTTAATAATTTTGTGTAGATACAAAAAACTCTCTACTCGTGCTTAATATATAATAGAAGAAAAAATGGTCCTATAGACTTATTACTATGATAAATGTTGAAATTATAATCACCCGTGTTGCTACTTTGTCATTTAAAATCCATTAAAAATGATTGGACATATGACTATCCTGCGAGTTTTAACTTGGGAAAAAATGATAAAAAGAAATAAAAAAACAAGTACACAACCCAATAAGTTTATTGATACACATGAGTACTACCCAAAACTATTCATACCAGTAAATGAATAATGTAAATATTAACGCATGCTAATTAAATAGTGAAGCCACAAAATCAAATCTTATTGCAAAGCGGGTGTTCTTAAATATACCCACATAATCCGTCTTCTCACCCCACCAAAAGTCAAAGTTACATTAATCTTAACCTAAAAAATAGCGTAAACCCCATTCTTCTCACCCAACTTTCTATACTTTGAAAAAATTGCCACTAATTTGTCTTTTCACCCACTTAAAATTTTAAAAATTAATTAAAAATTTTCATTTTTTTTTCAACAAAAATCATCTACTATTTTCACTTAATTACATATATTTCATAAATGTAAGTTTATAATAAATATTCTTTAATTTTTATATTAAGTGCTGAATTTTTATTTTTATTTGCTCTAGCACGATAACGTCTTCAATGATATTTTTCTTAATTTATTCAATCTTTTTATTTGTATATGCATGTAGAGCTCAATAAAACTTACGTTAAGTTATACAATATCAAAGCTAAAAAATGTTTGTCTTAATGAGCGCCTAATATGTCATAAATAATATATATATATATATATATATGTATTGCATGTTGTGTTTTTATTATTTCAATATTTAAATTCTAAAAATTACTCGTAAAAAAATATTAAAAAATGAAATAGTTTAGTGAGAAAATCTCTATCTTTTAATCTTTTGCAAGGATATCATTTTCTTGACTCTCAAAAAATTAAATATCTTAGAAATCGAAAGTAACAAAATATTTTAATAAATGATTTATTATTATAAAAACTATTTTATTTTTCCAATTCATTTTTTCCATTTTTACGAAAGATAACATTTTTTAAAAAGAAAGAAGAAAATGTTTTTAAGTCATTAAAAAATTATTTAATGACACCCGGGGTGAAAAGACAAATTTTGTAGATGCATTTAAGAACACTTGGAAAAATTCATCACTATTCACTTTTTTTCTTGCGAGTTTTTTTTCCTCTGTCATCTTTCTTCTAGTATTTTTGATAAAAATAAAATTGATCTTCTAATATCTTTGATGCAGTGAAGTAAGACATATTTATATAGTATATGACTTAATTATTACTTTTGTTAATTAATTAGTTAACTTCAACGGCTCTTCCGAGCCTTTGCAATCTAACCTAACTTATTACTCCCTATTGCTCACATGTATGTTTTAGAGAGAGAGAGAGAGAGAGTTTTTACGTAAGTATGTATAAAAAAAAGTTAATAAAGAAAAAATAGCTTAAGGGCTTTTCTAGGCTTTTCTTTAATTATAATTAATGTTTAAATTTTCATATATATTATAAAAGATTTAATTTTATTTTTGTTTTATTTATAAATGTGTTGAAAATAACTAATAAATTTTTCAAAATGCTTAAAAAATAAAGGATGATCTAAATTTAATCGGAAACAGAGCAAATATTTCAAATTTCTTTTGTATATCAAACATACTAGTATATATATATATATGGATCAACTTCCGATCTTTTAATATTTTTGATATAATAAATTAAAACTCATATTTACTTATTTGGTAAAAATAAAATTTGTAAACAAATTTAAAATATGAATAATAATTATTTAAGAGTAATGAATAATAAAAGATTATATGAAATATCATATAATTGTTAAAACTGTATTTATTATAATTAATATTTTGTATCTTCAGAGGTACTATTTAGACAAAAAATTTAATGAAATTTATGAAGAACAATGTAATTTTTGTTTAATATGTCTTATATTAATGAAACAAATAATATTTTTACTTTTAACGACAAAACTTTATCGGCTTTACATTGTTTTAGTAAACTCACCTTACTACTGGGGTGAAGTGCAATATTTTTTAAAGATTTGATGGGGTGAGAAGAAAGTATTCTCACACTGGGGTGAGAAGACTGATTCTGTGGGTGTATTTAAGAACACCCTTAAACAAAGATCGCTTAATTTACACAAAAGTAAATAAATCTATGCGATTGAAAAGAATTAAATAAAAATTCAATAAATATATCTCCGCTGCCTCAAATTATAAACAAAATGTCAATCACGCGTTGCGTTTCTCTCTTTTTTTCTTCATTCTGCTGCCTCGCTATCACCTTCTCTTCTTTATATATATTTTTTAATCTCTCTCTTACTCTCAACAGAGAGGAGTAGAGTACCTCCCCTTTTTTTTCTTTTCTTTTTCTACCCAAACTCTACTGGTATCTCTGTTCTCACTTCATTTTTATTTTCTTTTTCTTTTTCTTTTTTTTCCTCCCCTCTCTTATACTATTAACCAGATCCATGTAAGGGACAATTTATTTAATGAGAAATTATGTGTTTAAAATTTTTCAAGTGCATTGTTCAGAAAAAAAAATACATTTATATATATATAATAATAAAAAATATTCTATACTAGATGAGAATACATACATATGTATATAATTTAAATTCAAAGTAAGAAGATGCACAATTAACTAAATATGGCAACGACAGATAATTCGAAAAAAGTGGTCAACCAGTCAAACTCAAATTTCAAAACAAATCTTAAATTGCAGTTATTTCACATACGCATAAGTGCGTACGCACTATCCCATTTTTGGAGTGCCCCACTAGCAGAGCGTTTAGTCCACTTTCAACGGGTTTGCGAGGTAAAATTATAGAGCAAAAAATGTCAGATAAAATTAAAGAGCTGTTTAAGGAAATTACACGTAGTGTGCTATCGCCTAGATAGAATATGTATTAGGGATTTACTGTGTAAATTATGTATTATGGGCCATAATGGGCTTCCTTGTAAACCCTATTTACTATTGTATTTGTACCCTATTTAAAGGGCTCATCTAATGAAGAATAGAGCAGAATTATTCCTACAACACGTTATCAATTTCGTACAAAGTAAGATTACGAAAATATGTTGGGAGATAGGAGATGAAACTTTCTATCTAAATGCAATATGCGCATTATTGCACTTAACACAAAATACTCGACTAGACATAATATTCGCATTGAACTTGTTAGCTAGATTTAGCTTAGCGCCAACGCAGCATAATTGAACGCCTAAAAGGAACCATTGGCTTGAAATTGTTCTTTCCCTACAGAGAGGAAAAAGTGTATACGACAGTAACATCTAAAGTAAATGATGATGCTAAATGGCCACCCCTACATTGAAATCTCAAACAAAATCTTGATTGATTTTGTTGATGTTGGGTATCTCTCTGGCCCATACAAAGCTTTAAGGAGAATATAGCAAACTAGTTCACCAAATTTTTCCTAAGGCCATATTTGAAAAGCATGTGAAAAATATAAGGGTGCTTAGGCTTTTCCAACTCTCATGATCGAAGTAATGATCAAGGGAATGTGTGAAATATGATGAAATTTTCACACATACGTTGTACTCTTTTCCTTAGACCAAGGTTTATTTTTTTCCACTGGGTTTTGTTACTTGGTAAGGTTTTTAACGAGGCAACGATACATGCATAAGCTTTTCAAATTTCTTGATTAATGTAAATATCAGGGGGAGGTATAGACTTGAGGGGGAGTCTAACATCCACACGACGTTACGTTATACTCTTTTCCTTAAACCAAGATTTATTTCTCCCACTGGGTTTTGTTACTTGGTAAGGTTTTTAACGAGGTAACGATACGTGCAGACTTTATTGATTGAAGTAAGGATCAAATGAGAATATAGACTCAATGAAAGAAGTCTAACAGGATTGTCATAATGTTGTACTCTTTTCCCTTTGATCAAGGTTATTTTTCCCACAGGGTTTTTGTTACTTGACAAGGTTTTAATGAGGCAACAAGACATGTACCATTCTATCTTCGACTCAGCACAAGGGGGAGTGTTTAAGGAAATTACACGTAGTGTGCTATCGCCTAGATAGAATATGTATTAGGGATTTACTGTGTAAATTATGTATTATGGGCCATAATGGGCTTCCTTGTAAACCCTATTTACTATTGTATTTGTACCCTATTTAAAGGGCTCATCTAATGAAGAATAGAGCAGAATTATTCCTACAACAAGAGCAAAACAAAGCTTCATTTTCTCTCTTTACTGAATCACAGAGCTCAGCAGAAGCTTCATTTCTCTCTCTCTCTCTCTCTCTCATGAATCCGTTCGAAATCACAGAGGAAAAATTAGGGTGGTATTTTTTCTCTCTTTACTGGATCTCTCTCTGGCAAAGGCTCTATCTACCGAGCAAAGCTTTGATTTTTGGTAGTTTAAAGCATTGATTTTCAGTAGTTTGAAGCTTTTATTTCGGTAGTTGTAATTTCAAAAATGGGTATGGATTCTAATGGGATGGGTTTGATTGTATAATTTTAGTTCAAACCAATGGATTCATATTGGCAGGGGACATGAAAATTTGGAAAATGGGTGTTGATTCGAATGGGATGGGTTTGATTTCCCATTATTCGAGTATTTAAATTTGAAAATCCAAAGGAATTTTTTGAGCTCTATGATTTTGAATCAAACCTAACGCATTTTCAAAATTAATTTCGATTCAAACTACCGAAAATTGGTAGGGGACTGAAAATTTTGAATTGGCAATGTATTTTATGGGGTTAATTCTATGTGATATCCACTTTAATTGTGTACTAATAACCATGGAATTTTTTTGTAAGTGTTATAACTTTGAATTGGCAGGGACTTGTTATAAGTGTTATAACTTCGAATCAAACCCAACCGATTATACAGTGGCGTAGCCAGAAAATTCCAGCTGGGGGTGTGCATTTTTTTATTTATTTATAGATATACAAACCAATACAAACTCTAAGTTTCTTGGCAACATAAGAGTAAGAATAACCCTAAATTGAAACCTTTTCCGTTTTGTGTGCGTGGCCCACGGTGCTGTGGACATCACTGGACGGCCAGACGGGGTCACCGGTCAAGGAAAGCCAGAGAGGAGGTCGGTGGCTTGGTGCAGTGGAGACGTGGAGTGAAACTGAAAAGGTTTGATACTTTGAATACTTGCAGAAAAAAAAAAAGAAAAAAAAAAGAAAGAGAACAAGATAGAAAAAGAAAGCGGGGAGAGTCATTCAAGCTACACGCACTAGTTTGGGTTGTATATTTTGTTATTTTAATAAGCTGATACTCCACACATAATAATTAAACGCGAGTAAATACACACTAAAATTATGAATAATTATGCAAGCAGGTTCTAAAAGATATACAAAGATTAATGTGTATTTCTTGGCATTTAATTGTTGGATTCGGAGTACCATGCCAGCTCATGAAATTACGAAGTTATTCTTACTATTCTAGCATAGGGTGCTATGTTGAAAATGTATAATGTTTGGTACGGTGGCCGCAAAATAAAAATCATGTTTATCTTTTTTTTTGGTTCTCCACGGGGTGTCCGAGCCAGCTTTCGCGCACTTCGACTAATCCCCGCTCGCGGTTCGTGGCTGCCGCTGGCCAAGCATTATTTTGACAACGCCGGGGTTCGACCTTGGGAGTTCCAAGTCGACCCAAGGTTGTCCCAGTGGCAGCCTTATACCACTGGGCCAAGAGGCTTGGTTAAAAAAAAAAAAAAAAAAAAAAAAAAAAAAAAAAAAAAAAAAAAAAAAAAATCATGTTTATCATAACCCTTGAAAATGGGTTATTGGTTTTAGAATGCTACTTGTTTGACTATTGTTCCCAAAAGAGTCTTTCAATGCTTTTGTCATGCATACACGCAAACAGATATGCGATTCCTGTGCCTATTTCTATTCCTATTCCTATTCCTATTCCTATTCCTTCTTTATGAGTCAATCAACAATGACTAGTGAGAGACCCAGTGGAATAAGTGAACATTTTTCCCCATCATATTCATTGACATGAAAGGAGTGTGCAGAAACAAAACGGGGAGGTGATCTCTCGAGATCTCTCTCCTCCTTTTTAAGAAAACTTCATTTCTCAAAAGCCCTTCAATTTTTATTTCTTACAACTACATACCATCAACTATAAATTTATGCATATAAGTCCTTAACTTTAATTTTAATTATTTTTTTTAAAAAAATTGCCGAAAAACTCGGGGTGCGCACATTATACTTGTTATAATTTCAAATTGGCAATTTATTTTATGGGGTTAATTCTAGGTGATATCCATTTAACTGTGTACTAATAACTGAGCAAATTTTTTAGCAGATTTTCTTCACATTCTACTAGATTTTCCTTTGTCAATTAATGAATTTTTCAAATGTTGAACCTCACAAGATGATTTGGCAGTCTGAAAGAACTACAATTCGGTAAATTCTATGTGATATCCAATTAATGAATTTTCCAAATGTTGAACCTCACAAGATTTTCTTCACATTCAAGTATCAAACTGTGTAAAGAGAAACCCGTCGACATCGGTAGGGAGAGCCTTCACTGTAGAGAGAGATCTAGTAGAGAGAGAAAAAATATCACCGTAATTTTTCCTCAGTGATATCGAATGGATTTGTGAGAGAGAGAGAGAGAGAGAGAGAGAAACAACGTAGAAAGAGAGAGAAATGAAGCTTCAGTTGAGCTCTGTGATTTTTGGTAGAGAGAGAAAGTGAAGCTTTGTTTGGCTCTTTAATTTTACCTCATATTTTTTGCTCTTTAATTTTATCTTACAAACCCATTGAAAGTGGACTAAACTCTCTTCTAGTGGGGCCCTCCAAAAATGGGAAATGGGAAATGAGACCGTGCGTACACACTGATGTAGAGCTGGGCTATGGCCGTTAAAATTTTTGATAATCATCTTACTTACTTCTAGATTGAATTTTTTTTTGAAATTTGGTTGAGGTGATCTACTCATAATCTAGATCATCTCTACAAAATATTCTGAAAAAATTCGTCCAATTGCTCGTCCATATGATCATTCCTTCTTTTTATTAAAGTGAAGGAATCCCTCTTTATAGTCTAGCTCCACTGATACATATGTGAAATAAACCAAATACATATATATATATATATGTATGTATATAATTTAAATTCAAAATAAGAGCACGTACAATTAACTAAATATGGCAACGAGAGATAATTCGAAAAAAATGGTCAACCAGTCAAACTCAAATTTCAAAACAAATCTTAAATTCCAATTATTCATTTTCTCAAAACAGATAAATATATTTGAAGTCCAACATACCAACCACCCAACATAGTAGAAAATAGATCATGATATCAAATAGTTACAAAGAAAAACAAACAACAAATGAGCAACAGATCGAAAACCAATGACTCTTGATTATTGTACAAGAAGTCAAGTGATCAAGTCAAGCACGACCATGAACTAGAGATGGCATTCGATCGGGTTTGTGACGTCCATCCCTACCTTTAGGAAAATATAAATATACATACATATACCATCAATTAAGTGATCGAACACTTACGGGGTGATGATCATCCCTGACCTCAATTATTTTTGGGATATTTGGACTTTGCACATCACATTTTGATCTTTAATTTGAGATTGCACACCATGTTTTAAATCTTTTGACTTTGCATCTCATTGTTAATTTATTAAGTTCTGTTAATAAACAAATGTGATATTTGAACTTTGCACCTCACATTTTGACCTTTAATTTGAAATTGCAACTCATTTGGGTGCAAATTAACGGAACTTAACAAAATTAGTTAACAGTGGTGTGCAAAGTCAAATGATTTAAAATATGGGATGCAATATCAAATTAGGGATCAAATTGTGAGGTGTAAAGTTCAAATCCTCTGGCTAGTTGTCCCCCTGAACTAACGCATTGTATCCTTACTGAACCCTTGCATACGTGAGCCCAGCACAGGCATCAACAAAATCCTCGTTTATAAAATCGGTGGAAAAGATTTGCAGCCGGTCGGCCAAACCCCGAGAGAATGACTGACTAATGAAAAGCCTGGCATGCCGACGGATCCGCTCCGTCACTAGCCCTATCCTGGCGAATGGGTTGTTAGCTTGTACAGTGAGTGTATTCTCCACCCTGAAAAAGAAAGTCCGCGATGTCACCGGAACCTGTCCACTTAATTGATTCATATTAGCCATGAATTTCGTGTATGGCATTTCGGTGTTAACCCATTCGTCCCTCAAGTACCCACCACTCCACAAAAGCCCTCCTGCCTGCGGCTGAGGCGAATTCCTTGGCTTCCACACACATATAATTCTTCTTGGTAATAGTTCCGATATAGTCTTTCCAAAAACACTGTCATCCTGATGGATCAGGAACTGGTCAAGTTGTTCGACCAAGTAGGTCTCGAAGTTAGGAGGATCTTGCTCTCCATACTCGGTGCGGACCTCAAGAATTATAATCTCGGATGAGGTCTCCGATAGGAATCTTTTAACGTCGTTGATGACTACATCGATGTTATACGACACAAAGCTACTGTGACAGACGTGGTGATCCTTCTTGACTCGGATATCTAGAACGCGGGTGCCTTTTTCAAGCTGAGAGTAAATTGTGTCGGATTGGCATTCGACGTATGGGCGAGCGAAGAGTGGATCACCCATCTGGTTTGTTGCTGAATTGTGGGAGCCTGGCCATACAATTTTATTGAGATGAACTTTCGCAGGGTTGAGTTCTAACATCCAATTCTTCCTATCGGCTGGGCGGTAACCAGAACCAGGAAAATCGCATCCTCGAGTTTGCTCAAGAATACGTAATTTCGACTCTTCTTCAGAAATCTCTTCAGGAATTGTTAATAATAAAGATTGCACAGTACCCATTAATATATCTTGCAAGTATGTATGTGTTCTTAAGTGATCTGACTTTCCATGATCAAATATATATACTCCAACAGCCCATCACATAGCTTCTTTTATTTTTCAATTAAGGATTTAGTAATCGCAATTACCAAACCATAATAGAAGAAAACTGCTAAACTCATAAAATATTTGACAAAGAATTAGTTTACAAATATATTTGCGGCATTGTCTTAGTTAAAGTGACGTAATTAGTGATGGATTCGGCTCGGCCAACATATTAATTTAAAATTTTGTTTATATATGAATCAACTTTTTATAAAATGTTTTGTATTACATTTCTCACAAACAAACATAAGCTATTTCTTTTTTATATTATTAATAAAATCAAAGACTAGTGCTTTCATTAACAATGTCAATGTGGAAAGGATGGAGGATATAGGAGAAAGTCAGAGTAGATTTCTTCTTAATTAGATGTCTTTATCAAGGAAATTTCTTCTCCTTTTCCTTTGTATTAGATAATTGTAGCATCATCAACTCTATAAGGTGGTTTCTCGTTTATTCAATTTAAAATGTTGACCAATATTGCTTAGCAACCAAGATATTGAAGATTAGGGGGTGACTTGGTTTCCCTAAAATTAAGAATACATGACTATTTTTTATTTATATATTATAACAATAACAAAATAAGTTTATCCACCTAAAATTTATTATGATTAAAATTAAATGAATAGAAACCTCCCAAAACACCTTCATCCTGCATCCTCATGATCCCCAGGAAGTGTTAATAAAGATTGCACAGCTCCCTTTTCAAATGTGGCATCAACTTCCACTTCTCTCTCATAAATATCTAAAAACAAATTTAAATACTACATAATATGGAAGCTTTTATCCAACCATTCACATGAACTTATAAATGTCATCTAATTCAATGGTCATGAATCAACCAAATTAGTTTCAATGCATTTGGGTAATTGGGTTGAAATTTAAATTGTCGCATCCAGTGGCGGAGCCAAGGTTTCGACCAAGTGGGGGTGAAATTCAAAACACACCAAATCATATTTAAAATTTTAACGCGCATATAATAGCATTAGTAATAATAGTTCATATAATTGAAATAGCAAATGCGAACAATTATAAAAAATTACAATATCATTCCACGGTTTTTTATATTCAACAATATAACTAATATTTAAGAATTAGGGGTTTAGACCTAAAACAACTAATATTATAAAACTAGTCAATAATATAATTAAAATCATGCAATTAATCAACAATATAGTTAATATTCAACAATTTTGGGTTTAGACCTAAGTCACAACAATTAATCAATAGTTCAAGAAATACACTTAATATTATGCAATTAATAAAAAAATATAACCAATATTATACAACTAATCAAGAAATAATTTAATCCTTAATTTTGAAAAGTAGATCTAGAAATATTACCTAGGAGTGGAGGAGCTTGTGGTAGAGAAGTAAGGAGCAACACAGTGGCAGTGGTGCCATGGAGTTGTGGAGGAGTGGAGGTGGAGCAGTGGCGGCGTGGAGTGATGGCGGCGTGTTAGTGTGGAGGAGCGGAACCACAGAGGAGCTTGTGGAGTTGTGATGGAGAAATAAAAGAGAGAGATGGGAAACCGAGAGTGAGTGAAGTGAGAAATTAAGTGAAAGCTGTAAGTCAGTGAGTGTGTTGTTTAATTCAAGGTTTTAATTATTTTGTTTTTACATTTAGATGTTCTCAAGTATATATTTCTACATAAAAGTCCCTGTATATATTATTATTTTTCAAAAAATACCTCATATATAATTTTAAAAAAATTCAAAACCAACTGGGGGCGCTCGCCCTCGCTTGTCCTTTACTAGCTCCGCCAGTGGTCGCATCAATTTTCACTTATCTCTCATAAACATCTAAAAAATTTAAAATACTATAACTTTAAATTTAAAAGTCGAAATTAATTAAATTTATGTATTTAAAATATACACATCTATATAATTAGGAAGGCTTTTTCAACCCTCCACACTTAAAACAATCATCCAATCCAATGGTTAATAATAATTCACCAAATTAGTTTCAATGTATTTGGGCCATTGGATTGAAATTAATTTGAAATGTCGCATCAATTTTTACTTTTCTCTCTCATAAACTTCTTAAAAAAACTAAAATATTGTATTTATATAATAAGGGAGGGTTTTTTCAACCCTTAACACTTATAAAAGTCATCCAATCCAATAGTTAAGAATCCACCAAATTGGATTTAATGTATTGGGGCCATTGAATTGAAATTTGATATGTCGCATCAACTTGCACTTTTCTCTCTCTCGTAAACTCCTAAAAAAAACTTTAAATGTAAAAGTAGGGATTAAAATATATATATATACATATACGGAAATTTTCCTATGCGGACCAGTCCCTACAAACTGGGACCTTTAGCGACGGTTTTGCGTCGCTAAAAACATATCCCAATTGTATTCGCAACGAAAAACCATCGCTAAAGGTCCGGTCCGTATGGGAAATGTACTATATATATATATATATTTAAATATACACATATATAATAAAGAAGGGCTTTTTCAACCCTTCACACTTATAAAAGCATCCAATACGATAGTCAAGAATCCCCGAATTAGTTTCAATGTGATGCACCAAGAAATTTGTATAATTTATTATGCTAATTTATAATTTAGAGAGTGTAAAATATTACTAATATTTATATTTTTTATTGTTTTTCAGATGCTATAAAAGAGAATGGAAAAGATAGAAAAAAATAAAGAAATTAAAGTTTCGTGAACACACCTAAAAGTTCTCAATACTTTCAGATGCATAACTTTTTATTTGGAACTCTAAATAATGTGATTCTTGAGCCTAAATTGAATAGAATTTCAGGAGTTACAACTTTTTAGTTTAGCACTTTTTTAAATTTAGTCATTTCGAGATCCGAAATTATGACACAAAATGCAGCAATCAAAATATGACGAAAATTAAATAGTATGCACTCAAATAGATTGGCCCATTCCCACTCACTAGCAATAAAAATAAAATCGAAGGCCCAACCACCAAATTAAATTAATGATAGCCCACTTGTCATAGAATTGAACAAAGTCTAATTGATTCAAGTCCATCACCAATCATAAACCTAAGCCCACTAGGAAATATATTAATTAAGGCTTATATATTTAGATCAATAGCAGCCAACAGCAGCTCAGTGCCGTGCACACAACATAATGCAGCCGAGCACCTTTTCTTCTTCCTTTTCAATTTGCTTTTGTTTTCTTTTATTTCTTTTTCCTTGCTTTGAAGACTTTAAGGTTTATTTTTATTCTTTAATTTAATTAATGTTACGTAAGTTTTTTTTTTATTTTAATTCTATTTATTATTTAATTTATTCTATATTAGCGTAAATTTGTGTTAGGGTTATGATGATAATATTTAATTGATTCATTTGCACGTATTCATGCCAATTGATTCTACCAATATAATGGTTTAATGTTAAATACAATTCTTCATATTTTATGCCGATTTTAATTGACAAAAAATAAAGTTGAATTCTCATTATTTTTTGTTGGATTTACCTTATGATTTGTTGAGAGCGGATATAGGGTGTGTTTTGACCGATATAGTGAGTGTTTTGATTTTATACATTAGTTTGGCTGTGGAAGAATTACAATTGAATTTTATTAATTAATTGAACTTTGGTGATTTTATTTTTCACAGCTAATTGAGTCGAGAGACTAAATTAATGCGAGATAAGAGTAGAGTTTATGCGCATGAATACCGAGGAAGATGATATTAAATATTTGACTCCGAAATTCTAGTCAATTAATTCATTAATTTTATTATCTTGCTTAATATTGTTTAGTTTAGTTTCATTATTTTAATTTACTTACTTTGCTTTATTTTATTTTATTTGCTTTATTTTATTTAATTGATTACCATAAACTTTTCTAACTAGATTAGGAGTTTAGTGAAACATTAATAAAATAATTATTAAACATATTGTTTGAATCCTTGTGGTATTGACCTCGCTTACATGCTACATTATAAATTGATTCGTGCGCTTACGAGTATTAAAATTTATTACAACAAATGCATTTGGTCCATTGGATTGAAATTTGAAATGTCGCATCAACTTTCACATTTTTCTCTCATAAACTTCAAAAAAATATATATACTATAAATTTAAATCTATCAAAATTTAATAAAAAATATATTTAAAATATACTAATCTATATAATAAGGAAGGATTTTGTTCGGTCCTTCGCACTTATACAATTTATCCAATCAAATCCTCAAGAATCTACCAAATTAGTTTCAAAACATTTGTGCAATTGTATTGAAATTTGAAATGTGATGACCTGTGTTTTTATATTTAAGTATTAATATTAATATTGTGGTAAAAATATTTTAGGTGTATTTTATGGTGTTAAAATAACAATAATTATAATTGTAAACCCTTTGGATATTTTGGTGAACAAAAGAGATTGTGAGAGAGAAAATGTAATATTCTTAGAAAGGCCACATGGCCATTTTATCATCACACGTGGCCTAGGGTTAAAAGAAGGTAGGTTTGTATACATTTAGAAGAGGAGAGTAAAGAGGTTGTAAATATTAGAGATTGAAAATGAGAGGAAAGAGAAAGAGTAGTAAATGAAGAAAAGAAAGGCACTTTCGGGAGAAAGAGAAATAAAAAGGAAGGCGAGAGAAGAAATTGATGGATTGATATTATTTTGATATCTTTAAGATAAGAGAAGCATTCACTATGTATTTCTTTAAAATATATTCTAGAGCATTCTGATGTACCTGTATTTGTTGGCTCTATGATATTATATTTTGGCTAAAGTGCTGAGGGGATTAATTAATACATGGTTCAAGTATATCTCCGGAATTGCCAACAATCCAACAGTCATGTTGCTGGTATTAGGCACGGGAGAGGTGAAGCATGGGTGGCTAGGTAGTACTTGGCGAGTGACCAAGATAAAATTGGGTATGAGGTTGTATATATATATATTGACACGTATGTATAATATATCAATCCGCTATTGTCGTTGAGTTATTTACATGGAAACCTTTTGTACTATGTATACAATGTACTTATTCATACATGTTTCCCTTTACAGGTACTCATAGTGCAAGCGGGTTGGGATGCAATAAGAATTAAGCTCATGGAAGATATTAGAGTATATATGTAAATTGAGAACTGCAAAATATGCTATTGCATGTCTATAGTCGTATCAAGACTGCAAACAAAAACTCTTATCTGCAAAAATCTAATTAGGGATAGTCAAGTGGGAAATAAGGGGTGGTTAATTTAAATCTTGGGAAAAGGAATTGAGGTTTATAGAAAAAAACTTAAGATTACCAAATTAAAATTAATTTTGATTTTGGAAAGTCTTTTTCTTTTCCTTTTTAATTAAAATTAAAGAAAAACTAATTATCAATTCACAAGAAAGATTAATCAAATATTGATAAAGATTAAGAGTTAAGAGTTAAGAATCCACTACCAATTACTTTGATTTAACTATTTACATTACCACATATATGTATTCAAGATAAAATAAAAATTTTATTTTACTTAAATACTTACGAGTCACTTATATAACGTGATCTTAATATTCAAGTAAATTAGTAATTTCAAGATATAACTTTAAAATAAATTTTTATGTTTTAAATTTTTTGTAAAATTTATTTATTTTTTTCGTAAAAATAATAACATGAATTAAAGTAAGGTTCCAATGAATTGGCACTTAAGGAAAACATATAGGTTCAACACCCATCCATATTAACAATTAAAGTTTAGAAGATAATTTAGTGATTAAAATCAACTCAATAAAATTTTATGGTGTGTAATTTGTTCCTCAAGTCAATAATCACACTAAATTGTATTGCTTCTTTTAAAGGTCAATCGAAAGAATTTTTTATTAATTAAGCACTACATGGGTACTACATGCAATAATATAAGTTAAATTAAAGATTGGTGTTTCATCTCTTTCCTTGAAAAGAGATTAAACTTCCATTATAAATATTGAACACAATAATGATATTAAATAAAATTTCATTGCTCAATTAAAATTAATCTCAATGTCCAAAGATGACCATACAAAATAATAATAAAAATTGCATTAAATAAAACTCTCCTTGAAAGGTAGAACTCCGGTTGAATAATTCGTCCGGCAGTGGTGTGTGCGGCTCCTTCTCTCTCTATCTCTTCACAATTTTATTTCTCTCTTATGGTTGTGTGTTTAGATTGGGGGCTAAAGGCCGACTACAAGAAAAAAAGTCTTTTGTGACGGGTACAAAACCGTCACAAAAAGTAAAAATCCGCCACAACAACGCTTTTGTGACGGCTTTGTGACGGTTTTTGAGGCGTTATAAGGTAGGTGGGTCGCAAAAACTTGGTGACTGCAAAATTCCGTCACAATTACTTTTTGTGACGGTTTTTTCAGTGTTACAAAAAACCTATCGTTTTTGTGAACTTGTTGTCACGGACTATTTATGACGGCGTCAGGCGCTACAAATATTGTTATTGTGTCGACAACTGTCATTACAAATACGTTACCTCCTTTGTCATAATTGCTTTTATTTGTGACAGCGTGTTCTTGTTACAACAAACATGTGCCTTATTTGCGATTGCTTATAGTAGCCGTCACAAAAATATTCAATAGCGTCACAACACTACTTTCTAGTCCAATTGATATTTGAAACCTGTTAATATTAAAATTCTAATTCCATCAAACCAATTAAACACGAAAAGAACAAAACTGAAAAATACCAAAAAGCAAACTCAATAACATAAACTAAATAATTTCCATTACATAGTTTGTCATAGTCTAAATTAAACCAAAATATAGTATGGAAAAGTATTATCCACCAAAGAACATATCATATTTGCTCAATATCTATCCAAAATTATGAAATGGTGCACACAACATAGTCTAAACCAAACAAAACCATTATTTATATCATCTAAACTTTTTTTTTGAAAAAACCCCCCATCGTAGTAATCTTGCTTGCACAACCTTCACTCCCCTTCATTTATATCCTAAAATATTAGAAACTGGATATCAGTCATTAAATAACTTAAAGTAAAATTTTCAATGTCAAAATTCTTGAGGAAAGAATATATTCTCGTTCACCAATTATATACTACATCAGATCCCACCAAGTTGTCAAATATCATTAAGGTTGGGGACAAAGGGCATTTATATTATTCTTATGAAACTGAGCAACAATATTGAATAATAAGTAAATAAACAATTATTCAGTTAAACCATACACAATAAAGTACATGTGCAACATGCCAAGTCAATACTATACTAATATGCGTAAGTAAATGGGCTTGTGTGGCAAGAAGTATTAACTAAGATTAAAATTTAAAAAGTAGAAAGAGAGAAAGGATGTGAACAAATTAATAAGTAACCTAATTAAACCCATCAATCTCCAACTTAATATGGTAAATTAGCATTAAATTTACTATGTACCCACTCCACTTTTTCTTGGAGTACATTTCAAGTGTATATATATTTTCAAGTGTACCTCTTGAATAAAAAAATAAAATAAATAAACTAACCTCATGAGAAAAGCTATCGATTCCGTCAAGATCTGAGCGGTGAACACTTGATGAAGTAGGAAACTACGTGTAACAATAATATTTATTAAAAATTTATACTAAATATAAATAGTTTGAATGTAAATTATAGAAGATATATGACAAATAAAATTACATTGCCAATGCTAGATGGGCCACCACGTAACTCCATTAGAATTTCATCCCGAACAGAAGCTCACATAGCTATCATAGCTTCTTGAATTCTTTGATTCATCACTGCATCACGATCTCTAACGAATTCATCTAGCTTTGCATTGAACTCTGCTCTAGTCTCCTCACGTATCTTCTCACGTATATTGTTGAACTTATCTTCGTCAGTGTTCTTTCCTTTGCCAAAAACAAGTTGGGGTGTGACACCTTTTCCATATGTTCGAACACGCCCATGCCCATCGGGACCAACAACTTGGGTAAATACCCCATCTATAAACTCGGGGGTTCGTTCCTCTTTTGGTACTGCATCCCTTCAACTCTCCATCTCCACCTACAATTTTACATAAAAGCTTCTAGTTTGCAAATTTATAACATAACAGAAAAAGCAGATCAAGGAGGCATATCAGAACTTTATTCCAAAAATGTGACCATATATTTTTTGGTCCCCACTAAACTAAATTAAGAATTGCCCCACTTGAAAGCCTTTTACAACAACTATTATATAGCAAATAATCACCATATGTGAGTTGTATTTTTTATTATGAGTGATTAACGTGTATGGGTATTTTTAGGTTTGATTTGAGATTTTAATGTAAATATAGAAATATACACAAGGGTATAGGTTGTGTTCCCAATGAAAATAGACCCCACCCACCAGCCCAAAGCCATTCAACAGTTGCCACCAGTCTCATATTACAAACTACAAAGGACCACCAAACCTATATATACACTCCTCTGTCTCTATACTAAGGAAAGAACACGAATACATTACCTTAGGAACCTAATAAATATTCATTCAAAATTTGATTCCCCAAAATCTGGTTGTTTTGTTCAGAACACAAAGAACAAGTAACTAATTTAACTTCAGATCCTATACTGTGGGCCCTAACAACAGTACAAAAGCAAATAAAATTACAGCCAACATACAAAAGCTAATAAAGAGAAAAATAAGGGCATACTGGTGTATTATCGTTCTGATTAGTGTTGGAGTTTTGCACGTAAACGTGGTGGTGGTGATGACAAACTATGGTGAACAAGTGTGGTGAGAGAACATTGGCCTAGGGTTTCATAGTGGATGGAGATGATCTGAGCGGGAGAGACAAGGGTTCTGAGCAGGGCAAAGTTTTAGGAATGAAATTAATTAATTTGGGGATTTATAAATCTAATAGTTAATTCCTTTTTTAAAAAAAATAAAAGGAGAAAAAAATTAAAAGCTATTTTTCTTTTCTTTTTTTTCAATATTATTTACAAATGATAGCGCATCGGGTCTTATCTAGTTTAGGTAAAAAATTGTTAAACACGTACACAGTTCGTTAATATAACAGGCAAAAAAATCATATGCGCATAACAACGGAAAAGGTTCGGGTTTGTGGTGGCCTTGGCTAAACCTGAACCCGACCCACTTTTAAACCCATTAAACCCGTACTTGTCTCGACCTATTGCGGGTTTCATTTTCTAAACCTAAACCTAAAGCCATCTTGACCCGCCTCGACCTATGATAATTATACTATATTATAAAGGTATTTAAGGATCGAGGAAAATTATATATTCATGGCAGGGCGGGTTAAACGGGTTATATTTTTGTAAATC
Source organism: Lonicera japonica (assembly GCA_021464415.1). Lineage (NCBI taxonomy): Eukaryota > Viridiplantae > Streptophyta > Magnoliopsida > Dipsacales > Caprifoliaceae > Lonicera > Lonicera japonica. Next base: position 10,394,306 of record CM038468.1, on the reverse strand, counting down.
CGAACTCGACTCGAACCCGCACCTAGTTTTTTATTTTAAAACATGTACCCATCCCGGTTTTAAAAAAACCCGTCCTGAACCCCACCCATTTGGGTTGGCCAGTTGGCTCAATAACCTGCTGGGTTGGGTTTTATTGCCATCCCTTATACACACAGCATTCATTACCTTAGTGGTAACATTAGATGACCTATTTCACCCTTTAAGCTAAGTGGAGTTAGATTGGATACGTAAACCTAATAATCCAACACGATTAATTTGAAAAAAATATAAATACACATTAACTTATAAATTTTGTTGTATTATTATGCCGTGTTCGACTTTAATTTATCAGATAGAAAAATTAAATCATAAATACTCACAAAATTCGCTAATTATATTACCTTAATTATCAAATAATACGACACGGCCCATTTCACCCTTGCTAACTTGTTAAGCCGTGTAAACCCAACAATTTGACACAATTAACCCGAAAAGAACATAAATATGCTTTAAACGAGTTTAACGGAACCTAGCAGGTCTACTTAATTGCTCTTGCGGCTCTAACGAGTCTTCGTTCTTAACGAATTTAACGGGTTTGAGTACTAGTACGAAACGTTACTCGTTATAAATTGTGTATTATATATCAGGTCCAGCCGATAGCAATCCGAATCCGATAAAGTTTCATCCATAATTAAATTATAATTTTAAGTTGATTTATGCCGCTTGTGCCATGGCTGACTTTACCAAGTCTAATATAATTCAAATGAAACGACATCGTGTGGTTGCTTAATATAACGTACTTTTAGTAGCAACTAGTTAAGCCGTCACAAATAATTAACAATTTGTAACGGAGACATATCTAGTTGTGACAAATACTTTTATTGTAGCGATTTTTTGTTTACCTGTCACAAATAATTAACTATTTGTCACGGAAACGTATTTAGCCGCAACAAATAAATTTATTTGCGACAGGACTAAAATCCGTGACCAATATAAGCCTTTAGCAACGATTTTTTGACGGTTATAAAAAAATTCGTCACAAAAGACCCTTTTTCTTGTAGTGGCCTTTATTTATAGGTGCAAGGATTAGAGTCTAAGGAAATAAATATGAAAGGCTTAGAAAATGAATTAATTTAGATGGAGTGGGAAGCAATAAAGTGGATGATGCGCTACACCAAATCACAGATTTAGTAACGGACTTTAATTATTACTGTGTAGCAACGGATAAATACTGTTACAGAATAAACTTGACCATTACAGAAATTCCCTTTATATTTTTTAAATAAGCATTTGAATCAATAACACTATATTAATCATTGAGTAACAATTTTTTTGTGTTACCTAAAGATTTTTTTTTCAATTACTAGTTTTGAATAAAATTAGGTTTACTTTAATTTCATACACCCACTCACTTTTTCATCTCACGCCTCTCTCATTCTCTCCAAGCTCCAGCATTCTGAGCAAATGGCTCTATCGACCAACTCGCGTTCTCATTGTTGCCGGAGTCATTGTTGGACCTAAGATTTTTTTAGGGTTCTGAATACATTAATCAACCCTAATTTAGTTATTTTTTATTTTAATTTTTTTGACGAATTCAAGTTTTTGGGCCCTGACAGTTAGTTTGCTGCTATGTTTTATTAAGAGTGCATTAAAGCCCTAAAATTCGAAGTCTCGGATGAGAACTTCTTAGATCTATGATTTTTTGAGGTATATATATATATATATATATTTACATATGTATATGTTCTTGACCTTGATTATTTCGAGGTAGAAAATAAGAATGTAAAATAAATTTATTCTAGATTTGAACCTTTCAAAAAGAAAGCAACCTTTGAAATGCAAGCAACCGTGAACTAGAGCTTTGATTTTGAGCAATTAGTCCAGATAGAGTTTAGGGGAGCTTTGATTTCGAGTTTTTATAGATAAATCATCTATTTAAAACACAGATGGATTAAAAAAAATGGCCAGATGTTATTTTATTTTCCTCACAGAAGCCAGTTAATTATTTTTAGGATCGGATAAAGAGCAAACACATACTATTTTTTTATATAAGAAGCAAACACATACTATTGTACCAAGTGTTTCTTTATTGTTAAAAGGATATGAATTCATAGTGTTGGTGGCATAGAATGGACTGTAGGAGGTGAGTTGAATTGAGGAGAAGAAAACCCCTGGGTATATAGATATATTGGAAAACTAATGGATTTTCCCAATATATAATACGTAAATATATTTGGGAATTTCCCAATGTATCTAATTGTTTATTTTGTTATGTAATATTTATGATATCTTCAATTTTTATACGCATTTGAATTGACAAAGAGACTTTGCAGGGAATCTAGAGAGTATGCAATTTGTTGGGGAAATTTTGTTGTATGAAACATTTTTTCAAGTAAAACAACAGGGAGCTTACAGGTTCAAGAATAAGAAGTGAGTTATTTCGATGACCCTATTTGTGTATTTATACATTGATTGATGAAGAAACAAGTTTAAATTGGAGGGTTAGAGCCTTAAGACGTTTTCATTCGTAAGTAAATAATGCTAGGAACACAATGAATATACCGAAAAATAGCAAACAAAAGGCTTACACACAGATTATGAACATAATGGATTCTAAACAAAGTTAACGCACAAGCACATGTAGTAAGAGGGCTCATTTCCATTTTAACCAAGAGGAAGGGAAAATAAACTTTTAATTTGAGTTAAAAATACTACTCAATTTTGTATTAAAAAAATTGTACTCAATTTCGTCAAACTTAGAGGTTAAACTTATTAAATATAGATATATGAAAAGTAAAAAGGGCTCTCGTAGCCAAAAAAAAATAAAATAAAATCTTTTATGTACAGTGGAATGAGAATGCCTAATATTAAAACCATGATAATGTTTGGACAATACATGGAAGTTCAAAATTGATATATAAGGCTGCTGTAGCTTATCATATGGTTATGATCTCTTTGGAAAATTTTGCCGAATATACATGATTAGTCCTAAAGCTGGATATTTTATTCCTACTATGGATGTGTTTTTTGCTTATTGTTTTCCTAACATTGTGTCATTGTAACTTTGGTTTATTTTGTATGAATTGGCCCCATCTAGTCGGAAAATATGTTTGTTAAACTTTTCTGATTCTAATAAATCAAAAACCTTTTGTGTTATTGTATGTTATGTCCAATTGATTGCCCATAACTCAGATAATGAAATAATTCATATATGTCTACAATGTTCAATTTCTAATGCAGATCGGAAATGACTGATTACTTTTGAAAGAAGAACTTTTGCTATTCTCATACGGAAATGATCATACGTTAATCTTGACATATAGTTTACTATTTAAGCATATACGTTAATCTTGACATATAGTTTACTAAATTAGCTCACTTAGATAGTAAATCAAACCTGTCCATCTATATTTTTTTCTTAAAAAGTACTAAAGTAATGTGTGACTATTAATTTGAGACAGAAAGATTTTACGATAAGCACCCCAACCTTGGCCGAGTCATTCTTTTTTAGTGGTGTTGCATTATATGGATTGCAACATTGCTATTTTACTCTCACTCTCAAATTATTACGAAACTTATTAAATTTATGTGCAAGTGAATTTTGATTCTTAGCTATGTGTTTTCTAATCATGTAATGGTCTTAGAGACCATACCCTCGGTGCTCTAAGTCTACAGTTTGTCATCTTTCTTCCACATACATGCAAGAAGGTAGTTTTGAATAGTGCATGTTAAGGAGAATACTTGACGCAACAAGGATGGTTAAGGGTTACCCCACCTAAGGAAGTAATTTTTGTCAAAGGTAATGGTATTGAGTAGTTCCTACCATTGAGAAAGTGACAGCAATGTAATCATTAATTGACATTAGTATTTTAAGTAAGTAATGTTTCTTGGGTTAGGATATAGTAATTGTCTTTGTAGGCTTATATATGTGGATCGATTGATTGTTGGTATTATACTATTATTAAATTAGTTGGAATTTTCTTTATTTTATTGTTGCAACGCTAATTAATTTGATTGCAACTATAGGGGAATAATAATAGACGAATATATATAATTTTTAAATATATTTTGATATTAGTAACGGTATATGACCGTTACCAATTAGTATCTGTTTGACTGCCTCTATAGCTTGAACTAGTATACTAACGGTTAATATCCATTACAATATTAACTTTTGAAACGGTCTTCATGTCATTTGTAACGTTCATCAACCGTTATTGATTCATTTTTAGTGACGATTTTATGTATTTTCAATAATGGTTTTTATCCGTTACTATGCCAACTACCACGCTTAAACAGTAACTGATTTTGTGCATTACTAAAATTATTTGTAATGCAAAATGTTTGTTACAAAAAGGCTATTTTGGTGTAGTGGAATTAGGGATTTAGGAATGTAAGGTGCTCGATAAAGTAAATGAGAGAATGGGCTTGATTAATGGGATAATTAAAAATATGTGCCACGGAGACTGGTTAAATGGGCTTCTATTATGGATGATGCGATAAATGATTTAAGAGAGGGCCCGCAAGAGAGAAACACATGCACTCATTTTCACAACTATGCGCAAATAGTAGGTTTAGGACCGTTTTTCACGAACAAGATGTGAGAATCTAAAGATCGTCAAAATACGAAAGTTATATCCCTTTGAGTCTTCTTTCTAACCATATATAGCGCATAAAATTATGAGTTATGAGTGCAAAGTTTTGATCGAAATACCGAGTTGACACCTAAATGATCAAAAGCAGATTTTTCGCGTACTTAAATATTAATGCACTTCTTCTTGGATTTGGACTTTCACACTTCTTAAATGATCAATCATCAATTTCAAGCTTGCCTAACCACGTGCAGAATAATCATCATTGCTTCTTGACACATCTTTGCTGCATTGTTAATGAAATTTGGCACAAAATTGTGCTCTTTTCATTTATCACTTATGAAGCAAACAAAAGATGACATTTGCAGAGTTTAAACAATAATAATGGACCACCAACAAACTTTTGGGGTATAAATATGGCATTTTTGGGTTTTTACCATATACCGTATTATTATGGACACTATTATAATTTGTGGTGGATGTGTTTACTAATATTAATTATTTATCCCTCCTATGTGCATGGTGTTACATGAAATGTCGCATCAACTTATAATAAGGAATGGTTTTTTCAACTCTTCACACTTATTAACGTCATCCAATTCAATGGTCAAGAATCCACTAATTAGTTTCATTGCATTTGGGCCATTGTATTGAAATTTGAAATGTCGCATCTACGGTTGTTCAAGAACCAAACCGGACCGGACCAAAAAATAGGATTTTTTTTTATTTTTATACATATAACAATCCGGTCCGGTCCAAATTTTCGTAGACCGAAGTGGTCCAGCCCGGTCTTCGGTCTTGTCAATTTTTATCCTTAAAAACCCGGACCGGATCGAATATATATATTAAAAAAAACTTAAATATATATATATATCTTTTTACTAACCCTAATTTCTAAACCTACGCACGTAGCCGCCTCTTTGCCTCTTTATTTCTCCTGTCACTGTCCTTCTTTCTACTTCTTTCTCTCTCTCAAATTAAACCCACTATCACTGTCCCTCATTCTCTTCTTCTTTCTACTTTTTTCTCTCTCTCAAATTAAACCCATATTCACTCAAGCATGAAGCATTATCTCACCATTCAATCGCAACTAACACATCCCGTCTCGCCATTCAAACGCAACCAATTTATATTTTGGAGATAAGCTATCCACTTTATATTAAAAACATATTTTGTTCTTATTTTGTTTTCTCAGATCTACAATTATTTTTCTTCGTATTTATACATATGTTTTGTTTTGTGTATCTATGTGTGGCTTTTTGTGTATCCGACCATGGTTCTCTAACTTCAACTAGTTTTTCGGCCACAGTTCTCTGATTTTGACTAATTTTTTGGCCATGGTTCTTGTAAAGCTCTGACCGAGTGGACCGACCGAGACCGAACTAAATAAAACAGTCTAGTCCAGTCCAGTCTTTAATGGCATTTTGGTTCAGTCTGATCCCAAAATTTAAAGGATCGAAGTATTTGGTCTGGTCCGTATTCTAGTTCAACAGTCTGGTTAACCAAACCGTGAACACCCCTAGTCACATCAACTTATAATAAGAAAGGGTTTTTTTTTCAACCCTTCACACTTATAAAAGTTATCCAATCCAATAGTCAAGAATTCACCAAATTAGTTTCAATTCATTTGGGCCATTTAATTGAAATTTGAAATATCGCATCAACTTTCACTTTTCTCTCTTATAAACTTCTAAAAAATTTAAAATGCTACATTTATATAATAAGGAAGGGTTTTCTTCAACCCTTCACTTATACAAGTCATCCAAACCAATGGTCAATAATCCATCAAATTAGCTTTAATGTATTTGGGCCATTGGATTGAAATTTAAAATATTGCATCAATTTTCATTTCTCTCTCTTATAAACTTCAAAAAAAAAATTAAAATACTATAACTTTAATTCTAAAAATCAAAATTAATAAAAAATTATATATTTAAAATATACTCATCTATATCTATAAAGTAAGATCCTTTGTGATTATAAAATTATGTATAAAATATCAAGAATAACTATTGAACATAAACATAATAATTTTATAAGTTTGTCGATGAACAAATTAGATCACTAGATAGAAAAATGTACAATTTATGTGTTAATACTCAACTACTTGAGATGCTCTAAATTACCGAGTAATTCGGTATTCATTTTTTCCTCTCTAAACTCACTTTCTCTTTTTAACCCTTATGTGTATTTGAGACCGTCAAAAATAACATTTGTATTAGAATTTGAAACAGTTAAAATATAGTTAATTTAGTTGGGAGTAAATATGTTTATTAAATTTTTTTAGTTAAATTAAAAAACCATTCCATGTGTCTTAAGTTAGATGTGTGTCAAACTCACCCATAACCCAATCATACCTTTATTTAAAAAATTATAGGAAAATTGAATATTGTTTCTTTATTGTTTGTGAAGAAAAAAAAGGGTACTATTACAAAATAAATTCACATGCAATCAACTTTTGTAAATAACTAATATTTTTTTCGTTGCATTGTACCGAAAAAACTACTCAAAACTATTCATACACATGAGTACACGGTCCAATAAGTTTATTGATATACATGTGTACTACACAAAACTATTCATACAAAATATAAAAGAATAATGTAAATATTAATGCATGCTAATTAAATAACAAAGCCATAAAATTAAATTTTATCGCAAAGTCATAAAACAAAGATAGCTTAATTTATACAAAAATAAATAAATACGTGCGACTAAATAAAATTAAATAAAAATTCAATAGATATATCTCCGCTTCCTCAAATTATAAACAAAATGTTGATCACGCGTTTCTCTCTCTTTTTTTTCTTCATTCAGCTGCCTCACTATCACCTTCTCTTCTTTATAATTTTTTTTAGGGTGTTGGTAAAGGCACTCTTGTTTTTTAGTTTTGACAACCTTTTTTAAAAAAGAATTATGGGTGCCTAAGCAAACACCTATCTATATTAATAGGACTCATACAAGAAATCCAATTATATCTTTTCTTAATACTATTATCAAAATTAAAGTGCAGATTCTTATATAGAATATCGAGAGCATATTCGTTTTTTTTCTTGTTACTTCTCCGATCACTTTAATTTGGCTTAACAAAGTCTAATTGCAATGTGTTTAATTAGATATAGTGAGAGAAATGAGGAACACTTTTTTACAAATAAAAATTTTAATTTCACCTTTGTTTTCTTATGAAAGTAAAAGTCTAAGTCTGCGAACGTTTGCTTTTTATCATAATCTTTTTTTTTACAAAGATGTTATTAATTAGTTAAGGCACCTTTAATATTTTTTTGAAAAGGGTGCAAAAACTAGAAAAGAAGACTGCTTTTACTAGCATCATTTTTTTTAATCTCTTACTCTCAACATAGAGGAGTAGAGTACCTCCCCTTTTTTTTCTTTTCTTTTTCTACCCAAACTCTACTGGCATCTCTGTTCTCACTTCTTGTTTTCTTCTCCTTTTATCCTCCCCTCTCTTATACTATTAACCAGATCCTTGTTAGGAACGATTTATTTAGCGGAAAATACCGTGTTCGAATACTTTCAGATACATTGTTCCAAAAAAATATATATATATACACTTATATATATATAATAAAAATAAAATATTGTATACTAGCTAGATCAGAATTAGAATACGTATATATGTATACAATTTAAATTCAAAATAAGAACACGTACAATTAACTAAATATGGCAAAGAGAGATACTTCAAAAAATGGTCAACCTGTCAAAATAAAATTTCAAAACAAATCATGAATTCCATTTATTAATTTTCTCAAAACAGATAAATATATTTGAAAATACGGGTTTTACATGATTACAGTCCAACATACCAACCACCCAACATAGTAGAAAATAGATCATGATAACAAATAGTTATAAAGAAAAACAAACAACAAATGAGCAACAGATCGAAAACCAATGACTCTTGATTATTGTACAAGAAGTCAAGTGATCGAGCCCCTCCTTTAGGAAAATATAAATGTACATACACATACTATCAATTAAGTGATCGAATATTTGGGATATTTTGACTTTGCACCTCACATTTTGATCCTTAATTTGAGATTGCACACCATGTTTTAAATCTTTTAACTTTGCATCCTACAAATGTGATATTTGGACTTTACACCCCACATTTTGACCCTTAATTTGAATTTGCACCTCATTTGGGGTGCAAATTAACGGAACTTTACAAAATTAGTTAACAGTGGGATGCAAAGTCAAATGATTTAAAACATGGGACGCAATCTCAAATTAGAGGTCAAAATATGAGGTGTAAAATCTAAATATGCCAATTATGGGGTGTAAAGTCAAAATATAGGGGTCAAAGAATCGGATCCCGCCCCCTGAACTCACGCATTGTATCCTTACTGAACCCTTGCATACGTGAGCCCAGCACACGCATCAACAAAATCCTCATTTATAAAATCGGTGGAAAAGATTTGCAACCGATCGGCCAAACCCCGAGAGAATGACTGACTAATGAAAAGCCTCGCATGCCGACGGATCCGCTCCGTCACTAGCCCTATCCCAGCAAACGGGTTGTTAGCTTGTACAGTGAGTGTATTCTCCACCCTGAAAAAGAAAGTCCGCGACGTCACCGGAACCTGTCCACTTAATTGATCCATATTAGCTATGAATTTCGTGTATGGCATTTCGGTGTTAACCCTTTCATCCCTCAAGTACCCACCACTCCACAAAAGCCCTCCTGCCTGCGGCTGAGGCGAATTCCTTGGCTTCCACACACATATAATTCTTCTCGGTAATAGCTCCGATATAGTCTTTCCAAAAACACTGTCATCCTGATGGATCAGGAACTGGCCGAGTTGTTCGACCAAGTAGGTCTCGAAGTTAGGAGGATCCTGCTCTCCGTGCTCGGTGCGGACCTCAAGAATTATAATCTCAGACGAGGTCTCCGATAGGAATCTTTTAACGTCGTTTATGACTACATCGATGTTATACGACACGAAGCTACTGTGACAGACGTGGCGATCCTTCTTGACTCGGATATCTAGAACGCGGGTGCCTTTTTCAAGCTGAGAGTAAATTGTGTCGGATTGGCATTCGACATATGGGCGAGTGAAGAGTGGATCACCCATCTGGTTTGTTGCTGAATTGTGGGAGCTTGGCCATACAATTTTATTGAGGTGAACTTTTGTAGGTTTGAGGCCTAACATCCAGTTCTTCCTATCGGCCGGCCGGTAATCGGAACCGGGGTAATTGCATCCTTGGGTTTGCTCAAGGACACGTAATCTCGACTCTTCTTCAGAAATCTCTCCAGGAATTGTTATTAAAGATTGTACAGCACCCATTATTGTAACTTGCAAGTATGTATGTGTTCTGACTTTCCATGATCGACCGAATATTTATACTCCAACAGGCCATCATATTGTTTATTTTTTAATTTTTTTAATTAAGGATAAAGTAATCGTAATTACCAAACCGCAATAGAAAAAAAGAAAAACGCTAAACACATAAAATATTTTAGAAAGAGTTAATTTACAAATATATTTGGCACTGTCATGATTAAAGTGATGTAATTAGTGGTGGATTCCACACAAACATATAAATGTCAAAGTTTGTTTGCGAATCTACCTTTTGTATAACATTTCTCACACACGTAAGCTATTTCTTTTTTATGTTAATAATAAAATTAAAATTAGTGCTTTCATAAAAAATATCCATGTCAATTAGTCAAACTAGATTTATTTCTTCTTAATCAGCAGTCTTTATCAAGCACATTTATTCTCCTTCTTTTCCTTTGTATTGGATAATTGTAGCATCACCAACTCTATAACGTGATTTCTCGTTTATTCAATTTAAATTGTTCACCAATATTGCTAAGCAACCAAGATATTGAAGATTTGGGGTGACTTGGTCTCCATCAATCAACTAAAATTAAGCATACATGACTATTTTTTATTTATATATTATAACAATAACAAAATAAGTTTATCAACCTAAATGAATAGATTTGGGGTGATTTGGTTTCCATCAATCAACTAAAATAAATTTATTTATTATGATTAAAATTAAATGAATAGAAACTTCCCAAAACACCTTCATCTTCGGGATCCCTTCTATATATTAAACCCAAATTCAACCCACATTTATGTGTATTTGTAAGTATATATATGTATATTTGCACGCTAACTCGACACAAACTTGACACGGAGTTAGCGGGTTTGGGTCAAGCATAAACGGGTTCAGGTCAATTTCAGGTCAGACCCGCCTAACCCGCAAACTAAACGGGTCGTGTTCGGGTTAACCTGCTAACTCGAAATTGACCCGCAATAAACACGATTTTTTTTTTGCAGCTATATATATATATATTTTTTTTGCCATCTTACTTGGACAATTATATTCTTATTTTAAGTATTAGTAGTAGACAATAGTTATTATATTTTTTATGATGGATAAACTACTAATTTTTTTATGTTTTTACTTCGGTTATAGAATGCTATCTATTTTTGACTCTAGATTATTAATTATTCTCATATTATTTTGATTAAATATTGAATTTTGGTATTGGGTGGTAATACTTATTATTAATTACTTATTAAAAATTTAAAACTATTATAAAACAAGTTAATTTTTTTCACATGATACTTAATTGTCATTATAATCATAAAAGGATAATTGTGTCGTGTCGATCGAGTTGCAGGTTTAACACGACCTATTTATTAAACAAGTTGCTCGGGTCGTGTTGTGTAACATTTAAAATAAACAAGTGTGTTCGAGTTAATAAAAATGGCACAATTAGTTAAACGGGTCGTGTTCGGGTTGACACTAATTCTGTAATACTTATATGTTAACACGATCCGAACACGACACGCGAACCCGAATTGCCAACCCTATATATATATATAAGGTATTTAAAATCACAATTTATTATTAATTAAAATAATTAATTTTATAATTTTGGAACATTAACAAATTTATCAACAAAACTTATATATTAAGGAAGGGTTTTTTCAACCCTTCACACATATAAAAGTCTTCCAATCCAATGGTCAAGAATCCACAAATTAGTTTCAATGCATTTGGAGTTCTATCTCTCTCTCTCTTTCTTTATCGAATGCTCTATTGTTGTTGTGTTCTTCTTGGTTGTTTAAAGTGGTTAGTCGTTGAGAGAAGTAAATACTTCTTTTATATATATGACTGAGAGAAAACGTGTGGGAGAGCTCTCAGTGCAGGTCTAAAGCCATGCCTTGATCATCACCAACTCTAACATTGCTTCTCCATGAATTCTGGTGCATTAAATGCAGTTGGAATGCATTTAATGAAGTTGAGGGAAGCTATATGGCGTCTGACGGAGTTGGCAGTAGTCGCCCGTACCTCTGTCAACCACTCTGGTAGAGTGGTTATGCGAGAGAGCCCCGAGCTCGTCGAAAGAGCTCTGGCATTCGAGCACTATTATTTGCTATGCGAAATTAATTCTTGGACCAGACACTATGCCATAAAGAGCTCCGATTTCCTTGTTGCATTTGAACAGAGCTCCTACGAGCTTTTCTTGCTTTGATAGGTCTAGTCGTTGATGTAGACGGCCACGTGTCAGCTCGTGGTTGGCGTGATAAATTAGGTCACTAATTTGCACAATTAAACTTCTAAAAAAAATAAATTTAAATACTTTAAATTTAAATCCAATAGTCAAAATTTAATAAAAAATATATATTTAAAATATACTCGTCTATATAATAAGGAAGGGTTTCTTTAACCCTTCACACTTACAGAATTGAGGTCGTCAAAGAATCCACCAAATTGGTTTCAATGCGTTTGGGCCATTTGATTGAAATTTGAAATTTAGCTTCAACCTTCACTTTTCTCTCTTATAAACTTCTAAAAAAAATAAAATTAAATACAATATCTATTTAATAAAGAAGGGTTTTTTCAACCATTCACACTTATAAATTTCATCCAATCCAATGGTCAAGAATTCACCAAATTAATTTCAATGCATTTGGGCCATTTGATTAAAATTAGAAATGGTTGAATCAACTTGCACTTTTATCTCTCATAAACTTTTTAAAAAACCTTTAAAAAATTTAAATCTAAAAGTCGAAATTAATAAAAATTAAATATTTAAAATATACACATCTATATAATAAGGAAGGGATATTTCAACCCTTCACACTTATAAAAGTCATCTAATACAATGGTCAAGAATCCATCAAATTAGTTTGAATGCATTTGGGTCATTGGATTGAAAATTGAAATGTCGCATCAAATTTCAATTTTCTCTCTCATAAATATCTAAAAAAATAAAAAAACTACATTTATATATATACAGTCCCCTTCTCTTAAGGACCGTCCTTAAGTTAGCTAACTTAAGGACCATCTATTTCGAAGGGTAAACAGGTGAATTTTTTTCATGAAACTTGGTGAGAGTGATCTATATAACGAGTAGATCATTTCGGCAATTAGATTGAAATTTAAATTTTCGCATCAATTTTCACTTTTCTCTCTCATAAATCTAAAAAATTTAGGGTCATCTGGGTTTTGGGTACCACTAATTTGTCGAAATTGGGCTTTGGGTACCAAAGTTTATGGTAATTGGGTTTTGGGTACCATTTTGCCCAATTATGTTAGTCAACCAACATTGGCAATTAACTTTATGCAAATAAGTGTATAAACTACCAAAATTGCCCTCAATAGTTATCAACACTCTCACATACCACTGTTCCTTGTAAATCACGATTAAAACATAGAGAAGGAAAGAAAATAAAGAAAGGGGAAAAGTAGAATCCTAAAAGAAAAAAACCCTAAATGGCTTAAATTGTTGATGGTACTTTATTCGTGTTACACAAAATCACTTTAAAGAAGGCGATGATCAACGTGTGGAACCCTAGGACGCAAACAAAAACCCAAAAACACATAACTTTTAGTGCTTGCATGTTCGATTTCTCCGCAATCAAAGTGATTGAACCAACAAAAAGGTATGTTCCTCTTTGATCCTTCTTTTTTCATCAATTTTTACGATATGTTTTAGTTTGAGGAACACAAAGAATCATATGTAGGAATAAGTTAGGATTTGTGGTCCGATTTTTGAATAAAGTAAGGTTTTTTGTCACTTGCTTTATATATTTATAGTATTTATAGACTTTTGTGTCTATATATGTAATAATATACAATTTTTTGTTTTTTGTAATAACTGACGGTGTTTGGTTGGTTGGATATGCATGCAAATTTAGGGTTTTGACAATGTATATATATACATATGCCTATTACCATATATGCTATTTGTGAGAATCCGCAAATGCGACCCCCGGGTTCTCGTTCCCGTTGGTTGGGCGTCTGAGCGTCAGAAGGGATTCCGTCGTTCCATTTGCTTGGAGTTGTTTTTTTGATTCATATCGGGTGTCCCTACGTCTATTCTAGATGCAAAGAGGTTTGTTCAGAGTCGCCAGTACGTTTTACGAGAAAACGAACAAAAAGGGGGTGTGTAAGGGGAAAGGCTAAAGATAAGCCTTTCTTTACACGTTTGTCTGCGAAACCAGGTTTCTATAAGGTTCGGGAACTATATTACGGTTTGGGAAGGTGTTAAGCACCCATTCCGCCCTTTCGGTCTCTAGTGGACTTATATGTTTATTCTATGTTGAAAAACTTGGATGCTTTTACTGACAGTCTACTACTTTTCAAATGAAAACCCTAATTTCTGGGGGAAGACGGGAAAGGGATGAAAACCTTTGTGTTCCGAGATCCGATGTTTTATTTATTTGAAAAGATGTAAATACACATGACAAAACCTTTTATTTTGAAAGAGTGTCCCGTATTATTTCCTCAGATAATGACGGTTTTCTCGTGTTGTGTTTACTTTTGTGAAAGTTCGGATCTAATATCGGGACTAATTTAATATGGAATCACGACTCTTGAGAGGAGGATTATCAGACACATCGCAGTCTATAGAGAAGACAGGATATGTTGATTCTTAATTCCTAAATAAGTCTTATCAGTCCGGGTTTTGAAAACAGAATTTTATCCGGACGATAACGTACTTATTCTTCTGGTTTTGAAAATAGTTTTATCAGGGTCTTTTGTTTTGAAAATGGTAGACTATTTATAACTTGGCAATAAGTTTATTCAAATAAAATGTGGACAAAACAACAGAAATAAAACAAGTACACAGATAGACCCGTTTTATCGAGCGTGTTAGGAATCTAGCCCAACCATGTTGCCACTTCGCTTACCAGGACGGGGATCGACCTGCCCGGTCAGGTCGCGGGGTGCGGGGCAGCGCCCCGTTAGAAAAAAACTAATCCTAAAAGTTTAATAAAACTAATATGCAAATATCTTATTTAATTACTAGAAGAAACTTTATTTACCTTCCCGACGAGAATAATAATAAGAAAGAGAATATAATACGGCAGAGAGATCTCCGGCGATAACAATCTTCTCCTTCTTCAGATATTTCTGAGAATTCGATTCTAGAGACGGGACACGTCGAGTGTCGGGAATAGATCCGATAATTCTTCAGAGATAAGATGATAATATAAAATGCTTGATAACAAAATCAGACTAAAGCTCCGAATTTTCTAGATCCAAGTTGCTGCCCTTGAACCCTTGGGGGTGTTGGCCTATTTATACTGCTCGGGGAAGATTGTCGCGCGACATTTCCCCAAAAAAGGCAAGTGTCGCGCGACATATCTGTTTGTCGCGCGACATTCCTGTATGTCGTGCGACAAACGGCTGAAGTGATGGGTCCTGACACTGTGATGTGTCAGAAAGTGGTTGGTCGGGTGCAGAGAGGGATTGTCGCAAAACATTCCAATGATTGTCGCGCGACAATGTGATATGTCGTGCGACAATCCTTCATAAAAAAAAGGTTTGTCGCGCAACAAACCCCCCCCCGGGGTAGTTTTGGGTGCTCGGGTGTGTCCTGGACTCCAAAAATAGTAGTCTCGTAGGTCGTTAGGGTTCTTGCGGGGGTCACGGATCGGGGTGTCTATACTATTGACAATGTATATATATGCTGATTTAATAATTTCAGTACCCCTAAAAGGAAGAAAAAGAAGTCACCACACTCTACCACTTTTGTTAAAAGATCACCTAGGTTGATGGGAAAATATAAACTACCATTTAGTTGTTCTTGAACAGACTCTATCTCACTATCAGATGATGAGGTAGTAACAAACCTTCTTAGGGATGCATCACCTGTTAGAGATGAAAACATAGACCTTCCTAGGAATGAGTCATCTATTAGGGTTGAAAACATGGATCTAATAGAGATGAAAAGGGAATTTGCGTCCTCTAAGAAACAAACAAAAACACAGTTCATTATGCATGACTTTGATATAATTTTTCCTATGTTTGAATTAATTAGTAGTGGGTTTTCTCAGTTGAGTAGTAGTGGTGTATCCCAGTTAATTAATACCTGGGTTGAGGGTGGTGAACTTAGTGCTGGGGTTGTTTTTCCTCTAAATATTGAATCTCCTTATAGAATTCCTCGTCTTGACAATATAGATGCTGAGGAAGACTACCATAGTGGGTTTGAGATTGGTAAGGAGAGTGATTGTGGCAGTTTGTCTTTTTCTGAGAGTGAAAGTAAATCAGAAGATGGAGGGTTTGAAACGTGGGATTGGGATAGAAATGAAGAAGAAGAAGAAGAAGAGGCAGTAGATAACAATTGGGAGCAAACTGGGAACAATGGGGAATAAAATGCCAGGGAGTTGCCAGAGTTTAAGGACTTTGTGGATGACACAGATGATGTATTTAGAGAGGTAGATAATGATGGTGAGAATAAAGATGTGCCAGATGGTGAAAAAGCTTATGAAATACTTGATAAGGTGGAGTGGCCTACAATGTCAGCATGTAGGACATTCTTAAAGAATTATGAAATTAATAACAAGTTCGAATTTAAGCAAAAAACCAACAACAACTATAGGATTGACTTAAGGTGTAAGAATATCACTTGTAAGTAGAGGGTTTATATAAGGAAGCTTCCTAATGAACACACTGCTAAGTTAAGAATTTATCAGAAAGAACATACATGCAAAAGTGATAAAAGTTATAAGAACATAAATGTTAATGCTAGGTGGGTTGCAAAAGAAATTGAGCCGTGGCTAAGAAATCATAAAGAATTCAAACCAAAAGATATTATTACGGAGATTAGGCATAAGTATGGTGTTAAACTCTCTTATCATTCTGCATACACTGCTATTATTATTGCTCATGAGAATATTTTTGGGAAGTATAATGAGGGGTATAAACTAGCACCAAAGTTGTGTAGGCAAATACTACTTACAAGTCCTAGTAGTATTGCTGAGTGGAGAAAGAGTTGTTTGGACTACAGGTTTGTTTGTTTGTGCATTGCCTTTAAGACTTCATTAGATGGGTTTGTGAATGGGTGTAGGCCATTAATTGGGCTTGATGATTGTTTTTTAAAGGGAAAATATGGGGGAGCTGTTCTTTTTGCTATTTCTATTGATGGGAACAATGGTTTGTTCCCTATTGCAATGAATATGGCAAGAAGGGAGGATAAGGAATTTTGGAGTACATTTCTTTCAATCTTGAAACCCCACCTCATGAAACACAAGAACACTGTGACATTTATTTCAGATAAATGCAAAGGATTGTTGGAATTTGTGAAAGAGCTCTTCCCTAAAAGTAGGGATAGGCATTATTTTAGACATTTGTATAAGAATTTCAAAGCTAAGCACAAGGTTGATCATTTAATGCACTAAA
The DNA here is from genome assembly GCA_021464415.1 of Lonicera japonica. Lineage (NCBI taxonomy): Eukaryota > Viridiplantae > Streptophyta > Magnoliopsida > Dipsacales > Caprifoliaceae > Lonicera > Lonicera japonica. Next base: position 10,377,060 of record CM038468.1, on the reverse strand, counting down.
ATTAGGGGGCTGCTAGAGCATATAAAGAGGAAGATCATGATAAATGGATGAAACAACTCTTGAAGGATAATGAGGTGGCACATAAGTTTCTAGTTGATGCAGATAAGTATAGTTGGGGAAGGGCATTCTTTGATACAACTACAAAGTGTGAGCACTTGACAAACAATTTCTCAGAGTCTTTCAATAATATGATCATTTGTTTGAGGGACCTTCCATTGGTGAGGCTTATTTAAAAGAATAAACTTATGATGATGTCATTGTTGTATAAAAGGATGTGTAAAGTAACTGAAAATATGGGTGATTCTATTCTGGCTCTAAGGGTTGAGATGTTGATTAAAAAGTACAAGAAGTAATGCAAGGATTACACTACCAATGGGTCAATAAATTGGATGCATGTTACAATAGATAAAGTTGGGGTGACTTAGACAGTAAACCTGCAGGCAAACACATATACCTATTGTGAATGGCAAGTGTCAAGAGTCCCTTGTGTGCATGTTATGGCTGTGATACTACCAAGGAGGGAAGCATGGGAGAAGTAAGTACATTACATTATTTTCACCATTTATAAACCGACTAAAAGCGCCTGGTAGGTAAGGCCCAAACATTTGATTATAAAATGCCTAGTAGGCAAGGCCAAAGAAGCTAACTACACAGATTGATGATTTGTTTGACCTAAGTACATCAATGTTGTATTCCCTTAAAGGAAACTGATTAATAAAGCTTGGTAAGCTAAATACACTACAAGCCTAGTAGGCTAATGTTAGTGTTACCGCTTGGTAGGCACTATTAAGGCTTGGTGAGCCAAATAAAATTATTTACTTTAAGTTAAATACATAAGCTAGGTTGGCTGATATGAGTATTATAGCCTGAAAAATTGTTAAGGCTTGGTAAGTTGACTAAAATTTCAGTTGTTAGACTTAATAGTTTTTAATTGTTTGTCCTAAATGGTCATATCTGGCAAGCTTGCAAATTGTCAAGGGTTATCAATTCGGCTTGATAAGTCAATTGGATAATATAATGTAATAAAAAGCAGATTGGATATAGCAAAAACTCCAATTTTCATTCAATTTGAGAAGTTCCAATACAAGAGCAAGGGCTTCAAGCCCCAAATGATTATAAAAAAATAGCATATTTCACTACTGTTGCTATCCTCCATCTTCGGTCACCTCATTTGTGAAGGCTAGGACTTCTGTCCCATCCTCAGTTTCAAGGGTGGCGTAGAAAACACTATTTGGGAAAGTTACCTTCAACCTTTGCGATTCGTGACCGATGGGGACCTGGGCTCTCTTCCGACCATATTCGAAGCCCACCTAGTAGATAATGTTCTTCACTTTTTGCATCCCAGCAGTGGCCAAGATGATGCTAGTGTTATAACCATTCTCGAAAATCTTTTCAAATTCGGCCACTCTTTGATCTACGAAGGCTTGCTTCTATTGTAAGGCCTGATCCCTATTTGCCCTAGCCTAGGCCTCCAAGTCCTTGGTCCTTTGCGATTCGGCTTGTAGGTCGGCGACTTGGGTCTTCAGTGCTTCTAAGTACTTCTCAGCTTTTTCCAGATCTTTGTTGGACCCGGTCAATTCATTTTCTTTTCCTTTAAGCTCTGTCTTGATCTTTCTCAAGGCATCCTTATACTTGTCAAGGCCGACCTCGTGTTTTTAGGCCTCAGAAGCTGCAAGAATGGCTTTCTCCCTTTCCCACCTCAATTCAACTGCCGACCTTATCTCAGCTCCTAATAACTTTTAGGCCCCCTAAAAGAAAAAAAATTAAGCTAAAGAGTTACAACAAATAATTCGAGAAAAAAATAAAATAAAGGCTTATCACTTACCACCACTAGAGTGTGGAAACCATTTACTCGCAAATCAGTAGAGGACTGACCCTTCATAATCTCATAATCTCTTAGGATCAATAAGGTACTAACCAACCCTATAGAAATATTTCTGTCTTTTATGGTGGAGTCATTCTTCGCCACTCGGCATCCTTCATTCAACACGTATGGTCAAGTAGTGTAGAACATAGATCCGTCCCCAACTTCATCAGGGACAGCGGTAACAAAAGTAGCAGAGCCCCCAACCTCATTCAAAAGAAGGCAATGGTGTTCCCCTACTCGGCAATGGGGGCAGTATCGATCTCTACATTAATTGACTCCACTGTGATGACTTGCGGAGAATATGGCAAAATTATATGAGTCATTTATAAGGAATTCGATGAAAAAACCCTTCGCCTTTTGTTTTGGCCAACAAAACTCCCAGCCGCTTTATCATAGAAATAATTGAACAAATTTCGGAGGAAGAAGACGAAGCTCTGTTCTTAGGAGGACAAAGATGAAAGGTAGAAGAAGGAAAAAAAATAGGGATTTAGGGTTTTTATACCCTCTTCTCTCTCTTTCTTCACAAACGATGTTGTTCACCTTGGGAACCCGCGCGTAATGATCACACCTCATTAATGAGGCACGACAGCTGCTCCCGCCAGAACTTCTAAATAAAAATTGGCCAATGGAAATATTACATGTGTTGAATCTCTAACCACAAGAAAAAAGCTCATTTTTGGGAGGTAAAGATTTGTATATGGATGGGAATAAAACTTCTGATAGACAAAGGCCGTGGTCGAAAAGAGATAGCATTACTGGAGGTACAAGCATCCGAGTTCATGAAATAGACATAACTCAAATGCTTGAGGGGCAATTGAGGGAGCCCAAAATAATGATTTGGTTTGGGCCTAGGGAATTAGGCAAAGCCCAGCAGAGAGAAAAGATGAAGCTTAGCGCTGAACAACTTTGGCCTTATAGCCGAGTATAGCAAAGATTGCCGAGTAGGGTATAATACTTTGCCGAGATGGGTGTTATAATCAATAATAAAAAGACAACTATAAAGTATAAAGTTATATTGTTATGGATAAGGTTAATCCATATGTAAAGTACTGGAGTAGAGTCCAAGTTTTGCTCTTTATAATCTTTTTGCTATTTACCTTACTAGAGCATTGTAACCTTAATTATATACATACAAGTAGAAAGGGAAGACTCATTAAAAAGAATCTAGTCCAGAATTTAAAGCAATAGGTAATAGAGAAAGAAAGAGCTGGTAGCTTCTATCTTCTTCAATCATTATTACCAAATTAATGCAAATATCATACACACAAAAGGAGGATGTACTGCAAAAAATATATGAAAATTCCTAGGGAAAACGTAACTATAAACAAAAATATGTTGTTATGTCTCTTATCATCTATTTTATATTGATTTTGCTAAGAACTCCTCATTATGAGTGGGCCCAAATTTTGGTCACCCACACCAATTAAAAATAAAAGACAAATTATCATTTATTCAAAAAATAAAAAATTCAAATTTAAAAAAGGTCAACTTAACAAAACCATCAAATCTAAACTGCAGAAATTTAAACATTAATACATTCAAACTTTTAAAAAATGATAAAACTTACCAAATCCATCTAAATCCAATCTATATAATGGAAGTAAAATACTCTCTTTTCATGAGAGTTTGCCATGTGTCAATAATAAATGAATTATATATATATATATATTTCTTATTTCTTCTCTTAAAACAATGTCTTTTCAAATTCTTCATGTGTCAATAATAATATATATTTCTTATGTTTTATAACTTTTCGCGTTCTTTCGCATAATTACACTTCTTATTTATTCTACCACATTTTTATTAGATGCCTTTACCTTTTGCATTTATTAAGGATTTTTTTTTTTAATCTCCTACTAAAACATTTCTAATTATAAAAAGATTATATATATATACATAATCCGTTTCTGGTATGGACTAGGCATTTTTATGACATTTTTCCATCATAAAAACATTAGGGGAGTGTTTTTTATGAGACAAAATCATCGTAAAAATGACCGGTCCATACGGACTAGTCTGCACCTGAAAATTTTCATGTAGATACATACATACATACATAAAATTACTTTATTTGAATCAAATTGCTAGAAATATGATTAAAAAATTGTCCAAAATATGAGTGATGTAAAAACAAATAGTTATTAGTTTCTCATGCGTTAACTTTATTGTTTTCTTCCATCTCTGAATTACACATAAAAACTTTTGTTAATGATAATTCCAATATTTCAAGAATAACTATGAATATTCTTATAACATAGTTATTTCAATTATTTATACACAATTAAAATTATTTCTTTTGACGTGACGCCGGCACATGTTATTCATCATTTATATATTTTAGAAATTGTAATATAAAATTTCACTTTTCTCTTTAGTCATTTTTATAGGTTTCGGATTCTTTTATTTATTTACTGTTCAAATCTCTACTCCTATGTATCATATGTACTTTTCTTTTACTATCAAGATAGGAAATTAGGTCTATCTATACTTTTATAAACTAAATTAGAACAAAATGACAATAGTTGATTGATTTGTCATCATAAATTATAAAAGAATTGAGTTAGGTCATATATTTAAAGTATTAATAAAATTAATCTATGTGTAATTTAAAAATATATAAATTATCTGCACATCGCGCAGACTACATACTTGTTTTTCTTAAAACACATATATTTGTGGGTGTGAAATTAAACTTCGCCACGTGTCAGGTGTAGTTTGACAATAATAATACCATTACTTTTGTATCTAAAATTGCGGAAGCCTTCCTTAAGAGTATCTCCAATCGTCTTGTATAAATTTTGTATAAATCCTACGTGTCAAAGTGAGATTTACACAAAAATAATAAAGAATTTATTTTGTACTCCAACAATCTGTTTTAAACTTTTGTATAAATATTAAACTACCAATTAAATACGCACAAGTGGAACTTATCATATATTTATTCCCCTTACTTTTCAAATTCATTTATTTTTAAATACAGGATGAGAAAATAGACGCGGAATTATTTAACGTAGTTGTGTAAATTGGGTTTGTATTTTACACAACTTTTTTATACAAATCCTAAGTGTCAAAGTTTTTTAAAACTGCTGGAGAACTTTTTTTTTTTACAAAATGTGTAAATTTTACATAAATCAAAATTATACACTACGATTAGAGATGCTCTAAGTAGCTTTTTTCCCTGCAAATTAGAATAGAGGGAATAATAAAAACTGATTTCAAAAAATACAAGTTTTTTGAAATTCAAAATTATGCGTTTAAGTGCTTCGAATTTAAGAAATAAAAATATCAATTGAACAAATCAATAAAATTTGAACTTACCAACTTTACTAAATCCACGAAAATCCAACATCAATATATCTACGAGGTGAATATAAAGACCCTCAGATATAGTGGCCCAATATATCAACGAATCTAAAAAATTTTAAAAAGTTATAATGAGATTAAGATATAATAGTATATAACTCATAATATATTTTTTTTCGCTAAGAATTATATCAATCATATTAACTAATCATATGCAAAAAAATAAAATGAGTATCAAGGCAAATAATTTGGTGAAATGCACAACACATATGCTTTGGATCTGTAGTATCCTTCTTGCAGGATCATGAGTTCACGTCATTATCCGATTAAGAAAATTCCTTAAAAAATTCTTTTTGCTGATTAAAAATTGCACAACAAAATCCATGGAAACTAATCCAAACAAAAAAAGAAAAAAAAACTGAAAATTTGGGGATCATATTACTTAGGTTGATTTTAAGGTTTTTATCAAAAATAATTTAAAATTTGATAAGTGGAATTAAACCCTAATCTAATCAAATTTTAGTACTATTGAAATTTTGGTGTTGTGTATTCTAGCAATTTGAATCAATCAAACAATCACATAAAAGCAATTCACAATACAAGAAATTTACGAGGTATCCCTATTTGCGTAGTACTAATCATCGGGACTAACTGACAGTACTTCACTATGATCAAAACGGAATTACGTTCAAGGGATTGACGAGACTGTTGCGTAAATTGTGAGGAAGCAATTTTGCGCTTCCTGCATTTCCGGCTTACCCGTCGCCTCCTTCTACAACTTGATCACAATCCTTTACCCCCCCCCCCCCCCCCCATGCGATCTCCCTTATCACGCGTTAGGCACTTTACTTACCCCGTCTCTAATCACAACCGAAGACACTCTAGCAGGATCGTGAACGTTTAGAACCCTAGTTTTTAAAATCAAAGAATAATAGAATCTCTTATGGCATATAAACAAAACGGTGTTTCAAAACTCTCAAAATTTGATTCTAACGTTTGTATATTTTTTGCCTCAAAAATCTCTCTAAAATCATATATTTTTTTTTACCCAAACCAATTGATATATTTATAGAAAAAATATAGAGTAAATTTTTTTTAAAAATAAATTAAAAATATTAAAAAATAAAAAATTGCGATAAAAATTTGTAACCCAAAAATAATACCAGATCGGTCCAAAAAAGAACATGAGGGATCGATCCAAGCTGAAGGTGTATCGATCCGAATTGTGAGGGCTGCGCACCTTAATTCAAATCTCCTCCACGTGGCATGGCTCGGAAAGTCGCTTTGGGTATGTTTAATGGGCTTGGCCCATTTTCAAAGGAAATAAAGAAAGGGCATGTGGGTTTACAAAAAAGAATTTCAAAGATTCCTTTTTCAAAACTTTTTATTATTATTATTTCAATAAAATATTTTATTTTATTTTATTTTTCTTTTTACTTTATTTTGTCATATTAAATTTGTTTGAATATTAATTCAACTCAAATTTCATATGCAACTTTATAAAACATGTTAGTCATATAAAAAATAAGTTTTTTTTCAATAATTTGCGTTGACTGAACTATTCGAATTTCGGCAAAAATCAGTAAAAATACTTAAAAATAGATTTGACTCAAAAGCTTTTTAAATTTATAATTTTAAACTCAACCACCAACTATATTTTGAATCAAACCATATGCTCAACTTATTTTTAAGTCCTGAATTATGTGCGGTACATCCGGTAAGTTTGGCGAACTTCCATTAATTGTCGCATTTTCAAATCTTCAATTCGACATAAATAATTACAACGAAAAAATATTTTTGACATCGAAATCAAGCCAACTAAAAATATAAATCTAATAATAACACTTCCAACTCTTCCCACTTCCTCAAACCCCCAAAATATTTTAAATCTTAGACACATCTGTACATTTATACGATTCAAAAACGATTACCCTTTATATAACCCTTACTATATAGACTTTGAAACAACGAGAAGGATCTTAGGAGACCAACTTTTTGATCGTTAAATGTTAACTAACTATTTTGAGAGAGTAAACGAATAGATTTTTTGATAAAAAATGTCCTTGGTTATTAGCATTATTTATATATTGTCCTTAATTATTATTTTCTATTTAAAATCCGCACTATTTCATTAATGACGAGAGGGAGGGAACTTTTTTGGGGAGAATTGCTTTGAATAAATTCGATAGCAAATCTATGCATATATAAATTGAAGGCACTAAATTCAATTATGACATTAATTTTTGGTGATCTTTTTCTATAATGATAACATGATTTAAACTCGTGACCTCTTAATTATTACGAATGAGTTTAACAACTGAACTGACTTTTCCTTTGTTTAGGCTTCAAAGGATTCTAAATTAACAATATTCATGGAGACATGCATACGCATCACATGTGCATTATATTTATTATTATTATTATTATAGAAAGAGAAGCGAAAGAGAACATAAATTAATGAGCATCACTCATAAACAACACAAGGAAATTAAAAAAGTTGAAAAAATAAAAAGGGCCCAAGAATGAACTCAAAAATATTCACATTTACATTTGCCTTTTGAGTTCACAGGCATAATAGCTGAAGGAAAGAGCTTACCGGATTTTTTTAGTTATTTCATAAAATATTTCTCAAATAAGTCATTTGCCACCTTTTTTTCAATTTAGATATACCCCTCAAAATAAAAAGAGAGAGAAAAAAAAAGGATAAACAAAATATACAAAAAGAGCTTGACTATATTAGCAGAGGTTAATTTAGTAAATAAACCTCGGCCTCCATCCAAGAATGTTGAGTTTATCAGAGATTTTACTGCATTCAACAATTACCCCTGCTGTAAAATAATGAGGAATGTATGTTGTACATTGCAGTAAATATACACATAAACTGAAAACTAGCGTAGGGATGCATTCTATGTGTACGTAAATAGGATAGTAACTGTTTAAAGTACAAACATATCTGGTCCAGTGGTAATTAAAAGTGTTTTCAATGTAAGGGTCATGAGTTCAAATCAATCCTATAGCATTATTTTGTACTAATTTAATACGCGAAAAACTCTTTCATCTCGCTTAATGTATAATACGGATAGATAATAGAATTGTTTTCTCACAAAGTAGACTTGGCTACTTAGTCATTTAAAATTCACATGTGCCTATCTCGCGACTTTTAACTTGGGAAAAAAATATAAAAAGAACCAGAAAAAACAAGAAATAAATCAAAAATCAAAATCGAAAAATCATCAATATAATTCCATGCTCCATGGAGTACTCTAACACTTCAAAATAATATTTACGGACATTTTTCTATAACATTTTGAGATGTTTTGGGATACTTTTGTGACTATTTGGAGTGTCAGAGTTTTTTTTTATGTTGAGTGAATGAGGGCGCTTTCAATCGGTTTTGACCATATTGACTAGCGGATCCGTCCAATTTGGAAGCCGAATTCAATGTCAAGAGAAGATGGAGCCTAACCTAAACTTAAGTCTGGTATTTGAACCTCCAAGTTTGAAGGCTTAATCTGAAGACCGAAACTTAAGTCTGGAATTTTATTTGTTATCTTAATATGGACAATTTTACCTGTTTTGTGCATTTGACTTTTGATCCTTTGCCTCTACAAGGGCTATTTTGCATTTCACAATCCATTATGAGGTTTTGTGCACATTATCCTAGTTCATTGAAAAGATCAAATTGATGCAAAACTGTTCTTATTTTTCAAACAATTATATATGTAACAAAAAAAAAAATTTGCATTGTTACCCAAACAATTTAAGCAATTTTTTATTATTAAATTTGTTTTAACAAATAACTTAATTTAAAAATGTAAATTTTACATTTGTAAAATTAGTAGGACATGTCTTTTTATTTTATAAAATGAAGGCATTTCGGTAAATTGACACTTCCATTCTTATTCGTGTTTGAATCAAACATAGACAACGTACGTAATTCAATGTTTCAGAAAAGAGGGTTGTATGAAAGACTATTATTATTGTATTTACGTTAAATATTACGGTTTCAATTTTTAATTCCCTTTATTTAATCACAACTCCGACACTAGGTACAACCACGGGTTCCTTATTGCAAAATATAATCACTTTCCCTAAATTTGGTATTTTTGTCGTCCATCGTTTATATTGAGTGATTTTATTTCACTATATCTTTTTAAATTGGGAAATATATCCACTAATTAAAATTGAATCAATAATATTTTTTTATAGAAATAAAATCACCATTTTTATTTTCCGTTGCATCTATTACATATGGATAGCTTTTTGACTTTTTGCCCATTCCACTTTTTTCACCAAACAGCGTGGGCTTTTGCATTGTATATTGATGGGGCCTCGGCTTTTAATATTCTGAAGTCCTATTGACAAATACTACTCCCCTCTTTTTTCAAATTAAAATTTTGTTTTGACATTTTTTTCTTTTCTAAAAATTAATGATTAAACAAAAAACTTATTTATAATATTAAAATTTAATATATTAAAAAAACAGAACTCTCCATATGGAAAAAAGAAATAAATTATATTATATGAAACAACACTCCGAGAAATCCCACAACTTTACTGATTGTTTGCTTGCGTAATTTTTACGGAATCATTTTTTTACTAGCAATGCAATTCCTGAAAATTTAGGCTCTGTTTGGTTGTTAGAAAAGTTAAGTAAGAAAGTTATTCTCGAAAAAAAGTGAAGTGAAGGAAAACAAAATTGACTTTCATATATGCATTTGGTTGACAATGTAATAATAAGACAATGCAATAATAAAGTGAAATAAGAACTAAAAATAAAAAAAAATATAATTATGATTTTATTATAGTTCAAAACAATCACTAACATATTAAAATAAGTAAATAAAATATTAAGAATGTGATAGTACTATTAGCTAACATTTAGATCTAAATTACAATACATATAAACACATAAAGTGATAAAACTAAATTTTTAACAGAAGTTTAAAAGTTTTATAAGCGATTTTTAAATTAATAATTTAACTAATTATTTTATAAATATTAACTATATTTTATATATAACTAAACTACCTAAACTTTTCTCATGACTTTCCCTCAATGTCCTATGATTTTTGCAGGATGGTTTTGGCAGGAAAAGTTTTTCCATGGGAAAGTTATAGGAAAATTAGGATACATTTTCTTGCAAACCAAAAACACCAAAAATTCTAAAAAAATTAAATTCCTTGTACTTTTCCTTCTTTCCCGTCATCCAAACGCACTCTCAAGGTCCAAGTCAAATTTGTAAAACAGTGCCCCCTTATGTATACCATAGGTGTATAAAAGTAATTGAGTTGTGCATATCAAAAGCACAACTAAAAGATATGAATTGCAATCACAATCATTCGTACATATTAACTCCATTTTTATTAATTTTCGTGAAACGTTTAGTTTTTCATTGATCACAATTTTTAGAGCAGTAGTAGACTATAAAAAATATAAGGGTCTTTTTTGAGAACAAATTGGGCCCTTATTATATTAAAATTAGGGCCAGAAACTGAGGGCCCAATGTAACTGGCTTACTCGCCTGCCCCATCTGCAACTTAGCTTAAACCTATTTTTCTTTCGCATCCGAAAGTGAGTGTGAAAATAACTCGTGACAAAATAATACACAAAAATATATATATATATATACAAAAAAAAATAATAATAATACACCCAGGGTATTTTTCCAAATGGTAAAAAGAGTTGAAAGTTATGAGTTTGAAGCCTCCACTTCCCTTAAGGCTCAAACACCTGGGTGTATCCAACATCATTACGCAATAACACGTATCAACAAAAAAATTGCCTAAGTTCAAGGCAAGGAACCCCGATTCCCTTCCCCTTCTCCCATTGTCAAGCACCATGTTAGTATGCGTACCGCTTGTATAAAAAAATTTGAAAAAAACAGATGCTGCTTTTTGCAAATATTATATAAATTTAATGGGATCACTCTGAAACAACATAAGGAAATTAAAATGTTGAAAAATAAAAGGGCCTAATAATGAACTCGAAATATTCACATTTACATTTGCCTTTAGAGTTCACATGCATAGGTTAAGGAAAGAGCTTACCGGAATTTTTTACTTTCATAAAATATTTCTCAAATAAGTCATTTGCCACCTTTTTTTAAAAATTTTAACATTAGAGACACCCCTCAGAAGAAAAAGAAAAGAAAAAGGATAAACAAAATATACAAAAAGAGCTTGACTATACCAGCAGAGGTTAATTTAGTAAATAAACCTCTGCCTCCATCCAAGAATCTTGGGAGTTTATCAGTGATTTAACTGCATTAATCAACAATTACCCCTGCAGAAAAATAATGAAGAATGTAAGTTACATATTGCATTTTTTATATCTATTATATTAAAAAAAATAGACCAAAAAAAAAAAAATTACGGTCATAAAATTGAGTACAATGATAATTATCGAAATTCGACACTTGAGTCTGTTTTTAACACACAAATTAGACTTAGTTACGTTGTCATTTAAAATCCATTAAAAATTATCGGACATGTGCCTATCCCGCGAGTTTTAAGTTGTGAAAAAAGATTAAACAAAACAGAAATACGAGAAAAAGAAAAAAGAAAAATCAAAACATTGTCGTCTTCATCAATATAATTCCACTTAAATAATAAAGGTCGTGACTGTTGGCACTCTATGGAGTACTCTAGCGCTCTAAAATAACATTTGCGCTCTAAAATAACATTTACGGACAAACACTTTTCTATAACATTTCGAGATGTTTGGGGATACTTTTGTGATTATTTTGAGTGCCACAGTGCACTGCTGCCATTTTTCTTGTTGAATCGGTTTTGACCACATTGACTAACGGATCCACCCAATTTGGGGGCCGAATTCAATGTCAAGAGAAGATGGATCCAAGCCGCAAATAACCCCAACAAAATATGTTTATATAGAATACATGCGATGGAACTAACCTACTTGGTGAAACGACATTGGAAATTATCAACAATATAGAAAAATCAAGTCATATGGGTATTTTTTTATTCTTATTTTTCAATTTTATGCTACCCCTCACTCTCTAAGTTAAGGAATCTTCTTTGAGAACCTCACTAATCCAAACACATAATAACATTACAATTTCTGTTTCTTATCCAAAATAGATAAATAGCAGAAAGCGAGCTTTAGGACTAAAAAACCTATTGAACAATTTGAACCTCCAAGTTCGAAGGCTTAATCTGAAGACTGAAACTTAAGTCTGGAATTTTATTTGTTATCTTAATTTGAACAATTTTACCCCTTTTTGCGCATTTGACTTTCGCTCCTTTGGTTCTACAAGGGCTATTTTGCATTTCACAATCCATTAAGAGGTTTTGTGCACATTATCTCATGTACCTCTTAACCGGTTTAGATGATTTTTACCATTAAAACTCTACTTTTTGTTCCAAACAAACAACATTGATGACCGGGAAATCATTTAGGCCGACCTTTTATGTGCTTCAGAGTTCATTAAAGCAGTTCATTAAAGCTTGAAAACGAGAGAGAGAGAGAGAGAGAGAGAGAGAGAGAGAGAGAGATGGACCAACCTGCCTCCTCCTTCGGCTTTGCATAAGGTACCATGAACGGGCCATCGCATAGCACGGCAAAAGAAAACCCGCTAGCTGAAGAATGGATATCTGGAGCTGAAAATCACCCAAGTTTATTCACGTTGAGTTTTCACATAAACTAATGGCAGATAGATAAATGCCCCTCTCACAAACACAAAAAAAGTAAACAAAAGATGAGTGTTCGAGTAGTAGTTTATGTTGCCCCCAATGTCTACGGTTCAAACCCGGTCGAAATCCATCAATGTAATTATTTAACTTTAATTTAATAAGCTTGGACTTACATTGAGGAATGATGAAGCCTCCTGCACCATACCAAAGTCTCTTGTGACCATTAAAGCTTGGCGTAAAAGCAATATTAGCATCAGCTGCACACATTAGCAAAAGCCCATATCATTTTCAATGCTAAGGATGCAAAAATTAATCGGTGTTATCGAAATTTTGAAAAGGTTTTGGCTATATAGCTTACAATGATAACCACAGAGCGGAAACAGGCTACGGTGCCGCTATTTGCAGCAGCATACTCTTCATATTCCGACTGCAGAAATTCGCTCTCAGCAGCAGCAAATGCCAGAAAATGAGGATCACGAAGATTGATGTGTGGGCCCCACGCTTGCCTGAAGCAAATGAGTAATATGAGGGATAAACATAATTACGGATCTTCATGAGTTTTATCATGAGAATTCAGAAATGTACCCAAACAGAATCAACTGCATAATCGTAAGCACAATAGTTTCTTAATAAATTTCAAATACACTGTTGTTGTATTACATATATAGATTCCAATTAGTAATAATCGATTTTTCTTGAGAATAAATTTGGTGGAAAAACTACAAAGATGAATAGCAATTTTGTATTGAATTTTTCATTACAACCATTTTCAGCAAACTATAAAGACGAGCAGACCATGCCTAGAGCCCAGTACTTGAAATCACATGGGTGATGGGTGAAGCTATTGATGCTCAAGTATATTACTCCGTCCCAAACTATGAATCCATTTTGGCTTCCATACTTTTTTAAGGAACTAATTTCAATCTAATCAATGGATCAGAACAAAACTTGTTTAGGTTGCGTTTGGTTCACTAGGAACTCAACGCAATATGTTTTCAGTGTGAAGTCTTTCATACAAATGAAATGTTTCTTGGTGAGAGAGTGAGAGAGAGAGAGAGAGAGATCTTAAATTAGATTAAAAAAAACACAAATGGAAAATTGATTAGAAGCACTTCAAGAAAACGAGTTATAAATGTGATGAAGTCTAGCAATTTACCTTATATCGATTGCCATAACGTCAGGATTGGTTCTTGCAGGAGGAAGGGTATAATTTGGTGAATAAACCTAGTAAAATGAGGATCACATTCATCATCATCCAAATTACATACATACGTACATGTATACAAATATTAAAGAATAAAATAAAATAAGACAATGTAGTTAAGTTACAAAAGTCCAACCTGGTTGCAAATTTCACAGGTGATGTCGCCCTTTTTGTTGCACCACCTCTGAATGCACTTCCTATGCGCAAACTATGTGACAGAAACAAACGAACACACAAAACAAAGGAGAGAATTAATTAAAGTTCACAACCCTCAACACTAGCAAAATGTTTCAAGAAAATGTCCACACTTTTCTCAAGGCAAAGTAGCAAAGCCCAAAAAATGAATAGAACAAGAACACACATAAATATTAAAAGAAACCCAATTTGAACAACCACAATATTAAATCGTAGTCTAAACCCACAAATTTTTCGGACCATATTTGGTGTTTAAGTGACCCAAGGCATCCAAATCCCCCAACTAAAGAATCACTGAAAATGTGTATTTTCATCATCTTTTTCCAGTTGCAAAATGTGATTAACAGGATGTCGGTAAAGCGATTTTTTATTTTTTTTCTAACACCTAATAGTTGCCCTTGAAATCATTTTAACCACTAATGATTTGTCTTAGCTGTTACGAGTGGACCAATAGTAAACGATTTTAGTGGAATACCTTTCTATAAAGTGGTTTCCATTATGTTATAACATTATTATCAATTGCCACAATAACCACATCTGGAAGCAGTGCACATTGGTAGCTATTGTTTTAAGAGAACTTTATACCTAAAAAACACTTTCCAAACTTATTACAATCAAGAGCGTGTCGGTTGTCCCACTGGTAAAGGACTCCACCTAAACTTAGAGGTCACAGTTTTGAATCTCTCTAGTTACAAAGTGCAGCAGTAATCCCCTACCCTGTTGTAATCATGTTGGTTTGCTAAAAAAACTCACAATACTCAAAGAATGAGTATATTGCCAAAGCTGTATTCTCTTTGCCAGAGTATAGTAGTGTTTTGAAAAATTATACTGTATGCTTCCAACATTGTACATTGCTCGGACAATAAAGATAATTGCTTTGGCAATAGTACCACTCTACACAAATGCAACTGAAAATAATAGAAGAAATCCCAAAACCCATTTCACCAAACATGAAACAATTAAACACCAATTATCAAAAAATAAAATAAAAATACAGAATATGAAAACCCATCTTTATTTTAATTTAAACATAAAAAAAATGAGCTGTATAATGTTAAAGACCTTCACCCCTTAAAAAGGGGACTTTCTTGAAGAACTTTTCAATGATAGCTCTCCCCATATTCAAAAGACCTCAACAAAGTGAGAATATACTATCAATAAAGACCCATATAAATTTTCAAAAACTTAAATTACCCAACAAAAGAATCAGTCAAAATTCTACTCAAATAAAGCAAATTTTCATGTATAGGAAAAAAATCAAATTAAAAGAGCGTGAAAAAAGGAAACCCACAAAAAGGAATCAATAAATGCACAAACCCACAAATACCCAATTGCAAAAACCCCCAAAATAAACCATAGAGAGAGAAAGAGAGCTAAGAGTTGATCAGCCAACTTTAGAAATTGCTTCCGGCTTTTTTTGGTTAAACAACAAACTTTGCCAGTAAATTTTACCCACTATTTTTACCGAGTGCACTAAAGGAGTCTACTCTTGTTGTATATCGTAAATGTATGACTCATATAATACACCCAATAAGAATAAGCAACAAGATTTATAAGTAAGTAAAGCATCGCTCTTTTTAACAAAATTTAATAGAATTGATTAGATTCAACTAAATTTTATTGAAAAATTCAACTAAATTTATAAATAAGTATAGCATTGCACTTTTTAATAAAATTTAGTAGAATTGAGTAGATTCAACTAAATTTTATCAAAAAATTCAACCAAAAAGTGGTCAAATTAAAACTGATATACTTAGAACAAAAAAAATCAAGTCAAGGGGGTGTCAAAATACATCAGACTCAAAATACAAAAAAAGAGATTTCCAAAAAATACAATTACATAAGTACTAAAAGAAGTGAAAATTAAGAAAAAGTGAAAGAAATCAATACCTTGAGAGTGCCATTACAAGCACAAGGAGACTCCATATCCTCCTCTTCATCTTCTTCTTGACAAATCCTACACTCTCTAATCTTCTTTGAACAACAACCCTCATCTTCACCTCCTCCATCACTCTTATTATTACTACTACTATTTTTATTATTATTATCATCATCATGGTTATTACATTCATTTTCAGTGAGCATTACTTCTTCACCTCTTCTCAAATTCAACACCCTATTGTTATTATTACTCTCTCTTTCATCAACAACAACTGAATCAAAGCAAGCTGATGCTATTATCCGATCCACACACACCATGAAGTCATCCACCATTTTTTGTTTTGATTTTCTCTCTCTAACTGTTTTGATTTTTCTCTCTCTAGAAAGAAAGAAAATGGGGGGAGTAGTAATAATCACACACGAGAGAGAGAGAGAGAAGTGGGCTATTTGTTTGTTTTTAAAAAAGTGGGGGAGGTGGGTGGTGTGGTGGCGGAATTTACGAAATGGTCCTGTCTTTATTTGGAGAAATGAAAATGCCCCTGGGTTTTTGTATTATTTACATGTTTACCCTAAAATACAAATACCTCGGTAACTGCCAAAGTAGTACGTGATACTCGGGGGAGGAAAATCCCGCCAGAGGCATGATGTTAATAAAATAGATTATTTTGTCTTATTGATAAAATAATTATATTTATTATTAAAATTTAGAATGATATACAATTAAAAATATATGATTTTTTAAAATAATAATATAATTTCATAAAAAATTAATTACTTTGTTAATTTGAATATTCAATTTATAAAAGAAATATTTTCAAAATTTCATTTTCCAAAATTGTTTTGAGAAAGAATTATTGATATAATTCTCCAACCGCAGTAGTATGGATAGTAACATAGAATATGAAATAGACAGAGCAAAAAAAAAATAAAAAAACTATAGGATATAGACACAACATAAATATGATATATAATTATATGTGTGTGTATCTTTTTTTTTACCAAAAGATGATACCTTTTTTTAGCCCAAAAGAAAAACTCCCTAAATTTTATTAATATTCAAATTATATATATATATATATATTATGTTGAAATCCGTACTAAATACACTAGCAGTTATTCAAAACAACATCTTAAATTTTAAATACACAATTTTTTATTTCTTTATATATTTTTGAAATTCAAAAACTATCCGTTTAAAAAGTAGGAAAGATAGTGTTTTAAGGGAGATATTTTTGTAAAAGAATGAGAAAACGGCGAAAATAAATTACACAAATTGATCTAAACTATTGGTTTTGTCTGAGAGCAATTTTTAATCACACAATTTTTTATAAGATACAGATTTTTTAAGATTCAAATATCCTGTAACCCTTATATATATATATTGAAAAATGAACTAACAATTCTGTGCAACAAATAGTTATATATACAGATAATCAACTAATAAACCTACTTAATACTGAATGTACAAAACAAATTCAAATTTCAAAGAGTTGCTAGGCTGGAATGCATAATATTTTCTAGGGATATGGTCGATCTGAATAAAGTTGGAGACCGAGGATAAATAATTCTCATATTAATTCATAATAATTTTTAGTTTTAACTTTTTCAAATTTTAAAATTTGATCAAATTAAATAATTATAAAAAGAATTACAAAAAATGCCCGGTCTTCTATCCTACCAAAAAGTTATCTACGATAGTTCACATGAATTTCGAAAATGTGAATTTGCATCCCCTTCATTACTCTATCATTTAATTTTATTAAACAGAGTTTAGTTTGACATCTAAATGAATGATTTTTTTCATGAAACTTTATTAAAATCATCTCTAATTATAAAAATCATCTCCACAAAATTTTATCAAAAAAAATTCAAACCAGAAAAAAAGTGTAGTAAAAATTTAATAAATACATTCATTTTTTACCATTAAAATTTTAAATAATCATATCACATATTTTTAGGTAATTAGCTAAAATGACTCCTGAAATTTAACACAATTTTCTCGCTTGTCTTTAAATTTAATTTTTAGTTGAAACATCCTTAAAATTTCTAATTTATCCCTTACTCGTCCAAAATTAGATTTTCCGTTAAAAACTTTGACGGAAAATACACGTGATTGGACGAGCGAGAGATAAATTTCAAACTTCAGGAGTTATTCTCATTCTCAGAGGTTTTCCGTCCAAATTTTTAATGGGGTATCCAATTTTAGATGAGCAAGTGATAAATTAAAAAATTTAAAGATATTTTAACCAAAAATTAAACTTTAAAGATAAGCGAGAAAATTGTGTCAAATTTCAAAAGTCATTTTTACTAATTACCTCCAATTTTTAATTTAAATTTTATAATAAAATTTTAAAGAAATAAGCTATCAATTATAACAATTATTTTCACAAAGTTTCCTAAGAAAAAAGCGTCACGAAAATGTGTCTAATCCAGCAACACGTGTCCAAGTGTCGAACACCCAGCCATGAGACACCTAAAGGAGTACCTACTTCGCAGTCCCGCGCTCTGCAAATTAAATCGCAGATTTATAAATATATATGCATTTTATATTTTTTTCTTTAGTAAATATCATTAATGGTCACTGGACTATTGGCAAATTTTACCAATAATTACTGAACTTAATTTTGTTACACTTTGACCATTGAACTTTTAAAACGTACTACCATTGGCCACTCCGTTAAATCTCACCGTTAATTTTTGACAGAATCAATATCATGTGATTTTCATGTGCATAGAAGGGGCATTTAAGTTTTTTTTCATTTTCTTTTTCTTTTTTCCTTTTCTTTTCTTTTCTTTTCTTTCTTCTTCTTCTTCTTCCCCTTTCTCCTCCTCTTCTCAAACGAATTTCTTCTTCTTCGAAACCCACTAAATTCAATTCAATTCAATTCAGCAAAAAAAAACAGACCTCTTGATTTTACACACCAAATTAATTCAATTCAGCTAAAAAAAACCCACCAAATTAATTCAATTCAGCAAAAAAAAAAGAAGAAGAAAAAAGACATTGAAAAGGGAGAAACAGTGTCTTGCACCCAGTGGCGGAGCCAGGAATAATTTTCAGGGGGGGCCAAAAAAAAATTAAACCAAATCAAACTCAATAATTATGTTTACAGACCAATTTTTACTAAAATACTTCTCCATTCTGTTTCAATATTTCGGAAAGGTTAGAAATGATATACTAAAATTAATTATATATTTTGAAATATCTTTTGATATATAATCTAAAAAAAATAGAAATTGTATTTCAGAAAAAAAAAAAAAAAAGAAGGTAGTAAAAAACATCTGCCTGAATGAGAAATGGGAGAAAATGAAAACTTAATATATTACAAACTTAAACCCTGAACTTATAATGCTAATTGCACAGAGACCCCCGCGCAACACACTGCCTGTTTGACAGATATTACATTCCCTGTCCTTAAACTTCTCGAATAATCACACAATAGACCATTAACTTTCTCTTCCCACGCATAGACCCCTATACTCTCTGAAAATTTCTAAAAAGTCCAGGTAGGGCCATGGCCCCACCTGGACCCCATGTGGCTCCGCCCCTGCTTGCACCTCCCTCTTCATCAAAAGAAATTGCAGAAAAGGGGACCCTTCCTCCCCCCACCTAAAGCGCTCACAACCCCCCCCCCCCCCCCTCATCAGAGAAGAGATCAGAAGAAGAAGAAGAAGAAGAAAAAGAAAAAGAAAAAGAAAAAAGAAAAGAAAAGGGAAAAAAGTGCAAAATGACTTAAATGCCCTTCGTATATCATGTAACAAGCACATGTCATGATTTCCGCCAAAAACTAACGGTGAGATTTAACGGAGTGGCCAATGGTAGTACGTTTTAAAAGTTCAATGGTCAAAGTGTAACAAAATTAAGTTCAGTGACTATTGGTAGAATTTGCCAATAGTTCAGTGGCCATTGATGGTATTTACTCTTTTTTCTTAAATTAGATGCATCGCAACATTTAATAAAGGTGTGTTTGATTGTAAATATGAAATTTGTATGGAAAGAAAATAACTTACAGGCAATTGAATTGTTTAGAATTGAGTTGCATGAAAAATGTAGTGTAGTGTGTTTGATTGCCTTAATTTTCTACCCGAAAAATATTGGTTGTATGATGACATTTTTAATGTAGAAAAAATTATTGATATTTTTTTTTACATAATTATATAGTCATGATGGATCTTGTTTAATTGATTTTGATTAGTATATTTTAAATATTAAATTTTTATATTATTTTAAATTTTATATTTTAAATTATGACATTTTTAATGTAGAAAATGATAAAAACCTTATCTCGTGAACCGTGTCCAAGCATGGAAAACAAGAAGGCACCCCTCCCCCAAAGAAAACATTTTTCTCAATTGCCTAAAAAATGCACATGTGTGAGCTAAAAGTTGGAATTGAATTGCCCGAAAAAAATACCCAATCAAATACTTTAAGTTGTCAAATCAAGTGAAAAATGTTCATTTATCATGGAAAAAATTGCCGATCAAACACACTCTAATATTTTTTCTATTTGCGTTGAGGTATGAATATGGTGATGTTTGGTTGAGATTTTAAAATCAAAATTTTAAATTTTTTATCAAAAAGTTAACTTTACTTTGAACTTCTCAAAATTCACTTCACTTTACTTTCTCTCTCATAAAAATTTTAAAACACTACAACTTTAAATTCAAAAATCGGAGTTAGATAAAAAAAATATATATTTGAAACATACTCATCGAAATCTATAAAATAAGATCCTTTCACGAGAAGAGAAAATGTTTAAACATTTAACAAAAAAAGAAGGGCCAAGAGATAGAAAAACTTCTAAAAAATTTAAAATAATATAAAACTATGGCCCAAAACAATAATTTAAGCCCAAAGACCAAATCGACAAAACCCGATCGCCCAAATTGACCTCGATTGGTTTAAGGCAGTTTGAGGTTCCGGTTGAATTTAAGCGTAAAACTGAATGGTCGATTCAGTCTCTATTGTTAATTGTCAATGTGATTGAGTTGTGCATTTATTTAATTTTATTTTTGTTGCAAATTTTCTTTTTAGTATATGGATCAACTTTTTAGTGACGAAAGTTTGCTGCAAAAATATTGAAAAATATTTATAACAAGTATTTGTTGTTAAAATTAAGTCGGTATTTACAAGGAGAGTTTGTAAGTAATAGAGCATTTATACAAAAAGATCCCAAAAAAGAAGTTCGCCTAAGATAAAACTCACGGCGGCCCTGCTAATTTATAATATATATATATATATATGTCTTTTTGAGGCCTTCCCAACTACTCTTACTCAATTGGAGCAACTTTTAGACTAACACACAATGTAAACAATTTTTGTTTGGGAGGGGGTCAGTTTAAATTTAAATTAACGGTTTAAATTAATTTATTACTTTATTTTTGTGGTTTAAATTGAAATATTAAATTTACCCTTTATGAAGAATTTCTTTCTCGGGCCTAGGCAAAAAAAAAAATTAAGGACCATCTTTTATTTTTATTTTAATTTAATTAAATATGAAGTTTAGTAATATATAATTCATATACACTATTTTATACATGCATAAAACATTTTTTTTTAAGAAATATACACACAAAAGATTAAAGAGGAATATTTATGGTGCTTTTAACCTGCTCCATTTTGAGGTCCTAGGCCAAAAGGTTGGACATGCACTATTTGCTGTGTGAATCCAAAATTCCTTTCTGGTAAAGGGGGGGAAAAAGCATAGAATCACATTACATTGTACTAAGTCTTGATCACATTACTTCTTTAATTTGTAAAAACCTTATTCACATCGTAGTAGTAGTAGTTAATTGTCATGGTGAGTCATCCTCCAACTCAATAATCCTCTGTCGGTTGGCCGATCTACTAGGTCAAACTGAATATTTTACCATGTCAGCCTTACCAAATTAGAGTGAGATTAATGGAGGTCAGCCAAGGAGACTAGTGGGGGTCTCTCCTTGGCGTTCCATGCGTTCGACTAGTACCAATTTGATATAAGATGTAGACACGACAATGCAAAATATTGTGACCCATGAATGCTAGACCTGGCCCAAAGTTCACTTATAAATTTTAACCTATCACACACGTGCTTGCACAAATATATGTATATATATTTGGATTTGGATTTGTCTTAAATTAGATGTTTAATTATTATTTTTCCAGAAAATATCAATGTACTATATGAATCCACGATGCTAAATAAATTTAAAATTAATCTATAAATGTTATACATTCTCCTTTTATACTACCGTTTTGCACACATCTTGGTTCAACCCGCACAATTTTACTTTTAATCTCAAGACATCTCTTAAAGACTTGTAAAAACATATATATAATCTATCCGCATTTCACCCAGATAATATGGAATGAACACCTACCTACAACTTGCCGATACTTACCGTAACCACAAGTCCACAACAAGTATGTATAGTAGTTTGGCCCACATAAAGAAAGTGAAATCTAATTGTAATTTTAATTTGAGACAAGAAGAAAGGTATTGAATCTGAGTATTTTTAATCCCAATCAAATGTATTTGTACTAGGAGACGAAACAATATCTGTTTGTACTTGGAGACGAAACAACAAATGTGAAAGTGAAAAGGGAGAAAATGACACACTGTTTATAGCTCAAGGAGGACATTAGAATGCTACGTCTAGTTGTTGGATTTAACGAATTTGTACGTAAAAGAGAATTTGTGATATTTATAGAGTTTTCAAATGCATATATATACACGATGATTTTATTTCTTACTCTCAATAATACATACTTCTTCTCTTACTTCTTATTTGGTTCTTCGGTATCAAATAATGTTTATTATTCAATTTTTGAAGATTTAGTATAAGTTTAATAATGTCTTACTCAGCTCTCAAGTATCGAATAATAATCTTATACGCTATTCTCGAGAACCAAATAACATGCACTTATTCAATATTTAAGGACCGAATGAGGAGTGAGATTATGTAAAACCAAACATTACTGAAGGTGAAAATATAATCATATTTCTCTAATCCTAAATTATTATTTATTTAAAATAAACTATGCACATAAAAATAGAAAAAACAAACACAGACATTGCTTAAGTTTTAATTTTTAGTTAATTAGTTTCATTGGAGTAAGAAATAATCTTTTTGAATAAAGTTTGTAAGATAAACAAGTAAAACTTAAAACAAGTCTGACTTAGAGTTTATTGTTATTCTTCAAATGTTAAGAATTCAAATTTTCAGTTCTTTATTTTGCCACTGATCTACCTACCATAGATCTCTTCTTTCTTTTCCTTTCTTTTTTGAAAAAAAGAAAAAGAAAAGTAAAGCTTAAAACTGAAGTTAAAACAAAATAATTAATGATATATGAAATTCACCAACTGACTTTATTCATAAAAAGGGAAAATGGAAACTCATGACTCATAATTGAATCTCTATTATTAGATTTAGCATTTGATATTGAACACCAAACCTAAAGGGCAGGTTATATTCAACCCAACCTACCCACAAGACTGAATTGTGTAATCTATGTTGAAGGGCAATTTAGTCATTTACCAAAACTATAAAAATAAACACTGGCATTCCCAAAGCAGTGGCATTCTTGTAAATATGGAAAGTTGGTGGGGGTGACTTAGCATTTGATGATTTCAAACTAGGGTTTAAAGGAGGGGCAAAGAAGGAATATAAAAATTTGTAATGGCAACTTGCAGAAGCAGATAAATAGAGGGTCAGGTCAGGTGGGCTATAAAGAAAGTGGGTTTGTTTTGATTTTGTCAACTCCCTACTGTGTGATTGTGTGAGAGAGAAAAAGAGGAAAGGATAAGATATTTGGGATGATATATGTCTATGTTGTATTTGATTTTGTATCAGAATATTTTATTGTCAAAATAATTTATATTTTTGTAAGATTATAGTATTTTTTTAATAAGGGGTAAAAATATTGGCACCAAAAAAATATATGATATGGAGTAATATTTTTACTTTTCACTCGTTGCTTCATAATTGAGATTGTGAATGTCTAAGTATAAATTTGATAATACTTTATTCAGTTGTTAAATATCGAGCATATAAGCTTATATTCGGCCTTCAATAACTGAGTAACAGACATCTTACTCAATTACAAATGATCAAATAAAAATATGAGTGTTATCAAATATTTTTAAAAATGCTAATATCTTAACTTTTTAACAAATTATTTGTATTGTTTTAATATATTAATTGAGTCGATAAAGAAATGAATATTTTATTTGTCTATGTTCAAATTTTGGTGTTAGTAGTTCTTCTAGATGGATGATTGTGCCATGCAGCCATGGTCTGGGATAGCTTGAAACATTACAAGTGACATGCCCCGGGCCTACACTGAGGTAGTGTCCCACCACTTTAATTTTATTGGATAAAAAAAAAATTGATAATAAAAGCACTCTTAAATTATAGTATAAACACCGCATGTTTGTAATGAGCATTTTAAAAGAGTATTTTAATATTTTAAAGTCTCCTCAATATATTAAAAATGTTTTAAAAAATGCATGTACAATATCATTAAATATAATTTTAGAGCATTAATATTAATGCAGTGTTAATAATATTATCCTATTTTATAGCAATTTTTAAGATACATAATTTTTAAATATATGTTGAAGACATAGTACTATCTCACTTTTGTATTAGTCAAATTACAACTCATACATATTCTACCAATAGAAGTACACTTATTTTAATAACATACCACTGTATTTCTTTCTTTCTTTCTTTCTTTTTTTCCCGAAAGTTACCTTACTATTCAGAATAATTTTTGCATATTTCGATTAATTCTTACACGTTGTGCGTAGTTACTATTAGCCAAATATTATATTAATAATTTCAAAAATCGATCTTGACAGTACTAAGTTAGCTTTAAAAATAAGTCAATTTTAAAATTATTTCAATAACAATTTTATATCAACGAGACAAAGACTTGACATTCGACAAATGCATCTACCAATAGAAGTACACTTTATTTTAATGGGAGGGAGTTTATAATGATGACAGAGAAAATTATTGAGAATAATTTTGGAGAGTGGAGGGGGAAGAGAATAATTGTACAAGGATAGAAGGGACAAGTTGGATAAGGAAGAAAAATAATGTCTACTCAACTGTCTATGTAGACAAAAAAAAAACAAAAACTGTCTATGATAATATTATATATAATTAATAATGTTTAGCTGATATTCCAAAAAAAAAAAAAAACTTTTTTTTTACATATATTATATATAATATACATAGTTATTATAATTGGCTGAGATGTTCCTCATTTTTATAAATGTTCTAATCTTAGAAGGTGTTATTAAATTAAATTGTATTTGATTAGTTTCCATTTAATAAAGCTCACGGGCTTCTCAATTTGATAAGAGAAGTCAACCAGCCTAATGATCTATTTTGAATTAATTATTAATGATTATATATTTTATAGTAATATTCCAAAAATCAAATTATTTACATATTGTTTACGCATTGATAATTGATTGTGATGATTCTTATTTTACTAAAATGAATCATAAAAAGTGACACTTAGTTTTAAAGCTATATAATTAATTGCCTTGCAATTATTAATTAATTCAGGGTGAAGGTGATATTTTGTACTTCAATTAAATTACCAAAATACTCCCATATGCACGCTAAGAAAATAAAGAATATCTAATTATAGGAGATGAACCTATGACATTACGCATAATCTATACTATTAACTAAAGCGTGAAGGAGGTATTCGATGATTCAATTAAATTACGAAAATACCCTCACATATATGTGAAAACAAATAAAATCCAATTACAAGAGTTGAATGATGGCGTTACGCATAATAATAAGATAATCTCTTAACCAATATATGAAATACAATCACATGATATTATATTGTTTCACCTATATTATTAATTAAGTGCGAGGGAGGTATTTGGTGTCTCAATTAAATTATTAAAACACTCCCATATGTTAATAAAACAAAGAAAATCCAATTACAAGAATTTAAACCCATGTCATTATGCATAATAAGATGATCACTTAACCACTTTACCAAATATAATCACATATATGATATTAAATAGTTTCAAACAATTACTAATGATATTACACACGCACCGCATGTGCTTCAGATCTCAGTATAACTCAGTTTGAAATCATATGGTGAAAAGGGGACAAAATTTGATCCATGGTTAAGAGCATTAACAGATCTTCAAATGCATATCAAGTTGAAGAATAAATTAATTTTTTTTATATTGTGTAAAATATTGTTAAAAGATGCATGACAAATGTACTTTTTATACATTTTTTTCGCTGTGAATTAGTCAAAAAATTTGTTTTCTATAATTATAACAATGAGTTTGGAAACTGAACTTCTCGTCTCCAAATTCCTAATGGTTTAAATTGATTCATATATGGTCTATATAATAAAAAGAAGAAAAACAATCACAAAAATAACTAATATTTTAAAATTTTTTAGAAAATAAGCTAAATGATATCCTCCATCTTCCTCTATTTTTTTTATTAAAATTTGTTTTTCATCAATACTTAAATAATTTATTTTCATTGAAAAAACCAAATATAAATAGTGCATTTTAACGTATGGTCAATTCTTTCTTATCTTCTTATAAAAAACAATTAGTATTATTATACTATTTTTTTTATTTTATTATTAAACGTGTTATGAAATACTTTGTACATATATGCATAAAATAGTGTGAGTGCATGTTGAATGGGAAAACATTAGTTTGACCACACACGGAAGGACAGCTTGGAAGTGCATAGGCCACCAAAATCTCTTTCTTTGCATTGATTATGGATGCATATGCGACCCAAAATGAATCTTTGAATTATGGGGCGATATTTCTGTCCCACGTAATACTTGACTCTACTCTTACTTTTATTTAATTTTTGAGAATCTATTAAGGTATTTGTTACTCGATATTTAAGAGTCAAATATAAATTTATATAATAGGTGCTCGGAGATCGAGTAAGATATTAAGTATTTAAGAGTCAGGTATAAGTTTATATACTCGGTGGTTAGAGCATCTTTAATGGAATAACCAAAATTCAATAACCACAATGATTTTTGATTATCCATTTAGTAAGTTGTTAAAGTTAACAATGTAGCTTTGTTTCGGGCTACATTGATTCTTTCTCTTAGGCCCTAGGGATATGTGCCTTATTGGGGACTGTTTCGAGGCCGTGGTGGATGCCGCCACCCTCAGGTGGTTTAAAGCTTAATTCGGATGTTTCTTTTGATAAGGTTAGAGGCTTTATGGGGGTGGGGGCAGTTATTTGAAACGATGTAGGTCAGGTGGTTTTTACATTTCAAAAGCATTTGAATGGGTGCTTGGAGGTAGAGGTTGGGGAGGCTCTGACGCTTTTGTTGGGTCTCAAAGGTGCTATCGACCGTGGAGTTATCCCTACGGAACTAGAATCAGAAAATAAATCCATTATCGATAGTATCACCAATCCAGTGCAAGATTAGTTTGATGTCGCAGTGTTTTTAGATGAGCTTATGTCGCTCATGAGCAAGGTTGGAGTGCTTAGGTGCCTTCACATTTCATGGCTAGCAAACACAGCTTCCCATTCCTTGGCACATCGAGCTTGCAGAGAGGATACTACGGAGGTGCACGTTTCAAATTTTTCGGCTTGGATTTTGGATATGGCTTTGGCTGAGTCTTTGTCTTAGTTTTTGGCTGCTGTTTAAAAAAAAAAAGAAAAAAGGTTAACAATGTAACAATCCCAATGGCTATTTTTTCTCAATAATTAAATTTGTGGGATCCACTATATTGATTGGTCACAAATTAATCAATTTGAATTTTGTTTTAAAAAAAGGAGAAAAATGTGATTTAAATTTGAAAAGATTCTCTTTTACACAATAGAATTGGTGGCCCCTCATTTTGGTTATTGAAGAATGTTGTTAACTTTGGTTATATATGTAGTAGATTTGGTTATTGGTTAAAAGGTTGCTAAAATTTGATTATGCCATTGGGGTAGTATTTTTAGCTAGCATTGTTAAATTTAATTATAATTATTATTTTGATTATACCATTGGAGATACTCTTAGAGGTCGAGTAATACATTGTCAAGCTTATACTCGTCTCAAGAATTGAATAACCGACACCTTACTTGGTTCTCAATGACTAAATGTAAAGTGGGAGTGAAACCAAGTGTTTTGTGGTGTGAAAATATCACTACCCTTAAATTATATACAATCACGTCAAATTTCTCTTTTATCATTTTATATCTAAAAGTTAAATAAAAGAAATTTCAAAATGAAAACTATTAATCAAGATCAATTAAAATAAAATGTCACCGTAAAGTTACCTATGATTTTTTTCTTTAAAAAATAATCGAATATTACGTGTAGTGACATATTTCATGTGTTTATTTTCATTAATCGTTTTAAATTTTATTTAAGAGTTCATAAAAAGACTATTAGAACGCAAATTGAAAAAGTATATATTACTTATATGTAATACTACTTTATTCATAAAATTTTACATATAAATTTTACTGAAATGTTAAAGATGCTCTAATATTACAAATTAAGCATTTCGATTTGTAAAAATTATATTTCAATCTCTCTATAGGAAGTTTGAATACAAGACCATGTTTTATCTCACTCCTTGTTGACTCATTATTTAATTTGATAAATTAAATTTAAATTACCTTAACCCTATTGAAAATTTCTCACACAGGTTCACCAATACTCCATTCATCTCAAATTCGTACCACTCTGATTTTAGTACTTTATAACAAAATCATTTTTCACTTAATCAATGTACAAGAATACAACTTACTTTTCACAGTGAGACAAGTTATATTGAAAAAAATAAAATAAAATAAAACCATCAATTTGGGACAATGCAGTATATAATTGTTTCAGTATCATAATCACCATTGCTGCTGCTGTTAAGCAACTTCAATTATTCTACTTCAGAACAGAGCTTATGTTGTGTGTTTGTGTTTGTGTTTAGTTTTCTGAATCTAAATTTTGAATCTGAAAAGCATAACCCGAATCGAAAAATTTAGTTTAGGTTATTTATTTTGTGAATGGAATAGTTAAATAGACATTAAACATGTTACTGAGATTATTTTGCCCTTCTTTCATCCTATGTATTCAGACCAAAATTAACCATTATGCTCTGAAGCTTTTTACAAATCAAACATAAACTAATACAGTAACACATCTGAAATCTGAATCTCTTTAAAGTTCAGATTTCTGATGACAAATCAAGAATAGTATGCTAGGCCTATAGCGTTAAGGATTTTCATGGAAAGATGACACTTATTAGGGTACTTTTCAGAATTCAGTTAACATTTTCACAATGTGGATCAAGCTAAACATGGCGGCTAAACAATTCTGAAAGTTGTTCAAAATCCAATCCAATCCGACTATACAGAACATTCCCATCTAATCCAATTTAACCGGATTTGATGGCTCAATAGGGTTAAATCTTTCATCTTTTAAACCGAAAATGTTGGATCGTTTCTGTTTTAGTCACCGTTTAAAAACAATACGATCTAAAGCGGTAGCTGGCGCAGAAAAGCAATCCAATCTAGAAATATAGTATTTTTTTTTTAATAAGAAACATGCTTATATAGATACAAAAATCAATTAAAAGCAAAGGAGACCTGTAAATGGATGAGGAATCCATTTACAACAAACTAAAAACAAAAATGAACCAAAGAAAATCATCCTGACAAAAACTTAAAACTAATTGACTATCCCCATCTATAGCTAGCAAATAGCATCACCTGATTATGAACTCAAAAAATAAACTCTGACTATCCTAGACCACAGCAGTTGCCCGAATATCAGAAATAGACATGAACCCAAAACTATTTGAAGTGTAAGCCCACAACGAAGCCAGCGCTTTGATTCTGTACCAAACTTTCTCGGAATCTTCCTCCTTGTTCTAAAAAATTCGTCCTTCCATATACACCAAAGCAGAGCCTTACAATAACATCTCCACAATGTAAAAGAGCTAGCTTTTCAATACTACAAATATAGCATTGAAAAAGAAAATTAATATGAAACCATACCACAAAAACCGATCCAATCCAACATTCAACTGGATTCAAAATAAAAAAACTGAACTTGAAACTGAACTCAGATTGCCTAAAATCCACCATATCCAAACCGATGACCAACCCTAGCTGTGAGATCCTCATTACGACCGTCAGTTGATGGAAAAACGAAAACCAACGTGGTTGGTTTGGTCCTAAATAAGCTCCCATGGTTCTGTTAATCGTACCGTGCATACCCCTACAAATAAGTAGGCTAATTTATTGAATAAAAAAAAAAAATCAACCAAACCATCCTCAGTTGTCAAATATTTTGTTAGTTATCTCTTCACTTGTCCCTAAAACTTCTGAGCTTCATAGTGAAGGAGCAGCTGAATCGCATACATAACAGTAGCACTGCAAGAAACAAATAGGAAAAATAAATCCGTCATAACTAAAACATTTAAAACCTTACAAATCAAGAAGCATAAGCGTAATTGGTTTTGGCACACTCAAACTAAGTGCCATTGTCTCTCTTTATACACAAAAAAATTAGGATTACAATGAGGAAGAAAACAAATGCCTCTTATCAGTTTGGGATTTTACTTCTGTTTGGATCCCCTTCGTTATGTAACCAGATCTTTGAACCTACTTTTAGGTTTCATCCTTCTGTACTTCCCAGTTTTATATAATAAATTTTTTGTTTCCTACCGCGGGGAGGGGTGGTGTGTGGAAGTTGAAGCAAAACAAATACTGCCGTTATCCCAAATTAATAGTCCAGTTTGACTTTACAGTTTATAGCTTTTTAAGGATGCACTCATTCTAAGGTAATCAATGGTTAGAAATAAAAAATTTACGTTCGTTAGGTTTGGTAGATTGATTACGATCTAGAAAGGAAATGATTCTTTATTCGGGACATCCTAAAAAACAATATTGGATTCCTAATTTGAGACGGAAAGAGTAAAGGGACAATTAAAGAAAAAACGAAAAGACAAGACATACTCCCCGAATCTCAAATTGATAGCCACACTACCCTTCTCAGGATGTCTGAAATTGATAGTTCCATTTTCTTTTCCGGACCTAGTCAATGTGCCAACTTTCTTTTTAAATTCCACAATAGAAAATAATTTGTATGCTTTTGAACTTAGGGTTTACTTAAAAAGTATTAGAAGTCAGAGGAACTATAAAACTGAGAAAGAGGGAGTAATAACCTATTGGATCCCACAATTGATGGCATCTTACAAATCACAAGTAAAGGCCAAATCACTTAACAAACCAATTTCTGAATTTTAATAATAAAGAATAATCTGCGAAATATGTTTTTCAACCAATTCGTAGGTAATACAACTGAGATTACCAGTTTGCGGCAGCTCTGGTGCAGTACCTTCTTGAAGGGATATTTGACGCAGACATGTCTTGGATGCGGATAGTCTCTACATCCCACCTATTCATAGTCACTGTAAATTTGTATACAGTGCAAGAAAAAGAAAGAAAAAGTTACCATGATCATCACCATCATTTACACATTAAAAGACATAATTAAATGAAACCCACTATCCATAATGTCAACTTCAGTGCATGTATCAAGAACATTAAATACATACATACACACACATATATACATCTATGTGTATATGAAGATGTGAAGAAAGGGACAAAGAGAGAGGGAGAGTTGAAAATGGGGGCCTTTTTCAGTGATAACAAAAATCTCTAGGGCTTCAGCAGTGTCAAAATCCTTTACATACAAAAGGGTTACCAAAGATCAAGAAACTCGTCCGGACTGAAATCTAGGATGAAATAGTCTTATATCTCGTCCATGTCCATCTTATAGACTCTTCTCTTAACACAAAAAGATGTCCCCTTAACAATATCAGTAAAATAAGTTTACTTCCCCTTAACTAAATCTGAATCTGCATGTTCACGCCTTATTTTTTACATACATGGATCACCAATCTTCAAATAGAAAGATAATAAAAGATACAGTGCCAGTAAGAAGTTACCTTATCCAACAGGACCAAAATTTGGTGCAATAAATATCCCAAAAGTAGGAAGGGCTGTTGGCTTCCTATATTAATATTTAATATATAGTAAAGGAAAAAAAATCACTGTTTCCTTAACCGCGGCCATTTAAATTAGTTGTGCTAGTGCGATTTGAAACCCAAACAAATGTGGGTGGTATATGACTATATGGGTTGGTGGGGGGGGGTTGAGGATAAGATTGCATAATGAAAAATGAAATAGTATAAACCTTAGTGTTCATCCCACTTAGACTGCCAAATTCACTGAATTCATTCTTTTAGTTCTCTGTTTATGCATAATTACCCTGGTAGGTATACGTTATTATGTATCACATATAATCGTATACGCGGTAATTTCTCCGTTACCCTGGATTTTTCTTCTAAAAACCATGAGATAAAGGGAAGGCGTGAAGCTAATTGCGATAAGACATTGAAGGCAAATAATGTACTTGAAGAGTACGCTAATTCAATATGAAGTATTAAGCAAAATGTTGTGGAACGTGAGCAAGGAGTACCACACACGAGCGGGCAGCATTACGAGCTATTCGCAGAAGCGGTAGATAGGGCGTTTATCCAAAAAGAAGACTTCCCTGCTCCCTCGACCTTCATTACTATCCTGCCAAGCAATTACTGGTTGGTGGATAGGGCGCTTATCCCCGTTTTCTTTCCTGTAAAGAAAGAGCCTGAATCCTAAATAAGTTAAAAGATCTAACAAAAAACCAAGGTGAACTGAACAAAATTCCAAGCCATGAGAATCCTTACATTTGGCTCTGTCTATTGAAACTTGCAAATTAACAATAACAGAAGCCAGCCGAACAAATATACGTGAACCATGTAATTGAGAATATTGAATATAGTTACCACTGCTTCTAGTTCTGTTCAGGATCATTAGCAATCTCCACTATGAATCAAGAATCATTTGAATCCAAATCAAGCAAAAAGGTATAGTCAACGCAAGCAACCATAAGGCGAAAACAAATTCATCTCCAAATAATTACCGTTCCTAATACAGATCTTCAAAAAAAGAAAAAAAAAACACAGAAGACGAGAAACTAACTGCGGAAACATAATAACAAACATAATCAAATCAACCTAACACCTTTATTGACTAAATGTCTTCCAAAATCTCAACCTTCCCTAGCAAATACATTGGCCTAAAGTTGGCATTATAAAAATATAATGTTACAATTCGGGGCAAACACTAAGACAAATTCTGGTTTTGGAGTTACAGAATATCATCATAAGCAACCATTTCCCTACCCTTGAAAGGGATTTCTACTCTTGAACTGCTACTGGTATCGGTGCTATTGTTATTATTGTTGTTATTATTATTATTATCGTTAGGGTTCACAATAGCTGACCAAACCTTATTACCTCTTCCATGTCTACTCAGAGGCAACTCGGGCCTCAATAACTTAGAAACCGGCGAAGAATCATTCTTGTTCCTAATTCCTTCTCTCCACTGAGGCACCGGATCACTTGCTCTCATTACCTGTACCTGCCACAACAAAACCGTAGTTTCAATCCCCAATATATATCACCTATTATACCATCTTCTCCAATCCATTTTCAATTTAATTCTTCTAAGAGATTGAGCAAGACCTCGATTTAATTTAATGTAATGTCCAATGCAAAACTTAACATTCCACTCAAATCCTTTCATGAATTCAAGTGTTTAGTGTTGTTGGAAACCATTTGAGTATGAATCTAATTCAATTAGTCAAAAAATTTCT
This sequence comes from Lonicera japonica, assembly GCA_021464415.1. Lineage (NCBI taxonomy): Eukaryota > Viridiplantae > Streptophyta > Magnoliopsida > Dipsacales > Caprifoliaceae > Lonicera > Lonicera japonica. The sequence continues at coordinate 10,343,233 of CM038468.1, read as the reverse complement.
CACAAATTCTTCTACTAGGCACACAAAGTGCTTTTAAAAACTTAGGTGGCGTTTTATTTTCAAGTCTCCAAATGTTGAAGATTGATTGCTGAACTCTGAATACTTAATGCTGAATAAATTCTCTGAAAATTTTCTTTGTATTTTATTTGAACAAACGTCCGAATAAATATTGTTTGAGTATATTTGACTCTGACTGCTGAATTTTTATCATATTCAGCACTTTTTTTGGGGGCAAAAACAAACACCCCTTTAATTTGAGTTGTAATCTCCATTACTTGCTCAATCCATACTTCAATCTACTTTTGTATCAATATTGGCTAAAAAATTTCAAAGGATGATTAGAGCTACTTTTAAACTAATAGGGCCTGTTTGGTTTCATAAATTGCCAAATTTTAGAATTAGTTCACTTTAATTAATGACTTATAAATTTGAGCATTTATAAAGCATTCTACTCTTAACTCATAGTGGAGTGTTTGGCAGACTTAAATGAGAAATTCTGAATGCTACAATAAAAACATGTTCAAAATTTCTCTCTATTATTCAATATTTTGTCTAAAAGTGTAGACAGCTTGTTTTGTTGCATAAATTATCTAATTTACAATTACTTCATTATAAATTGACAAATTGTGATCTTTTCCATATTAACAAAAAATTTGCGTGGTGTGGTTTTTTCTGCATAAATTTGTACTTACAAGTTATGTAATTTCAACTATTTCTTATTTAATGTTTTAGGATTTACATTAAACTTGTGATTTTATTTACTAGTTTATTTTTGCAACCAAATACTATAAAATCAGATATTTCAACTATTTCTTATGTAATATCTTACAAATTAACTTAAATTTCAGACTTTATATACCAGTTTTTTTTTTCCCTTTTTTTTTCTTTTTATTCTTTTGATTTTTTGCAACCAAATTCTAAAATCACACAATTCATACTAGTTTTAAATGGTCCAGTTTGGGAATTGGAGAACAACCAAACAAGCTCTAATCTCCTCGAAGTCCAGAGTTGTAGTAAATTTCCTAATTCTAGAAGTAGTGCTTCTAAGTTTTACTCAAAATTGACTTAAATTAAGTTTTTATAAATGAACTTGAATTAATGTACTTACGATTGTTCAATTTTCATAACCACTAAACAAAAATAAACGCAAAAATCATAAATTGCTAAATTATAAATTTTCTAATTCGCAACTTAAAAGACAACTAAATAGACTAATTTTTTGTTCAAATTAGATGTTTTTGGGCACGGCTTAGAACCTAGTATTTTTATATTGAAAAGGCAGACAATTCAGAAAGTCTGACGCAACTTCAAAGCGAGTGCCAGAGAGAGAGAGAGAGGAGTACTTGTTTGGAATTAAGTGAGATCCCAAACGAAGGATCAAGAGAAGCAGCAATAGCTGAGTCAGCAGAGTCTTGGGATCGGAACGTGATGTGTGCCACACCATCAGTGTCCATGCGGGTGCGGGATATGGAGCCGTAGATCTCGAATCTTGACTTCAGGTCCAAAACGGAGCACTCCGGCGTGAGTCCGGTGACCACGACCGCCGCTGGGAGCTTGGATGGAGGATTTTCCGTAGGCTCATCGGAGATGGGGAGAGGACGGCGCCGTTTGGGGATTGGGTAGGGGACGTGGCGGGTGGGGTATGGCTTTTCTCTTTTGCGACTCATATTCGGTGCTGTTTGGAAAGTGAGAAAATTTGGGGGAAAGTTGGGGAGAAAATATAATGATATGATATTTGTAGAAGCAGATAGTGTAGTATATAGTAAAAAGGTAGAAGAAAGATCGGCGGGCGAAAACGAGATTTCCGCTTTTCATGTGTTTTTAGGTTTTAAAAGTTGCGTCAATTTTTTTTGCAAAGTGAGAATATGAATATTCCCTTTTTATTAAAAATATGAATTTGTTTGCACGAGTGGGGACTGGCTTTAGAGTGCCCTAGTTGCATAGTTTCAAATAAAATCAAATTGTTTGGGCAGAGATTGTATCAAAATGAAACCCATAAGGTTAATTTAGTGGCTTGTTCACCGTTAAGTTTTTACGAAGAATTGATCAATTTAGTTCATTAGTGGCTTGTTTACCATTGAAATTTTATGAGAAATTGAATAATTTAATTGAAGGCCTCATGTTTGAATCTCTCATACTCAAATTCTTTTGGGTCAATGATAAACTCGGTTTTATTACTAATTTAGACTAAAAAAGGAAAAAAAAATTGTAAACGTGAGATAGTAGTAGACCATGCATTTTGTATCTCTAAGGCCTAAATGCTTTTGGGTCAACAGCAAGCTCAATTTCGCTACTAATTTAGACTAAAAAAGAAAAAAATGTATATCAAAATGCAATTCTAACCGCCATAAATTTAGATAAACGTGGGATAGCAGTGGACCGTGTATTTTATGCGACGCTGATTTAGAATTTATGGACTATATTTTACGTGGATGTCTATGTCAAGTTTGGGTATTATGGGTCCTAACGTGCAGAACTAGTTTCATAATTGTTGGCGCAAGTTAGAGCACGTGGTATAAGGTCAATCGTTAACCAGTTGCTGGGCATTATGGCAAAACAGGAATATGCATTTTCATAGTGGAGCATGATGGTCTCCTCTGGAAATAGCTAAATTTGCTACTAACTGCCAAATGCCTTTCTTGGATGCATGATTTAAGAGAAAACCTGCAGTTACCAAGAATGATACTCATTGGTTTCCTCCTAATCGTCTAGTAGTGAAATTCAATTTTGATGGGGCCAAGATTTTAGCAATGGAATTTGGTGGGCTAGGGGGCTGTAATTAGAGATGCCATTTGGACCCCTTCCCGTCAAGAAGGCAACGGGCTAATCCCATTAGTCCGCTCACATAATAATAATATTATCTTTAACTTAGACACATTCGGGCCACAAGTATAAGGTTTTATCTTAAAATGTTTCTCTACTATGTCGTGACTTTACCCTCCTTATTAACCCTCGATGAGAATGATTGGTTCAAACCTTTAATTCTACATCGAAAAATTATCGAACTCAATAAGGGTAATGTCACCACATAGTAATGATGCATTTTAAGATAAAACTCCATACCTATGGCCTAAACGTGTTTAAGTTGTGAACAATAGTGTTACTATGTTTGTAGACCTGTGGGTCCAATCAGTACCCTAGGCCCAGTCTCGTGTGCCTGTAAATCCATAAGTTTGGAGTAGTAGTTGGACTTGGTGGAGTTAAGGACTTGGGTATAAGCCTATGGTTAAGTCGAGTATTTTCTAATTTCATTTCCAATTTAGATTGATTTTTAAAAGACAAATACACGCAAGATGAGGTGTCTGCTCATCATTAGAAAAATAATTGTTGCACTTCAATTCTTCATCTAATCCTCAAGTGTCACCTAGGTTTAATTTTCAAAAACATATAATGGAAGGTTAGTTGTAATAAAGCCAAAATCCAAGAAAAGTTTTTGTCATTATTATTTTAACAAATGCAAAAGCGTAATATCTGAACACATTTAGAACTCTCTTCACTCTAAATTCCAATTCCTTTATAACATTATTGCCAAAAGCAATAATATGTTTGTTAGAGTATAGTATTGTTTTGAGAAATTACACTATATATTTTTAAAATTGTACGTTGTTTTACCAATATAGATAATTATTATGGTAATATTGCCACAAACCCAATTAGTGCTTAAAATAACATGTGTCCTTAGGTTCCAAGAAGATGCGATATTATTAACGCGTGTCCTTAGGATTCAAGAATTGAATACCTCTCCCCCGTGAATTAGTTTCCCCGTATTGAGAAATTGAATGAATTTGCATGGCCATTCTACAAATTACAGAACATGTTTCATGAAAAATGTTGGATATTAAACACCAAAAAATTAACGTAAATATAAAATAAAAACTGTTCGCCACGGATTAAACACACCTAACATTTGATTATCATGAATAATTGAAATTTGTTATATTAAGAAGTAAAACAAGAAATTAATTGCATTACTCATTTGGCACTATCAATTATAATAATTTTTAGTTGGTATGTTATTTGAACACATTTATAATTCTCTTCACTCTAGATTCCAATTCCTTTATACTCACAAATGCCTGGGTTCCTCATCATACTTGGTCAATTTTTATTTATTTATTTTTAATTCTTTTTATTAAAGCGGTTGACAAGAACTAAGTGTTCGAAGAGTAAGAGGTGTAGGTGGGTAAACTCGAAATGTTGCCCCCCTGCAACTTACAAAAACATCTTAGGCATTTGGACAACCTTGATCCTTATCACACATGGTTAATTTTAACTTACTGATTTGTCAATGAATTTGGACAAAAAAGCATAAATTATTTTGACAATAGGTACAACATTTATAATGAGCATCATATGATAGAGATCCCAAAAAATATAAAAAAAATTCTTCTACGGTAGATATCAAAGCATGCGTAATTTGTGTGCATGGATATGTTTTAGGCATATGTAACAGTTATTTTAAAATACAAAATTAGTAAAAAGAAAATTGGAAGTTTTAATTTTTAGCCCAAAAAATTTAAATTGTTTTGCATTTGCTCCAGTCAGTTTAAGGAATTAGTAATTTGTCCAAACTGGTGGATAATTATGAGTTTAATCTTTTTTAATGTTTTATAGTTTTATAAAAATTATTTGTTAGGCAAAAAATTCCACGGGGAAAATGAAGAAGAAAGCAAAAGGAGAATTATGAGGATAGTTTTGGGGAAAATGGAAATGAAGTGAGGAAAAGGAGAAAAAAAATTTCTATGGGGAAAATGAAGAGGTAAGCAAAAGAGAATTATGTGAGCAGTTCTGGGGAAAATGGAAATGAAGAAGGAAAAGGAGGAAGGAGGAAAAAAATTCCATGGGGGAAATGTCAGCAAGCAAAAGGAGAATTATGCGGGTACTTTTGGGGGAAAATGGAAAACTAAACACAACGCCCACCGTGGGGCTCGAACCAACAAGCTAGACGGGCAACAACACATAGCAGTATTTTTTTGAATCGATAAATTAAGGCTCCGTTTGATTGCAAGGTAGAGAAAGAAAATAAATTGAGTTAGTTTTAGTGAGAAGATGAAAAATAAGTTGAGTGATAGAGTTGACATCCTCTTGATTTTTAAGTTTTTTCATGAAGAAATTTTCTTTGCTGGTGGTGAGAAATTTTTTTTCATCAAAAATATGGAAGGATGGACGATATAAACTCATAAAATAAGTAGCATCTCTCACTTATTTTCTATCTTTTCACACAAACTAACTAAATTTATTTTCATTTTTCTATTTTTATAATCAAACAGAGCCTAAGAAGTTAAATTATTTTTTTCAAGTTGCTCATATTTTCTTAACTAAAATTTTCTTCTTTATTTAAATTAATTTAGCAAAAAAATAATAATTCATATCCTCGATTATAATTGTAATAAATTGTTGGGCATGACATTTAATCACATTAGATGACAAAAAATTATTTACATTTTAGAAATTCGGACATCATATTACTATCATCGCCGCGTTCACATAATATTGATAATTTATTGCGATGAAATGCTTATAATTTTGACAAGACATCTGCACGATATTGTGGTTGTTTAAACTTTTAATTAATGTTGCGATGCCCAAAAGATTGAATTCGTGCAAAAGAAAAGTAATTAAACATCTCACATTCTCACCAAATAGTTCAATCAATCTTCCAACTTATAACGTTATTCTTGTTTAATTAGAAGGTATTAAGTTTATGGACTTGAATGCACATGCAATTTGTATCTTATCATTTATTAAATTTTTGTGTACGCGCAATGCATGTGCCATTCAAATATAAGTAATTAAAAGTAGAAAAAATGATAAGTAGCGTAATGATCAAGAACCTTATTACCCATATTGTAAGCAAGACTTCGAATTTCATTGCTTAAATTATAGTGCAAAATATTATTTGTTAAATCCGTAAGGGCAAAATTCAAAATCCAAAAAGTAAGCACGTCTTCAATAATAAAGCTAAAATATTACCCTACTTTTTATAATAGTAGATAGACAACTTACTGCCCATAATACATTAAGGCCTCGTTTGATTTAGGGATTATGATCAGTGGGATTAATAATACCAGTATTAATAGTACTGGACTATTAATCCTGGTATTAATTTAATACCAATACCCTGTTTGATTCATACAATATTAATACTGGGATATCTCATGTTGATGTTAATACTATGTTTTGTTCTGTAACTTGTATACGAGATTATATTTTGGACTCACAAAATAAAAAAAAAAAAATTTGTAATTTTTTTTAAAAAAAAGTATAATTTTTTTTAAAATAAATTAAAATAATAATAATAATAATAATAATAATAATAATAATAATAATAATAATAATAATAATAATAATAATAATAATATGGCGGCGGCGGCGGCATTTTTGAAAATATTATACTAATAATGGCATTTTTGAAAATATATGGTTCATTTTTCTTAATTCTGGATAAATAATACCACCTCCCCTCTGGTATTAAATTATAGCACAAAGAGTGGTATTAAGTTAGTACCGATATTAGTAATCCCAGTACATTTGTGCGAATCAAACAAGGTATTATAAAAAAAGTGGTATTAATAATTCCAACCCACTTTTTAATACCCGAATCAAACGAGGCCTAAGTTTATGTAGTACAAAATAATGTGGCTTAAGATTTATGCAGAAGCTACCTGCAAGAATCTGAACCATCATTTTACGTTAAATGGTCCGAATTTGCCTTATTTTTCTCTAAATTGATTTACATCATTCTAGAAGAGCCAACTAGCCCGAAATAAGTCTTTTGAAAAACAAGTTAAAACTTTAATTAATTAACAAAACAAAAAGTTACTTAATATTCCATCTGTCACAACTCAAAAGAGTTTCATGTCTAAAATTTCCTACCTTATAATATATACAAATAGGTTGTATTAGTTGATACTTTATATCAAACTAAGCTTTTTTATTAGGAGGGCTAATATTTAAGCTCCCTAGTTACGAAGTTGATAATATTTCAAAATTTGTTTGACTTTTGAACAAGAACTCCTAATTTGCAAGAGAGAATTATCATGATAGTTTGAGATATTTATAATTTATCCCCTTAAAGATTGGTTGCTTTTTGCACTTTTATCGATGAAGTTCATTTTATATTATATCTGTCCTTAAAGTTTGTTCTCATTTTTAATTTAGTCTAAACCCAAACCACAGTTAGGTTTTTGAATGAAAAATGCCATGTGCCAAGAAACAAATTACACATTAGATTTCGGGGTAAAGTGACAATGGGAGCAAACTTTAAGGACGGACATGATACAAAATGAATTTTCTGGACGAAAATGCAAAAGCAGTTTATACACTAGTTTATACACTAATTTTCAAAAAGAACTCTATTTGTGGTACAAGACATCCAATAAAATAATGATTATTATTGCATGCCACCAATTTGAGAATAAATTGGAGCCCTAAAGTCTAGCCCCGTGACAGTACGCTTCCAAACATATACTGAGGGAGTATATCGACACTAGTTTTGAACTAAAACCCATGAAAATCCGCGTTGGACGTAACAATCTATCAACATATTTAAAGGCTTAATATTACCACAAAATGCATTGAATCATATAACTTCAAACTAAGCACCATAGGCGAATGAAGAAACAACGAATTTATTTAATTTTTATTTTTTTTACCTTTTTCTGCGGGGGGTTGAGAATCAAAGCTTTAACGCAGTGGTCCAAGTACCTTGAACACTGGGGTGTTTGGTAACACGTCTGGTCTTGAGCTTAACAACTTTTCTTCCAAGTGAATTCCTCAGATTTGTTGCTTGTAGGAGTATTTCTTCTGGGCTCAAGTTCTTTACACATACCACACTCTCATTCTTGTTCTCTGCGTTTCAAAAAATACGAAAGAAGATAAACCAAATAAAAATAAAAAGATCGCAAATTTTATTCTTTCAATACAATATTTGTCAACATGCACATAAATACAAACAGAGAGATAAAGCAAAAGAAAGACATGTCACTTTAAGTTGAGAGCACACCACACTAAGCATTTCAAAGCCGAAGACAATGGACTGGAGTCTATATTGAAGAGTACGTGAAGAAATGATTTCAAGGAAAAGAAAATGATTACAACATTCACAATGTTTTATGCACTTAGCTGCATATTAGCTTTTGCATCTTGTCCAACAATATGGAGGAAACCATTTCCTTCACTTCAAAATACCCTTTCCGGATTATATCCAAACCGTAGTCTGGGTGAAGGATTAAAATTGACCCCCAAAGCCCCCATCCAAAAAGGAGGGGAGGAATGGAAAGGAAAAAGAAAATGGAATTGAAACACATTCCCAATACAAGTATACAACACATCGCATCTTTCAGCATCAATCATTTTTATTATTTTTAGTATGTGCAAGGATCAAAATGTTATATTGTATAGGCAACTTGGAGATGGGAAAAGGTTCAATAAAACACTATGGAAACTGTTTCAAAGTTGGAAATGCTTGGATAGTATAGAAAGCTATAATGTGTATATGTATATGGATATAGGTAAAATGGTAGGGTGGCTGCCTTCTTAAGGAATCAACAGACTCCCCTTCTGATGGGGTAACTGGTTAAATTTTTTGATAAAAATTGGTGGAGATCATCTCGATGTTGATGTTGACAAGGTGGTGAGATGAACATCAAAATTTTCAACAGCCAAAATGTAATAAAAGACGACCTAGTGCCAAGGCCTGATCAAGGCGCCCTAGGTCCGCCTAGCACCATTTGGAACATTGCAATTTATGCATGCGCGCGATCGTGTGTGTGTGTGGAGGGGGGGGGATGGAGAGAGAGTAATTCTTACTGTAATATCCCTTCAAGTGTGGATGCTGACCGCGAATGAGCTCAGTGACCACCTCTAGCTGAGGATTGCTCTCTCTAAATGCTGGCAAATGTGATTCCATAAATGCCCTACCACATTAAACATGATGCCATTAGGGCGTGTTCGATTGCAAGCATATAAATTAGCTAGAAAAAGAATTGAAATTCAAGTAATTGACTTGCTCGCAATTGATTTTGATGGAACGCATCATTTGAAGGTATTTGATTGACCTTATTTTAAGAAAAAGCAAACTTGTCCTTTAAAAATGTGCAACAGTTCTCCATAATACAATTTATTGGGGGAAGATAAGAATTATGTAGCTTTATGAGGAACTGAATAGGTTGTATGGCCATCCCATGATTTTTTTTTCCTTGGAAAATATGGGCTATCAAACACTCCCGAAAGATGGAAAACGGGAAAAATGCCCATTTTACACGGAAAAAGTGACCTATCAATCCACAGACAAGATAAAAACCTAAGAATGCTTATTTTGCAATGTCGACATTAGCTAATAAAAAAAATAAAAATTCGCAGAGGCTACAAAAACAGAGTCTAGGAATTAATAATTGTTCAAACACCACAGCCAAAATATACTTCCATAATATGGAACATTGTTAAAAAACTATAGAAATGCAAAGTAAACTAACATTTTCAAGAAAAATACTAAACAAAAGATGAGAGGTAATATAGGACAAATAAGACTCCTTTTGGGAGGATACTGTGAATGATTAATATTTATGTACATATATATAACTCTGTATTGAGATTTGGAATCCATGGATAATTTCTTCATTCTGTGTAGCTAGGAGTGTGTTATTTTCGGTGAAGTAATAGCATTCTATTCTTTGAAGAAATATCAAGCAAGATTTCATTGGAGCAGTGTTCTAAAAATCCCTGCGTAGGACTGATTATGCCCCGCCTAGGTGCTAGGCAGTTGTATGCCGCTTAGCCTAGCTAGGAAGCCGTATAGTCTGGCCGGATGGCGATTCGGCAGGACTAATGGAGTTTTTCACTCCTTGTTTTAAAACATTCTTTCATGTTTGAATTGTGAGAAATATTCGTTTAACAAACTCTAAATGTCTTTTTTAGCAGTAGATTTTTGTAATATTATATTTTTATAATATAAATAAATCAAAAGGATAAAATATCCTAGGCGGTACACCCCCTCCTACCGCCCCAATAACACCTGGTGCCTTTAGAACATTGCATTGGAGAGACATCTCAAGTTCATGAACCAAACCCCCACCCCACCCCCCGCGCCCACAACCCCACCAACGGACATTGAATGCGTTGAACTAGTGTATCCTAAAAAGGAGGTAAAAATCAAACTGGACATTTAATTTGGGATGATGGAAGTAAAAGAAAGGCATAAGATAGTGGACGGTTTGTTGCTTTGCTATGATGAGTGTACGACTTGTTATGGTTTTTATGTAGAACAAGTAGATTATGGCTAATAAAAGAATGAAGGAGAGAAGAAGAATGGTCCGTGATAACCTCGCAAGAGATAGATTAATCCGCAGGCTACGAATGCTTAGGCCAAGAAAGTAAAGAGCTTTAATCAAATTAATATTTCACTCAACTCTATCAAAAATCATGGGAGTTACATCAAATTATAAGACCAAATACCAATATATGTAGTAAGAACAAATAAAAATAATGTGTGTGTGTGTGTGAGAGAGAGAGAGAGAGAGAGAGAGATGCTGCTTCAAACTGGTACATTCCCTCTCTCCACTAATTCAAATTCACTCTAGAGGTGATATCTATAGTCTATTGGCTCACAATCTAGAGCCAAAATTTTCCTTATCATGGCATTTCTACATAAAGCTTAAATTCACAGATACGAAATGAAATCTTGCCGCCATCATTAGAAGCAAAAAACTAGTGGCTACAATGGCCCAGTGATACGTTTTCACCGATCCATGGTGATTATCTCGTAACTAAATCAGTGACTGAAAATGTAAGTAACTAATAATATTGTTGCAGATTGTCTGCCTATAGCCAGGATTCGACTAGATTGACAGGACAAGGATAGAGGAACGTGGTTTGGCAAACTACTTACTTCACAGTTACTTTTATTATCATATCTTTGGATGCCCTAATTCCCTAGGACTTTCACATATTATTTCTTGTCCGTTTAGGGTTACAGTCTGATGGCCTTTATATAATGGGCTGATTACAAAGAGAATGTTATCGGAACATATACAATTGTAGTAAGATAATTAAGCTAGGAAGCTGATTGCAAAACTCCTCCTTACTTATCAGTTGCCTATTAGAGTGCACCACTTGAATGCCTTGGGGCTCAATTAATTCAGATTGGGCCTAGTTGGTGTCTGGCCTAGTTGGGCTTGCTTCTTGGTCCAATATCGCAGTTGGGATTTCCTACATATCGGGCAGGGCCCCAGGCCCGCCTAATTATTTAGATCCGGCTCAAATATGACGCAAGGAGATACAATACAAAGATTGTGGTGGTAGTTTGTTTCATAGGACCAGAATGTAAACTAGTCCATTTGTTCTCTTACCGCCTTCAGTTCCATAACATATTGGAAAGTCATTTGGTACTTCAACCTACCATCTAAATAAGACTAACCTTGAAGCTAAACGTACAAACAACGTGACCAATGTAATAAGCTACATTGGTCTGAAAAAATAAGGCTGTTACCCTAACCATGTGAAAGGCAATTCTCTCTCACAGTTTTTACAATTTCATATAGTAATGGCACATAAATCATGATTGAGCAGAAGAAATTAGGGTGTTTTTCAATGCACTAATTTTTCATGGAAAATGTTTTCATATTTCATTGCAGACTTTGCCACAGAAACCATGTTCACGGTATAACTTGGTTTAGCCTAATTTTCCCTTCTCATGTTCAAAAACCAACTCCTCCACAAGTTTTTGTTTTCCATGGATATATTTCCATTCTAATCAGTTGCATGGAATTTAATTATGTTCCACATAATCAATCAAATGTAACTTTAGGGGAAAATAGAAGCAATAATGGTTGTTTGTTTCGAGCTTTTGTACTTTCCTGGAATTCGAAAACGATAATTTCATAGATAAAGTTTGAGCTTTGAAATCTTGGATCGACTCAATCCTTGACAAAAATTAATGAACTCCACACTTTAATTTTTGAATCTAGAATTCCTTGAAAATGACAAAAACTAGAAGAAAACAAGCACTAGGGATTGAATCCATTAGTCATTATCTTGGCAAAAGGCATTAATCTTGTTTAGTTCACTTCAATATTGAAGTTTGGTGCTCTCTTTTGCACTATGTTCTTTAGGATGAGATACCCTTCTAATTATTCAGTAACACACTGTCCAACAGTCTCAAATTTATTAAAGTATTCGTTAAACTACATAGTACACTTATCTGCCACTTAAGTAGGCCTGCCAATAGGTTCAGGTTGGGTCAAGTCTAATCTGCATCGTGTCAAGATTAGATCAAACCATACTAGATTCATTTATCTCCGTGTCGGGAAGGGGAACTAAAGAGGAATTTACTTCTTCTTTTTTCCCTTTTACGTAAGCAGTTGCTTATTAAATTCCTGGCTCCTCCCAATATGTTGGATTAGCGGAACGTGTTGAAATAGCAAACCTTATTGTCAACTGGTTCAATCAACTTGAGTATCTAATACTACAAAGCTAAGACTAATAAAAACAGGCAGCCCTATTCTTTAACTATTTCAATCAAATTGAGTATCTAATACTGTAAAGCCAAAAGTAATGAAAATAGCCAACCTTATCATTTCAATCAAATTGGGTATCTAATATTATAAAGCAGCTAACACAAAATTCAAATGCCGTGAAATCATGTCACATATTTTAAATGCCGGGTTTCAGCTGACGGTTTTCTTTTTCATAAAATATATTCCATATCTTTAACAAAAAGAATGGATTTCCATGGTAGATAAATGAATTTTTCTATGAAAATTTATAGAGATGATCTATATGATGAGTTGATGACCTCCACCGAATTTCACCTAAACGTTCAATGTAGAAGTGGGTGAGATGACCATAAGACATTTCAACGGCCGAAAATGATTATACGTATAAATATTTTATTAAACCTGCTTTTGGATTGAATTTTTTAATATAATTTGGTGGAGGTGATCTACATAACAAATAGATGGTCTCTACAACTTTTCAAATTCATCTAATTTACCCTTCTAAATGGACATTCTTTTTTTTACTAAAGAGAGACAATCCTTATTTATTAGCCTATCTACATAACATAGAAATGATCTCCACAAATTTTCATTAAAAAGTTATCTAATTTACCCCTCCAAGTGGACATTTCTCGTACTACTAGGCCACTCGCTACTTTCATTCAACTATTTTTATTAAAGTTAGATATTATACAAATTGCACAGGCATCATGTACTAGTGTGTATTAAAAGTAATTTATGAGCTATAATTTAACAAGTAGTGGGATAGTAGGTACTTTTTACTGTAGGCTAAGGTGGATACTACTATAAATTAACACATCCTTGGACTTTGAGCTGATGATTTAATATTTTAATTATGCTTATGTCATGTTAAAAAGACCAACTATTTAATTTGAGAATATTTTTAGAACAAAAACTATTTATTTTGATTTTTTAAGTAATATAGAATATTCACTATGGTGTGTATGCATACCATAATAAGATACAACACACCATTATTTACCACAAATTAGTATATCAAGTGCTTATCATATTAATCATCGTATATAAAGTTAATATAACAATATTTGACAGATCATCACCCCTAAATACGATAAAAATGTACAAATTTAGAGAGGTATCCATCATAGTCTATGGTTCCGTTACTCAAAATTAACGATCAATTAACTGGGTTAATCTGACAAAAGAAAGAAGAAAAACAAACCTGATACCCCTACTACTTCCGCCCTAGTCAGAATAGCTAAGAATCAATTTTCTCAGCTGCCAAACGCCTCTCTGTGCCATCTATCTGCGTATCAAAATTTGTGCCTAAACTTTTTAATATAACATTAATAATTAGGTTATTTGTTGCGTAAAACAAGTTATGGGTATCAATTTAATGAAAATACTAAGATGAAAACGAGGGACTAGGGTTCAAGAATCATTCATGTAAATAATATTTACAGAAACTAATTAATAGATAGATATGTATAAGCACAACATGCATATAAAGATGTCATCAATACCTTTTGGTTGACTCTGGGTTTTGGTTTCCAAGTTCACGATTCTCCCCTCCCTTCCTTTCTATCAGATTCTCAATTCCATCCTTGCTTACCCACAGTTACGAAGCCAAGAATTAGATCAATTAAGGGCGAAATTTGATCCAAAATTAAAACTGAAAATTTAAAATTTTGCCACTTAATTTAACACTTAAATCTGAAAATTTAAAATTTTTAAATTTAAGTGGTTGACAAAATTGTTTTCTAACTAAAAAAAATTTAACTGACCACTTAATTTTCACCACTTAAAATTTAAAATTTTCATTCAAAATTTTAAGTGCCAAAGTTGTCACTTAAATCTGAAACTTAATTTTAATAAGAATAAAATAACCGTCTTACCCCACTCTTTTCTCAAAATTACACGGCTCTCTAGTCAAACAAACATTGGATCTGACCAAATAATTTTGATGAGGAAATGCATCTACTGCTGTGATGAGGCTAATCAATGAGCCTACTGCTGCTGCAATTGCTTATGGTTTCCAGAAAAAATTGATTAAAACAAGTGAGGAAAATATTTTGTTGAGGAGTTTGAGAGAAAGAATAATAAAATCATTTCTGGTGACTTCAAAGCTATGAGGAAATTGTGGAACGCATGTGAAAAGGCCAAGAAGATTCTATCGACTAACACTCAATTCTATCGACTAACTCTCAAACTACTATACAGATCGATTATTTGTTCCAACGGATTGATTTCGTTTGAGATCATGTGTTCAAAATAAAATAATATGGGCAAAATTGTCATTATTAAAAAAATTCAATTTTCAGATGTGTTATATTCAACCAAACAACATTTTTTCAGATACAATTTTCAGAACTAAACAAACAGCTTTTTCAATTTTCAGTTTTTTTACTAAATGTCACCTAAGGTGTGTGTTTGATTGCCACTTAAAATATGCCTTCCCACTCAAGTTGTTACTTGTTTTATTGCCATTATTTCCTAGGTAGTCAAATTTTTTTAAATTTTTTTTTTATTATTGAGCTCATTTTCCACTAAAGCCTTAAAAATATTTCCTTAGGGGGAGGTGGTTTTTATTTTGAGAAAATGGGTCATAAGACCTCACTCTATAATATTTCATCACTAAAAGGACATATTCATATCTAATAAAAATAAAAAGGACTAATTTCATTATTTAATTATAAATTAAGGACACTTTTGATAATATCTTTTTATATTAAGGATTATGAAAAATATTAATGGACAAAAATGCCCCTGACAAAACCCCCGCTAAACCTTCGGTCTTCTTATTGTAGCACGATCCTCCCCTGTCTCTTATTTAACTACCACGATCAAAATTTCTTCTCTATCTAGACGATCATAGTTTTCTCTCTATATATTTTCTCTGCACATTCGTTCTTAATTGTTGTTCCTGTTGTCGTCGTTGGTCATTTGTTTTCCGTCGCTTCAGTTTTTAGTTAAGGTACTCGTTTATTCTTTTGTTAATCGATTTATGAGTTTTGTGTTGATTTTGTATTTATGTTTTGTGTTGATTTTGAAGTTGAAAACACATTTATGAGTTTTGTGTTCATTTGTTGAACATTTTAGTTTTGTATCATTTTATCTGTAGCAATGGATCGGTGCTAAATGGATTTAGCACCCCCTGTGAGCAAGGTTGACTGCAAACCAGGAGGTGCTAAATTTCCTTTTTGATTATGTTTTGTTCGCTTTTGGTGTTAAATGGACAATTAGGTATAAGGCATTTTATGTGAAGGAATGGATGGGTGCTAAATTCATTTAGCACCCCCTGTCATTAACTACAGGAGGTGCTAAATGCATTTAGCATCCTCCATGTGATTAAAGTTGACATCAAACCAGGAGGTTCATAATGTATTTAGCACCCCCTGTGAGCAAAGTTGAAAGCAAAGGGGGTGCTAAATTCATTTAGCACCCCCTGTCATTAACTCACAGGAGGTGCTAAATGCATTTAGCACCCCCAGTTAGCAAAGTTAACAGTAAACCAGGAGGTGCTAAATGCTAACTGGGGGTGCTAAATGCATTTAGCACCCCGAGTCAGCAAAGTTAACAGTAAACCAGGAGGTGCTAAATGTATTTAGCACCCCCTGTTAGCAAAAGTTGAAAGCAAAGCATGAGGTGCTAAATTCATTTTGCACCCTCCTATCATTAACTCACAGGAGGTGCTAAATGCATTTAGCATCCCCTGTCAGCAAAGTTGATATGAAACCAAGAGGTGCTAAATGCATTTAGCACCCTCCATTTGAGCAAGCAAAATTGATATCAAACTAGGAGGTGCTAAATGCATTTAACACCCCCATTTGAGCAAAGTTGACAATAAAGCAGGAGGTGCTAAATGCATTTAGCACCCCCCACGTGAGCAAAGTTGACAGCAAACCAGGAGGTGCTAAATGCATTTAGCACCTGTTGTGAAGCAAAGTTGACGGCAAAACAGATTTAGGACATTGATGTGTATTATTGTAAGTTTGCTAACTAGATATATGTGTATATTTGTTTTTATAATGCCACTAGATAACAGTGGTAATGAAGGTTTATATCAATTGTGTTGAAGGGACAATGAATACGAGTACTTTCGGAAGAGTTTCTGAGAAAAAGGGTGTTTCTTCAAAGAGGAAAATGAAGGATAATGTATCTAGAAGTAACAAGAAACAAAGTAGAGCTGTGAAGAAAGTTGGAAAGAAATCAGGGGGGTTGGAAAATCTGCAGTTAAAGAAGTATCTAGACCAACTGTGTTTAGATGCATTTAGCACCTTTTTTTTTGTCTAATGTCCTGGCAGGGGTGCTAAATGTATTTAGCACCCTCTGTTTGTTGTGATGTGTGTTCACATGGGTTGCTAAAATGCATTTAGCACCTCCTGCTTTGTTGTGATGTGTGTGGACATGGGGTGCTAGCTAAATGCATTTAGCACTATGTTATTTAGTTATTCTTTTCATGCATAAAATGGTGCTAAATCATATTATATTATAATTATTATAGGACTTGACATCATAGTTCTTAATACGTGGTCTCATACTAGGACAAAAATATAAATACGTTTAATAAGAGGGATATACTTGTAAATTAAGTTACATGATGCTGTGGGTTTTTATGAGTATTTTTGTTTTTAAAGTCATGATTTTCTATAATTGCAGTATTGGTTTAGTGAACACTACAATGGTGTTCAACCGTATGATGGGCACAATGATGATACGCCAAGGTTTGTTCGATGGAACATAAACATCTTGAGGCATATTCTTTATGAATCGGAGCTTGCAGATTTGGATGCATCAAAGGTAATGAAAACAAATTTTTTATATGTTCTTATGATTAATTTTTATCTTTTTTAACATTGTTTTTCTTTTATAATACAGGTATCCAAAGACATAGGTAACATTTCTGCGGAGGAGGAAGTGTTGTTGAGTCTGCATTATGCGGATAAGGCAGGTAAGGACATGAAAGCCATAGAGTGGCACACACCCGAAGCAGAATTGGTGAAGGAAGCTGCTGGGAAAGGTGACGACAAAGACAATGAAATTAAATATCTGGAAAAGAGGGTCGCGGAGCTTGAAATGATACTCAAACTGAGCAAACGCAAAGATTTTATTGATCCAGAGTTTGTTTTTTGTGATAAACCATAAGAAGACGACCCTAATTCATATGTTGATATTGTTTGTTCTGGTGTACGGGGAGACTTGCAATTTGAGACACCATCGAAAGAACAAAATATAAGGGAAGAGGAGAAAGGTGAAGAAAAAAAGGTGAGATCAATTATAATAAGACTCAAAGCAAAACCGAGGAAGGTTAAGTTGAATAGTAATTATGAATATTACTATTTAAAGAGGAAGAAAGAAAATGAGGATGAGGGAGGAAAGAAGGATGAAGGAAACAAGAATAAGAGGAGGAAGAAGAAGAAAGGTGGTGAACCAAAGCAGGACGTGTTTGTGGAGAAAGATTCTGCAAAGGATTTTTCAAAAGATGTTGGGGTTGACGATGAGAAAGAGATGGTGAAAAAGACTCCAGAGGTTAAAGGTGAAGGAAAGAAGGAGGGTGACCTCCCAAGTTTTGATTTGAACATTGACTTGAGTCGGGAATCAACAAAGGAAGATGATTCCCTGAAGGAAAATTTTGGAAAGGTAGCTGAAGAAGTTGCACCCGCAGCAATTGAAGAAGACGTCATCGATGTTGATGACTTGGCTATTGGAGATGATTGCGGGAAAATTTCTACCGATATCTAAAAGGAAAGATAGATTGGTTTATCTTGATGATAATGAAAGGGAGGTCGTTGAGAAGTTTTTCAAGAATGCAAATAAATCGGATGTATTATTTTTAATTTCAATGTATTTTATTTTCTACTTGTTATAAAAGAAAGAAAGTTGGTGTTAAATGCATTTAGCACCCCCCGTCATCACACTTAACAGCAAACCAGAAGGTGCTAAATGCATTTAGCACCCCCTGTCATCACATCACAATAAACCAGGGGGTGCTAAATGCATTTAGCACCCCCTGTCATCACATTTTGACAAACAATACCAGAAGGTGCTAAATTCCTGTCATTACATTTTGACAAACAATACCAGAAGGTGCTAAATGCATTTAGCACCCCCTGTCATCACATTTGACAACAAACCAGAAGGTGCTAAATGCATTTAGCACATTCCTGTCATCACATCACAATAAACTAGGGGGTGCTAATTGTATTTAGCACCTCCTTTCAGCATTTGCACTGTTGTGCTGAATTTTTTATTTGTACTTTTACTGGGACAGTACCATGGCTTAGAGAAGTTACAATATGTCAATTTTCATATCGGGCTATCTTTTTCAATATCTGATGTGCAATCATTTTGTTGATGGGCAGGTATTGTTATAATAACTTTAAAGTTATGGTTTATCTCTTTTATAAAGTGATAGAATTGTATAAATCTAAGAGTATTTTTACTAACTGTGCTCTCTATGAATGCAAATCATTGATTGGTATGTCAAGTACATATCAAAAGATATGCAACAAAGAGATAGTGTCATTTTTTCTTTTTCTGCTTGGGTAATACTTTATCTTTTATATCATGTAACTTTGAATGGTTTTTTCTATTGTGTTGGATGCTAAATATATAATTTTTTTTAATATGCAACAAGGTGTAGGGGATGGGATTCCAATCTTTATTAAGGATTGTCTTGAGGATGTGATAATTAAAATGCCCGTGGAAACTAAATATCTTATGTTTCCTATGAACCACGGGAGGTCTCTTGGCGATAGTGGTGGTTATCATTGGACACTTCTTGTTTTTAATCTACCCAGTTTACGCTGGATTCATTACAACACAATGCTGCCAAGAAGAAGAGCAAAACAATCAAAGAAATTGGAGGATCATTATTACGAGGAGGCCGTACAGATGGTATTTTTTTGAAAACCTTTTCATTACTCTTAGTGTTCGCAGTAATGATTCTAATATTTTTTTTATTTGATATGTGTAGAAGAAAGCTGTAATGAAGCGTTTAAAGGATCGGGGTGATTTAAAACTCAAGGACACAAAGGTGATTAGGGCAGAGTGTGTGCAGCAAGGAGAAGAGTAAGTACTTTCCAATGTTAAAAAAAACCACTTTTTTGTTTTTGTGGTGGACTATTGGTGCTAAATCAGTTTAGCACCTTCAAGATATGTAGTATCAAAGTGTACATGGGTGCTAAATGCATTTAGCACCCCATGTCATCACATTTGACAGCAATACCAGAAGCAATACCAAAAGGTGCTAAGTGCATTTAGCACCCATGTCATCACATTTGACAGCAAACCATAAGGTGCTAAGTGCATTTAGCACCCCCTGTCATCACATTTGAAAGCAAACCATAAGGTGCTAAGTGCATTTAGCACCCCCTGTCATCACATTTTGACAGCAATACCTGAAGGTGCTAAGTGCATTTAGCACCCCCTGTCATCACATTTTGACAGCAAGACCTGAAGTTGCTAAGTGCATTTAGCATCCTTTTTTGATAAATGGTGCTATAACATTGTTTACTCCTTGGACTTATATATTTTTTGTTCCTCTGTTTTTATGTTGTTTGCAGTCCTGATTGTGCACTATTTGTGTGTGAATTTATTGAAAGACTTCTTCGCGGTGAAGAAGTTTCGAAAGCTATGGATATAAAGTTGATGTAGATGAAGCGTGCAAAAATTACTCATCTGTTGTTGACTGATAAGGATCATAGCTGGGAACCTGAAGTAGAAGGAGTTCCCAATGAACTTGTTGAGGAGGGAGTTAATGATAAATCTGCGGATAAAGGCGGTGGTTGTGGTGATAGTGTTAATTCGATTATTGATGATGCTGTAACATTTGTAGTTGAAAATGCAGACGAATTTAATGAATTTGATGAATAGTTATTTTTGTAAGTATTTTTGTAATGATAGCTGTGAATATTTGATATATTTGTATATTGAAAAATGTGAAAGAATTTTGATGACTAGTGTTTTTTTTAACCATTGTTGTGAGATTTCTTTTTACAGGACCACTTGTTTAATATGTTGAATCCTCTATGAGCACACATCACAAAAATTCAGTAGGTGCTAAATGCATTTAGCACCCCAATCCAGGAGGTGCTAAATGCACATTACAACATCCTGTACATAGATGTGAATGTCAATATATTTATATAGTGGAAAATGTGAAGGAATTTGATGAGTAGTGATTTTTGTAAGCATTGTTGTTAGATTTTCTTTACATTAAAAGTCTTTTTTGAGTACCACTTGTTTAACATGTTGAATCCCATGTGAGCACACATTATAAAAATCCTGGAGCTGCTTAAAAGTGCATGTAGCAGTTCTTGTCAACACACATCACAAAAAATCCAGGGAGTTCTAAATTCATTTAGCAAACCATGTGATAACACATTACAAAAATCCAAGAGGTGCTAAATGGATTTAGCACCACTTCTCAATACACATCACAAAAATTGTTGTGGTGCTAAATGCATTTAGCACGTTTTGTCAACACACATTACAAAAATCCGGGGGGGTGCTAAATGCATTTAGCACCCCTTGTCAACACACATCACAAAAAAATCCATAAACACATAGGAAGAAGTATTCTGGGGGTGCTAAAAGATATTTTAGCAATATTTTCTGAATATAAGATAACACATTAAACCATGTTCACAAATTAATCATTATCAATCAAAAGGTGTTTAAACAATTTGAGGACATGTTATAAGAGAAAATAGAAATTGTTAGAACATGACTAGTTGCAATGAATAATTTTTCTGTAAGGTATCTGTATGAATATAAGATCAAATATCTATGTATGTACGTTCCGCATTATTTCTAAGCAATTGGCTTGGTGCACGATTTCTTGTTGTGATAAACATATTTGTTGCACCTTCCACACTTCCGTTTCTTCCTCGTATTTGAAGTGTTTGTGTCGAATCGATTCTTTTTTGGTCGACCAGGCTGTGTGTTGCAATCTGGAGCTAATATCTCAGTTACATTTGCCAATACATTAGCACTCGGACCAGAAGTTGGGACTGGATAAATTGGTTTCGAGTAGGAGCTCTTATAGTTTACTGCTAAGAAGCACGGATCAATGTACTCGTAAATATTTTTATTATCCGCGAGTATGCTCAAAACAGCATGTGAACACGGGAAACCATCAATGTACCAAGAATTGCAGCCGCAGTGCCATATTTGAAGATCTACGTGGTAAGTCTTTTACTCTCTAACTTCATACAACGTATCGTCAGATTTAGTCACCGTCCATGAGGAACTCTCGGTGACCTTATCTTTCAGCTTGTTTTCAACAGACGGACACAATTCATTTCTCCAACTCCTCGACGCCTCTCTCCTATCTGACATTTGTTTCATTACCTTCACTCGAATTTGGTCTAGCATTGTTGTAATTGGCAGATTACGTTCATTTATAATCCAGGAGTTATAGCTTTCAGCCATATTTGAAGTCATAACACCATACCTTCTCCCCGGGAAGAATGCATTTATCCAACGTTCAACGGGCGCACTTTCTAAGAATTTATTCATTGTTTCGCTTGCAAGGATGCCAAGGTCTCGATAATGCTCCATATACTCATCAACCGTACGAGCATTTGCATAACTCGAGAACAATTGCACTGCTAATTTCTTTTTCCTAAAGCTTTTGGGAAGTGCTGATATGAAGTTCTTTTTCAAGTGGAAAAGGCAATAAGCATGGAATGAATCATTGAATACTTTAGGAATTCCATTTTTCAAGCCAACATGTCAGTCAGAAATAAACGTTATTTGTCTAAATGTTCCGACAATAACCTTCAGATGGTTTAAGAACCATTCCCAATTAGCAACATTTTCTGAGTCAACAACAGCCATTGCCAACGGGAACATACCTATAAATAATACAATCGAGTAAAAACAGCAGTCGTGCTAAACGTTTCCACGACCATTGTGGTCAACAGACATAGGGTATTAAAAGGTGCTAAATTCATTTAGCATCCCCTGTCAGCACAATTTTATAGAAGGTGCTAAATGCATTTAGCACCCCCTGTGAGCACACTTTACAGCAAACCAGAAGGTGCTAAATGCATTTAGCACCACCTGTCAGCACATTTTACAGCAAACCAGAAGGTGCTAAATACATTTAGCACCCCCTGTGAGCACAGTTTGCAGCAAACAAGAAGGTGCTAAATGCATTTAGCACCCCCTGTCAGCACACTTTTACAGCAAACAAGAAGGTGCTAAATGCATTTAGCACCACCTGTGAGCACATTTTACAGCAAACCAAAAGGTGCTAAATGAATTTAGCACCCCCTGTGAGCACACTTTATAGCAAACAAGAAGGTGCTAAATGCATTTAGCACCACCTGTCAGCACAGTTTACAAAAAACAAGAAGGTGCTAATTGCATTTAGCACCCATGTCAGCACACATTACAAAAAACCAGAAGGTGCTAAATCTATTTAGCACCTAGCTAATTTGCACATACTGGGGTGCTAAACCCTTTTTAGAAGCATTGTTGATATACAACTATGGTGCTCCACACTTTTTAGCACTAACTATGCTGCAATGAGACAGAAAATGAAAAAAATCAATTGGTGAAGTTACCTCCATCACCATTAGTTGCAGTTGCAGAGAGCATGCAACCTTTATATTTTGCCTTAAGATGGCAACCATCCAAAGCTATTAAAGCTTGACAAAAGTTGAATCCGTATATACAAGCTTCGTATGCTATGAAAACTCTTTGAAACTTTCTAGTGTGTTCGTCAATTTTGAGAACTACGTAACTTCCCGGATTTGATTCCCTTATACTATTAGTGTAGGATACTAATTGTTGATATGATGCATAATCGTCACCGTGGACTTCTTTGATCGCGTGGGTCTTACCGGTGTAAGCGAAGTAGTAGCTCAAGGTAACACCAAACTCGCGTCTAAAGTAATCTATGATGTCTGATGGTTTTGTGAGAGGTTTGTCCCTAATCAAATCTAAAACAGTTGACTTGACAACCTGGCTTGTCATTTGTGGGTTCCTTAAATCCTTGAAAGTAATTCCACACGTATGCTCGCCCACCATTTTTCTTATTTCAAAGAACTTAGCAAGCTTGAACTTTGGAGAAGTATGTATTTTCCACGTGCACCCCTTATCTTTTTGCCTACTACAAACAACCGTAATCCGATCACTAGAATTTTTCTTATATTCAAACTTGAACCCCTTGTGAATGGCATATTTTTTTAAACTTGTTCGGAACTCATCTGCACCACCTGGGAATCTCTGTCCAACACCAATAATACAATTTTCCCAAGCATTAGATTGGCGTGGTTGAGTATGAGATTCAGCCTCGCTCTCTAAAGTCCCACAATTGGAGGAGCTAGTAGTAGAGTTATTGTCTAAAACCAAGGATCTAGGACCATCACTTCTCCTTGCAACTATATCAATGATATCTACATTTTGAACAGCTGCAAAGCAAACCATGTATCGTATAGATTCATTACTATCGAGAACATACTCCTTTCCATCACGAGAGATGACTAAGTCCAAATGTAATGGATTTATATCAAACCACCTTTGGCAGATTGACCTCTTCAATACATCTAGTGATAAACCTAGCTAGAGTCACTTGGAATCCAAAACTAGAATCATTGTAATGCACTTTGTCCAAAATTCCTCTGTCAATATTTCTGCAAAAGTCATTTAGCACCTATTGTAAACATAGTGAGAAGTAATATAATGGTTCTAAAAGTCAGTTAGCACTGGATTATAGTAGATTTCACCAAAAACTAGAAGGTGCTAAATGCATTTAGCACCCCCATTCAGCACTATTGAAAAGAAAATAGAAGGTGCTAAATGCATTTAGCACCCCCTGGACAGCAACCAGTAGGTGCTAAATGCTATTTAGCACCACCTGTTATCACATTTGACAACAAACCACAAGGTGCTAAATGCATTTAGCGCCCCCTGTCATCACATTTGATTATAAAATAAGAGGTGCTAAGGTGCTAAATGCCATTTAGGACCCCCTGGACAGCAACCAGTAGGTGCTAAGTGCTATTTAGCAGCACCTGTTATCACATTTGACAACAAACCAAAAGGTGCTAAATGTATTTAGCACCCACTGGACAGCAACCAGTAGGTGCTAAATGCCATTTAGCACCATCTGTTATCACATTTGACAACAAACGACAGGGTGCTAAATGCATTTAGCACCCTCATTCAGTACTGTTGGAAAGAAAATAGAAGGTGTTAAATGCCATTTAGCACCACCTGTTATGACATTTGACAAGAAAACACAAGGTGCTAAATGTATTTAGCACCCCCTGTCATCACATTTGGCAACAAAAAGGAGAAAGTGCTAAATGACATTTAGCACTAGATGTTATCACATTAGGCAACATTCCAAAAGGTGCTAAATGCATTTAGCACCCCCATTCAGCACATTTGGCAATATACCAGAAGGTGCTAAATACATTTAGCACCCTCTGTGAGTTCACATTACTAGAAGATTTAAAAGCGATTTAGTACGAGATTTCAACACAATAACAAGCGATTTTATATTTCTAAAAGCTATTTAGCAGCACGAGAAACTGCTACACATTGAAAAGTAATGTGACGGTGAGAAAACAAATTAAGAGCTGCTATGAATGTTTTTAATTGATTCAAACTAAGAAATATGATCAATGGAAGCAATATAATGTGTATTTCACGATGGAACAAGTGTATTAATGATGAATGGAAGCAATATATATGTGATTTTTTGAAAAAAATACCTGGATAATGAATCGAAATTGATTATTGGAACGATCTCTTGATTCATGTCTGTAGTTGTGATGATCGATCGTTGTGTGCTTTGGTATTTTTTGATTGGGATTTGGTTGCAACTGTTTTGATCGATCGTTGAATACGTTTGAAGTTATATATATATCTATATATTAGGTTAAATGTGTTATTAGTTAAATAAGGAAGGGGTGTTAATGTCTTTTTAATATAATGTCCTTAATTTGTAATGCTAATTTGTAATTGGCCTTTATTATTGTGTTATTATTATAATAAGGCCTTATACCTAATTGCCTCTTTTATTTTCTATGTTAAAAGACTTACAAATTTGGAGGCAAAGCTTTAACCATTTTTTACATTAAAAATGTTATAATTTAAAATAAAAAATTCAAAACTTAATAAAAAATTAATATTTAAAAGCTACTAATCAAGGTCAATTAAACAAGATCTATCATGACTATATAATTATGCCAAAAAAATAAGACCAATAATTTTTTCTACATTAAAAATGCCATAATACAACCAATTTTCATAGAAATAATGGCTATCAAACACCAAAAGATGGAAGAGTACAATATTTTTAGGGTAAAAAAAGGCAATCAAACACATTTAATTGTCATTTTTCATGCAACTCAATTCTAGGCAATTCAATTGCCTAGAACTTATTTTCTTTCTATGCAAATTCCATGCTTACAATTAAACGCACCCTAAATTATATTTAAAGCCATAAAATTTAAACGCAAACATAATAGTATTAATAATTGTTGACCTTAAAGTCAATTAATCTTATTTTGATAATTACAATAAGTTAATAAAGTGTTATTTAACTCGGTTGTTCCAATGATGATAGCCATTAGCCGATATCTTTTTCAACCAAGTGTGACGTCAAACCGATATAGTAAAACTCTCACACAAAGCTCCACAAATGCTTTCACTCACAAGAAATGAACTCAAGTGATATACATGTACTATACAAAGCCAAGAAAAGATCTAGATCATCAAGCAAGTGAAGATATGCACAAGAATGATCTTCACATGTTCTACAAGTTATTAAAATCAAGAAAGGATCAAGAACATCAAACAAGTGAAGATACGCACAAGAAAATCAAGCATCACGAAGACTCGAATTATCATTAAATGGAGTGAGTGCTTAGATTTTATGTAAAGATACTTTATTGATCAAATCCCTATAGCCCAAACATGAACTTGCATCTTTTAAAGATTGATTTAAACTAGCTTGAAATTGAATTTATTTGAAAAACATCATTTTACAAAAATCGAGTTTCAAAATAAATTCATATTAATTTTAAATGATCATATTTTAAGCTATAATAAAAATGGGTATCTTAGAAACATATATTTGAGGTTCAAAAATCATTAGAATTTTATTTGGAACTAAATTATTAAATTGGAAAAATATTTTTATTTTTCGTTTAAAATTCGCTCAATTTTTGCCCAGTTTTGATCTAACGGTAAAATGGAGGCCTTCCCGAATTCCGATCATTTTGAAATTTTTACATTAGTTAGACAACATCTCCTGGCAATTTTGACTAAAATTTGAGCATGATCCAACGGTCTAATTGAGAGAAATTAACAAAACAATTTTGAATTTTTTTGTCAAAACTAGCTGTTGGAAAGTTTGAAAATGTATACCTTGGAGCCAAAACCTCTCTTAATCATCCCCAACGGCCATATGATTTTGTAAGCTATAAATATGATATCTTAGACATGTTTTAACACACTTGAATCATTCTACAAATTTATTTTACATATATACAAAGTTATTCAAGTATTCAATTCATTTTATTGATCATATGCTTCATTTTTGAGCTACATATTTTGATCAATTTTGATATCTCTAGTGTGAGCTTCAAATTGTATTCTTTACACACTTGAGAGAGTTATTGTAAATTGGTGTGAATCACCAAACAATTTTGTGTTCAATTGTGAGAGGTAAATCTCATAGGAAAAACAAGAAGGTAAATTCTTGTTTAGAAATTGTGAAAGGTAAATTTCACAAGGTTAGCAAGAGGGTATCTTGTGAGAGTATTGTGGTGTATCAATACTTGTAGAGTGTGTGAGACAACACTTGTAGAGGTTTGATCTTCACCCGGAAGGAGATCGGTTATAGTGGAAATTCTCGGGGAACTAACCGAGCGCGGAGTAGGGGGAACAAGCCGAACCGTGTGGACAAAAAATCTTCGACTTGAAATTGGTTCAATCTTTCTTACCCAATCTCTTTATTATTGATTGTTTAAATTGTTTGAGATTACTTATTTATTTGCTCTTATACTTGATTGTTTATTTGCTTACATTCTTTGATAAATTTGTTTAGTAAATTATTTTACTTAAACATTTTCGAAAAGATTTTTAATTCCGCATTAAGTTTTTAAAACCCTATTCACCCCCCCTCTAGGGTATTTTCCGACCTACAATAATAATAGTGCAAACAACTCAAATAGCAAATGCGAACAATTATAATAACTTTCTACGGTTTTTCATATTTTGAAAGTATTGCAATATTTCATCCTTCTCAATGTTATTGAAAATTTCTTATTCAATGTATATCACCAAACAATCATTCATAAATTCGATCATCTCCCATTCAACAGGATAAAGTAAATTATTAAATAACTATAAGTATAAATCTAATATTCAATAACTAGGAATTTACAGCTAAATCACAAAATATTCAGTAATTAATATTTAGAGATGCAAAAATGAAAAAATGGTAAAGGACTCCTTCAGGCGGTAAGAAGAGAGGAGAGAAATGATAAATTTCACCTTACTAGTTGGGTTTAATTGGCTAAGTTTGTTGTTTACAAAATATCCCCTAAGTTTTTGACCCTTACATTTAGGTTCCCTCAAATTTATTTTTATGCACACAAGTCCTTAAAATTTTATTTTTTTTTAAAAAAATGTTCCAAACCAAGGTGGGGCACCTGCCTCCCGTCCCCTAACAGTTTCGTCCCTGCTTACCCACTGCTGTTGAGGTTTCGAGTTTTGGTTCGATTATCAATTCCATCCTTGCTTACCCACCGTTGGAGAGGTTTTGGGTTGCGGTTTGGTTCGGTTTCTATTTCTAAATTTTTCGACATGAATTCCAACTGAACTTTTTGAAAATAACTTTTCAATTTGGGTTATGTTCAGTTTTATTCAGTTTTTGTATATCTCAAATAGTCGATTTTTCATTAGATTTTATAAAATTTTAAGAACATAATATTTTAAACAATGAAATAATATTATTTTTGAGTTATATATGTATTGATTCAGTTTTGTTCAGTTTTGCAATATCATGCCCCAAACCTAAATTAAACATATTCGGTTTCAACTTTTTATCGGTTCGATTTTTACAGATTAGTTCAGTTTGGTACAGTTCGGTCTTTCAATTTTCACGTTCACCACAACACCACTGGTTCAAACAACCCTCAAATTAGATGAGGGGAAAATGAAAAATTGGACACTAATAATGTTTGGATTTGGATTTAGTTATCCCCTTAAAGTTCCAAAATCATCAATATCTCCCCTAATTACATAAGTGATTCAATCCTTTCCTTGTTAATTTCGTTCATAATTCCATCCAACAAATCTTTTACACTAAACCTCCTAAAATTTTAAAAAGTTACACTAGACATCCTTAATTTATATTCGGGATATTGAAAAATAGAGCTTTTATAAAGAAGTTTTTTACAAAAGAATCAAGAAATAATATTTTTGAAAATTAGAGGCCTATATTTAACCAAACTTTAAAAGGAGTGCAAAGTTATATTTGCAGTAGATTTTTAAATTATATTTTTTTATGGAATCATGAAAAATTATGTTTTCACTAAATTTTTTTAGCATATTATTATAAATAAGTTTTTAATTGAGAGTGCTTTATAATAATTTTAACAAATTACATATTCAAAACCTATTTATTAATAAAATGCATATAATAATTTTTTTCGGAGTTATGCAAAGTTAAGTTTGCACTCCTTATTTTTTGAAACATTTTTACGTATTTGTATTTATTTGTCATTGTTTTAAAGTTTTATGAATGAAACATAAGAATATACTTGTTAAAAAATAAATTTGCATTAAATTTTTTTGATTACAAAGTTAAATTTGCACAAAACACAATTCTATGCAAAGTTAAATTTTCAAAAAACATTGTCACTCAAGACCTTTTTCCTCATTTTCAAATTTATATTTTGTTAATATTTAACCTTATTTTTATTAACCTTCATCACCACTAACTTCGGCTATTTTCATCGCCACCAGCTTCGGCCACTTTCTTCAACCCATTACACATTATAATGAGAGAAACATCTAAAATAAAATCTATGTAATGTAGAGAAATCCCTTCACTTCTTCAACATTCATATGTTTCATCTCCTTCCCAGTTACTCCAACTTTGGCCTCGAATTAAGGTCCTACAAGGCTATATAAATAAATAATGCACTCTCTAATAAAAGCATTTTCAATGGACATGCTAATATTAATATTAGTGCAAGATCCTAATTTGTGAAGAAAAATAGATCTATAATAGAACTGGGAGAAGAGTTGTTAAGGGTAATGATAATTGTCAATTTAAAAATATTTTAGTTGTGGCCAGACATTAGCTGGCCACTTTACTCTTTTAATTAATAATATAAACAAATGATAACTTTATTTTTTGTACACCCATTTGAATGATGACAGATGTAATTAGCCAAGGAATACTATTAAAAATGTGGATCCTGTTTTTCTGCCATTTTTTAAGAGCCACTTCAATAAGGGCAGTGATATTTATATCCCTAAATATGTCTCAAATAACTCCCTAAAATTTAACTAAAAATGCATTTTAACATTTCTTTTATTTATCATAAATACCCCTCGCCTAACCCTCTCTTAACTAATTTACCCAGTGGTTATAAACATTAACCTTGTGGCACTCCATTGCCTAATGTTAAGTGAGTGCTTAGTAATACAATTTTCCTATTTGGGCCGAATTTATGTGAGTGTACTCACATTTCATTAGGTGTGCTTTATTTGAAAAACACTCCAGTACACTTAGCACTCCATTGCCTGATATTAGGCTAAGTCTTAGTAATAAATTTTTCCCAAGTGGGCCAAGTGTATATGATTGTATTCATCTTTCATTAAACGAGCCAAGTGTATGTGACTTTATTCATCTCTTATTAAGCAGGCTTTTGGAAAACACTACACTTAGCACTCCATTGCCCAATGTTAGGCGAGTTCTTAGCAACAAACTCTCCCCAAATGGGCTGAGTGTATATGACTACACTCACCTTTCTTTAAGCGAGCATTCTTTGAAAAACTCTCCAATACATTCAACACTCCATTGCTTGATGTTAGGCGAGTTCTTAACAGCACACACTCTCCATGTGGGCTGAGTATATGTGAATACACTCACATCTCATTAGCGAGTCAATGAGAAAATTGGACAGCCAGATCTATACTTGCATTATCCTTGGACAATCCAGATTTTGAACAATCAAATCAATGCAATCATAACCAAGTAATCCCTAATTTTGAGCAAACAATCAATGAAAGAATTGTTTAATGAAACCATCAGTGCAAATCAACAACCAAGTAATGTATGATGCACCAACAACAAAAACTTCATTAAACTAAAACTTTTACCAAATAGGTTTATACAAAACTAACCCAAGTTTTTAAAATTGCGTAATTTATAACCAAAAGAGGTTTATAGAAAAATACAAATAAAACTAAGAATTTCATTGTCTCTAGTTTAAACTAGCAAAATACAATACAATTACCTTTTTGACCTTTTCTTTAACAGGGCTTTGGCTCATCTTGGAGCAGATGGATTTGGCAATGGGTCATGTTTCTTTTTTTCCTTTTTCTTTTTCTACGCTCTGGCTTACGCTCTTTATAATCACCCGTTCTTATAGCCTTAAGGATATCATAGACTTCATTAGCAATCGCCGACATGTCTTGACTTTGACCACCAAAGATAAATCACTATAACAATGATAATGCAGTGTCAACCACTTGCTGCTTAACACAAATAATACCATTAGTACTTAAACATAAATATCAAGCATTAGAAAAGTGTACGAATTTATTAAAGATGGTGATCTTTACAAACTTAAATCCTACAATCTCATGCGGCCCACGTATCCTTCTCGCTGTTGTTATTGGCTTTGACGGTTGTATGTATGGATGTGTGATCTTCATGAACCACTCCATCTACTTGGGAACACATTCCCAAGGTAACTCAATAAGTACAGAATGCAACTTCTCATTCAGTAGATGATTGCGCTAGTTATCTTGTTGCTAGTTATTCAGACTATAGACAAAGTTGTATGCTTGACTTGCCTTTCCTCAGGTCACACTTGCGGCTTAATCATTAGAATTGTTGGAATCATTCGTACTAGTCCAAATTGCCTTAAGACCTGCTCTAGATAGTAAGCCTTAGCGACATCGAATGATATGATTAACCTAGTACAAAAAGAAACCTCGTGCAATGGTTGGGCATCTCTATGATCCTTATATGGATCCCAACAAACTTATTAAGTAAATAGGGTAATTATTTTTTAATAGTATATAATATAGAACAAAGAAAGCAAAAATTACATATTAAACTAAAAGCTTACCTCGGTTTCAGTTATGTCATACAATCTCTCTCGCAAAGCTACAATCACCATGTCCGTATCACCGCTGCATTGTTGAGCTTTCCGCCTACACATCTACAATAACATCTCATTGTAATCCGTTTTAGGAACTGAGCATAAGCTATCGTTGAAGTGCTTAAATATCCAAGAATGTATTCATAACAAGACCGGAAATAACAATTAATAAATTAATAATCCATAAGATAAGCAACTGGTAGAATAAGGCTAGTAATGTACCACTACAAGAGTTAAACATCCACTTATCGACTTCACTCCAAATCTCGAGGCAA
The DNA here is from genome assembly GCA_021464415.1 of Lonicera japonica. NCBI lineage: Eukaryota > Viridiplantae > Streptophyta > Magnoliopsida > Dipsacales > Caprifoliaceae > Lonicera > Lonicera japonica. The sequence continues at coordinate 10,311,109 of CM038468.1, read as the reverse complement.
ATCCGAACTGTCAGTACGTATGTGCTAGGATGGCAATTCCCTATACTATTTCACCCACCTTCTTTATATCTTTCAAGGCCTCTAAGTAGTAAATAGACACCTTAATTTTTTTCTTATCCACTAAAATGACACATCCTAGCAAGTATATAAGATATCCCCTAGCACATTGATCCAACTCCTCCTTAGTCGAATCCCTCGTAGCTCAACCCTCGTATACCAACTTTGTCACGACTCGATTTTCAGGATGCGAGTAGAAAATTATTTTAATATAATACGAATAACTTTCATAAAATTTTATCAATTTGGAATAAAAAATATATTTTCCAATCTAATTATAAAAATCCATTTCACATTATTGAAAATTAATTCCCATCACGAAAGAAAAATGAACCTGTTTCCAAATATCTTTGATTAGAGGATCTAACCCTCCCAAGCTCCAAGTACAACCAACACATAATATACAAAGAGTAAGTGTTAAATAACTAAAATATATTCAAATTATGTAATCGACAATTTATCTTCACTTTTATTAAACCTGCAAAATAAATCTAGTGGGGAATGAGCTATAAAGCCCAATAGGTTCATTAATACATATGAGTTCTACCCAAATCTATTTATACCCAGCATAGAAGAATAATATAAATATCAACGCATGCCGAGTAACAAATAATCTATGATATCAAATCTTATCACAAGGACACTGAACATATATCAATTAATTCACACATAAATGAACAAATAAGTGCAACAAAATATAATTAAATAGAAACTTAATAAGTATTTCTCCCCTACCTCAAATCGTGAATAAAAGCGCTCAATTTATTTTGTTGGTGTAAACACCCTAATTTGTGACTGTACTGAAGCTCCATGCTACGCCTTCACACACATGCATTCATAACACAAAATAAAATTTTTAGGCATTTTTGGGAGATTTTTAAGGTTAGTGCCGCAACCTTCAAGCAGTGGCGCACATCTCAATGTCGCAGGACCCTGCGGCACTGCCCTTGCCACTCGGCAGTGTCGCACCCCTCTGTCGCACCCAAGTGCTGCAGCTAGGTGCCGTAGGTCCCTGCCGCACGCCTTTACGTGTTTGGTTTCAACGTGAATTTTCTTTATAAATAGGACCCTTGGGATGTCAATTGAGGATCATGAAAGTTAGAGTAATTTAGGAGAGAAGAAATCATTATAGGCAACTTATAGAGAATTTTGGAGAGATTTTTTAGAGAGGTTAACTTTAGAGAGAGAAAACAAGAAAGTAAGTGAAGAAGCTTGAAGAGGAAGAAAACTAGAAGAAGGAATATTACTACAAGAAGGCAAGGCTTTTTATTTGAGGAAATCTATGTGGATGTCATGATACCTTTATTTGCTAATTATTTGAGGAAAATCTTTTTCATAATTAAAATTTTGCAAAATATTATAACAAATCCTAAAGCGTTGATCAATAATGAACTGCCATATTGTTATTTCGCACGCACGCACTCACATACTATTATGCATTTTTGCGAGTGTGAATTTACCCTATGACCTCGGGACCAGAGTCTTGACTAGGCCGTGGACTTAAGGGTCTACACTAGCCAAAAGCGCGTGGGACCACTCTCGTTGCCTAGTGTCCTACTGAGATATATAGAGCGGTTTACCCCTCACATACTCAGTAGAGGTATATCAAAAGGTCCTTACATATACCTGCGCCCTTTAGGTATATCGTAAGACGTACCAAATAGGAGGGAGCCTTAAACCTTACCCTATTCAACCAAAGCTTGCATGTAGGGAGTCAGGTTTGTTGGTCGGATAATGACCCTAGAGGGGGGTGAATAGGACTTTAAAAACTTAATGCGGAATTAAAACATTTTTAAAATATTTAAGCAAAGCAACTTAGCTAAGCAATAATATCAAGGAAATAATAAATAATCAATCCCAAGACAAGCAAATAAGTAATCTCAAAATACAAGCAACAATATAGTAATGAAAAGAGAGCTTGAGTTTAGAAAGATTAAACCAATTTGAAGCTCGAGACTTTTTGTCCTCACGGTTCGGTTTCCTAAACCATACGTCCGCGCTCAGTTAGTTCCCCGATAATTTTTACTATTCAATCTTCTTCAGGTGAAGATCAAACCTCAATACAAATGTTGCTATGCACACAACACTCACAATGTAGCTATACCCACTACACTTCTCACAAGATATGTTCTCTTGCTCTACAAATAGACAAACTCTCTTTTGAAATGAAGAATAAATTGTTTGTGGTGATACACACCAATACAATAACTCTCAAGTGTATTTGAAGATTAAAAATGAAGCTCACACTAGAGTTATCAATATTGATAAAAAATATATAGCTTAAAAGATGAAAGATTATCAAAATGTGTTCTTGAATCTTTGTATATTTGAATATATGAATAATAGAGTATTAGAATGATTCAAGGTATGTTAAAACATGTCTAGGACCTCATATATATATCTTGAAAAATCATATGGGCGTTGGAGATGATTAAGAAAGGTTTTGGGTCAAAGGTATACATTTTCAAACTTTCCAACTAGTTTTGACAAAAAATTCAAATTTGTGTTGATAATTTCTCCGAATTTGACCGTTGGATCATGCTCAAATTTTAGTAGAAAGTGCTAAGAGATGTTTTCTAATTACTGTAAAAATTTCAAAATGATCGGAGTCCGGGAAGACCTCCATCTTACCGTTAGATCAAAGCTGTGTGAAAATTGAGCGAATTTTAAATGTAAAATAAAAACATTTTTGCAATATTGTTGTGAATGTTTTAAATACTCGCAAGTGCACGAATCGAATACTAGTATAGCTTAGGCAAGTGCGAGGTCAAACCCTAGGGACTTAACGGATGGAACGTACGTATCTCTCTCACTAATTCTAATTAATTCCTAATCTAGCTTAAAAATTGAATGGGATAATTTATCAACTCGAGTTTGCATATAACAATAGCTTCCAGGCTAGTATAGGCATGGCGCCTTACGAAGCCCTTTACGGTCGTTCGTGCAGATCTCCAATATGCTAGTATGAAGTCGGGGAAAGAACCTTGTTATGTCCAGAATTAGTATAACAAACTACCGCAAAGATTAAGACCATTTGACAACATCTCCTTACTGCCCAGAGTCGGCAGAAAAGTTATCCCAATAGGCGTCATCGTCTGCCAGAGTTCGAAGTTGGTAACCATGTGTTCTTGAAAACCAAGCCTCGTTTTGGTGTTACGCGGTTTGGTAGAAAAGGGAAGCTATGTCCCCGATACATTGGGCCTTTCGAGATTCTTGAACGTATCGGGAATGTTTCATATCGTCTAGCTTTGGCACCACAACTATCTAATGTTCACAATGTCTTCCATGTATCGATGCTATGCCAATACGTTCATGATCCTTCCCACATTGTTCAATGGGAAAACCTCGAGGTGTTAGACGACGAGACTTATGAAACCCGTCGGATGCAGATCTTAGATCGTCGAGATCAGGTGCTGCGAAATAAATTCATTATGTTGGTAAAAGTCTTATGGTTGCATCACGGAGACAAGGAGGCAACGTGGGAGTTAGAGACATAAATTCATAGCAAGTATCCCGAATTATTTGATTAATATGTAATTTTCAAGTTTCGAGGACAAAATTTTATGTAGTGGGAGAGATTGTAACATCCTGTATTTAATTATGTTGTATTAATCCCTTTATACACTGTGAATGATCGTTTGGTGATTCGGGTTGTCCGAATCGATTTCGATTGGTAAATAGGAAGTTTTGGTTCTTTGCGAATCGTTGATTCTAGCTAACTTTGAACTATCGTAATTTCTTCGTTTCTTGTCCGATTAAGATTCCATTCATGTTTGTATCTAGTTTTTAAACCATTCTACAACTTTCGTGTTTTGACTGAAAGATAATTCGCACTCCTTGTGGGTCAAAACAGGGCGCAAAGTAGGCCCATCGCTAAATTCTGGTCATTCGGTAATGCTTTAGCATAGCGTTGTCTTCGGAGAATTTTTGGAGATAATATATTCATAATTTGGGGAAACTTCCTCTTAAGAAGTTGTAGATCTTTGAATTATCTTTTCGTGGACATAAAGATTATCCCAATCTGAGTTCCGAGCAAGGAGTTATGACCAAATTACCAACAGTGGTCAGTGCAACCAAAATTAAAGCTTGGACATAATGTTTCTTGGATCGATCCCAGAAACCTAGGATCGGTCCCAGACCCCTGTGTTGAATTTTTTAGAGTTTTAACCCCATTTTCTCACCATTTATCACCTTAACTCACCAAACTCGGCCCAAACTCACTCCTATTAACTTGAGCGCTTTAGAGAGAGATAGAGGTGGTTCTTTGAAGGATTCTTACTCATTTTTCAACATTAATCTGAAACAAAAGCTCCAAATCCTCCGAATCATCCTCCTGGTCTCTATTTATCATCTTCCTTGTTGGGATTTCTTCGAACAAGGCTTGAATCTTTATCTTTTCTTCTTCCTCCTCGCTAATAACTTAAGCTAGGGGTTTTCTTGCTTTTAAAACGTAATGATTTGCTTTTATTCTTCAATATTGATCGTTTTTGACTTATGTTTGCTTGTGTATTGGAAAATAAGTGAAATTTTGATATTTGTATGATTGATGAAGCTATAAAGGTATGATTTGAGACAAAATGTGCCATCCACACTTGCTTTAAAATGTTATCCGAACTATATGAGATATCCCTTGGTTGTGTGAATAATATTTGTTGTTAATAATGAATTGTTGGTGGATTATACACACCAAATGATATAAAGTGGGATTTGGTTGATTGTGTATGGCATAAATTGTCCCATATCTTTAGTAAATGGCATGATTTGTATAATCTATATCCATAGTGTGTCAACTGGAGGCCCGAAGATTTTATGACAAGTTCTTGAACGCAATTGTGGCTTGTGATTTAATTGGCTATCTTGTGAAAGGCTTATATCTTCTTGTATTGGTTCGGGGAGCTTGTATTCCTCAAAAATGGATATCTTGTATCGATTGAATAGTGCTTGCCGGGATGGGAAAAATAGGCAGGGCCCAGTGCCCTTAGGTTGAAAATCCCTAAACCCCTGGGGGAGAAATGTTTGGCCACCTATAAGTCACCGGTGTGGAGCTCGGGAACCTAGGCAAATTGGCAAGGCACGATGGTTTTGTTGTTATCGATGTTTACATGGGATCGGGACGATTGATCCCAGAACTATTGCTTTTAATATTCATATGGGATCGGGACAATTGATCCTAGAGTATCAACTTGATGATTCAACATCTCAGTGGCATTGTAATATACTCACAGCTCAGGCTCTCTACAGTATGGTATTCAGTTGACACGGGAGGTAAACTGCATTAGCACGTGCAATTGATGAACATGGTTCTTGTTGATATTATTGAATTACACGTGGTTTGTAAGATATGTTCATAAACCAGTTTTTGAACATATGCCCTTCACACCCCATTACTGAGCAAATAGCTCACCCCTGTTTTCTTTAAATCCTTACAGGTACTCACGAGTTTCATGAGAATAAAGAAGCGACAGGATCAGGGATGAATTAGAAGCTCTGATACAATTCATTTTTGGTGTATATGTATTTTCTAGGAAGCCACGGCTAGCCCGAGGAGTTATATACTTTGAAAATTATATGCTTTGGGTATATATATTTGGTGCATACGTATTTGGTGTATGCTTGAATGTTATGATATGTTTATGTACCCCCTGCTTAGAACCCTTGATACGTATGTTGTTGCTTATTTGTTTCCTTTCATTATATACCTATCTTAGTCTTATTAAGATGGGTTACTAACGCTCTAGGTCTTAACTACAGAAGTTATCCTATAGATTAAGACGGGGGTGTTACAATTTCAAACGGCTATATATAAGGAGGAGCTAATTTCCCTTTGCCACCAAAACATGTTATGACAAAACGAAGTTTGGTTTTCAAAAACACATGACTATCAACTTCAAACTCCAAAGGTCGACGACGCTTATTGGCATAACTCTTTTGCCAACTCTGAGTAGTTAGGAGATGTTGTCGGATCATTTTAACTTTCTCGAGGGTTTGTTCTACCAATTTTGGACTAAATAAGGTTCTCTCCCCGATTTTGTACCAACAAATCAGAGATCTACATGGACAACCATACAAGGCTTCGTAAGGCACCATGGCTATACTAGCCTGAAAACTATTGTTATAGGCAAACTCCACTAAAGGCAAATGCTCTATCCAATTCCCTCGAACATCTAAGATATATGCTCTCAACATATCTGTGAATATCTAAAAACTCGTTCGAATTGCCCATCTATTTGTGAATGAAATGCTGTGCTAAAATTCAACAAAATGCCTAGAGTTTTTTGCAAACTCCCCCAAAATCGAGATGTGAAACGAGGATCTCGATCCGATACAATAATAAGTGTCACCCCGTGCAACTTAACTATCTCTCGAACATATAATTTTCCAAGGATCTCTACATTCTGGTTATTACGAATGTGAAGGAATGAGCAGACTTCGTCAATCTATCAACAATTACTCGAATGGTGTCTTGACCACCTAAAACTTTAGGTAACCCTGAAAAAAAATTCACAGTAACATGTTCCCACTTTCACTCGGGAATGGGCAATGGTCGAAGTTGTCCCGCGGGCTGTTGATGTTCGGTATTCACCAACTAACAGGTCATACACTTGTTCACATAATTCGCGACATCGCGTTTCATACCGCTCCACCAAATTTTTTGACATAAGTCTCAATACATCTTCGTACCACCCAGATGAATAGAGAATTAAGAATGATGGGCATCATTTAGAATTTCTTTTTCTATGTTTTGGATCTTTTGGTACCACCAATCTATCCCGAACTCAAAGTCCACCATCGGCACCAAGTTTGTAATCATTGTGTCCGGCTTCTATAGCCAATCGATCTCTTATCACCTGAAGTTCCTCATCTGGGGGTTGGGCATCAATCACCCATTGTTGGATTGCTAGTTGAGCAACCATATTATAAAGATATGATCGGTTATCATTCCAACTCACCACGAGAATATACAGTTGTAACTCTTGCCTTAGCTTCCACTCCTGACATCGTAGAGTAGCTAAGGACCCTTGGGATTTTCCACTCAAACTATCAGCTACAACATTAGCTTTGCATGGGTGATACTGTAAGTTATAATCATAATCTTCCAAGTATTCTATCCACCAACGCTGCCTAAGATTCAAATCTTTATGGGTAAAGATGTATCTCAGGATTTTGTGATCAGAATAAACTTTAAATGTTTTGCCATACAGATAATGACACAAAATCTTAAGAGCAAATACAACTGCAACCAATTCTAGATCATGGGTAAGATAGTTTCTCTTGTGTTGCTTAAGTTGACGGGAAGCATAAGCCACAACATGCTCAATTTGCATCAATACACAACTAAAATTGAATCTAGAAGCATCACAGTAAATGGTATAGCCATTTTCTTGCTCGGGTAAAACAAGAACTAGAGCTGAAGTAAGCTTATCCTTCAACTCTAGGAAAGCTTCCTCACGCTCGGCACTCCAAACGAATTGAACACCCTTATGAGTAAGGTGATTCAATGGCAATGCTATACAGGAAAAGTCTTTCACAAACCAACGATAATAGCCCGTTAAGCCCAGAAAACTTCTAACCTTCGTAACATTTCGAGGCCTCTCCCACTTTAGAATGGCTTCTACTTTCGCTGGATATATGGAAATCCCATTTTCCATGACAACATGTCCCAAGAATTTGACTCTCGACATCCAAAAGTCACATGTGCTAAACTTGGCATACAACTTGTGATCTTGGAGAACTTGAAAAGCTAAACCGAGATAATTCTTATGCTCCTCATCGGACTTGGAATAAATAAGATTATCATCTATGAAGACCACCCCACTGATCAAGATAAGGACGGTACAAATGATTCATCAAGTCCATAAATGCCGCTGGCGCAATCGTCAACCCGAATGGCATTACTAAGAACTCAAAATACCATATCGAGTACGAAACGCTGTCTTTAAAATATCTTCTTCACAGACCAACATCTAAAGATAACCTGATCGAAGCTCAATTTTGGAAAATCTAACGGCACATTGTAATTGGTCAAAAAGATCATCTATTTAGGGCAACGGATACTCATTCTTGATAGTGACATGGTTCAACTAACGATAATCTATACACAACCGTAAAGACCCATTTTGCTTCTTAGTAAACAATACATGTGCACTCCATAGAAACACACTAAGTCTAATAAATCCCTTCCTCAACAACTCATTAATTTGAACCTTTAGTTCCTTTAGCTCGGCAAGAGCCATATGGTACAGTGCTAATGATATTAGAGAAGTGCCCGAAATAATATCAATAAAAATTCTACTGCCCGATGTGGGGGAAGACTCGAAAGATCATTAGGAAACACATCAGAAAATTGCCTAACTGCGAACACCTCATTTTGCGACCCTCCCAAGAATCCCGAACTTTAAGGAAATGAACACACATACATGCACGAGCATTCATACATGCACACATACTCTTTACATGTGATACATGTCGAAGAACAAGGCAAAAAGGACACCCGTATAAGAAGTTACGAGAATTACAAGAAATTACGAGAATTATCAGAAACTGCCAAACCTAGAAACCGTCAAAACTCTTGAAAAGATGAAAAGTGATAGATGTAACACCCCGTACATTCATTCCACCGTATTCACCTTCGTTCATACGTTTGTTTCACCTCGGATGGTGAAATCATGATAATGGAGTCCCGTAATGTTCTAGCACTTCTTACAAGGCATATTAGCCTCCTTCCACTCATAAGAGTTTTCGTTTAGTGATTTGGGTGGTCCGAATTAGTTTTGGTTCGTAAATCGTAAGTTTTTGTCTTTCACGATTCTTTGTTTTTAGCCAACTTTGGGACATCGTAACTCTCTCATATTTTACCCGATCTGGTTGTCGTTTATTCCTACTTCTAGGTTTCATATCATTTTAAAACTTTTGTTTTTTGACCGAAGTTCAATTCGCACTCCTCATTGGTAAAAACAGGGCCCGAAGTAGGCCCATCGCTAAATTATGTTCATTCGGTAGTGCTTCGGCAGAGCACTATCTTCAGAGAATTTCTAGGAAAAATCTGTCCATAATTTGAGGAATCTTCCTTCTAGGAAGTTGTAGATCTTTGAATTATCTTTCTGTGGACATAAAGATCACCTAAATTGGAGTCCCGAGCAAGAAGTTATGGCTAAAATACAAACAGTACTCCATAGCCCCAAAGTTAAAGCGCGGACCGGTGTTGGACTTTTGGCATACCAGTTTGGCAGCGGGGAAAGTTGGTTTTGTGCTTTTTTAAGTGTCTTTTACACCCCCTTTCACCTTAACTTCGACCCAAACACCCTTATACACCATTAGAGAGTCTAAAGAGCTCTAGAGAGAGAATGAGAGGTGATTCCACACATCTATCACTCCTCACCCAAGATTCAAGCTTCCAATCATCCAAACCACCACCCAAGATTACTATTCATCATCTTCCTCCTCTTTCTTCCACCATTGGAGCTCGATCTTAGAGCTAGGGTTTGGTGATTGATCTTCCGCACATCATTATCTTTGAGATATGGCTTCTCTAAGGTGGGAACACTAGTACTAAAACTTGTTTTCAAACATTTGATTTATGTATTAGAGATTTAAACTTCAAATTGGGGATTTTTTATCTAAACCTTAGGTTGTTTCATTTTATGGGGTTTAGGTGAGATTAGTCTTTGAGTAGTGATGGATATTGATAGATTATCACTCCTATAACTTGATTAATCATCTAGTTCCACAATTTAGCATGCGTACCTAGAAATTCATGTGGAACCCTTCTTATAGCTAAACGTATGAACCCAAATTTGGGGGTTTTGGGGTTTGGACACATAAAGTGATTGATTAAGGGCTATAGATGATAGATATACATAAATATATCGGTAGTTGAGAATATTGAGTATTTCCCTTGAGATTTGCACTGAAAACCCTAAAAGGGGAATCGTATTTGATGATTTTCAAGTCTAGAACTTGATGTAGAAGATAGTAAAGATTGGTGATGATAATACAATCTCAATATACCCTTGTCACTACCTTAGTTTGGTAGGTTATAGATAGTCGTGGCTCTAAGTATACGTAGTTGAACTTGCCAAGGATATACTTCAATGTATATATAATTTAGTGGGCCGTCTATACACCGATTGAACTAGAAGTAAATAACCAATACTTGGCTTCATGATATAGCTAGAAAACCATCATAAAACACATATGGCCTTAGTTTGATACACATAACACATAATGAGATATACGACGAGAATAATGAACTAGTTAGCCTTATAATGAGAATAACCACGTGACGATAAATGTATGGAGTAAACGTGTGATGACAACGCTTGTAGAAATCATTAAAGATGATGTTAATGATGATAAATGGATAGTGGGTTGTTGTATTATATTTATATATGTTGATTAGCCATATGTGTGATGTATGATTGATAATGATGATGATGATGATGATGATGATATTCATTGTGGGAAATGAATGTGATGTTTGTTAATGCGATCACACATATGGACTGGATATGATTGACCAAGCATCGGGTAGCTACCGGTGACTCGAAGACAGGCCACATATTTGCCACCCTTGGGTGAAATTTCCTAAACCGTACAATGGAAAAATAAGGAGGTGACTCCACCTGTGGTTGAATTGTCCACAAAGGAGATCACACTCTGTGTATCTTGCCTTCCCGTTGGACTATATGTTCTGGGCTATAGAGTTTCCCCGGCTAGCGGAGCAGGTCCCGTGTGCCACTACTTATCCAATGGTGAGTTTCCCAAAAAGTAGTTGGGCTACTAAAGGACATCACCCTGCTAGGGTGTTTTCTGGTGTAGTTCCTCTAGGGTGTCGTGGAAACTTGTATGGGTGCTTTTTTTGTTAACTATTCGGAGTGTTGTCCCCTGAAAGTGACCATTGCATGGGTTATCTCCGAATGACTTTCCTGGAGAACCAAGTCCTTGAGTCACCACCCCACCTGGAGGAGACATGGATAAGAGCTTCGAATCCTTTGGGACTCGCTAGATTCGTTGTTCTGGGCCTGATTAGACCGCGGGGTCAAACCGAGGCATTATACATGAGATATGATACAGATCGATGTGTTGTGGATGTGTATTACTCATATTATCATTATTATTGTATCGTATCATGTCTTGTATAGTATTTTTGATTATATAATGCCTCGGACGAGTTGTGCCTTTACTAAAAATGATGCAGACACTATCAGATATAACATAAAATACATAGGAAAGCCTTGGCTATTCATAATATATTAATATAGAAAGTGGAAAGTATTATTAGCTATTGGCCCTTAGAAACATGGTATATAAGCGTGAGAACGTGACTTGGTTGTGAGGATAAATTAGTGATAAAGCCTTATAGATGGCCAAGTATAGAATCCATAACGTACTATAATTAAAGAGAAACAACGGATACTTGGCCAATAGTCCCAAGTTATGGTATAAGTACTGGATAGTATAATATAGCATTGAATTGCACTTGAGAACAAATCCACATGGCATGCCGAACCTTAGGAAGCTAGAGTTTGTGTTGTAGTAGCTTTATATCAACAATTCCCTAGTGAGTCGAGTTTTGACTTAGGGTATTCCATGGGAAGTCTAGGGACGGAATTGGTTGATCGGATGGCTAGCTTCCGGTGGCTAGAATGGGATTCCTAGTGGGGTTGCATGCACGTGTGTGTGAGTTGCATTGCACTGCATGGTTTTCAAACTACTGCATTAACGCAAAATGATTATTTTCTATATAAAACCTATATAGTTCACACTAAGCCCGGATTTGGCTCATCCTGTTTTCTAAACAGTTTTGCAGGTCAAGCATCAGGGATTGACGCGTGGTTTCCAAGTCTAGTAGCCTCTGATGTCCATAGACTGTCTTTCGGGTCCTTTACGAAAAGGACCTTGTTGTATTAAGTGATTAGTTTTGTTATTTTGTATAAGATCTTTTGTATAAGCTTTCATATCGGTTTTGATATATAAACCATCTTCGATGTAAACTTGTTAAGTAGATTTTTATATGTGGAGTGGTTTTAATGTGGATTGTTTGTATTGGTACTTATATGTAAATGATTTTAATTTTTACAGGGCGGTTTGCCATTTAAACAAACTCCACATGCCAAAATTTTTTGAAACGAGATTTCTTATAGCCATGATTTTTTTGTTATAAATCCTCCGTCGCGCATGGCAACCGTGATTAACCAGGCCCCGGAGGTGAAAATCTCAGAATGGGATTCGGGGCGTCAGAATAGCTCCTAATTTCTGATAGTCCTAATTTTTTTAGAGTTATTAGGTGGTGCCACAAAGAGAAACATATTAAAAAATCAGCTCGATTCGATGACTAGATCTATGGAAACCCGGGAAACCAGGAGTTCACTTTAGGTAATCAAACGGCGGTCTCCCCGAAGTCTAAATGAGCTCAAATTTGGTCAATGGATAGGTTTTATCATGGGGAACATGAAAGAGATATGCCCTAGGAATATTCATAAGTTATGATTTGTACTTGGATATCTATTGCTTATTATTATCAATAAAGTTTATTTTATTTGATTCTAGATTGTTGTATGAATAATATGTATTAATACTAGTTCATCAAGTACGTGATTTGATTGTGGGATGCTAGTAAATAAATAATAATATTATTTGTCCCTAATCATATGTCAATAATCTAGGACCATATTGATATAATGATTAGAGTATGACTCAGCTGATGACTATGTTCCACAAGTCATGGATATGGAGATATCAAGCTGAACACACTGATACTTGTTAGGGAACAATGTATTGGATTGACCCGCTTTGGGGCACTGCGAGGAGTGTTATATAATGTCATCAGTGATGTTCTCCATTAGTGATATCGTATTATCCTCAGACCTGAGATCGTCATGGTTACCATCATGGGGATTGGTGTGATGGGCATCATCAAACATTACTCTTGACCGAGTAATTATAAAGATGATGATCAAGCATACTATAAACTATGTAGAGGTATGTGATTGATCAAAATGAGATTTGTCACTCTCATATAATGAGAGAAAGATATCTTTGGGCCCCTTGATGAGTATAATTAATGTTTGAATGGCCATACACAAATGAGGTGTCATTTGTATAAGATTTATTATACTTAGAGATCAAGAAATAAAGATTGAACTATACAAGAATGACACTTGCCTAAGTCATGTGTTCAATCTAGATATCGGTAGACAAAAGGAATTAATATGTGGCATATCATTTAAGGTTATGTCATTTTGACCTTTATACCCTTTGGGTAGTAGTAATGTCTTACTACAGACCGCTTACTATTTGTATAATTAAACGGGCTTTTAATTGCACTGCTAAATGAGTATAAACCTATAGGGTCGCACACCAAAATGAGTAGGATCAAAAACGAATTGGGCTTGGCCCTAGTTGGACTCGGGCCTAATTCGTTTTATTACTTAAGGTTTCTCATTAGGGTTTTCCTTTAAAAGGAAAACCATTTAGTCACTTTTGTTTCACGTGAAAAAGGGGAGGCAAAATAGAGACAACCCTTAAATCGTGTGCTAGTACACCAAGCAAGGATCCATTCTCGTTCGTGTGTGCATACCGTAGAGGTGTCATACTTTCTACGCTAGGATGACAACAACAAAAAGATTTGATCTGTCGTGTTAAAAGGTATGTTTTCTGTCGATTATTATTGAACAATATAGATCTCAGGGTTTACGATTAGTGCAATTTATTGTGTATATGATGCATGTTCACTGCCCTAATTCCCTTCAGAACAACATACTAAAAAATCAGATCTATCCAATACACTGTTTAGCCGATACAACAAAAACCGGCAAGAGTGAATAATGTTTGTTGTGTGGACAAATGCCTAGGAGGCATTTGGCCACGCGACACAAACTCTTTGTGTCGTGTAGCCAAACCTTCCAAGGGCATTTGGCCACACAACAAAGCACCTCTCCCCCAGCAGTTTTTCCTCTTTCAGCTATAAACCCCCCCTTTCTCCCATTTGAGGCATCAACCAAGGCTGGAACTTCGGGAAGAGGGCTCCAAAATTCTCTGTTTCTATTAGTAAAGCTCTCAGGTAATTTTCGTCGCAATACGAATTAATTTTTTTATCTATCTTATTTTTAATTAATCGCATATGGACATTGCTATTTATTTCTGAATCAGTCCAAATTTCATATTTAAGCCTTGTTTTCAAAACTAAAGGTATGGAATGAGCTGAAACCATTGTTGAACATATTTTTATCAGTTAATTTTATAAAATCTTTATTTTATCAGTCTCGATCCACAAAGGAATCAATAAGTATTTGTACCCGGTTTAATATATAAATTGTGGTGCTTATCGAAATATCCAATATGAGAGTATTAGATTCATCAGTGCCGGTTTAAGTAATTAAACTGTGATACACTATTGACGAACGAATCTCGAGGATTGCAGGATATCCGATTCCAAATTAAATTAGCTTCCAAAAAGTCCTGAAATTTACTAAAAACACCAGTTTTATTTTCTATCATTATCAAAATCATTTTTCAAACCACACACACACACTAATTTTTAAAATCATAAGGGAAAAATATGAAGCATACGTCTTCAATCCCCACCCTAAAATCTAGGTTTTCCAAAACTGTGGGCCGATATGCGATAACATCAGTAGACATGTGAATCTTCAATTATAACTACACGGATACTCTACTTAGAGACCAAGAGTGCGAATTGGGTGCCTAACACCTTCCTGATTCGTAATTTAATCCCCGAACCTTTGAATCAACTAGTTTCTCATTAATTATGTTTAAGAGGTTGTTTAATTCATAAATGCTCCTTTTTTACACAGACTTTTATTTGTTTGGTAAAACAAACTAGTAACTCTGATTTCCTTTATAAATCATCACTCTTCTCATAATAAAATGAACAATTTTCCAAATAAGTCGAGCAACCGGAAGAATCACCGCCAAGGGGGCCAGCGTCAAAAGCGCGGATTCTCACAATAACCACGAGAAGATTAGAAGGATAAGAACTACCCTCCTCTCGTGCCACCATACTAGCCAACCACCTAAAGAAATTCCGTTGATCCTTGGGTCTCAAATACTTAGATGGCGTATGTGACTCGGACTTGCAATGGAAGATCAACATCTCACTATTAGGTAATGGAACGACTTGAAAAGTAGCCAACCAATCCATTTCTAAAATGAGATCATAAACCTCCATATCCATCACAATAAGGTCGAATTCTATCAAGGATTTTTCCATACTTAAGGAACAATTTCTATAGATAGAACTCAAACCGCACATCACTCCCTAAAAGAGAAACAACACATATCAGTTTATCTAAACGTTCAACAATCAATCCCAATCTATTGACTAAAGCCAAGGAAATAAATGAATGGGAAGCACCAGTATAAAACAAAACTTTAATTTAAGAGCTAAAGAATAGAATGGTACCTTCCATCACTTTAGCTTCGGGTTGCTCCACCTGACTCAGAGTATACACTCTGCCCAAAGCCCTATCGCCGCCCCGAGAATACGAACTTCCTCCCCTACAGGACTGACTCTGACCCTGAGTTTTACCACTAGAGAAGGATTGGCCTATTCCGCTAGTAAGGCTAGAGCCCTGAGTTTGAGACTGACTGTAGGGAGGCTGAGATGGCTGATGCTCTCGACTCACACTTGGACAATCCTTATGAATATGCCCCAGCTGACCGCACCCATAATAAGTCCTCTATCTCGATCCCTGATTCTCACTATTGTTTCCCAAGAAGAGGCCTTTACCTGTACTTCCACTCGAACACCCAGAATCACTTCTATACTTCTTCCTTTAACTACCCGATTTTTTTCCCTTCGGTACCCCTTTTCCTCTATAAGAATCTACTGGTATCAGCTCTCTCTTACTCAGCTTTCATAACCATTCTCACAGCCTCGGTCACACTGCTATAGTTCAAGTGATATACCTTCTCTCTAATAGAAGGCTTCAACCCTTTCATAAACAAACGTGTTTTCTCCTCAAGATCACTGTCTAAACCTTTCTTAAAACGGTTCAGACTCTCAAACTTTGCTTCATACTCCGTCACGGACATATTCCCTTGGATAAGGGAACGAAACTCATCCCTTTTAATACTGTAATAGACTGGAAAGAAATAATGCTCTAAGAACAACGGGGTGAACTGCTCCCAGGTAGTAGGAGTATTTGCCCTCCTCGACACATTCCTCCACCAGACACCCTCTGATCAATCAACTAATAGGTACTAAGATTGAGTTTCAAATCATCCAATAAATGCATGACATCAAAGGCTCTCTCTATCTGATCGAGCCACAACTCCACAGTATCGGGACTTAGAATCCTATTTAAAGTAGGAGGAAACTTCTTAAACTTCTCAAAGGCCATCATAGCCCGATTCTCACTAGCTAGAATCATTTCCTGAGGTTGGTCGATATGACCCAATACATTGACCGACTCCCGAGCCATCGCACGAATAACATCTACAGACTCATTTCCTGAGGTGGAACTCTCGTGAGTGGCATGGTTCTCCCTATCATCTGGTAGGGTTGTCATTTACTATATGAAAACAATGAGAACATCATGATAATCTGATATACACATATTCACAAAGAATACAATTCATCTCATATTCCTTATATTTTATCCCACAACCCAAGTAAATCGTAAACCTATGCTCTGCTAACAAATTGTAACACCCCCACCTTAATTAGTACAATAATACATGAAACTAAGACTGGGAGCATTACTAACCCACCTTAGACTTGCTAAAATGGGTCTAAGATAATAATGAAGCAATAAATCTAAGTACATCACATAACATGGAACAAGCAAACATGATACTCATGCTATAGGTAATAATGTAAAATAGGAGTGTAACATACGTCTACATATATACAAAATCATGTCAACATGTATTACAAAAATCATAGCAACTTAAGCTAGCCGTGGCTTGCTATATACACATATGTATTACAAAAATGAGTCGGTATTAGAGTCCTCTACTTCGTTCCCGACCTAGTAGCTTTCTTAGTCTCATCTGACTCTGGGGTACCTATGACGCCCCGAATCTCGTTCTGAGATTTTCACCTCCGGGACTCGGTTAATCAAGGATGTCGTGCGCGACGGTGGGTTTAAATTATAAAATCCACAACTTTCAAAAACTTTACTTTAATAAAAGCATGATCTTTAGAAGTCCCGATTTAGAAAACTTTGGCATGTGGAGTTCATTTCATTAATAAACCTTCCTGTAACATATAAACCACGTTCCATACAAGTAGAATCACATCAAACCACATTTAAATCAACTCCACATATGAAAACCATCAATACAAGTTTACAAAGCCAATTGTTTATCAAATCAAAGTCTATACAACAAATTTAAAGGATTATACATATAACTTAGTCCTTAACTCAAGGACTACAAAAGGTAATGGACACCAGAGGTTCTATAGATGAGTACCACGCACCAATCCCGAAGCCCGACCTGTAAAACTGGGGAAAAGAAGGAATGAGCCAAATTCGAGCTCAGTGGGAACTATATATACGTATAGAAAATATTTGTTTTACCCATGTGCAATGGTTTGAAAACCGTGCAGTGCAATGCAACCTACACTCGCATGCATACGGACCCACTAGGATTCCCATTCTAGCCACTAGATACTAACTACCCAACTAACCGATCACAACAGTAAATATCCCATAAGTGAACCTCTCACGTGTTCCCACATTACTAAGGAATCGTCAGTCCAAGGTGATCTTGTTCTAACACTAGCTTCCTAAGGCTCGTCATGCCTTAGTGGATCAGTTCTACAGCTTGTATCGGCTACCCGTGCCTACATCGAAAGTCAATAGCTATAGGCCAAGTATTGGTTGTTTCCACTTTAATTATAATTTATTATGAATCGTATAATTGGCCAGCTAATAGGCTTTTAGCTCAAGATCATTCGTCTAAGCGTCACATTACGGCGTTCTCTCAGTAGGCTATTTCTTTATTATGATTTCTCCTTTAATTATTAGTGCTTTAGGTTCATTATGATCCGGCTATCAAGTCTCATGAATCACACTTACTCCCACGCCCATATTCTATATCTGAGGCTCACCGTTATCATCTCTTTCCACTTTATATATCTAATACATTATGAAAGGCTCGATAGTTCTCTATGTGTACCCTGTCTGTATAATATTGTTCGCCTATGTCTCTACATCATTTATATCATAGCCGAGGTAACATACATAAATTTATACGAGACATGACACGATACGATACAATAATAATAACATGATCAACAATCTCACAATAACTCTCGTATCACGTCTCCAGCATAATGCCTCAGTTTCACCCCGCGGTCAGTCCAAGCCCAGAACAACGGATCCCGAAGACTCCGAGGCTCTTGTCCATGTCTCTTCCGAGTGGGGAGTGGCTCAGGGACTTGGTTCTCCAAGTAGGTCATTCGGAGATAACCCTCAAGACATTTTTTCGGGAATGACACTCCGAATAGTTAACGAGGAGAACACCTCATACAAACCACATCGACACTCTGGAAAGAACTACACTAGGCGATACCCTAGTAGGGTAATGACCATTAGTAGTCCAACTACTTCCCGGGGAACTCACCAAATGGGCAAGTAGTGGCACACAGGACCTGCTCCATTTGCCGGGAAAACTCATCTAACCAAGGACACATAGTCCAGTTGGAAAGCAAAATACTTTGAGTGGGCTCTCCTTTGTGGACAAACACAACCACCGGCGGAGTCACCGACTTCATTTTCCCCGTGCACGATTTAGGGCCTTTTCACCCACGGGCAGCAATAGGCGGCCCTCCTTCAAGTCACGGGGAGCTACTCGGTGCTCGATAAATCATCATATCCAGCCCATACGTGTGATCGTAACAACAGGAATATCTCGATTCCTCACGTAGCAGTGTATACAATCATCAATCATCTATCACACATATGGCTAATAATATGTATATATAATCACACAATTATCATAATTACATAATCTTCGTTATCGATAGCATCTCTATCACGTTTATATTCCATGGCCTTATAGCCAATTAGGTCATATTCGACATTTCCCATTGTCTAACGTATCAAGTGTATAAAACCAAGGCCGTATACCACTTATGAGAGTTCTCGTGTCATTCTAGCCAGCCAAGCATTGATTATTGTGGTTCTAGTTCAACCGGTGTTCATATGGCATACTAGACTAAGTGTGCATGTATGGCTATGATAACCCATGCCCCGCCAATGCCTGTTTGCTACATTATTATATGGTATCTATATCATATTCTTGTAACTATTGCCTGCCATGTATCGTACAAGGCTCTAAACTCAAGAGTCGTTGCGTTACTTTACGCCCTAACCGATTCTTGAGGTAAACATCATAAATGGTGTCCTACAATCTCTTCTATTAGCAAAAGTAAATATTTCTAACGTTAATACCCATAATCAACCATCAAACACACTCAATTCCCAAAACCCCAAAATTCCTAGGCTTAACATGTATGTGTGAGATGGGTCTTGATGAATCATATCATATATAAGTCAAAACATGGATTAAATGATCAAAATATGTAATAGTTGCAAGAACCCATCAATATCTAACGCCAATCGAAGATTAATCTAGCCCAACCCCACGAACAAGCATACAACCTAGGGTTTTTGTAGAAATTCCCCAATTTAGATACAAATCACTAATACAACAAGTAAAGGTTTGTAAAAGAAGTTTTATACTAGTGTTCCCACCTGATTGAAGCTTAATCAAGGTGTTGAAGATGCGTAGACATTGTATCACAGAAACCCAAGCCCGCCTCTTAGCTTCAAGTGCGAAGACGAAGGTGGAAGACGATGAATAGTGACATATGAGGTGTTTTGAAACTCAAATCTTGGAAAGAATGAGAGATGTATGGAATATCTTGTGTCTCTCTTTCTAGATCTCTCTCAAGTCTCTCCATCACTCCCCTTGATGTTGTGTGTTTGAAAATGGAGAGTTTGGGGTGTTAAATGGGTCAAAAACGGGTTAAAAATACTCAAAACCGACTTCCAGGTGAACCATGATCGATCATAGGTCCCCTTCCATGATCGATCATGGAAGTCACTGCAACAGCAAATGACTTTCTGAGCCCGAAACGGACCTCGAAACGGTTGAATCTCGACTCGGCCCAAACATGAAAGTTGTAGAGGGAAAAGAAATGAAGACGTGGCCGAAAACAGAGAGTCGTTTGAACATCGGATGAAGAAGTTATGGCCTCTCAAAGTTGATTAGAAATTGACGAATTGCAAAAAGACGAAACACGCGATTGTCGCCTCAGTTTCAATCTAAACCACTCGAATAACATAACGATTGGTCCCTTAAACTTAATATACCTAACTTGACATGTTAGAAGTTTCGGGTCGAATGCAAGGAGCTCAAAACCCAATGCTTGCGCTCTAACGGAGTTTAAGCCTTACCGGGCTTAAGAGAAGATTAACACGGGAAAAAAGAACATGGGGTATTACAGTACCTGAATTTGTTTACAAAAAATGGGGTGAGCTTAGGTTCAAAACGTAATTAGCAATTTAACCATAAACTGATAAAACAATGCTTATATGTGCATATGAAGGTTACTTCCCTTATGTCAACCCTTATGCTGAGAAAATACCGATGCCGGGCCGAATCATAATCATAAGAATAAGAACGGGCCTGACCTCTCGAGAGAATAAACCGAACATAATCACGATATAATGTCATCCGACCCATGAAGGATCATCATCATATCATAATAGAATTGGACCACACGTCCATCAATATCATATCAATAGAATCATAATTGCCTTGTCGTTGTCTAGATTTCAAGCTACACACCGTTGGACCTAGACGACCGACACGTTGCTACCATCCGAAGGTTTAGGGATTTGCGACCTAAACGCACCAGGCTCCACTTATTTTCACACCGGCAAGCACTAATCAATACACACTTTCTTCATCATCGAAGGGCCACAATAAAATCATAATCGGATCCACAAAAGGATCATATCACATCCTAAAATGATACAACAAACATAAGGAGCTTTCGGCATCATAGATACAAGATATGCCCACATAATAGGCCATAAGAATAGTTCGAGCTTACCGAAAGATCTCCAAGAATCCGGTTGACACAATAATGATGCACAATATGCATAACATGCTAACCAATGAACATTTGAAACAACTTATGCCATATAACTACAACAAGTCTCTATACATGTCCCTTGATGTCTATAATTCATCAATTAATCAATTTCATCAATATACAACATCTATAAATCCAAGGGATATCTCATGTATATCAAATAACACATATATATAAAGTATAATGGCATATCTTGCTTCAAATCACATGCTTATGGCTTTATAAATCATAAGACATCATCATCCTCATTATGTAATAATTCTCAAAACAAATACAATTAAAACATGATGATTTACATAGAATAAAATCGTATTAACGGGTTTCAAAAACAATTAAACCCCTACCTTAAATCACTAAGCCAAAAGGAAGAGAAAAAGATGAAAACCAAAATTTTGTTCGGTGAAATCCCAAAATTGCTATGTCATCGCGATCCTCATGTCACCTAGATCAATTTCTCCTAAAGCCGAATCAAATCTCAAAAACTAAATAAGGATGAAATCTAGAGAGAGAAAGAAAAAAATAAGCTTGCTCTTCTTTTTTAGCTTGAAAATGGTGGAAAAATGGATGAAGAAATGGTCTGGAATCATTAAAGAATGTGCAACTGACTCAACAACAGCCGCCTGTTGGCCCCAACAGGCGACTGTTCAACCTCAATAGGCACTTCTTCAATAGCGAGGGAAAAATGAATCTAGGACCATCCCAAACAGTCGCCTGTCCTCCACAATATGCGCCTGTTACACCCATAATTGCAAAATTCAATCTGAAGCATACTAAAATCATTTAACAACTATTTCCACACTAAACACACTAAACTAAACATAATTTACATTAATACAATTACAAAGTGTTACATACCACCTCGACCCATCCCCAGACCAGGAACAGCAGTACTCGAACCAACTTTGGCAGCTATAGAAGCCGCCATAACTTCCGCTGTCGCAGCATCACCCACCCGCCACCCGTGCTACTTGCCCCACCAACCTGCCTATTTGGCATGTCCTTTAAATTCTCCTCATCCTCATGTACCACCAGGGGTCCCTGCTCTCACTCCCCATTTGGGTCCTCATCATCTGAATCCGCTATCCCTTTCTCTTGCAGATTTGGAGATGGCGTGGGATAACTAGGGAACCGTCTCGACAACCACAACTATCCCCAAATAAAAGTAGGATCTCTTCCTTTGGCCGCATATCTCTCATATATAACACGGTCGTGTACCCCCATCATCTCTCGCATCCGGTACCGGTCCACAAACTCCACATAATCTCCCTTAAGTAACAACTCCTCAAATGGCACCCCAGCAATGTATAGGGCCGCATCCGCCATCGATAACATACTAGCGCATCTCATCAAAATCGATGGCCATGCTGGCATCCAAAGCGGCATGTTAGGTAAATATTGTTGTATCACTCACTCCCCCAAATAAAAAACCATCACGTACTCATGGAAAAAGTGTTGCCGTGATCGCGTAGCTGCCAATGCCTCAGCATACCCCAACTGCTTGGTCACGAATGCGGGCCACGGCCTCCAACGAACATGCACACAATTTATTAATGTTATAAATCGTAATTCTCATTAATATAAATTAACTAATACTACAATCTCATAATGACGCATATAATTTATACCTGCTCCACGAGAAGACCTATCACATCACCTGCACTTAAATCCTGAGTGATGTACCTATAATGGCCGATGAAATTCCCGTTGTGATAATAGCGAAACAAGGGGAACTCCATAGCATAAGCCGACCGCAACTGCACATGGCTTAATCCCTCGTACGTATGAGCCAAAAACTGTATCTGCAGATTATGTCATCATAATCACATGTTCATTATTTATACATATACACAAATTATTTACAAATAACGAAAATATAAAACATGTACCTCCTATAATGTCATAAAACCACAATGATTGAGCTCCATGTGGCGGTATATCATGTCCATCGACTCATATAGTACAGCTAATACGTACCCACCCCACGCAACCGTATATAGCTAATCAAAGAATCTCAAATATGGAAGCCACCACAACCTCAGATTGTCTCCTCTATGTGCGGAGAAGAAGTCATGGATATCAACAATAGATAACATTAGGCCAACTGCCTAATCTCTTGCCTCGTCATCTGTCTGTCCCTTATCCTCTCACAGTCATCCTCTATATGGTGAACCATGGTAGAATGAGGAATACCATCCGTCACCATTCGCCCTAATATACGCCCCAACGCCACCTCCATCCTGGCGGTAGTCATCTGCCTCCTAGCATTTGGTGCTAGGACCTTTCCTCTGAACGGTAATCCTGTAAATGCAAACACATCCTCCGGCGTTGATGTCATCTCTCCCCAACCCTAATGAATGTTATGTGTTGTATCCCACCATCGTTCCCCGAGAACACTCAATAAACTCACTGACCTAAGAAACTCTTTGCTCAGTAAAACCTCAATCAAGGCAAAGAATGGAGTACCTCTAAGATACTCTCACACCGCAGGAGGAAACTAATCACGTAAATCAGCTGGCGCTCGCATCGTCCCATGGCAATGTCCTAATCTCTATTCATAAATTAATTTAAATCAATTTTTTTGTTTCTGTTTAACATAAAAATTAATCTAAATTAACAATGAACCAGTTTTATGTGTATAAACGAGTGCAATCCATTATCAAGTCTCTCATATTTCATACATTCATGCATCACATATCTTGCATCATATATTACATTAGTTATATTCACTTCTATACATAAATCAAAAGATCAAAGTATACCCAATGACAACGACGTATCTCGTGTGTCTTAGGCTCTTTGAGTAGCCACTCCTAACCCTCGTTGAGCACTGAAGCACTCTAGCTTCTCCCTGTGGCGCCTCCCATTAAACACCCTCCTAATTATCGTGACGGAGTGTACACACGATCTGCCCCTCCACAGTCATCGTAATCAACTCTATCTAATCCCTTAGGAGTCAATCCGGTGCCCTCTCATCCCTTGGCGACCCTCCCATCATCATAAACACGAAAATAGACAACAACCTCGCAAACGCCATCACTTAAACTAAAAAATGATTTTTTTGAAACAATGTGAAAAATGTATGCTAGAGAGAGAAAGTATGAATGTGGAAAGAGGAAAGAGGGTCAATAATGTCCTATATATATAATTTTGGTGCCTACCGTAACCTCAATACTGTGCGGCACTACCAGTACAGTGCGGCAGGGGGTATGTAGCCTGCAGCACCCACCTCTCATTTGACCCAGTTTTGACTAAAAAATGAAAAAGAAGTGGGAAGAGGCTTTAAAACAATTTTTTTGAAGAAAAATGACCAAGATTCACACACATACACGAGGCAGTCTATTATAAAAACCCAAAGTAAAAATTTTTGAATTCTGTGGAGGAGACGAATATATAATGATCAATTCCTGACAGGCACAATTTTGACAAAAAAGGGGGATGTGTAAAAGAGGAATCGGGTACAAGAAAAAAATTAAAAAAAGTAGAAAAGGGGATAAATCTCGTTGGTCCAGGAGAGAGGTGTGAAAAACAAAAAGGAAAATAAGAAAAACAAGGCAACAGGGAAAGCCACAGTAAGAGTGACAACTGTGCCAAAAAGGCAAAGGGCTACGTCTAAGGTGAGTAAGACTCCTATTTGAAAGAAAAAGAAAAGAAAGAAAGTTCGAAAGCCAAAACAATGGATAAGATATTCTCAAAATAATGATCAATGAGGGGGCAATAAGGGTATCAAAAAATAGAAAACGATACAGGACCAGCACTTTCCCTGAAATAAAGTCAGAGGGATACCGAAAAGAAATTGAGATTTCTCATAAAATTCTTATCCACATGACCGAAAGAAGAAAATCGAGGTTAGAGAAGTATCAAATCCCAAAATTCTTACACAACGGTCCGAAAATATTTCAAAAAAGTTGATTTAAAGTCTTATCTCATGAAAAAAGTCAAAACTGAGAGTGATATGATTTTTCAAGTAAAGAAAACCTCCTATATCAAAGATAATTCTCCCTAACATATTTTTCTCACCAAGAGATGTTAATGACAAAGTTTGAAATATAACCAACTGACGAAGTTCAAAACTAACCCCAGATTATGATAGCAAGATGAAGCCCTATCACAAGGACCACTCACTATAACACCCCATTCCTAAATCTCAAGCTTATCGCGTTCAAAAATCGCGATTAAGGCGATTTCGAGCTCCGAATAGTGAAATATTATTCTGAAAGGAATGACAGGGTTCAAAGAAATAAGTCATATTACTATATTTAAGCTTGTTAGAATAATCGAAAATCATTTCGGGTGGTTCGAGTCAAAATCAGGATGTAAATTGTAAATTTTCAATTTACTCGACTTCATAATTTTGGGATAACTTGGGGGAAACGTAACTTTTTCGTTCCTCACCAGATTGAGATTCTGTTTGCGATGGTTTCTAGATTTTAGGCAACCTACAAATTTTATGCCAAAGACAAATTCAGACTCTTACTAAGTCCAAACTGAGCAAAAAATAAGCAAATCGCTATCAGTTGTTCATTCGGTAACATTAACACGCTAACTTCGAAGCATTTCTAGGAATTATCTGTCCAGAATTTGGGGACACTTCCTTCTAGGAAGTTGTAGAACTCCGAATAAGCTTTTCGTGAACATAAAGATCACCTTAATCGGATATCCGAGCGAGAAGTTATGGCCATCCAAAGATCAGTACTGCAACTCGCCCACGCGTGAACAGTACCCGCAAATTAGAGCAGCACATATATATACATACGTTCTTTATCTTCTTCCTCATTTTCACCACCACCATTAGAAAGCTCTTATAGAGAGAAAGAGTGACGAAATTGGAGGGGGTTCGAGATGTCATCATCCACGTATCTTCACTACGCCAATACAACATCAAATCATCCTTATTCATCTTATTCACCAAGCTCAATCACCATTGTTAGGGTTCTTGAGCGAAATTTGGGAGTTTTGTGATTACTCAAGCACGGCTCGATCCAACGCTCAATAGCTTGAAGATTCGGCATGTATAAGGTGGGAACAACACTACTAAACTTATTTTCCAACTTATTACTCTTTATACCAAAGATTTTCGTATCAAATGGGGATTTTTATACAAAATCCTAGGTTTGTGGTGCGCGTATGAGGTTTGGCTAGTTTAGGGTTAAATTATTGATGCGAATGGATTAGTTAGTACTCATATATCTTGTATTACGCATCCTCATTATGTGTTGAGCTCGTTACTTGTGTTTAGATAACATACGCAACCTATAGTTATATATATGAACTAGATGGCGAGTAGTTTGGGGTTGTGAGCGGAAAGTGAATCGTTTTGGGTTATTAATGATGTATTATGACATATAAATACTCCAATACCCTTTGTCTATCAATTATTTACATGTTTTGGTATATATATATTAAGTTGCCTAACAAGCTGACATGGAGGCTAAGCGTTTTGACTAGGCAAGTGGAGATGTTAGAGGTTTTGGAGGCTTTTGCTCAATAAATGGCGGGTTATAGGTTATGAAACCTGGATATACACATTTATGACATGAAATACTTAGGTAGGACATTAGCTTCGAGTTTTACACTAAATCTTACCAAAGTGAACACGTATGCGTTAATATTAGGTTTAGTTACCTACATGACCACAGCTTAAGTTAATTGATGAAGGCCAGTATCTAATACAGCATAAATGTATCATAAATATACGTTGATGATGCCTAGAATTCCATGGGGATAATTTATGCAAGTCTATTGCATTGTTACTCTATTAATTAGTCGAGGGTCTAAATGCAACCCTTGAACTAATTTATGTGACATGAGTACTCGAGTAGAGTATATATGATACTAGTCCCACATATTAGTAAACGGGAATACATGATAGTTGATAATATTATGAATAGCCGTGTACTAATCTCCTACATACATATGTGTGTGATAAGTATATAATGGGAAGCTATATGTGGTATTGATACAAATGGCCACATGTGTATTGGGATATTATATGTACATATCTGTACGGGATTGATATATATATATACATGTGCATTCATTGTGAGAAATGAATGACTGTGACGATTGTGGTTATTTATATATTCACGAATTTATCGTGTGATGATTGTGTATTGATCTTCCATATATATATATGTGTGTGTGTGTGTGAAAATGATGAGATTCTATAGTCCATGTGAGGTCCCGGGTTGGCCTCTAAAGATTGAGACCTTAAGTTGGGACTGAGTGCCCTAGCTGAAAAAGCTAAAATCGTGCACGAAAATGAATGAGAGGCCCTGCTGCCGCGTGGGTGAAAGGCCATGAAGTGCAGATCTGGTGACGCTTGGACGATTGTGATTATTATTGTGATGGTCGAGGCCGTGAGGGCCATTGAGATACATGTCTCGAATGACATGGTTGGTTATTGGGAATAAGAGACATTGTCTCGGATAATACTAATACATCATAATGACGGATATGGCGGTGTTTTCGATATATATATTATTGTGTTATATATATTGTCTTCGGTATATTATGGATAATAAATATATCGGTTCGAATCATTATACACTTAGAGAACCATTGGTAGGTGCTCAATTGGTTTACGATCGGGGTGGCTGTCTTTTTTCCAGAATAGGTTGCTTTCTTAGTTTCTGTCTCTACCTTTCTGGCCAATTCGTCCTCTACCTGCAATCCCATGCTTAACAAGGCTCGAAAGTATGGGAAGACGTGTTTTCCCATGCAACTCACAACTGCCGGGGTAAAATTCTTCTGTATGATTTTTAAATGTTCCTCCTCATCGGGTCGTTTCGACATCTGGAAAGCCATTTCTCTCCAGCGAGTGACAAAGTTGCTGAAACTTTCTTTCTATCCTTGCTTTGTCATCTCTAGGTGTTTCTGGGTGATTTCTAAGTCTTCGTTCGACCCATACTTGCTCATAAATTCTTTAACAATATTCCCTCATGTATTCATTTAGTGTCTCTTTAAATCAAAGAACCATCTCAGGGCAGCTCCCGTGAGAGTCATGTGAAACGCTTAGGCCAATTTAGGTTCCCCACAACTTGATACCTGCATGGATCATATGTAGGATTGGAGATGTGTTTTTGAAGGAGTTGTGCCGATGAATTTAGTAATTAGGGGAAGTTTGAACCCTTGGGGCAATCTAGCCTCGGGGTAGAGGGAGAAGGCATTCATAACCGTGATCTCATCGGCTCCTTTCATTTGAGAGATTCCTTTCTGCAGGATTCTCAGTTGCTCCCTTAATTTTTTTAGTTTTTCACTTTCTCTTGGTAATTCCTCTGGCTGATCTCGGGCTATTACTGATTCTGCAAATGCTACTCGGAGGCAATTTATATCGAGAAACTCGTTGAGTGGGCGTGCCGGGGCAGTAACTGGGCAAGTCTTAAAGGGATTTGTGGCCATTGTTGGTATTGAGCTTCGAAGCTGGGCTGGCCCTGGGGTTGGGGCCATACAATTGGTGGTTCTTGCTGATGGTAAGTGGGTCCAAAATCTGGGGCCCATTGGACTTAGTTGTCGGTTAGGTTGGGTGCCAGGGGATTAGGGCCTGTTGGTTGGATAGTCTTTTCGGGGATAACTAGTGGTACTTCTTGACTGTGGTGGGGATTTGGTGCTTGGTGACGCGAAGTCTTCCCCTGATCTCGATTTGGAAGCAGACGTTCAAACCGTAGCGATGCAGTTCTTTCGGCTAACATCTCTTCTAAACGAACTCGGGTATTTCGTTGCTCAGTGGTGATACCCGCCAAACTCTTACTAACTGACAAAAGTAGATGATGCATCTCTTCAAACGTCAGCGGGATTCCTATGGCCTCAGCTAGGCTCTGTTCCTCATCAGGAATCTCTAAGGTGTTTGTTATAACTAGCGTGCTTGGTCTCACTAATCTTCCAGTATGATCTCGTCCGACCCAACCTTCCAGTTTGCGGTCTTTTGGAGAAACTACGTGGCGAGAATGAAGGAAGACTTCAGAGCGATTCTCTTTTGCCAACAAAAATACTTCAAAATGTCCACGAGACAAGCCTCGGGTTTTTTTATGAGATATTGCGAATAAAATAAGCCATGGGGTGGTACATCGCTTAGGACTGACTCTGACATGTGTTTTACTCAAACTCGATCTTATATGCAGCGCAGGTGAACGCATGGTTAAGGCTTCAGGCTCCCTTCTATTTGGCAAGGCCTCGCGATATACACCAAGGGCGGGTACATGCGAGAGCCTTTTAATATACTTCCCGGGTATGTAAGTGTTCTTGTCACTCAATATACCTCGGGGGCATACTTGGCCAAGGAGAGTGGAAGTAAATGCTTTCGGTTTATGTTGGCCCAAGCAAGCCAACTCCCTACTCACTTATAGTACTTCCAAGGGGTTCGGGGTGAAATCACACTCATAGAATATGCATGAATAGTGATGTGTGTGAAAAAAAATTGAAAGGTTCAATTCACAAATATCTTATCTTTCAGCGTTTAAAAATCTTATTTTTTTATTTTCAAAAAATAGTTCTTTACAAATAGTTAACAAAATAAGCATGAGTAGAGAAAGTTGTAAAGGCATTTACACAACTGTAAAATAAACGAAGTCCACATATAAGAGCCTAGTTCTCTAGCATCCCCAGCAAAGTCGCCACTGTGAGAATCCGCAAATGCGACTCCAGGGTTTCAACCTATAGTTTGAGAGTCTAAAACATCGAAAAGGATTTCGTTGTTCCATTTACTTCTATGTGTTGATAATTCATATCGGGTGTCCCATTATCCTATTTCTAGATGTAAGAGGGTTCGTTCAAAATTGCTAATATGTTTTACGAGAAAACGAAAAAAATAGTTGTGTAAGAAGAAAGGCTATAGATAAGCCTTTGTTTATACGTTTGTCTACGAAACCAGGATTCTATAGGATTCGGGAACTATATTATGGATTAGGAAGGTGTTAAGCACTCATTTTTCCCTTTCGGTCTCTAGTGATCTTATATGTTTATTCTATGTTGAAAAACTTAGATGCTTTTACCAATATTCTACTGCTTTCTAGAAATAACTCATGAAAACTTGATTTTGGAAAAATAGGGGAAAGGGATGAAAACCTTGTATTTCATGATCCGATGTTTTGGTTTTGTTGAAGTCTGATTACTAGTGATAAAAGTTATCTATTTTGAAATAAGAGTAACTCGGTATTGTTTCCTCAGATAACAATATTACTTATCTCGTTTGGTTAATTTAGAAAAGATTGGATCTTGTCGAAAATTAATTTGATATGGAATTGAACTCTTGAAGAGAGTGTATTAGATACATTACAGTTTATACGAAAGATATAATATATCTGAGTTTAATTCCTAAGTAAGCTTTATTAGTCCGGGTTTTGAAAACTTGGTTTTAGCTAGATGATAAATAGTCTTACTTCTTCTGGTTTTACAAATGATTTTATCAAGATTTTATCAAGTTGTTTTATTTGAAAATGATAGAATATCAATAACTTGACAATAAGTTTATCCAGCTAGAAAGCGGACAAAACAACAAATATAAAGAGTCTACAAATAATAAACTTAATTAAAATTGAAACGAGGAGGGTGGAAGTAAATGCTTTCCGTTTATGTTGGCCCAAGCAAGCCAACTCCATACTCACTTATAATACTTCCAAAAATAACAAATACGTATATATATAATAAACTTAAATAAGAAATTAAACAAGTCCATAACTACTAGATAAAATACAGTGAAACCAATATACATATATCTAATTTGAATTACTAGAAGGGATTTTAGTTACCTTCCCGACGATGTAAATAAGATAAGAGAGCGAAAATATAATATAACCGAAGATGATTCGGAGAATATAGACTTTTCTCCTCCACATACAGTCGAGAATTCGACTTTGGTATCCAAGACGTCGAGTATCTAAACTCGGAGATTCCTTGAAAACTTGATAAACTGAACTTTAGAAAATCAAATTTTTTTAGAGATAATAAACCCTTTTTTTTCTCAGATCCAAATTCCTCCTCTGAAACCCTTAGGGGTGTTGGTTTATTTATACTTCTCAAGGGAGATTGTCACGTAACATTTTTTCAAAAAGGGCAAGTGTCGCGCGACATTTGGACCAATGTCGCACGACAAACGGCTGAAGTGATGTCCCTGACAGACTGATATGTCAGGGAGTGGATGATGTAGGTCAAAGGGGTTTTTCGTGCAACATCTGAAGGTCTGTCGTTTGTCGCACGACAATTTACCTAAAAAATGGATTTGTTGCACGACAAATCCCTCTAGGAAAAGGTTTGTTGTGGTACAAACTTCCCGAAGCAGTTTCTAGTACATTTGGGCGAGTTCTAGACCTAAAGAAGATATTTTTGGAAGGTTCTTAGGGTTCTTGCGGGGGTCACGGATTGGGGTATCTACACTTTTTTAATTTACTTTTGAAGGGACTTCCTTCTTTTTGTCCACGTACTAGCAGAGCTCTCCTCTCTAGATGAACTTTTTGATCTCCTTCTTTAGCTTCTAACAGTTTTCGGTCTTATGCCCATGGTCCTTATGGTATTAGTAGTACTTAGTTGTGTCCCTTTTCTTTTTCGAAGTTTTCATCTTTTGAGGCTATCGGACCTGTCCTGGTTCCAGTGGGCATAGAACTCACCTAAAGGAGTTATTAAGGGAGTGAATTGCTGGCGAGCTCTGCCTTTGCTCGATTTGAATTTTTTTGAGCCTTTCTTGCTCTTCTTACCCTTTCTCTTTTGGCTATGTGGTGGACTGTGTCCCCTTTGGCGCTTAGAGGAGGGCAAAAGGGCTGACAGACTTAATAGATCCCTTCCCTGCAAGGTTTCCTTTAAAACAATCTTTTTATTGACCTCATCTAGGAGTTCAGACATAGTCTTGGGAACCATCCTTGCCAGCGTCATCTAATAGTATAGCAAGCTCACTCCTTCCATAAAGGCTGCAACTGTTACCTCTTTGTTGAGGTTTGTGATCATGAGGCTCTCCTGGTTGAACCAGTAGGCATACTTTTTCAATCTCTCCATCAACCTTTGTTTGACGGTGAAGAGACGGGTGGAGGACTAGGACTGGTTTCAGGTCCCAAAGAAATGGGAAACAAACTTAGTGCCAAGCTCTTGTGAGCTCTAGATAAATCCTGGGAGCAAATTGTTGCACCATATTAGGGCTGCCCCCTTAAGAGTGGTGACAAAAACTCTGCACAAAATACTATCTGGGACATTTTAGAGCCCCATTATATTCCAATATTGTTGCCAATGGTTCACATGGTCTATAGTTCCATCATATGACTCCAGGGAGTTTGATTTTTTTCGGGACCTAACAGCTCTGAATATGCTCAGCAAATGGAGATTTAGAGTCCTTGACCAGGGCTGGGCCGAGCTCCCCCTAGGTGGCTAATCGTTTTCATCATTTCGGCCATTTGAGCTCTTATTTCTGACATCAACCTCTTTCACAGAATCTTTATGAGATATTCTATCGAACACGGACCATTGAAGTCTGGCATCTGTTTCTCGCTCAGGTGCTCGGACTGGAGGAAGGGGAGGTCAAGCCTCTCTATTTTGGCTTTGATGTCATGAGGCTCCTTCTGAGCATCTCTCTCGGATCACATGCACCTGCGGGCCCTCAGCAGTGGGGGAGGTTCTACAGCTGAGACCTCCTCATAGGAAGATTCTCTCCTGGAGCTGGACCGACCAGATTCAAACTCATTGGTTCTGCTGCGGCTCCCCTTAGATTCTCTGCTCTAGTCTTCGAGCATTTGCCTAGGTGGGACTCGTGCCAGGACTAGAGGAGCAACCGCCGATGCTGAGGCAGAAACCGACCTATCTCGCGAGCTGGCTGGATGCGTTTTCCTCTGAGTTATAAGCCTATCAATTTGGATTTGGAGGGTAGCTTGTTACTCCTGCAACTCCAGCAAGGGGTCTAGTTGAGTGTGTCTACAAAACATAGTGATTTTTAGGGTGTATTCTTGTTTGAAAGGCATTATATGTGACTTGAGAACTTGTCGTTCCCACAGACAACAACAAACTGTTGGTGCTAAAAATTAGAAAGAGTATTTTAGACCACACAGTTAAATGATCGGGTCAAATGATTGGTACAATAAATGCAACAAACCAACAGAGTCAAAGTCGCATAGAAGAGGTTGGCCTCGTATGAAGATATAGGTTAATCCTCCTCTATGGATTAGAGCTAGGAGCTCGGTTTTTCGTTGCTATTGATACTACCAAGTAGTCATTACAAACTCAAAGTGATCTTCCTAGCTAGTCTATCCTCACAATATTACAATAAGAGTATATCTTTGGCTACACGAGTTCTAACTTCTCTGTATTTCGAGCTCTAATTGTGCGCTCAATACTTTTATCTCTCTTCAAGCTATTCTATCTATGTTGTTCTTGGCTGTTCAGCAGTAATTGTGTTGTTGAGTTAATTCTTAGGTTGTTGAGAGAAGTAAATGCTTATTATATATATATATATATATAACCGAGAGGAGATGTGTGAGAGAGCTCCCAGAGCAAGTCTAGAGCTATGCCTTGATCATCACCAACTCTAACCTTGTTTCTCCGTAAATTAAGGTGCATTAAATGCAGTTGGTGTGCATTTAATGAAGGTGAGGGATGTTATACGTGTTCTGCAAGGTAGATAGCAGTCGCACATGCCTCTGCCAACCACTCTAACATAGTGGTTAGGCGAGAAGGAGCTCCAGAACTCACCAAAAGAGCTTTGGAGCGTGAGCTCCACAATTTGTTACGTAATTAACTGTAACACCCTGGCCTTAATTATCGAGATAACACCTGTAATTAAGACTTAGAGTGCTACTTACCTATCTTAGATTGACTAAAATGGGTATATATGTATATACTCAAAGAAATTCAAACAATAATTATTGCACATATCAATCATCAAGATATAAGGAGATAATACTGTGCATAAACATACATATATACATAAAACAGTTATACAAAAACAACTAGGTAAGTTCAAAATTATATACAACACTTTGGGCTAACCGTGGCTTCCCATGAGAACATATACATAACAAAAACGATTACGTATCAGAGCCGTCTATATCGATCCCGAACCCATAGTCTTGTTAACATCATTCATTCCCTGTGTAACTATATTTGTAAATAAAAACGGGGTGAGCGATAAGCTCAATAGTGGTGTCACTATGAAATATTATGTTTAAAACATATCTTGCAGTTAATAACAAATCATACTTTATCCAATGATTCGATTTAAAACCATCGCCTTATAAAATAATACAATTTGATGATAATCTATTCCTCAACCATTAATCCAATTGAAAACCATGATTCCGTGAAACAATACATGCTTATGCATATGCAGGTTACCTCCCTTGTGTCAACCGTTAAGCCTCGTCACCAAAACAAAATATAAGCTTCATTGCCAAGAGAATAATAATAATAATAATGATGACATCGTCTCATCATCTAACCAAGAGAATTGCCGAAGCTTAGCCGAATCGGAATAATAACAATAGTGGCTTAACAACCCCTAAAAGAATAAGTATCAAGATCTTAACATGGCATCTCCGTCTCGGGTGAATATCAACAGATAACAACCGAACTGGACCCCCAAGTCCAACTATAGTATCATAACAATAGAATCATCACATAAGAGCAAAATTGGACCACATGTCCACCAATATCACATTAACACAATTGTCAGTGCCTTGCCGTTGTCTAGATTCCAGGCTACTCACCGCTGGCTCTAGACAGCCGTCGCTTTGCTGCCCTCCGGAGGTCTAGGAATTTTCTAGACCAGTTTGGCCTTTAATTTTTGGGCTGTTTTTTGGACCACGGACCGGTCTGGTCTTTTTCTAGACCGGTCCGGCAGCGGACCTAGGTCGGTTTTGAGATTTTTAAAGCATTTTTGCACCCCTTTTTGCCTGAATTACTACCCAAAACACCCACAAACCTCTAGAGGGTTCTAGAGAGAGAAAGATGAGAGGTTCTTGAGGGATTCCCACACATTTATCCTCCCGCACCAAAGATTAAAGCTCCAAATCATCCAAACCTCCTTTTCTTTCACTATTCATTATCTTATACCTTAGTCATTTGCCATGGGAGCTCGAGCGTGAGCTGGGACTACGCAGGTTGGAGTCTAAGCATCATTTATTTGGGGGTTTTGCCATACTAAATCATCATATTTGACATTAACTCTCTAGCGGGAGTCTAATTCATAAACGGCTCTACGCTTCTTGTGGTGACTCAACAAGGCTTTTTCAAGCTCCTCCCGCTGGGGCATGCCTGATTGCTGACATGGACGGCCACGTGTCAGCTCGTGGTTGGCGGGGCGGATTGCATTACTAATTTGCACCATCATTAGTTCTTGAGGGATTCCCACACATTTATCCTCTCGCACCAAAGATTAAAGCGGTCATTTACCATGGGAACTCGAGCGTGAGCTAGGACTACGCAGGTTGGAGTCTAAGCATCATCTATTTGGGGGTTTTGCCATACTAAATCGTCATATTTGACATTAACTCTCAAGCGGGAGTCCAATTCATAAACGGCTCTACGCTTCTTGTGGTGAACCAACAAGGCTTCTTCAAGCTCCTCCCGCTGGGGCATGTCTGATTGCTGACGTGGACGGCCATATGTCAGCTCGTGGTTGGCGGGGCGGATTGGATTACTAATTTGCACCATCGATCATTTGTATTTTTCTTTGTCTATTCCTCACAAAAAGGGAAAAAAGAATTTTATAAGAGATTTTGTTGGGTTAATGGGGATATTTTGATTTCATTGATTTTATTGTTAATTTATCTCTTAATAACCCAAACTCTTCTCATGTTTTGTTTGAGTTTTGGTGTTTTAAATTCAAGTACAAGATGAGAAGAAGCATGAATTTAAAGCAACCAGCTAAGTCAATCAAGGTGTGGGCATGTCTTGCATTTTTAATTATTTTGTAATAGGCGAGAATTGACCATGTTATTATAATTGCATATGGGATAAAGTAATTATAGTGATCGAGTCATCGAGTATATTAAGCTATATGGTGTTTTGTCTCAGAATAGCCAAAGGGGGAGATTGTAAAGTCCAAGTTTATATTAGTTTTATTCCTTCAATAAAAACACGTTTGCCTGTAAGTTGTTTGAGTCGTTCAAGTCGTTCAAGATTACATCTAAAGAATTACAAGTAAGCTAAGCTACCGAAACAATGCATTAGATGATTATATCGAGATAGATACGGTAAGCATTGTCATTTGAATTTAATTTCATAGGTGATGTTTTCATAAAACCTTTGGGCCGAACTATTATTTTACTATTTTTTATTTGTGTGTTTTCTCGTATTTGTAATGCTTAAGTATGTTGAATTGATGAGAAAATTCTTAAGTTATATTTGTAACATGTTCCTAGAGATGCCCCAAAAATTTAGGTTGAATTGGAGTACAAATAGATTTGACATGGCAAAAACAAAAACAAAAAAAAAAAAAAAAAAGGATTTAATTAAAAAATAAAATAAAATATAATAATTTTAAAAAAGTCAAATGGTCAAATTAAAAAACCCCAGTGGCTCCCACCTATTTAAACCCACGTGATGTTGCTTAAAAAGATGATGTGACTTTTTGTCCTTTTAGTTTAAATGAGTGGTTGCCTTTCTAAATCAAATGCGTATCACTAAGTCATGTGTCAATTTATAAGTGGTTTGTTTTTTAAATTGTATTAAAATTAATGGGTGGACCAGTACAAGTTTTGTTAACTTGGACTTGTTTAGCCATTATTTTTGGGCATCATATTCTTATCATAAAAATTCTTATTTTGACTATTTTTAACATTTTTTTAAAAAGAGTTGGTCTTTATATTTTTATATAAAAAAATCCATAAGATAAAATATTTTTATACATATTTTGAGAGAATTTTTCACATCTTAGAGAGAGATCCAAACCTCAAAATATAAAATTCACTTTAGGATTTTTAATTCATGCTAAAACAAACATTCTTTATTTAAAAAACAAATCAGATCCCAACGCGCATGTGATTCGTAAACGAAATTGAAGAACAGTGTGATATCGTAACGAGTGATTCATTATGAACATGTTCGTGTGATTCGGATAGGAGGACTATGCACGCAGAATGTAGAGATTTTTGTAGGCGGCTTGTGCAATTCAAGTTATGTAAGTCTGTATGATTTGAGATTAATCGAGTCTATAAACTTTTGTGCATATAGTAGATTGTTGATGATTAGTTCTGCACTATAGAGATGCCTCATTAATTATCTTGTTTGCTTATCTGTTTAATTGCTTTATTAATTATTACATGTTATAAAAGATTAAACAAGTTTTTCAAAATTAAAATTCATAAAATTCTAAGTTTATTTTTTAATTCGTTTTAAGAATTAAATAATAAACTAAGGATTAATTCAAAGGTCCGCTACGAGGCTTTCTAATGATCTCTAACATTTTGTCTGTGTTCCTTAATTAATCTTTTCACATGTTCAATGCGCCATCACTCTTATATTCGTCCTTCTTCCCAAATTCTAATAAATCCTACTCTTTTTTTTGAATAGATTTGGATCGTGTTGGTGTGATATTTTTCGGGTTTCATTTCAGATTTATCAGGATTTAGGAAAAAAAGTAATATTTAAAATAAATTTGTTATCTTAACGAATAACTTGTATGTTATTACCCCTTCAACTAATTAATTGTTAGTAGTTGAATATGAATGAACAAGTAATCCATTGCCAAACCTACTAGCATTGGCATTAGAATACAAATATGATTTGTTGATTTATGCTAATTTTAAAATGATCTCGGTGGAAAATTTCCCTTTTTTCTTTTTAAAGTTTTGAATTAAAATTTTTTAAAAACTAAATTTTTCAATTTGTTTTAATTTAAATACTTTTTGATTTTATTAAAATTTCACATTAGAGTAAAAAGTAAGCAAGAAAAAAAAATATGAAGGTTTCGCTACAAGTGAACCATCATGCCTTTGGTACCCGCGTATAAATTTAATTTTGATTTCATTGTACTAAATGATATAAATCAAGAAAAAAAATTATATTTATTTTCCATTATCCATTATCCATAGATTTTGATTTAATTTTTTCGCTAACTTTTTTGCTTATATTTTATTCCAAAACTCTGATAATACCACTACGGTGCATAAGTTGACTTTGAGACATTCAGTTTCGCACCAGAGATTTGTCATCCCAACTTCAACTTAATCTTTTCTTTCTTCCTCTTTTTCCTTTACTTAAAATCTTTAATTTCAATATCGTAATAGCATATTTAAGAAATCAAGGCGATGATAAAAGCATCTTTACCGTATAACTTCACTATTATATATATGCATTATGATGATTCTACATCATGTTAAAATAGTAATACAAGAAATATCAAGTTTACATTTTTCGGGTACATGCTTTTATTATCACCCCAAATAAATTGAAAGCCTCATATTTCACACGTTAATTTTATTTGTATTGGCAGGTTTTTTTAAGTGGTATTGACAATGACAGGTATTTGTGTAAATTTCAGAAATCCTATGCTTTTCCATGTCTAGATCTTCCTTTTGTTCTTCAAATCTTATTTAAATTGATAATAAAATGTGCTTATAATTTTTTGTACATCCCAAGCAAAAAGGAAATTTTACGCAATAAATCATACCCAAAAGATAAACAGAGTATTCTTGTTTATCAATGTCTGTGAAAATCTATGTAAACTACAGCTCAAATTTTTATTTTTTTAATTTTCTCGCAAGATGTTCGGATTAACTTTCATACACTTCAATTAATTTCCGCTCGAGGAGATGCATCTGTCACTAGCCACAATAGTTTTTTCTTGCCGGAGTTTGAACTTATGATGTCCCCAATCCGACCCCATTGGGAACCAGAGTGATTTATGCCGCTAGGCCATTGCTTATGGTTCAGCGGCATAAGCAACCCTGGATTCTTACTGGGATTGATTGGACATACTCCACTCATGCTTGGTTTCTTTGGTGTTGCACATATTTTAGTGAATTTGGAACACAAAATAGCTAACGCGTGCAAAATTAAAAAAAATCTCAACAAAAACTAAAAATAAAATAACAAACTAGATTATTGTGTACACGCAATGCCTATGCTGTACATTTGGGTATAAGAAGTTGACAATTTTAAAAATTGACACGAAAACACATCAAGAAACGAAACAAAACTAGCAAATAATTGACACAAGAATTTGTATTCATGTTGTTTTTGTGACCGGAGTTTTTAATATGATTTCATGCTGTGTGCGTGTCCAAATTTTGGAATAAAACTGACACGAAATTAGAGTCATGTCGTATTGATCGTGTCAAGTTGTGCTTAATTTAGAGAAAAAAATTGTAATTTTCACTCTTCTTAGGATATGTCTGCTAAAATGAAAAACTATAATTGTGCATGTCGAGTCGTGTTTACCCATGTTGTGTGTTTACCCATGTCGTGTTTGTGATAGCCGAAAATAACAGGGATTTGTATCATGTCCGTGTCCTTGTTTTTCTTGTCGTGTTGCATTTTGTGTCGTCGTTTTTCTTGTTGTATCAAGCAAAAACACGACCCAAAAATACTAATTGCTGCCCTTATAAGTAATTTAAAGGAAGAAAGTTCAAAAATGAAAAAGTTGCGCAACAGTTGAGTTCAAATCATGTTGCTTACGCTACCATCAAAATCTATTTTCTGAAATAAATGCCCAAAAGGGCAAATTTGAAAAAATTAAAAAAATCCTGACACTGTTTCAATAACGATCGAGATGATTTTTGACTTTATATATTAGTAGATCTACTCACCCCAATAAATATAACCTTAAACATATATTAACTTTGATAATATTCGTAAATAAAGCAGTCCATAAAAAAATGCTAGACAAAAACAAAGAACATAACTAATGGAACAAAAATCCATCAATAGATTAAAGTTCTGAAGTACAATGAAACTAGGTTGTTTGGTTAGCAAAGATCCATATTCATCAAAGTGCATGGTAATTGAATTTGTTATTATTTACATAAGAAGTTATAAAATAGAAGAGTGGGGAGAAGAGAGGGGGAGGGTTGAAATCCTAGACATTCACCAATAATCCCAAAATGAAAATAATAAAAATACAATGCCAATAGGATAAAGAATTGCAAGGGGATAATTGTCAGCAAGCTTGTTAAAAAAGCTACAAGTTGGATAGCACTAATAAAAATCTTTAGGTACTATTTGCCCCAAAAGTTTAAGCCGTTAAGAAGTGGGCAACAGTGTAGATCATGCCCTTCAATACTCCTCACATGCGACCCTCACTCACACGTGGAGAGACAAACCAAACAAATATAAAGGGGAAAACAAATGCATCGCTGATGATACCTAAAATAACCACTCACTAGTAAATCTGCCAAGAGATACCATGGCTTGTGACAATATTATTGCTGGTGAGGGTACTGTGTCTTCTTACTGAGCATAACGAATCGAAGCCAAAAATGAATCAAGGTAGCTTGGTTGCCAAGCCGATAGGTGTAGGGCCGAAGGATGGAACGTGCAAAGTCGATCGTGCAACCTGTCGTGTGACCCATTTGTCCTAAGCAATGTCTTGCACGAAGCAACCAGGCCACTTAGAAATAGCTGTAATTTATGTTAGTGAGGAAT
The DNA here is from genome assembly GCA_021464415.1 of Lonicera japonica. Lineage (NCBI taxonomy): Eukaryota > Viridiplantae > Streptophyta > Magnoliopsida > Dipsacales > Caprifoliaceae > Lonicera > Lonicera japonica. The sequence goes on along the minus strand of CM038468.1, from coordinate 10,270,365 downwards.
TCAAACGGAACTTCGATCGGATGCGGGTATCAAATCCCGCCGTTGAGACATCCAGCATATTCCTGGGGACAAAAAAGCTTGTCTGTTTAATAAACCAAATTTACAACTAATTCAAACAGAAATGCAGTAAATTGGTATGCAAATTAGTCAATACAGTACACCAATTTCAATTTTCCAGTTACTCATGTAAAGGACTTGCAAAGTAGACACCAAAAACAAATGAGAGAGAGAGAGAGAGAAGCCACTGTTAGAACATTTGTAGCATGTGCAACAAAAGTCCCAAAAATGCAAGAGGTGATCATGTTTGGTTGTGTAAGGATGAAATGCTTTGCACTTCAAATATTGAACTTCTAGATTTTCCTTTAAGAAGGCAAATGCTTTCGGTAAAATGCAGAAGTCAAAGTTAGCTATAATCAAGATCTCCAAGCTAATACAAATACGATGCGTATATTGACTTTGAGTAGTACTCAACATTAAGGGTCAACAATGCATATCATGTTTTCCAACACCCCTGCTAACAGTGCACATGCAATTTTACCAATGTAAAGGGGGATACAAATGCAAACGCAAGGACTCAAACGCAGACCTTGGACACAACTTAGCTTTGATACCATGTTACAAACCATCTCACCCAAAAGCTTAAGCTCTTAGTTAGGTAGTTACCCAATGATGCATATGAACAGATAATTGGAGAAAAGAATTCCATCCTTGTTTTTTGGCGTGTTAACAAAATGGTGTTGAAAGGCAATCCCGATTATTCGACACCAATTCTGATTACCAAATTAAATTTTCTGAAAGCTTGCTGAAAGTTGTTTCTTGCAAAGTTCGTTTCTGGTCCGGTGACACGTGATTGATGAACCTCTCACATTATGGTGGCAAAAAATGACAAGACTTAATCGCTTGTCTCCACATCTAGCTCCCTGTTTAACTTGGGACATCCTTTAATCACAACCTTAACCTTCTGATGACTATCGATGAGGCTTTGAATGCTATCCTCTGGCAACGAAACAAGATTAGGGCAACCCTCAATAGTGAGTTCTCGAAGACCAAAAATGCACGGCTCAATATTTTTCATATCAACCAGATCCTGACACCCTATAACTTCCAACTTCCTAAGGGAAGTAAGGTCTCTCAACCCTATAGGCAAAGACTTCAGTTCCTTACAATACAGAATCCTCATGTTTTCAAGAGAACTAAATTCCCGTATCACGTTTTCGAGCACACAGATCAAGCTGTTGCAGTTGTATATCGTCAAAGCCGTTATAGACTTTAAGCTCTCAAGCTTTAAAGACAAAACGTTGTGATCCCGGAAGTCATTGATAACAAGAGAGGAAAGTGATGTTAGATGGGCTAGGGATTGCAGCAGCAGCAGATTGCAGTTTGACAGAGCTAGCTTTCTTAAACCTGGAAGTGATGGTAATTCAGCCAACTTAGGGCATCCCTTGATAGATAAGACCTCAAGGCAAGGGAATGGTACATCCGCTTCAGTGATCTCCCATTTCACCAAATTAGGCATATCATAAAGCTCAAGATGTTTCAGTGACTCGAATGACCAAGCAAAAGGTCCAAAACCATTCCCGTACAATTCGCTGCCTATAGATCGAACCCAAGACAACCCTTTAACATGGAGATAGCTAAGGTTAGGTAATCTTCCAAGTGGGGGAAGTTTATCACAGTAGCAATCAATTAAAGAAAGCTTTACAAGCATCATATCCGTAGCACACAGCCAAGATGGAAAGGAACCTCTGTACCCAATTATATCCAAAACTTTCAGATTTCGGGATGGCCTTAGCTTTTCTAGTACAAGATCACACATTTCTCTTTCAGGTGAATCAGGTCCCCATGATAATCCCAAAGAGGAAAGGTTTAGCTTCTCATACAGCTTTGCATCATCAACTTCTGCAGGATTCCTTACATGCTCAAGATTTTCAATCTGTAACCTACCTCTAAGGCTTAGATCCCCCAGGTCATTTAGGTTGCCATAACCATCAGCTTCACTCAAAAGGAACCTGGGCAAAGTTTGAAGACGCCTTAACTTCCCGATCCCAAATGGCATTTGCGATAACAAACAACATGACCAAATGTCGAGATTTCTGAGGTTTGTCAACTTTGAAATGGCTTTTGGTAATTTCTTGAGATGGATACACCCCGCAAGTAGTAAGGTTTGCAAATACTTGAGCTTTGCAATGAATCTCGGTAGTAGTTTGATGTACGTGTAAGAGAGGTCAAGGTACCTCAAATGTATCAGGTGTCCAACTGAAACAGGCAGCTCACAAAGGCCAGTTTGACTTAAATCGAGCACTCGCATGCTTCTAAAACCTTGGATAAAACCATTCGGAATCTTGTCAAGCTTAGCAGAAGAAAAGAACAGCAACGTTCGCAGATTTTTAGCTTGATTCAGCGGTTGCAGGAAGATCGACTCACCCGACACGCAAATCAAAGAGGAATGATGGAGTTCATCCAATTTGTCTGGTTGAAAAATTCGAGTTTCGATGACGACAGAACACCAGCTGCCCGCAACAGATCGGGCAAGCTCGTGAATAAAATCGGGCATTCGACACGTAGTCGACATGTCGCTAAATTCGTCTCTAGAGACTTGCACGAAGAAAGATCTCTCCACAAGTTCCTCGAAGTAATCACTTCCGATTTTCTCCAATGTTCTGCTGCTTCCTTTTCTGGGTTTCCCAATAAGGCGATTGCTAATCCAATACTGGATTAGCTTCTCCTTATTGATCAAATAACCCTTTGGAAATACAGAACAGAATGCAAAACAAGGCTTCAAATATGGTGGCAAATGAGTGTAACTCGGCCCGAAAATGGGTAAGACAGAACCCTCAAACTCTGGTAGCTTCCAAATATCTGTCTCCATCATAGACAGGCATTCTTGTACCGTCCGTTTGAGACTCATCAAATTGGCCAATGTCTTAACAGCAAGAGGCAACCCTTTGCACTTGGCAATAACTCCAGCACCTATTTCGAAGATTTTGTCTTTCCCTTCATCTGCATAACGTTCTAGAGAAGCACTTCTGCGTAACAGAGTCCAACAGTCTTCATCTGACAATCGTCCAAGAAAGTAACTACAGGTTCCACTAGGACCACCAGTAAAAGCTGCAACTTTTGAAGTGCGAGTAGTTAACATAACTTTGGATCCAGGAGAACCAACAGTAAACCACGACATCAAAATAGACCAGTACTTGTCATCAATTCCAGCCCACACATCATCCAGCACTATCAGGAACCTTTTGTACCTCAGCACTTGAATGAGCTTATCGCCTAATAAATCCAATTCCGAGATGTCACCCACATAACTTCCCTTAGTCCCGGCTGCTTCTATGATTTCTTTAGCAATTCTCACAAAATCAAATTCTTCAGAAACCCAAACCCACGCCATAAAATCAAAAGATTTGCGCACGGCATCGTTGTTGTAAACAAGCTGGGCCAGTGTGGTCTTTCCTATTCCCCCCATCCCAACTATTTCAACAACAGAAAATTCCTCTCTGTAAGAGTTCAATAGTAACCAGTTGACTATTGTTTCTTCTTCTTCGTTTCTGCCAACGACATCGTTTCTATTAATGGAAGGAACAGTTTGAAGAGGATGTTGTGTAACGGAACCTGCCGTTTCTTCTTCTTCTTCCTCTTCTTCATCTTTCAAATTAATTGGTGGTCGATTGAGACTACGATACTTGATCGCAAGTTCAACCAAACTTGCATCAATTCTCCGCAGCTTGTGTATCAGAGTTGTTGTTGGGTTGGATAAGATAGATGAAACAACAGGAGAGCAAAACAGACTTGGAGCCCGGGAGATGGAATTGATTACTTTCATCTCCAGCTCGTTTCCAGGTATAGATACAAACAATTCAAATTCATCTAACAAATCATCAGCTTCATAAGCAACATCACTTACCTCTTTCATCCACTTCTTCAGCTCCATTCCTCTTTCCGATACTTTCTCTGCGCTAAAGACCTGGTTCTGCATCTCCATCAAATTAGAACGATTCTTTTCCCAAATCCGGAACCAAGAGGAATCCGCGAGAGAATTCATCCGGTCACACAGACAGGAAAGAAGAGGTGAAGCAATTGTATCAGCCATTGACCAAACTCTCTCTCAGTCTTTCTCTGGATCTCAATATGTAACAAATGTCGCAAACAAAAGAAAGTAAAGCTACTTGGAGTTATTTATGGTTGAAAAAACGTCGTAAAATATCAACCACACGATCTTTTTCTCTCTTAAAATTTGGGACCACGATCAACCATTTTATAGGTACACTATATATATTTTTAATAATTTAGGTTGTCGGTATTTATATTCACTAAATTTATCATAAATATTTTCTTTTTAATAATATTAAATTTTTAATTACTAATATTCTTTAACACTCATTTAATGAGAAGTGAGTATGGATGCACACACTCGTTCTACTTGATAAAAGTTTGTTTGTAATAACTCGTCTAATATCAGGTAATGAATTACTATAGTGTTTTTCAAATAAGGATCTTCTAATAAGAGATAAGTGCACTCACATAAACTCGTCTTACATGAGGAAAGTATGTTACTAAGCACTCATCTAACATCAGGTAATAGAGGAGGGTGTTTGAGACAAATACTATGGTGTTAAAATATATTTTTAGTTAAATTTTAGAGTGAGATGTTTGTGACAGATTTGAGGGATGTAAATAATACCACGCATAATTTACATTTAATTTTAAAATTAATTGATATTAATTTAAAAAACACTCCACTCTACTACACTCACACCACTCCACTCTCTTTCTCTCTGCAATTCAAAAAAAGGGTCATTTGAATTTTGGGTACCAAAGTTTTGCTGAAATTGGGTTTTGAGTACTGAAATTTTTAAAATTAAGCTCTGGGTACCATTTCGTGAGTCAATCACGGTTGACTGTTAACTCATAATTTTATACCCAAAAGTACCATTGTTCAACACTACCGTTACATAATGACCGTTGGAGACAACCCACTTCCATTTTCCTTATATAAAGGGTATGTCCACCATAAGAAAACATCAACCAAACTTATTAACACCATTATATACGCAACAAAAGATAGAAGAAATATAGAGAAAGAAAATGTGAGATGGCAACAATAATGAACATGTGATTTGTCAGATGTGTGAAATCCATAGACATTCAGCATTTAAATGTAAATGGGTATATAACAAATGCAGAAAAGGTATGTATCATGGCATAATAATTATGCATACATCTCAATAAAAAGAAAGCTCTGGAAAGAAATATTTACAATGCCAATACCAAACATGTGGGTTATGTATTTAGTAGGAAAATGCCATTAAAGAAGCAGCTGGATCAACTTCTAATACACCATTAGATCATTCAAATTGCTTCCAATGTGGAGAAAGCAGTCACTAGGTGAATGTGATGTGATCCAGCCTAGCCTCTTTAGTTAAGAAATTAGTCTTATGTTCTTGCATATTCTCACAACCGGCTGGCTGAAGAATTTTATTAGTTTTAATTATTTATTTTATATTTCTTAAAGCCCAAGGATTATTTTTATTTAGAGTATTTCCTTGTTAGGAATATATTGGGCTTATTTTAGATTATTTATTAGTTTTCTTATTGCATTAGGAATATTATAGGAGTTATTATTTTCCTTTTCTAAGTAGGTTATAGTTTCCTTTTTGAATTACGATTCTAGCTTTGTTTCTCCTATTTAAAGGAGTTCTTTTCATTGTATTAGATAGTTTTTGATGATTAATTAAATTGAGAGTTTTCTCTTTGTGTTCTCTAAGAACATGTTGAATTGATTAATTCAATTGTTCTTGACTTATCAATCAATTCACCACTAATTGATTGTGGCGTCTTCGATTATACCTCGGTTCACGCTTTTTTAAGCGTTGCGTTGAAGTTTCCACCTTCCATCTTTCGACGTATTCCAAGGTTCTAGTCTATTTATAGACTATGGGTCAAGGATTCATTAGCCTGGCTAGGAAAGACAATCCGGATTCGTGTCATTGGTATCAGAGGGACTTTTCTATCCAGGTGTTCTATCTTTAGTTTCTTGTTTTTTTTCAATTTCGTAGTAGATTCTTGAAACCCTAGTTCTTTATTCTTGTGAATCTTTTTCCAAATTTGTGTTAGGGTTTGTAGATTTAAAAAAAAATCGCATGAACAGTGCAATAAACAGTAATCGTGAACAGTGCGCGTGAACAGTGTCAATGAACAGTAACGCGTGAACAGAGTTTTCTGAAAAAAAAAATTAGATTTTCTTTGTTGGAAGAACCCTAGAAAGCTTGTTAAATTCATTGTTAGGTTTTTCTATTCTATTTGCTGATTGATAAATTCTAGTATCCTAGCATTCGATTTGAATTCATTCTTGTTTGAGTTGTGATCTTTAATTGAGCTCATTGTTAAACCCTAAAAAACCCGAATAATATTCAATCGTGTTGATCCTTGTTGCCTCTTAATTCTAGTTGGAATTTTTATTTTATGTTCCTTTTAAATCTATTTTGCTTGGGAATTCTAGATATCCATAGGAACTTTGAATTACTTTATCAACTAGGACTTATTGCTTGATTGTTCTTTAAAATTCCACTTGTATACTCTAGCAATTCTAGTAAATCGTTTGGCTCTTAATATTGCTAGAAATTGGTTCCTTTAAATCCTTGGTAATTTGTTTTTTTGAACACGTCCAATTTAATTGTTGGGTGTGCGGTTGGTTGTTGGAGACTTGCAATATATTCATATTACTCAACTTGTTTTAAAAGTTCCAAAGAGAAAATTGTGAGTATATCAATATTTTGAGTGACAAACACGAGCGGTAAAATTAGAGTGACATATCTTTGAGTGAAACACGAAAGGGAGTGTGGTGATGATTATCTTTATTGCACTAATCCTTGTTTTGCAGCAAGTATGTCTTGTCTAAACTTTGAACATGGAGAAATGTGGCTTCAAAATGAGATTAAATGCGATAGTGCGCGATTAAAGCAATTAGAGATTGAACGATGCATGCGGTTCAATAAAGCTTCTAAAGAGAAATTGAAAAATCAGCCTCGTAAAGTTAAATTTGAAGATGAATGGGATTCGGGTGTTACTAATAGAAGACATGGTGGTGAGGTTGGAGAAAGTCGGGTTCGAGACAATAATATGGGTAGTATCAAGAAGAAGACTACTTTAAATGATCCCGAAGGATGGTACAAATTGGGGAAGATGATGGAGGCTTATCTTGAATTCCATATCAGGGGCAAGGAAGAGCCAAGTCCAAATGCATCCTCTTGCAAACCAAATCAATTGAAAGAAGAAGAGAAACGAGCCATATCTAAGCCACCATTGGAGAATAAGCCGGAAACTGATAAGATCGAGAAAATTGAAGTGATGGCTGAAGAATATGAGTTATGGGTTGAAGGTTTAATTCCAAGCTTGCAAGAAGAGGAAGATGAAGAAGTTATAGTGCAAGTTGAAGAACCACAAATGCAAGAACTTCCAGCCGTAGGTGCGGATATGGGTGAGAACTGCATCAATGGAGGCTAATTGATTTTAATTGAGGGGCGAGTCAATGAGCAAGAGACTTCAACTAATGTTGCTGATTTGGATAATATTTCTACCGAGAAAGAAGATGATGTTCGAGCTGAGTTGAAGATTGACAATGTTGAGCATATTGATTTCATTGGAGTGGATCGCTTTGATGTCCATCCAAACTTTATGTTGTTAGATTTCTTCAACAAGCTGCGGAGGATCGCATTGCAATATGGTTTGAATTTTGAGGAGTTTTGCCTTACAAGGAGAATCAAGCGTCGAAGATATTTGAAATATTTATTTTCATGGCAGGGACGAACAGAATTATCTCATCTTGAGTTCCGACAGAGGAATAGAAAGTATTCAAAATATCTGTTTTATTGGCATAGGAGATTATAAGTTCCAAAGCAGCAACCGAATGTAAAAGTTGTTAAAGACTGGCTGAATCGACGAATGGGTAGGCCAGATTCGAGGATGAATCTTCTTGAAGAAGAGGGGGATGATGTGATCTAGCCTAGCCTCTTTAGCCAAGAAATTAGCCTTATGTTCTTGCATATTCTCACGACTGGTTGGCTGAAGAATTTTATTAGTTTTAATATATTATTTATTTTATATTTCTTAAAGCCCAAGAATTATTATTATTTAGAGTCTTTCCTTGTTAGGAATGTATTGGGCTTATTTTAGATTATTTATTAGTTTCCTTATTGCATTAGGAATATTATAGGATTTATTATTTTCCTTTTCTAAGTAGGTTATAGTTTCCTTTTTGAATTAGGATTCTAGCTTTGTTTTTCCTATTTAAAGGAGTTCTTTTCATTGTATTAGATAGTTTTTTATGATTAATTAAATTGAGAGTTTTCTCTTTGTGTTCTCTAAGAACATGTTGAATTGATTAATTCAATTGTTCTTGACTTATCAATCAATTCTCCACCAATTGATTGTGGCGTCTTTGATTATACCGAGATTCACGCTTCTTTAAGCGTTGAGTTGAGAATTCCACCTTTCATCTTTCGACATATTCTAAGGTTCTAGTCTATTTATAGACTACATGTCAAGGATTCATTAGCTTGGCTAGGAAAGACGATCCAGATTCGCGTCAGAATAGCTGCCCTTGGAAAGTAACCATTTGTCCTAATGGGTGTGAAGGTACAAGAAAGATAACAACAAGGAAGAAGTCGCAATTTTGGCAAAAAATTTCTCAAGTGTGTCAAATGTAATAGTTTTGAATAGTTATAGAAAGCTATGTCAAAGGCTTCAAAGAAAAACATTAGGGTTATGATAGAGGTTAATTTATATGATTTATGTAATTGCTACAAAAGTCAGATGCATGTGTAATGAATGAAGTAGGTTTGTAATAAAGGAAGTTTGCATTGATCCATTGCTATTCCAAAAGAAAACATTTAAATGTTCAAATGCCACAATTAAATGGCATAACAAAAGGAATAATATTGACATTTACACCACACATTTCATTATACCCAACAACAGCATCAGTAGTAGACAAAAGGACTTGAATGTATTTCTAATAAGAACAAAGTCAACCAAAAATATATAATATGAATTTAGGCACATCATTGATCTAAGCTCCTTTATGAGTGGCTTATGTCCTATCCATGGTTGTGAGAATCCGCAAATGCGACCCCCGGGTTCTCGTTCCCGTTGGTGGGCGTCTAAAACATCGGAAAGGATTCCGTTGTTCCATTTGCTTCTATGTGTTGATAATTCATATCGGGGGTCCCTCTATCCTATTTCTAGATGCAAGAGGGTTCGTTCAGAGTCGCCAGTACGTTTTACGAGAAAACGGACAAAATGATTGTGTAAGAGGGAAGGCTACAGATAAGCCTTTCTTTACACGTTTGTCTACGAAACCAGGATTCTATAGGGTTCGGGAACTATATTACGGTTTGGGAAGGTGTTAAGCACCCATTCCGCCCTTTCGGTCTCTAGTGGTCTTATATGTTTATTCTATGTTGGAAAACTTGGATGCTTTTACTGATATTCTACTGCTTTCTGGAAATAACTAATGAAAACCTGTTTTTCGAGCGCGTTAGGAATCTACCACAACTATGTCGCCACTTCGCTTATTAGGACGGGGATCGACCTGCCCGGTCAGGTCGCGGGGTGCGGGGCAGCGCCCCGTTAGAAAAATCGAGTTCTAAACAAGTCTACAATAAAACTAATATACAAATATCTTATTTAATTACTAGAAGAGACTTTAGTTACCTTCCCGACGATATATATAAGAATAAGAGAGAGAAAATATAATACGGCAGAGAAGACCTCCGGCGAATATTAGCTTTTCCTCTTAGAAATATTTCCAGCGGTCTGACTCTAGAAGGTGGCACACGGGTGCCAAGATTAGATCCGAGACTCTTGCGGAAATAAATGTTATCGCAGATGCTTCCGGAGAAGGCTTAAAGATTAGAAAATATCAGAGAGAATAAGGAATTTTAGTATAGAAATTGTGGCGAGAAGTTGCCGTCTAGAACCCATGGGGGTGTTGGCCTATTTATAGTGCTCGGGGAAGATTGTCGCGCGACATTTCCCCAAAAAAGGCAAGTGTCGCGCGACATATCTGTTTGTCGCGCGACAATCGGCTGAAGTGATGGGTCCTGACACTGTGATGTGTCAGAAAGTGGTTGGTCGGGTGCAGAGAGGGATTGTCGCGCGACATAGTGGGTTTGTCGCGCGACAAGCGGCTGAAGTGATGGGTCCTGACACTGTGATGTGTCAGAAAGTGGTTGGTCGGGTGCAGAGGGGTTCGTCGCGCGACAAGACATGATTGTCGCGCGACATATCAGGGATTGTCGCGCGACAATGTGATATGTCGTGCGACAATCTCTCTAAAAAATATGTTTGTTGGCCAACAAACCCACCAAGGGTAGTTTCGGGTGCTCGGGTGGGTCCCGGACCTAAAAACAGTAGTTATCGAAGGTCGTTAGGGTTCTTGCGGGGGTCACGGATCGGGGTGTCTACAATGGTGAATTCCAGTACCTGATGTAAGTGGTGTTGATGGTGGAGAAGTAAACTTTGAAGATAATGGATAAAAAAACCTTCCCTTTTGTTTTGCCCCTACCACTACCAGTATTTCCCCTTGCACTGCCATTACCACTGTCAGTGTTTCCCCTTCCTTTGCCCCTACCAATGTCAGTGTTTCCCCTTCCTCTCCCTCTACTAGGTGGGGCTGCTAGGATAACAAGTGCTGGCCTGCTTGGACTAGTTGCACCTTTTGTTGGTCCAATCCTAGGCCTCACTACATACAAACATTAACTATTTTCACCAACTAAAATGAACTAGTAATAGAAGTAAACAAAAATGCATTGAATGAAGTATTTCTCATTCCATTTGCACCTGTTGCTGGTGCCCCTTTGCAAGTCTTTTTATTATGACCCAAAATGCCACTTTTACTACATCTTTTCTTTTGGTTCTTCACTGGAGCTACCTCATCCCTATTCCTTATTTTATTGTTCCTAGGCCTCCCAGAGGTGGAAGTAGGACTTTATATTGGGGTTGTTAAACAACAAACATACAAGTTATAATATTAACAGAAAGATAGAGTAAAAATAGACATATAGTTTATAAGTTACCTCATTCCAGAATTGACAATCATTAATTGGATGGACATAACCATTAGATGTAGCCTTATAAGTATCAATTGTCAAAAATGGGTTGTAATACCTCAAATTTACAGATAATATGAATTAAAATCTAAAAATAGACAATGAATTTGATTGTAATTGAAATGACAAGTAAAATTGATTACACTTACTTCTCCCATGTTTCCCTCCTTGGTAGTATCACAGCCATTGCACGTATATAAGGAACTTCCGAGATTTGCCATTCACAACAACTACATGTTCTTGCCTTAAGGTCCACTATCCAAGTCACCCCCACCTTATCAATTGCCACATGCATCCAATCAATTGACCCTTTGGTAGTGTAGTCCTTATATTGTTTTTTATACTTCTTGATCAACTTTTCCACCCTTGGAACAACAATAGAATCACCCATTTCTTCAACTGCTTTACACTTCCTTTTGCACACCAGTGGTATCACCATCAATTGGTACTTTTGAGCAAGCTTCACCAATGGCAAATCCCTTAAACTAATTATCATGTCATTGAAGGACTCTGATAAATTGTTGGTCAAGTGCTCATATTTTGTAGTTGTATCAAATAATGCCTTAGTCCAATTGTTTTTATCTGTATCAATTAAAAACTTGTGTGCACTACTATTAGCCTTGTGTAACTGCTTCATCCATTTGGCATGATCTTTTTCTCTATATGCTCTGGCAGCTCCCCAACTTAAGTGCATCAAATGATCACCCCTATGTTTAGCTTTGAAATTCTTGTACAAATCTCTAAAGCAATACTTATGCCTACTATTAGGAAACATTTTTTCACTGACTCCAACAATCCCTTACACCTATTTAAAATGAAAGTGACCGTGTTTTTGTGTTTCATGTGGTGTGGTTTCAAGATTGAAAGAAAAGTACTCCATACTTTATGATCTTCCCCTCTACCCATATACATGGCAACAGGGAACAACCCATTATTCCCATCAATGGAAATAGCTGAAAGGATTGCCCCCCTATATTTACCCTTTAAAAAACAACCATCTAACCCAATTACTTGCCTGCAACCATTCAGAAACCCATCTAGTGAAGCTTTGAAAGCAATACACAAACCCATAAACTTGTAGTCCATAGAACTCCTTGCCCACTCAGCAATACTACCAGGGTTCTTAAGAAGTATATGCCTACACAACTTTGGGCACAGTTTATAACCTTCTTCATACTTCCCAAATATATTCTCATGAGCAATGATCCTAGCCTTGTATGCAGAATCATATGAAAGTTTCACACCAAACTTATGCCAAATCTCTGTAATTCCATCTTTTGGTTTAAACTCTTTATGCCTTCCAAGCCAATCCTTAATTTCAGTTACAACTCACCTAGCATTAACATTTGTATTTTTGCATGAAAATTTTATCATTTTTGCATATATGTTGTATATCATAGATTCTTAGCCTAGCAATGAGTTCATTAGGAAGCTTCCTCACATAAACCCTCCATTTACAAGTGCTATCTTTACATCTCAAGTCAATTCTAATGTTATTGTTGGTTTTTTGCTTAAACTCGAACTTGTTATTGATTGCATGGCTCATTAAGTAAGTTCTACATGTGTTCATTATAGGCCACTCCATCTTAGAATGTAATTCATTAGTTTCTCCAGCTTTTGGAGCAGCTTTACCTTCTTTATCACTATCTGCCTCCTTAAAAAGATCATATGTTTCATCCACAAAGTCCCTATACTCAGGCAAATCCCTTTTAGTTTATTCCCCATTCCTTTCAGTTTCTTCCCCATTATTGTTAGCTGCTGAATCTTCTACTTTATATATCCCCTAATCTCACTTCTCAAACCCACTATCTTCTGATTCACACCCACTCTCAGAGAAAAACAAACTCCCACAATCACTCACCTTATCACTCTCAAACCCACTGTGGTACTATTCCTCAGCATCTATATTGTTAAGCCTAGGTATTCTATAAGGAGATTCAATAGCTAGAGGGAAATCAACCCCAACACTAGGTCAATCACCCTTAACCACAGTATTGATCAACTAAGAACCCCCATTACTACTCAACAGAAAAAACCCACTAGTAGTCAATTGAGAAAACCCACTATTGATCAACTAAAATATAAGAAAAATAATATCAAAGTCATACATAGTGAATTGGTTTTGAGTTTCTTTTTCAGTAGACACATATTCCTTTTCTATATCTACCACATCCATGTTTTAAACCCTAATTGGTGATTCAACCTTAGGAAAGTCCATGGGTTCATCCCTATCACGTACGTGATTCATTTCTAGGTAGGTCCATCTCTACTTCATCATTAGATAGTGAAATAAGGTCAGTTGAAGAACAACTAAAGGGTAATTTATATTTTCTCATCAACCTAAGTGATCTTCTAACAAATATGGCAGGATGGGGTGACTTATGCTTCTTTTTGGTTGTACTGAATTCTTTAGCTTTTCTCATTATCCTATAACAAGCATTTTCATATATGTCAACCAAAACTTTAGCAAAACACTTAGATATATTACATGCATATACAGCCAAACAATCACCATCAGTTATTACAAAATACCAAAAAAAAGTATAGTATTATACATATTCACAAAAAAGTCCACGAATAATATAAATATATACAGGGAATGGAAGAAAAGAACAGCATGGAAAAGAAAAAAAAACAACAATACGAACAAACAATCCATACTTTATTCGAAAATGGGACCACAAACCCTAAATTATCACAAAAAATTATTCTTTGTGTTCCTCAAACTGAAACATGTCTTCATACAGGTTCAAAATTGTCTCTATAAAGGTTCAAAAAGGGGGATTAAAAGAGAAACATATGTTTTAGTGAAGAAAACCCTTGATTGTAGAAAATCAAAGCTTTAGTGCCTTAAATTGCGAATTGGGTTTTGATTGTGTGATTTTGTTGCGTCTGGGTTCCACAATGTGATGCTCTCCTTCCTTGCCCTAATTTTGTGTAGTAGTAATGGAGTAACAGCAACAATTTGGATCGTATTTCAACTAGGTTTTTTTTTCTACTTCTATCATTTCTTCTTTTTCTCTCTATGATCGTATTTGGTAAAGTAAAGTGGCTAGGCTTGTTTTTCACCGTTTCCGAATTGCTGAGTGTAATTACGATACTTTACACATTTAATTAGGTTAATTTAACGTTCAATAAACATTGACTCACGGAATGGTATAAAATGGTACCCAAAGCCAAATTTTCAGAATACCCAAAACCCAATCAAAGCAAAACTTTGGTACCCAAAACCTAAATAACCCTTCAAAAAAAACAAAAATATATCACGCTACTCACCTTACAAATCTCATCTCCAATCATCTTCTTCTAATTTCTTCTTTCCCAATCTAGTCGATCCCTCTCTTTTTCTCTCAACCTTTTCGTTATCGGTTAAAAATAAAGTTCCACCATGTACTATTGACAATAATCTATTAGATCTGTTTTTAAGGAAGAATAAATGAGAGTTTTTGGTTTGGCTGGTGCACACACCACATCAAAACAAAGTTCCACCATGGAAGAAAGTTTACTCGATTTCTAAGAACCGAGTAGTGTTCATGATACTTGGCCAAAAGGAATCGAGTAAAGCACACGTCACTCGGTCTCAAGGAACTGAATGGAATTGAAAAAATGACGCAAAACTTAACTCGGTTCTTTAGGACCGATTGACGTGTGCTTTACTCAGTTCCTTTGGGCCGATTATGATAAACACCATTCGGTTCCTAGGAACCAAGTGAACATTATTCGTGCTCTTTTTTGGTTTTTTAATTTTTTTTGTATTTATTTTTATCCAATAATTTAATTATGAAATAAAATGTAAATAAGAAACAAGTGTTTTTAATTAAAGGGATTAATAATTTGGATTTAAGATATTTAGAGTTATTAATTACTATTAATTTAAGTTTAATATTTTAACCATTAATTAAAAATAATAAAAAAGTGGTGTGTGTAAATGAATAGCTAGCTTTTTTTTAGAGGGGGTGTTAGAGGATGAAATGGTGTGTATCAATAGAAGCCCCTGAAATTTAATATATTTTTTTCTGAGAAATCATTTTCTAGCATGGGAATCAAAACCATTGACTAAACTAATAATACAAGTATCAGAATCCTAGGCTCAATTAACTTAATGCAAAAAATTGGATTTACAAAATCTCGATCAAGAATGCCTAAAATCAATTGACATCTAATATGGATACTAAAGGTGTCTACCCTAGACCGGGGATCCCGGGTTCGTCTATCCTAGCTCAAAGATCTCAGGTTTGAGACTTAGTTGGGGTTGGGGTTGGGGTTGGGGGTTTCTTTGTTAAGTTTGAAAAATTTTAGGCTACCATCTTGGAAGATACTGAAACCAACATCGGGATATACTAATTTAATGTTGTTTACTATGGCATATTTGTTTGTGGTTGGGAGATACAGCATCTCCGGGGACTAAATGCTTTGGGGGAAGAAAAAAGAAATTGTAAACCACATTTAAAAAAATTTAAAAGCTAAGTTCTTAATTTTATTTTATTTTTTATTTCGATAAAAAGGAGAAATTTAAACCTTTTTTAAAAAAAGTAACACACATAAAATAAGAAATGTGGCCCAAGCACAAAGAGAGAAGAAGTATCGCTGTTCTTTTGAAAGTATGAAGAGCAGCACCTTAAATGCATTTAGTTGCTTCGGTGAAGTTGAATTCGACTATAATGGCCCAAGCTAATTTTTTGGGGTAACTCAATCGTTGGAAATTAAAGTCCTAAAATTATTAGGGGCTTTAAAAAAAAGAGTTGAGTTAGTTTGGTGCATATTGATAATTATTTTCATCTCGAGCTTTATCTCTTAATCCTTCACTGAATAAGTGGAAGGCCGAAGAATTATTTTCATTTGCTGGTTCATCTGGTCAACTAGAAACAAGTTCATTTTCAAAGATCTCGCTTTAAATTCTAGTGATGTTTGGTCAGAGTTGATCTCTTGAGGGAGGAATTTGAATGTTTCTCTTATGGACTCGCCCTCTCTTGGCGGAGGCAAAATCTAGAGTTAGTGGGGGCTTGATTAATTGAAAATAATATTTTTAATTATAAGAAAGAATAATAGTGAAAAATTGTATATTAAACATCAATTATACAAAAAAAAATGTAAAAAGTAAAATAAAACACAAGTTATGAAATTTTTTGACTTTTGAGGTTTCATATCTTAAATACATTGAAAGACATTTTCAATGTTTTTTATTGTAACTTTCTCAATGTTAAGATTTTTCTTTCAGACAAATATAGACATTTTAATACATACATTTTCTCTAAGGGGTTTGGAAAATTTTCGTTATTTGTAGTTAGTAGGAAGAGACTTAAACCTTTATTTTATTTAATTAAAAGAGGATGTAGGACGAGAAAATATAAGATATATTTCGAAAATAGAATATGGGTTTATGTGATATTTCAATCTAAAATATATATAGTATTTTGAACATTCACCAATAACCCCAAAATGCAAATAATAAAAATCCAATGCCAATACAACAAAGAATTGTAATGGGATAAATCTCAACAAGCTTGTTAAAAAAGTAAAAAATTAAATAGCACTAATAATAATCGTTAGGAACTATTTGCCCAAAAGTTTATGCCGTCAAGTAATGGCAAAAAAATGTGTATCATGCCCTTTAATATTCCTCACGTGCGACCCCACTCATACATGGAGAGACAAACCAAACAAATATAAAAGGGGAAACAAATGCATTGCTAGTGATACCTAAAGCAAACACTAACTAGTAAATATACTTAGAGATACCTTGGCTTGTGACAATATTATTGCTGGTAAGGATACTATGTCTTCAAACTGAGCATAACGAATCGAAGGTGAAAATGAATCAAGGTAGCTTGGGAGCCAAGTCGATAGGCATAGGGCCGAAGGATGGAACGTGCAAAGTCAATTGTGCAACCTGCGTGTGACCTATTCCTCCTAAGAATGTCTTGTGCGAAACGACCCGGCCACCTAGAAACAACTGTAATTTATGTTAGTGGGGAACTCAAATGTAACTTCGATCCGATGAGGGTATCAAATCCCGCCGCTGAGAGGTCCAACAATAGGATTTGAACGAATGTCTTTAATGAAAGAGAAGGACATCCATTTGCGAGAAATTCCCAGAAATAAAAGCAACATACACCCTAAGAAACTGTCAAATCTTATTTGGAAGTACATCATTTAGGGACACACTTAACCAATACACAAAAAAAAAAATTGGTGGGATCAAAAACAGACTGATAATGACAACTTGAGAGCCTCGTATAGAGGTAGGGTTGGAATATAAATTCCTTGGGTTCCCTTGACCTCTAAATTTTGAAATCATTTTGAAAAGGTTTTTACAGAAAATTATTTTTTAAAAATACGAGAAGTTCTCTGCTCATGAATTGATTTGTTCATGAAACTAGTGATATGAAGATTATAAAGGTTATCAATCTTTGTGAATCTTTATGAGGGAGGTTGGACAGCCTCCAACCGTACCTACCAAAATCATGACGGTATAATTGATAGGACCTTTACTCATTTGTTTCACGACTGTCAGTCATTAAAATAATGCATAAAATCTTATGTTCTAAGCTGACTCTCCTATATGGAAAAGGGCTACCATAGTGGAAGGATAATTGAAAACTCCCAAAATGGTGTATAGC
Organism: Lonicera japonica; assembly: GCA_021464415.1. NCBI lineage: Eukaryota > Viridiplantae > Streptophyta > Magnoliopsida > Dipsacales > Caprifoliaceae > Lonicera > Lonicera japonica. Next base: position 10,252,637 of record CM038468.1, on the reverse strand, counting down.
TGGCCTCCACTAGGGGTGAAAGCCTCCATCAAAATTGAATGATTGCTTGCATAAAAATGTCACAATTAAATGAAAAAAATGCATGATTGAGAGAAAATGATTGCTTATGAAGGAGAAAAAAATTGAAAATCTAATGTGTTAGAGGTTTTCTAAATTTTCATGCATATGGATGCACGAATCTTTCAAGACCTATGTTTATTCGAGTTACACTTTGTATGATCCAATTAGCATGCACAACGGGATATATTTGAATACTCTTTGTTGCTTGGCGTATATATGTTTATTAGTTGATTATCATCCTTTCACCATTAGTACATGTATCAATTTATTAAAAATCACAAGTTTTTTATCTTAACTGATAATTTTCGGATTTGATATAAATACATAATGATGCGTGTTAAGTTGTACTAAAATTATTTTCTACTTGGCAATATTTACTTTGAATCTCCAAGCCAGTTTTCTTTGAGAGTTGAAGATAGTTGGTTTTCTTGTTTTGCTACTTTCCGTGTATTCCTTCCTTGATTTTCCTGTCTTTTCTTGACATTAGGAGAGAGATTATATATGTTTTGGGGAGAGAGAACATAGAAAATGGGATAGTTAAAGGGGAGATATTTGAATTCCCTGCATATTCTATTGTTTTGCCTTTGTCTATTCCTCACAAAAAGGGGGAGAAGAATTGGTAAAGGGGGAAAAGTTATAGAGTGAATTGTTGGGTTAAGGGAGATTTAATTTCATTAATTTCTTTGTTAATTTACTCTCGTATAACCCAAATGCTTCTCAAAGTTTTGTTTGAACTTTAGTGTTTCATGTTAAAGTACAAGATAAGGAGAAGCATGAGTTTGATACAGTTGACTAAGAGATTCAAAGGGTTGGCATGTCTTGCGTTCTTAGTTCTTTTGTAATAGACAAAAATTGATTCATTTATTGTAATTGTGTATGGGATAGCGTAGTTATAATGATCGAGTCATCCAGTCTTTTAGGCTGTATGTGTTTTGTCTTGAAATAGCAAAGGATGAGATTGTAAAGTCTATATTTTGGTTGGCTTTATTCTTTCGACAAAATCACATTTGCTTGTAAGTTATTCGACTCGTTCGCGATTACATCTGAAGAATTACAAGCAAGCCAAGCTACCAACGCGATTGATTGAAGGATTATATCGAGAAAGATACGGTAAGTATTGGTATTTGAATTTAATTTCCTATGTGGTATTTTCACAAAAAACCTTTTGGGTCGAATTAATTTTTTTATTATTTTTGTTAGTGTTTTTCCCGCATCCATAAGGTTTCGGCGAACCAAATTAATAAGAAAACTCTTGAATTATATTCTCAATATATTCTAGAATTTTTCTAAAAATTTGAGTTGAATTGGAGCTCAAACAAAATTAATACCCAAAAAAAAAAATATTTATTAATTAAATAAACAAATAATAAGAATAAGGAAAGTTTGAAAAAGCCAAATCCTGACACCCTTCTAAATCTCACGTGGGTAGCCTTCAAATATGTGGTGTCCATTTAGTGTTCAATTCAAAATCTACGCTATGCCACGTGTCATTTTTTTATGGTGAGTTTATAATAGAAAAGATGGGTGGACCGAAACAATTTAACGAAATTTAGACCGGTCCAGCTTGTTTCTCGGGTGCGGAGTTGAATTCTCAATTTCAGACTTATACATTCTTTTGATTTGGACTAGTCCGGCTTTTATTTATGAAAGGTGTATTTTTATTAATTTTAATTATTTTTAATATTTTTTTAAAGAGAGTTGATCTCTATATTTTTATATATATAGACCTATAGAGTGAAGGAGTTTAACACATTTTTACACATGTTTTGAGAGAGTTTTTACACCTTAGAGAGAGATTAAAACCTCAAAATATAAAACAACTTTAGCCTTTTTTTTATGCCAAAGCAATCGTTTTTTCTTTAAAAAACAAATCAGATCCCAAAGTCTGTGTGATTCACAAACGAAGTTGAAGAACGTTGTGATACCGTGGCGAGTGATTCGTTGTAAATATGTTCGTGTTATTCGAATAGGAGGACTGTATGCGCAGAAGGTGAAAACGTTTGCATACGGCTTGTGCGATTCAAGTTTTGTAATTCTGTGTGATTTGCGATTAATTGAGTCTGTAAACCTTTGTGCATATAGTGGATTGTTGAGAATTAGTCCTGCACTGTAGAGATACCTCGTTAATTCTAATATTTGCTTATATGTTTAATTACTTTATTAATTGATGCGTAATAAAAAAGATTAAAATGGTTTTTCAGAATTAAAATCCATAGACTTCTAGGTTTTACTTTTTGATTCGATTAAAATTTGTTTTTGAGAGTTAAATCATAAAATAACAAACCTAAGGTTAATTCGCTTCCGCGTCCCCCAACCTTTTCAAAGGAGAGTGGTCTCAGGCGCTTTTGGCTAGTGTAGACCTTCAAGTCCAAGGCTTAGTCATGATTCTGGTCCCGATGTTAATAAGGCAAATTCACACACACGGAAATGCATGATAATAAGTGAGTGTGTGCGAAATGACAATCTAACTATTTATTATTGATCAATGCTTTGGGGTTTGTTATCGTATTTTGCAAATTTTAATTCTAAAAAAGATTTTTCTCACATAATTACTAAATAAAGGCCTCAAGGTATCCACCTAATCGCATTTATGTTATCCTAAAATCAAAACTTATAAGACCTATATCAAATAAATAGTAGGGATTAAATATATATGATATATTATATAAGAGTTTAGTTCTCTATATCCCCAACAAAGTCGCCACTGTGAGAAAATGATCTTTCGACCCTGCGTTTCTTGTTTATAAATCTGTTTGGAAAAATGTGTTTTTAGAGTTACCAGTTTGTTTTACCAAAAAACAAACAAAAGATTGAATAAAATATAATCCGAAAATGGACATTCTTTTATACGTTGAAACTAAAGATTATTTGATAACTACTTCGCTAGGGTTCTGGAACTACGTTATGAATTAAGAAGGCGTTAGGCACCTAATCTACCCTTTCGGTCTCTTAATGGATGACTGCGCCTAAAAAGTGAGAAATATTACACCCAAGTACAGGCAGTCAAGTTAGAGTATACTTAGGGAAGTCTAAGGTCGAACTACAGAGAAGGTAAGGAATCTATTTTTTTTAGATATCTTTTTCAGATGGAAGAAGGGAAAAGAAAAGAAAAGATGATAGAAATGGGAAAATAAGGAAAGAAATGAAACAAAATTAAGACTACTAACTAACTAAAGGCAAATATAATCTTAGGGTGCAAAAGTAAAGAGAATCTACAAGCGTAAGTTGTCTACCTAAAAGGCTTCCTAAATGCACTAGGGAACATGCAAATGAACTAAAAATAAATTAATTAATTAAAATAGCATACTAATCAAATAAATTAGAATATTAAATGAACTTAAATCAACGAGAAACAAATGTTAAGGATATCCGCAGTTTAAGTCTTGTCCCAAAGTCGCATATTATGCATAAATTCTCTCTCAAATGGCTCAGCAAGGACCTAAACTGACTTAGTGATATATTAATAAGAGATATACAAGAGAAATAGCAATCTTGATGCATTCAAAATCTAGCATAGCATAATTATAAATCATAAATGTGCGTGCATGGGCACATGCATTGACTTTCAACTTTCAATATCAATCATAGATCCATACTCAGTTCATGCTAAGCTTTGACTCAAACACTCACCGGGTATACACTCAACAAATGAATCACTCCGAATCAGGTGTATCTCTCCACATACAGGCTAAATGGAATATTTGTAGTCAAAATCAAATGCCTCACATATGTTTAAATGAAAAGACGCTAAAGTGAAAGAACATGAGTCTCTAGGAAAGATATTCAAGTTTTAAAAATGCGAATATTTTTGTATACCTTCTTGTTATCTAAACCTTGAAACTAAGCCACTAAGGATCAAGTAAGACTTTATCAGGTTGTAATGGGGCTGGAGGTAGTGGCTACGAAACGAATAGGACAATTGAGGATTCAAAAGACTCATATGCTTGTTTTTGTAATGCTCAGAGGCTTTTTAACTTTTTCTTTTACTTTGATACCCACATTCTCATTCTTTTGCATACAACCTTCAATTTGCATTTTCAATAAACATCATCATTCATGCATATTCATTTTTCAATGCAAACATTTCATTCTTTGCTTTTGCTGCTTCTTTTTTTTTTTTTCTAGATAAACGTACTTTAATATGCCTCTACTTTTGAGCCTTTTGTGCAAACTAACCAAGGAATGTGAGATTTATGGTACTGGCTCAGGTTTACTATAGGTATAACAATAAAAACAAAGCTTCAGGCTTCAAAAGGGCTACTATGGATAAAATGTAAGGACAAGCTAAGGCTGGTGGTTAAAACAAAGATGGCCTATATCATTTCCTTAGCATTTAGCTTCTAAATTCAGACAACTACAAGGCATTTTATAATTTAGCATTTTATGAACTTACCTTTATAAAACTGAATTGAAATTGTAATTTAAGAGACTCAACTGATTTGAAAAAAAACGCTTTTCAGGAATTATAATTTGTATACGTAGCTCTCAGATATGAAAGAATGGCTCAAAAACTCACAGTTATATGGTCTTCATTTTAATTTTGAACAGAGCATTTCACTAGTCAAGATTTATCAATCTAATATCAAGCAATGCCGAAAAGTGCACTGGCAAATAGATTCAACTTAGCATGCATCTTTTGATCTACAAGAAGATTAAGAAATTTCTCTAGTTTATCTAATACTACACCATATACTAAATCAACTCATGATTGCGTCGTCACTCAATAAGAGAAAGCAAAACAGAACTAGATGGGTTGACTTAAAATTGCAATCTCAGATTTTTTTTAATTATCTTTTTGAAAGAAAACTGAAAGAAAGAAAATAAAAATAAAGCAAAAACACTATCCTAAGTTACTTGCATACAGGCTTTTTGAAAAAATTTGACCACGGGTCTCCCTCCCCCAACTAAAATTCAACATTGTCCCTAATGTTATAAAACAAGCACAAAAGCATGGATGCAAGGGACTGAAATAAATGAATAAGAGGGAGGATATACCTGAGAGCGGCCTAATCTCTCTAAAATCTGCATGTTAGCAACAACAAATTCATTAAAAACTAAAAATAAACAAAATGGAAAAAGAAAGAAAAGAAAATTCCTAAACTACTTACCTTGCTTACCTTCGGTTCTACTCATGAGCTAAGTGGAGGCTGAGCCAGACGTAGATTGTGATACCCTAGATCTCAAAAAATCCAACCAAATTTCTCCTGCCTTCATTATGTAAATCAACAACCTACAATGTGTAACACCCCCGCCCTAATTATTGGGACAACACCCATAATTAGGGCCTAGAGTGTCACTAACCCATCTTAGATTGACTAAAATGGGTATATATAATGTAAAATGCACAAAAATCCAAATAGTACTATCATACATGTCGAACAACCGTTTTATAATCATACTGATGATAATAATACTGTATACAAACATATAAACATGTATATAATAATTTTAAAACCAACTGAGTAATTTCATGATAATATACTACACTATGGGCTAGCCGTGGCTTCCCGTAATAGCATGTACATAACAAAAATACATCTGTATCAGAGCTACTAACTCGTTCCCGGTCCCTTCGCGTCCTTGTTCTCTTTGGACTCCTGAATACTTGTATAGTTTAGAAAAACGGGGTGAGCATATAGCTCAGTAGGTGGGGAAAAAGTAGAGGGAAAGTTTGAAAAACATTCCTTAATTTATTACTGTAAATCAAGTAAACCCTTTCATCGTATAATCTAAACATTATTTATAAAATATCACAAAAGATAACTAGTTCATGATGATGCATACTCAGGCATATGCAGGTTACCTCCCTTGTGTCAACCGTTACGTCGAATCACCAGAATATGAGTGAGTCGAGATAGCAAATGATATGAGTCCGTCTGTCCAAGACCATAGCCGGTCCTTATCAGGAATTATAACTGTAACAATAACCGTGGGCCTGACCGCCCCACCAGAAGATCAATCCATGAACATTCATAACATGGGCCTGACCGCCCTCAAGAGACATAAGATCGAGATCATAATATGGCCTCTCCGTCTTGGGTGAATATCAATAGATAATAACAATTTGGACCACAGTCCACCATATCACATCAACAGCTCATTTTCATATCAACCAGAATATTAGTGCCTTGCCATTGTCTAGATTTTTAGACTACTAACCGCTGGCTCTAGACAGCTGACGACTTGCTGACCCCCCGAAGGTTTAGGGCTTTTTAACCTAAGGGCACCGGCCCTGCCTATTTTCCATACCGGCAAGCACTAACCACAATTATTCCCCTTCACCAACGGAAGGCCCAAACATAGATACTGATAACCATGGGCAACATCCCACCATATAACATAGCCAAGAATATATCCCCATACGAATGAAGAACTCTTGAAGATAGATAATCATATGTTCAAGAATGCCTCAAGAGCATAGAATGCCATCCATCATTGAATATGGATCTATGATTGATATTGAAAGTTGAAAGTCAACGCATGTGCCCATGCACGCACATTTATGATTTATAATTATGCTATGCTGGATTTTGAATGCATCAAGATTGCTATTTCTCTTGTATATCTCTTATTAATGTATCACTGAGTCAATTTAGGTCCTTGTTGAGCCATTTGAGATAGAATTTATGCATAATAGGCGACTTTGGCCCAATACTTGAACAACAATTGAGAATTTTGTGGGTATATTCACTGGAAACCCTCACGAGATATAACTCGTCCTACTAGGGGAGACCTAGGGGTTTAAAGGCTTATTGCATGCGCTTAATGCAACTGTTTAGTTTAGGATTGTGTTTTTCTTTCTTTATTTTCTGTGTTTATTTTTGTATGTTGACCTATCACTCCATCGTTAGGGTCTAGCAATACATTAGTTGGGGGGTGATTGAGCCCAGAAATTGCATTTTTAATCCCTTAAACAAGGCTCAATTAACTTCTGGTTACCGTCTAAAACTGAAAATTACATGTAAATTTAGTTTAAGTATGAAAAGAACGCACCACATTGTATTTCTATATTATTAAGCCATTTTACAGGCCTAAAGTGGTTAAGCAACTGAGATTGTATGCAAGATATAAGGTTGAAAGCAAAAAAGTGTAAGAAGAAGGTCCGAAGAAGAAGTCAATATCCATTTTGAGGCCCGAGGTGAAGAAAACTCCGTAAACTACCCCCCAAGCACTAGCAAGAAGAGAATAGCAAGTCCCCAGGCATGAATGAAGTGAATGCAAGTGTCCAAGAGTGATTCCAAGAGGGAAGAAGCTCAATTAAATCAATTCCAAAAGTTTTTGAGCAAAACTGATAATTGCCGTAAAAAGCTTGAAGTTGTAGCTGATCAAAGTTTTTTTACATTGGGAATTTAAAGAAATCTCTAGAAATAGGCGAAAATGGTGTGTCATTCGGAGTTCGAAGCAAAAAGTTATAAGCGAAAAAAGAAGCACCCAAAAGAAAATAATAATAAAAAATACCTGAGGTTCAATCCCCATGTGAGGATCGATCCTCACACCAGGATCAATCCCCACATGGTGTGGATCCATCCCTACTTGGTTTTTTGGTCCGTTTTTTGTCTTTAGCTCTTTTCGGCCCGTTTTTTCAAGGATCATCTAACCCACGACCAGAGACACTTGTGAAACATATAAAAGGTCACATATCTCATATTTTAGGGGACGACAAACTTTAGAATCGATAGAACAGAGAGGCTGAGAGCACTATAACTTTTTAGGAATTTTTGTGCTTATCTGTCGATCGAACTTTTGAATGATTTTATTTCTTTCTTCAAAATAATTGTTAGGATAGTTAATTTATTATATTTGAAGGCTGGAACATCAGTGTATGCTACGTTTATTCATCAATCAATTCAATTTCAATTCAAGTTTCAATCGCAAGCCGGGTAAACTCGAGTATTTTGTTTTAGTTTAATTTAATTATTTTTAATTGTTTTTTTGTGTTAATATTCATAGATTATTTGTTTGAGATCATATATATTCTGGAATCAACCTTAAACCCTAGTTTTAGGGGCTAGTTATAAGGTTTATAGATATGTTTTGTCGGTTTTTCGTCGATTTATGCTTGATTTCGCTTTATATTCAAATAGTTTATCATTATTCAATGCTATTCATGTGTGATTCAATATTCATCACATAGAATCTGATTTTCCATAATTTTTAGGGTTTTACTCGAATTTCTTCGGTTTATGTCGGTTTTTGAATTTGTTTACTGTTTTAGCTGTAAAATCTTCGTTTTAAATCAGAATTACAAAATTCCAAAGCCAAAAGTTTTCAAATATGATTTTCTACATTATTATGTACTTTTACACTATTTTCATGATTTATAAGCTTATTTTCATGTTTGGTTTGATTATATCTAGCTAAATCGTTAGTTAGGGGTCCGTAGTGAAAGATGCGTAATTAACCCTTGAATGTAATCCAATTTAGGTTTGAATTTAATTTTTATATTTGTTATAGATCACCTACTTAATGTATGAGTATTTTCTTATCTTTGCATGTGTTAAAAATATATTTCCATAAGTTAGCTCAGGAATTCCATTTGATTAAGAACCGTAAAACATCGATTCACGGATTTTTGCACTGTGTGATTCAATGTTCATCATATAGAATTTTATTTTCCAGAATCTTTAGGGTTTTACTTGAATTTCTTCAGTTTATGTCAGTTTTTGAATTTGTTTACTGTTTTAGCCGTAAAATCTTCGTTTTAAATCAGAATTACAAAATTCCAAAGCCAAAAGTTTTTAAATATGATTTTCTACATTATTATGTACTTTTACACTATTTTTCATGAATTATAAGCTTGTTTGCATGTTTGGTTTGATTATGTCTAGCTAAATCGTTAAATCGTTAGTTAGGGGTCCGTAGTGAAAGATGCGTAATTAACCCTTGAATGTAATCCAATTTAGGTTTGAATTTAATTTTTACATGTGTTATAGATCACCTACTTAATGTATGAGTATTTTATTATCTTTGCATGCATTAAAAATATATTTTCATAAGTTAGCTCAGGAATTCCATTTGATTAAAAACCGTAAAGCATCGATTCACAGATTTTTGCACCAAAATCCTAACGTTAATGATTTGAGGATCATCTTTATCCTCTAATTATTTAAGTTAGTTTCTTAAGTGAATTAGTTGATTTGGCGCTATTTTGGTATTTATTCACGCAAGTGCCGAAAAAATGTTAGTTTTGACTTTCAGCATTCTTTTTAAGACGGATTTGCTTTTAATCACGTTCAAACATATTCAAACCTTATAGATTGTTAAGATACTAATTTTTAAGAAGTTTAATCAACTTGAATTGTTTTTTTCTCACACTAGCAGTACTAGGTTTCAAATTATTCTTTTTCAAAGTCAAAAAGCTTCACTATTGAATTATATTGCTCAAAGCTAGTATATATAGTCTTTGTCATGTATGGGCTATCATATACTTATAGTAGAAATATAATTGGATGGTAGGAAGGTCTAGGAGTTGAATCTTAGTGAAAAATCTTATTTAAACCTAGATTTGGATTATCCGATTGGACTAGTTTCGTACTCCCTACCTACGGATACCCTTAACATTTGTTTCTCGTTGATTTAAATTCGTTTAATATTCTGATTTATTTGATTAGTATGTTGTTTTAATTAATTTATTTATTTTTAGTTCATTTGCATGTTTTCCTAGTGCATTTAAGAAGCATTTTAGGTAGATAATTTGCGCTTGTGGATTCCCTTTATTTGTGCACCCTAGACTAGATTTGCCTTTAGTTTTAGTTTAGTTAATTAGTAGTTTTAATTTCGTTTCATTTCCTTTCTTATTTTCCGATTCTATCATCTTTTCGTTTCTTTTCCCTTCTTTCCCTTGAGAGAGGTACCAGAAGAAATAGATTCCTTACTTTCCCTGTGATTCGACCTTGGACTTCCCCAAATATACTATTACTTGACCGCTTACATTTGGGTGTAAAAAAGTACGAAGTATTACACCCAAATGCAGGCGGTCTGTAGTAGATCTAAAACCTCCCTCAACTCCACCTCAGATCGCTGGTGCAACCTGAATTGGTTTGGGCAGTTGTGTGCGCAGCAGCGTTGTGAAAATATTGGGATAAAAAAGCTTAATGGTGTTGGTAATGGAGGAAAATAATGGAGAAAGAAAGAAAATGGAGGAAGAAGGAAGAAGGAAGAAGGAAGAAAGAAGAAAGAAGAAAAAGGAAAGAAGAGAAATGGGGGTGGGGGGCTCGGCGGGAGAGAAGAAGAAAGGGAAAAAAAAGAAATTTAGAAAAAGGGGCCAAGATCGATCCTCACATGGGGATCGATCCCCACCAATTTTTATTTTTATTTTTGAAAAACAAAAAACTCTCCCCAATGGTCATTAAAAATACTATCAAGTAACTTTTAAAAAGATAGAAGATTTTATGAATGCCTTACTTGATATATTTTGAAATTTAACCTTTTTGTGACCGAGTAATACTCCAAAAAGCCAAAATTAATAAAATAAATAAAATAAAAATTCCTTGAATTCTTGAGAACGCTATGAAACAATTAAATGCACAGAATTTAATGGTTTCTCCCTCCCCCAACTCAAAATGATACAATCCCTGTCTTGCAAAATAACTTACAAAGCATTAACCGAAATAGTTTATTCGCGATATAAATTCAAAAAATAAGCGGTTCGAACAGGGATTTGAGATTACCAACAAAGAACAATAGCGAAATGCACAAAACAATAAAAATGAAAACAAATGTACAAATGCTATAAACAGAAGTATACAAATTATACGAAGTGCTGTAGCTCTTCTCAATCATCCACTAGCTGATGGAGACATAAATACAGGATCGTTTGATTTTGCGTATAGATTGAACAAAATACTTTTGCTAAAACCCTATAAGAATAAAGATATTTCACCTTTGTGGATCATGTAGAGGATCCATATGAAGAGACTAGGGTTTGAAAGCATCAAATTGCGATTTGGTTAGATTTTTATAATTCTCGCTGGGCTGTGAAAATTAATTATTTTCGCCACCAAAACGACTTCTAATCGTCCCGATTTTTTATGCCATAATAGTAACTTTGCGTTCCGAACAACATATCCAAAAATCAGCCCAATCCAATGATGCGGTCAAAAGTTACGATTGATTTACGACTGTTGTGCCGAAAACCTAAAGATTTTCTATCGTATTCCTTCCGCCATCAAATCTTGTACCGAGTGTGGGCTACGGTATCACTAAGATTTTCTCCTCTCTCAATAGAACAAACCCTAATTCATGAAAATTATTGTTTTTTTTATGAGAAGAGACAAGGCCGGCGTATATATAAGGCTACGATATGGACTTTAAGGAGAAATAAGTGTTTGGGCTTCCTATGGAAAGTTAGAAACCTAATTCCACAATGAATTAGTTCTTTCCATAAATTATAATTCACACCACTAAAGAATTATAATTGCACTCCCGTCCTTATCTCAAAATTATATTTCGAGCTCTTTATTATTAAATACTTATTATTCTCCCCACGTTAAGATTATAGATAACCGTCATTTAAATTTAAATTACTGACAATTATATTTAAATGACTTCTTAATCCTTGAGCCTACCATTTAACTTATTTGACATGTCGGATTAATATAATCCACCTGCAGGGTTTGACATGATCAAAACTTATAAGCTTCTCAAGGGGTTATCATCAATCCCTATACCAGGACGTGGATTCCGTCAATAATTAATATTCATCATACATATACTGTCGTCATCCAATTCACAAAGATTATTGATCCATAAATGAATCTCACTCTTAATGAGTCAAAATAACAAACACTACATATACATGTCTATTAATTATTTCAAGATTAAGAGTATAAGTAATCATAATAACCATGGGATTTTAAATTGTTTTATATAGTCAGTATAAAAACAATTAACCCAAACTGGTCCTATTCAATACACACAAAGTGTAATAGCACAATGAGTTAAAATTATACTATTTTCTATAGTCAAGATAAACTACTAAAACTTGTGCTACAATCCTACCGATGGGTGTCCAATTCCATCTAAGACTGTGAACCATTAAACTTATATTCCACAAGAACCGATGATATGATCTTCTGTGTGCAAGCTATACTCTACACACCAAATCATCTACTATATGGAATAAAAGACACACATGCACAATATTTAAATAAATAATATAATGCAACCATTGCCCATAAAGATTCTCATTAAAATAGCAAAACCAAGTTTATAACATATCCAAACCAATAAGAGAATTATGGCTTTTAGTATATCACTCTAATAGTAGCATCATAGTTGGGCTCCCCCAACTCAATGCTTGTGTCATCAAGTTTTTCCAAAAATGGCTTCAATCGATGCCCATTGACTTTAAATATAGTACCATCTTTTTTATTTCCCAATTTCACTACTCCATAAGGAAAGACTATACGAATTTTGAAAGGACCAGTCCATCTTAATTGAAGTTCTCCAGGAAATAAATGGAGCCTTGAATCATAGAGTAAAACTCTCTGTCCAGGCTCAAAATTCTTTCTCAAGACTTTTTGATCATGGAAACGCTTTGTCTTTTCCTTGAAAATTCAAGAATTATCATACGCATCATGACATAACTCTTCAAGTTCATTCAACTGCAAGTTTCTCACTTTACCACTCTTTTGATGATCGAAGTCATAGTTTTAATAGCCCAGAATGCCTTATGTTCAATCTCCAGCGGGAGATGACATGCCTTACCATAAACCAACCAGTCATGAGACATATTCAAACTCGTCTTGTAGGCGGTCTGATAGGCCCATAAAGCATCTGTCAAACGAATAAACCAATCTCTTCGATTAACATTGACTGTTTTCTCGATGATTATCTTAATCTCTCTATTAGCTAATTCAGCTTGCCCGTTTATTTGTGGGTGATACGCCAAAGAGACTCGGTGATTCACTTCGTAACGCTACATCAATTTCTCGAACGGTTTGTTACAAAAGTGATTGCCTTGATCACTTATTATCACTTTTGGCGTGCCAAACCTAAAAATGATATTATGTTTAAGGAATGTAATAACTATGAAATGATCATTATTTCTATTGGGAATAGTTTTAACTCATTTAGACATTTATTTGACAGCGACAATAATGTATTGGTGTCCAAACAAATAAAGAAATGGCCCCATAAAAACTATATCCCTATGAGAACCCGCGTTTTCGATGCTGGCCCCCTCGGCGGCGGCTATTCTTCCGATTTTTTAATTTAATTTAGAAAATAGTTCGTTTTATTATAGACAAAAGGTGACGATTTGCAAAGGAATCAAAGTCGCCAATTTGTTTTACTAAACAAACAAAAATCTGTGTAAAAGAGGAACATTTATGAATTAAACGACCTCTTAAACACAATTAATGCGAAACCAGTTGATCTAAAAGTTCGGGGATTAAGTTACGAATCAGGAAGGTGTTAGGCACCCAATTTTCCCTTTCGTCTCTAAATAGGATATACGTAAAATTATAATCGAACATTCGTATGCTTACTGATATTATCGCGTAACGGTCCATAATTTTAAGAAAAACGGGATTTTGGGGTGGGGATGAAAATCTTGTGCTTTGTATTTTTCCCTTTGATTTCAACAATCGGAGTGTCTGAATTGAAAAAATGATTTTAATAATAATATATAGCAAAACAGGTGTTTTTGAAAAGATTTAGGGCTTTTCGGAAACTAATTTGATTTAGAAACGGATATCGGTAATTCTTGAGATTCGTTCGTCAATAGTGTACCACAGTTTAATAATTTAAATCGGTATTAACGAATCCAGTGCTCTCATATTGGATATTTAGGTAACACTGCGATTTATAGATTAAACTGGGTATAAATGTGTATTAATTCTTTCGTAAATCGAGACTGATAAAATCGGGATTTTATTAAATTAACTAATAAAAATATGTTTAAAATGGCTTTAGGTTGTTCTATATGCCTTTGGTTTTGAAAACAGGGTTTAAATATGAAATCTGGACTAATTTCAAGATAAATAGCAATTTTTACATGCAATTTATCAATTATAACTTATAAAATAAAGACAGATAAAAAATTAAAGCCGGACTGTGATAAAAAATACCTGAGAGCTTCGAAAATAATAGAATACTATTTTATAGCACAGTTCCCAAAGTCTCAGAGCTGTCTGATGCTTCAAATAGGGTCAGTGCAAGTGTATTTATAGCTGTAGAATAATTAATGGGCTGAGCCTAGAAGTGTTTGTTCGCTGACAAGAGGTGTGTCCGCGGACGCAAGGTACTATACAAATTTTAAAATTTTTGGACAAACACTTGGTTCGTGTCAACGGACAAACCCCTAATTGAACATGTGACAGTTTTTGTAATTCTGGCCAAAGTAAATATCAAATTGATTTGATCTTTTAACATGTTATTACCCATATTAAGAATTACATACTATATAAATTTTAGAAATTTTGGACATCGGGAAGGCCTCCGTTTGATTTTTCGAGATGAATTCCCGATTTTTTAAATTCCCAAAGATCCGACCGTCAGATCGAGCTAATTTTTTATTATGTTATTCAAAGTATCATTTCCCAGCTCTCCAAAAAATTTCATGATTTTAGGAGGTTGAGAAGTATCAATACGGCCTAAAAAAAATGGCTGAGAGGGATTTGTCCGCTGACACAAGCCTAAAAGCTTGTGTCCTTACGACACCACATGTGTGTGTCATGTGGACACACCCTCTAATGAGTGTGTTGTGGAGACACACCCCTAGGGGTATGTGTCCGTACACGGTTTCTTCAATTCTCATCACATGGCTTATTAGATCGATCTTATTTTTTTCATATGTTGTTACCCATCATATACCCTGTCTACTGACCAAATTTGAGCAAATTTGGACTTCGAAAATTGTCTTTTGATTATCCAAAGTAAACTCCCAATTTTTTGAATTCCTGTAGATCCGGCCGTCGGATTAAACTGATTTTTGAATATGTTTCCCCTTATAGCAATGTCTAATAACCCTAAAAGTTTTAGGATGATAAAAAATGGGTAACTCTCATTTATCAAGTTTCCAGGAGTTTTTGACGATTTTCAGTTCCGGCGGTTCCGGTAATTCTCGTAACTTTTCATCCAGGGGTCCTTTTGGCTTCCTTCTTTGACCTGTGTCACATGCATATGGTATGTATGTATCTAATAATTCCCTTGCATGCATGCATGCTCATCTTATTAGAGTTCAGGATTCTTGCGGGGTCGTAAAATGAGGTGTTCACAAACTCTCAACTTGGGTTCTTTGTGAAGCAAAGAAATCAGAACGATAATAAGAATGCATCTTTTTGTGAAACTCGAATGATATCGTGCTATGTTGTTTATCTCCGCTAGAATGGATGGGTGATTTATAGACTATTCAGGACATATCATGTGATGTATTGTGACTTTGTTATGCTGTACTCCCACTAGATGGGGAGGTTTTGTCAATGATTCTAATTGATTGTTGAGCTGATGTACTCCCATCGGTAGGGATGATTTTGTCAACGATTCTGACTTGGGTGTTGAACTGATATACTTCCATCGCTAGGGACGGTTTTGTTAGCGATTCTAATTGGGATGTTAAGCTGATGTACTCCCATCGGTAGTGATAGTTTTATCACCAATTCTGATTGGGGTGTTGAGTTGATGTACTCCCATCGGTAGGGACGATTCTGTCAATGATTCTGATTGGGGTGTTAAGTTGATATACTCCCATCGGTAGGGACAGTTTTGTCAATGATTCTAATTGAGTGTTGAGCTGATGTACTCCTATCAGTAGGGACGGTTATGTCAAAGATTGTGATTGGGTGTTGACCTAATGTATTCCTATTGGTAAGGACAGTTCTGTCAATGATTCTGATTGAGGTGTTGAGCTGATGTACTCCCATCGGTAGGGATGGTTTTGTCAACGATTCTGATTAGGGTATTGAGCTGATGTACTCCTGTCGGTAGGGAGGTTTTGTCAACGATTCTGACTGGAGTGTTGAGCTGATGTACTCTCGTCGGTAGAGAGGTTCTGTCAACGATTCTGATTGGGGTATTGAGCTGATGTTCTCCCATTAGTAGGGATGGTTCTGTCAACGATTATGATTGAATTCCCTTGAACGGGTGAGGGCGGATGATCTAATTTTATGGTTGATGGTCTGTTTTTGATCTTGCTTTAGTTTTGAGAGGTTATGGTAAATGATCTGCTAGGGCCGGTTGATAGTCTGTTGGAGATATTATTTTCGTAAGGGATAGTTGATTGTAGGATGATTAATGGTCCGCTAAGGAAATAAAGATTCTTACTAACTAAGATAAAGGTTGAGGGTGGGTAATTTACTGGGGATATGATGATTAGTGGTTTACGGGAGACACTGTTTTGGTGAGGGACAGTTGATGATTTGTTGGGGGGAACCCCTTCTGGTTAGGATAAAGGTTGATATGAGAATTAATGATCTGCTGAGGGAGGTGACTCCTATCGGCTTGTGTGACGCCTTGCGAGCGAGGAGTACTCCCTTGGGAGGAGGAATTGTAGCTCAAAGGGGGCATCCCACATCGGAAGATGGGGGATCCTTGAAGACCCATATAAGTAAGAAATGGTCGCTAATTAAGTACGAGGCCTTTTGGGAGCTCACTGGCTTCGGATCCCATAAGAACTCCGAAGTTAAGCGAGTAGAGGACCAGAGCAATCCCAGGATGGGTGACCCCCTGGGAAGCTGGTCGTGAGCTCCCAGAAACAAAGCCGTGAGAGTAGATGTTTCGGGGCTGAGGCCTGGCTGGACGCTACCCAGAGCGGATAAAATCGTACTGAGGTGGGACCGGATCGTTACAAATGGTATCAGAGCAGACCCCATAGAGTACAATGTGTCGACGAGGACGTCGGTTCCCTTGGGGGGAAGGATGTGACGCCCTGCGAGCAAAGAGTACTCCCTTGGGAGGAGGAATTGTAGCTCAAAGAGGGCATCCCACATCGGAAGATGGGGGGTCCTTGGAGACCCATATAAATAAGAAATGGTCACTAATTAAGTACGAGGCCCTTTGGGGGCTCACTGGCTTCGAATCCCATAAGAACTCCGAAGTTAAGCGAGTAGAGGACCAGAGCAAGGAGTACTCCCTTAGGAGGAGGAATTGTAGCTCAAAGAGGGCATCCCACATCGGAAGATGGGGGGTCCTTGGAGACCCATATAAATAAGAAATGGTCAATAATTAAGTATAAGGCCTTTTAGGGGCTCACTGGCTTCGGATCCCATAAGAACTCCGAAGTTAAGCGAGTAGAGGACCAGAGCAATCCAGGAATGGGTGACCCCCAGGGAAGCTGGTCGTGAGCTCCCAGAAAGAAAGCCGTGAGGGTAGATGTTTTGGGGCTGAGGCCTGACTGGACACTACCCAGAGCGGACAATATCGTACTGAGGTGGGACCGGGTCGTTACAGCTTGGATAAGGGCTAATATAAGGGTTGATGATCTGCTGGGGAAATAAACTCCTACCGGCTAGGATAAAGGTTGCTATGAGAGATGATGAATTGCTGAGGACGTGAGAGTCTCTAAGAAGACATAGAGAAATAGAGAAAGAAAGTTCTGGTGTGTTATATTTTTGAAAAAAAAAGAACTTTTAGCTGACTTATTTCTTCTTTGAGAAAGGATCGAGTTATGTTCTCCCGATTCTCGAACCTCGTGTATGAGTTTTGGACTTTGCCTCTTGCTCTCCTTCCGTGGCATTTTTCTCGTGTCACTAGGGTGTGATTCTGCTCATTGTTTCCTGACTTCGCGAGAAGAGAACTTTGTGCCTGCATCGTTTTCTGTTTTTCGATGCCCTTATTCCTCCTTGATTGTTTCAAAGCTTTTTGATGCAGCTTATTTATTTTGCTTTTGCATGGTCAGCAGCCTTCCTCACCCAAGACGTAGCCCTGGGCCTTTTGGCCTAGATGTTACTTTTGGTGTGGCTCTCGCTGTCATCTTTTGTCTTTCTTGTTTTTTCAATATTCTTTTCTTTTGGCATTGTGGGATTTGTAGGTCGAAAAATACCCTAGAGGGGGGGTGAATAGGATTTTTACAACTAAATCAGATTTTTGAAAATGTTTCACAAAGATTTAAAGCTTATGTCAAGCAATCAAGCAAACAATCCCAATCACATACAATAATAAAGCAATGAATAAAAGAGCTAGAGATAGAAAGATTAAACCGATTGAAGTCGAAGACTTTTTGTCCACACGGTTCAGTTTGTTAGACCTTACTTCCGTGGTCGGATAGTTCTCCGAGAATTTTCACTAATACCGATCTTCTTTCGGGTGAAGATCAAACCTCTACAAGTGTATCATTCTCACACACTTTACAAATGTTGAATTCTCACAACACTCACATAAGAATAACCTCTTGTTAATTTAAGAGATAAATCTCTCTTAATGTTTGAAGAATAAGATTTTGGTGACAAACACCAATGTACAATAGCACTCAAGTGTTTGAAGATTACAAATTAAGCCCACACTAAGAGATATCAAATTTGATCACAATTTGGGCTTAAAATAATAATGATTGATCAAAACAATGTTCTTGTATCTTTGAAAATTGAGTATAGATGAAGATGATAGAGTTAGAATGATTCAAGAGCGTTTAAATAAGTCTTAGATAGTGTATATATAGTCTAGGACATCAAATGGCCGTTTGGAGGGAGTTGGTGGAAGTTTGGTGCCAAAAATAGCAAAAAGTCAGATCTCCAACGGCTAGTTTCTGGGCCATCAGTTGACTGAGTCATGCCTATCAGTTGACTGATGGTCCCCATCGGTTTACGACCAAAAAGTCCAAAAATCTATTTTTTTATACTTTTGCAAATTAGCTCAAAAATCAATTTGAAGCTTGGGGAATGTTCAATATGGGTTACTAAGACACCTATATACGGGAGAGCTTAAAATAAGGTCGTTCGAATTTAAAATGAATTTATTTCAAAAACGATTTTTCGCTAAAATGAAGTTTTTGAAAGACTCTTGATTCAAACTTTGATTTGATCAATCTAATAATGTTAAAAAAAAATGTATGAGTTATAATGATGATCAAATAAGAAACTTTACACATATTCTAAAGTACTCACTCAAATATGAATAAACAAGTCTTTGATTACTTTAAGAAGTTTCTTCAATTCTTCACTTGCTCTTGGTCTTTGATCCTCATTGATTTGTAATGATGAATGACCTTTGATTGAGTTGTGGTGTGTGGTGTAAGACAAAAGAGATTTGTAAACTTTGTAGAAGAATGTTCTTGGTTCCGGCTTGTCGGTTTTGTCCACGTATAATCAAATAGTTGTGGCTATTACTTAAAACATCAACTTAGTTAAATTACACAAGATTAATGTTATTGTTATTATCAAAACAAGATTAGTGACTTTTAGGTCAACAATCTCCCCCTTTTTGATAATGACGATAAATTAATATGTGTTTGCAATTAAGATCATAAGTTGAAATAATATAAGGAAAGCTCCCCCCCCCAAACTTCAAAATAATATAGGGAAAGCTCCCCCTCAAACTATGCATAAGATAAATTCTAATAAGCATGCATAATATTAATTCAAACCATTGCAACATAATATATTAATAGAGTATTAAGTTCAACCAAGCGTAACAACAAACAAAGATAACATAATAAGAGTTAAAAAAAAATATAACGTAAGTATAACGACCTAAAAGGAAATAGCATACTTAATGTTCAAAGCGAAAATGAGTCAAAAAGGAGTGTGTACCAAACACTCTAACACACATATTTATCCCCCTTTGTTATCAACAAAAAGAAGAGAAACCATCACCCACCAACTACTCTTGCGGGTCTTGAAGCCATTGTCCCTAACCTTGATCGATGTGAAATGGAGTCCAAACCGAGAAGACATGCTTAGGATGATATTGGAGAAAGGCCTCTTCATGAGCTTTTTGGCGATCCTCAATGCGATTGAATCGGTTGTTTTTGTTGGTCGAAAAAGCTTGTACTTGACCCGAGAGCCCTTGAATGGCATGAAGCAAAGCTGCATTTGAAGATTCGTCGTGCGCTACACGAGATCAGCGAGGGCCTTGAGATGAAGTTGCTTATTGTGGAATGTCGAAACCTTCTTGTTCTTCACTTATTTCCTCGAATTGAGACAAATCTTCGACCTCATCGTCACTATGATCATCTCTATCTCGTGGATCATTGGCAGTCCATTCACCGTGTACCAATCTATATTTCATTAATCGAATCACCTTGGCACTATAGGTCTCTTCGGCAATGGGAGTGATAACATCGACTTCGTCTTCAATACGAATGTTATAGAACTTGAACAAATGAGTGAGAGCCATGCTGTAGACCAATCCTTGTCTTTTACGGTTTATGATTTTGAGTAGGTGATGGAATATGAGACTAGCATAGTCCAATTTGTGTCCCATTATAATATCCCATATTAAGAACAATTCCAAGGCATTAAGTGAAGCACAGCTACCACGCCTCGGAATGATCGAATAACCAAGTATAGAATGAATGAGTCGGCCTTCGAGTTTGAGCATTGAAGCTTTAATCTCATTCCTCGTGTTACGAAACCTATGTTTGAGTAGAATGCATTCGGCCTTGTTTTTCTCAAAACCAAGGAAATTTCTAAAGTTGGATGGAACTTCATTCATATGGTTAACGGGGAATCCAAAAATTTGAGCTAACTCGGCCTTGTTAAAGCTAATCCTTTGGCCATTCAACAATGTAACAAGTTGGGCCTTATTGGGGCAACCATTATCAAATACGGGATAATGCAAATTTGCATAAAAAAGCCGAACTAGTCGAGGGTAAACATTTTCATGAATACTTAAGAAATTAATGATGCCTTGGTTACGAAAAAGAGCCGCAATATTCAGTCCACTAGATGAAAACATTGAAAATTAAATTGTTTACCTTCAACTATCGTGCGAGTTGAGTAGTTATTGTTAAAATTTTCTTGGACCTCATCGGAGATAAACAATGGTAGGAGAGGTGCTTGTTTGGGGACCTCTTTCGGAACATTTTCGAGTACAACATTTCTCCTAGGATGACGAGAGCGAGACCCTTGAGACATAGTGGGAGATTTAGGGTTGAAAGGTAGAATTTGAAAACCTAGGGTTTGAAGGTGAGATTATGATTTTGAGGAAAAGGTTGTTTTTTATCAAAGAAATTGGTAGGAGTGTGTTTAGATAGGTAATATATGAGGTTTCAGTGGAGAAATTTGGTAAAATGTGGAGTTTTAGGTAAGAAGTTAACAATGGTGGCTAGGGTTAGGTTTAGAGACATGGTGAGATGGGTTTGAGGATTTTGGGTCGAAAAAAATGTAGGATTTTTGGTTGATTTGGTGTTGAATGATGATATTTTTGGTTTAAGATGGGTTTTGGTAAAGAGATTTGAGTGCTTGGGTGATTTGTGAAGGTTTTGGATGGTTTTGGAGAGGAAAGGCTCGAAATAGAGAAAGAAGGGAATAAGGGAAAATAGGGGTTTAATGTGCATGCTCTCAGCCACTGCTCAGTTGACTGATGCTAGTCCTTCAGTCGACTAATCACGCCTCAGTCGACTGACCATCAAGGCTTAGTCGATTGATCAATTGTTTTACCCAGATTTTTAACGCTTTTGCTTTATTAGGCCATATGAAGCTAAAAATTGATTATTGGACCACTTTTGAACTGCAAAAACACTCTTAATCCAAACAATAACATGTAAAAGTGATACGACCTAAGTAGTGGCAATTTTTACATAGAAATTAAAAAAAATATAAAGATTGTATGCACAAAAATTTGCATTAATTGATCAATGTGTATGAACATTTTGGCCAACTAGATATCACATGCTCTAGTCATACTAAATTCACGGCGGATAGTACAAAAATGATCATATGGTAGTCATTTAGTGAAAATATCCGCAAATTACAATTCGGTACTAACGAATTCAATATCAACATCACCTTTTTGCACATGATCACGAATAAAATGATGTCTTATCTCAATGTGCTTAGTACGTGAGTGTTGTATGGAGTTCTTAGTCAAGCTAATAGCACTTATGTTATCACATTTAATATATAAAGTTTGTGCACAACAACTTTCGGCCGCCACATATTCGGCTTCGGCCGTTGAAAGGGCCACCAAATTTGTTTCTTACTTGACCAAGATACTAGTACGTGTCCTAAAAAATGACATGTGCCACTAGTATTTTTCCTATCAATTTTGCAACTGGTAAAATTCACATCGGAATAACTTATTAGGTCAAAAGTGTTATCTCTTAGGTACCACTAACCCAAGGAACTAGTACCGGAAAGATAACGGAATATGCGTTTAACGGCAAGTAAGTGTGATTCTTTAGAATCTGCTTGGAATCATGCACAAAGACATAACAATTACACCACTTTCATCATTTTTATTGCGAAATACCATTTAGTGCCTATAATGGTGTGATCATTAGGATTGGGAACAAGTGTCCACACTTTATTTTTCTCAAATTGATTGAGCTTTTCTTGCATAGCCATTATCCAAGATTCATTTTGTTCGGCTTCATTTATATTCTTAGGCTCATATTGAGAAACAAAAGCCATATTATTGCATACATTTCTTAAGGATGATCTAGTCATAACCTTACTAGATGGCTCTGCAAGAATTTGATCAATAGGGTGGTTGGACACAAATTTCCAACTCCTAGGTAAATCATTCGAGTTTTGCTCGGTTTGATTTTCTAACTCTTTGGAGGGAGCTTGAGCACTCGATGTTTTTTCCTTAGATGTATCATTAATTTGAATATCCAAATTTTTTTGGATAATTTCAACATCATCATCAAAACACACTATGGGTGAAAAAGGATTGGATTCATAAAATACAACATGCATAGACTTTTAAACAACCAAACTTTTCTTGTTGTAAACTTTATATGCTTTACTATTAGTGGCATACCCAAGAAAAATTCTTTCATCGGATTTAGCATCAAATTTACCCAAGTGATCACGATCATTCAAAATAAAACAATTACAACTAAAAACTTTAAAATATGCAATATTTGGTTTTTTGTCATTCCATAATTCATAAGGTGTCTTATCTAAGTTTTTACGAATAATAGCATGGTTAATCACATAGCATGCGGTGTTAACAGCTTCTGCCCAAAAATACTCCAGCAAAGAATGTTCATTTAACATAGTCCTAGACATATCTCTTGAAGAGATCTATTTTTCCTTTCAACAACACCATTTTGTTAAGGATTTTTAAGTACCGAAAAGTTATAATCAATACCATGCTCATCACAAAAATTCTCAATATCAATATTATCAAATTCTCAACCTCTATCACTCCTAACATGCACAATAGAAACACTTTTTTTCATTTTGAACCTTTCTACAAAATTTAGCAAAAACATTGTTAGAGTGATATACTAAAAGCCATAATTTTCTTATTGATTTGAATATGTTTTAAGCTTGGTTTTGCTATTTTAATGAGAATGTTTATGGGCAATATTGCATTATATTATTTATTTAAATATTGTGCATGTGTGTCTTTTATTCTATATAGTATATGATTTGGTGTGTAGAGTATAGCTTACACACATAAGATCATATCATCGGTTCTTGTGGAATATAAGTTTAATGGTTCACAGTCTTGGATAGAATTGGACATCCATCGGTAGGATTGTAGCATAAGTTTTAGTAGTTTATATTGATTACAGGAAATGGTATAGTTTTAACTCGTTGTGCTAGTACACTTTGTGTGTATTGAATAGGACCAGTTTGGGTTAATTGTTTTTATACTAATTATATAAAACAATTTAAAATCTCATAGTTATTATGATTACTTATGCTCTTAATCTTGAAATAATTAATAGACATATATATATAGTGTTTATTGTTTTGACTCATTAAGAGTGAGATTCATTTATGGATCAATAATATTCGTGAATTGGATGACGACACTATATGAATGATAAATATTAATTATTGACGGAATCCACGTCCCGGTATAGGGATTGATGATAGTCCCTTGAGAAGCTTATAAGTTTTGATCATGTCAAACATGTAGGTGGATTATGTTAATCCGACATGTCAAACAAGTTAAGTGATAAGCTCAAGGATTAAGAAGTCATTTAAATATAATTGTCAGTAATTTAAATTTAAATGACGGTTATCTGTAATCTTAACGTGGAAAGAATAATAAGTATTTAATAATAAGGAGCTCGAAATATAATTTTGAGATAAGTACAGGAGTGCAATTATAATTCTTTAGTGGTGTAAATTATAATTTATAGAAGGAACTAACTCATAGTTGAATTAGGATTCCAACTTTCCATAGGAAGCCTAAACACTTATTTCTATTTAAGGTCCCTATCGTAGCCTTATATATACGTTGGCCTTGTCACTTCTCATTAAAACAATAATTCTTATGAGTTAGGGTTTGTTTTATTGAGAGAGGAAAAAATCTTGGTGATACCGTAGCCCACACTCGGTGCAAGATTTGATGGCGGAAGGAATACGATAGGAGATCTTTAGGTTTTCGATACTACTGTCGTAAATTAATCGTAACTTTTGATCGCACCGTTGGATCAGACTGATTTTTAGCTATGTCGTTCGGAACGCAAAGTTATTATCATTGCGAGAAAAATTAAAACGATTAAAAGTCATTTTGATAGCAAAAACGATCAATTTTCGTAACCCAACGATAATTGTAAAATCTGACCAGATCAAAATCTGATACCTTCAAAGCCTAGTCTCCTCATATGGATCCTTTACATGATCCACAAAGGTGAAATCCCTTTATTCTTATAGGGTTTTAATAAAGTATTTTGTTCAATCTATACGCAACATCAAACAATCTTGTATTTATGTCTCCATCAATTGGTATCAGAGCGATTGATTTTCTTTGATATTGCGTATGGATTGAACTAGCCATGTTGTCCAGTTAAATCGATTCATGCATGTTGTTGTTGGATAAAACGTAGAACTCGCTAACCCTTGTTTTGCAGTGTTCTTGTCCCGCTATTATGGTCACGTAATTATGTTTTATGTGATTGGATCCCACAATGTTTTTATTCGTGGTTAATTTTAATGTGCATGATGATTTGGGTTTTATTTATGGTTGTAAATTAAATTTAGATTAGATTTTTGAACTCCGTAAAACAAGGCATAGGATCTATATAATTTTATTTACAGTTTAGATATAATAGTTTATGTGTGAACTCCTTAAATGGAGGCATAGGACCTTTGTATCTAAGATTGCAGTTTCTTCAACGAAGAACGTTGAAGAAGGCGTTTCCACCAAGGTTGATTGCCGACATAGTCAATGAAGTGGTGACATAGGTCATGACAAGTTTTCAACGGACTAGGGATGATGAAGCTTGGACCATAATAGCAGGGTTTTAATTATTCTTATTATTGAATGGTTTAATGCTTTGTGTGATTGTGTGTTGGTCATATATGTTTAATTATTAGGTTTTCTTATAATTTTGAATAACATGGATACATGACCATACCTAGATCTCCTTTTATTTTATGTTTAGTTCTTGTCAAATTAAAAAATGGTATATAAATATAAATTTTGGGTAATTGAAAAATATAAGTTTTTTTTAAAAAAAGCAACAAAATAATTTTATTGCACATGTCTTTTATATTTCATACCCTTGTATTTTAGTTGATTAGAATTTAATATAAAATTTTCTTAACCCTCAGAAAATAATGTTTTAAATACTAAGTGGGTGAGGGATTTTTTCACATAAAAATCCCACGGTCTCTATCATTGGTTTTAGATGATGTAATTTATTCTTCGTGTGTGTTATATTGCACACCTCCATATCGAAAATAATAGATTGTGGAATCATTGTACAAATTTCACTGACTGATAATTTTAAAATTATGTGATTTATTTTTCGTGTGGGTTTTAATGCCCACCTCCATATCGAAAAGAATAAATTGCAAAATTATTGGACTAAATTAAATGATGGTATACACTTAGATATAAATAATAGTATGCTCTCCAACTGAGTCTCTACTATTATTTGTAGGACCAAAGCAAGTCGGCTATTTAAATTTTACATGACAATAAAGGATTGTCTAGATAGTATGTATTGCTTGCCGATAAGGTGTTGTCTAGATAGTAAAATTTATTAGGTTTATATATGTCTAAGAAATAATGAATAATAGACGACCTAATTAACGGAGCATGTTATTCAAAGTCTTAGGCTGCTAACGAACGCTTTTTGAAACGGTAGAGGGTACCATATTTAAAATATGTGTTCAAAGTTATTGTTGTTCATCATAATTTGTATGTGATTCTCAAGTTTTAAAATGGGAAACTTTTTCGATCCACTTTTAATTATTCTCAACTAAAACAAATTGATTAGACCTAATTATATTGACTGAAAAAAGAAACTTGAACATTGTGCTTACTGTTAAAGAGTACAAGTTTGCGCTCACTGAGTCTTGTTCAGCATAACCTAGTAGCGGGGCGACCGATGAGGAAACCCAGGCTTGCCGGAGGTGGAAAAAGGCTGATGAGAGGCGTGGTTTTACATTCTGGTATTTTTGTCAAATGTGCTACAACATTAGCATTAGTCTTTTGCCACCGACTATGACATAATGCTGAACTTCAAAGATATTTTTGGGGATCAGGATCATGCCGCAAGGCAGGTTTGGATGAAAGGCCTCATGAACACGACTATTGCTGAAGGAACCCGAGTTAAGGATCTTGTTTTGAAGATGATAGGTCTTTTGTATGAACTAAGAGATCTTTGGAGCTAAAATCGATGGGGAAACTCAAGTCGATATCGTTCTCTAGTCGCTGCTGGACTTATTTAAGTGATTCCAACATAATTACAACATGAATAAGCTTTATTCATTGTTGGAACTTCTTAAAGAATTTTAAGCAGCCGAGGAACTCCTTGGTAAGCTGGCTAGTACTCTAATGGCTGAGAAAGCTTCAACTTCTATGCCCAAAAGCAAGAAAGGAAAAAGAAGAATGCATAAACTGCAGTCCCACAAGGTGCAGTACGTGCAGCAGTCGCTGAACCTCTCGGAGGAGTGAAAAAGCCTATGGGCTAGTGTTTTCACTGTCAGTAGAAAGTGCATTTGAAGAAAGATTATCCCAGTTTCCTAAATTGTTATAACAACATATGTAAATTTCATCTATTTGTTGTTGTATCTTGTTTAGTGGTCCGATCTACCAGTAACTGGTGTGTAGATTCGAGAGCCACTAATCATGTCTGCAATACTTTGCAGGGGTTCCAGGAAACTAGACAACTTAAAAATAAAGAAAAATTACATATGGGCAGCTACGAATGTGGCAACAGTTGTAGTAGAAGATATTTATCTTCAGTCTAGTCAGAATATGATATTAATGATTAAGGAATGTCTATATGTATCTTCCATTAGAAGGAATTTGATTTTTATTTCTAGATTGGTTGAGGACAATTTTTTTGTTTATTTTAATGATAAATCAGTTATCATTAGAAAAAATAAATAGTTTGTTTGTTCTAGTACATTAGTGATTGATCTTTACATTATTAATCATGACTTGTCAGTACTGCAACTGAGTGAATTGAATAGCATTAATAGTTTACCAATTAAGAGAAAAGAACCTTCAAAATGAACCAAATGTATTTTTGGCACTTACGCCTTGGTCATATTAATCTAAAAAGAATTCAAAAACTGGTCAAAAATGGACCATTAGGTTCATTGGAAGTGGAGGCACTTCCAGTTTGTGAATCCTGTTTAAAAGGTAAAATGACTAAGAGATCATTCTCGGCAAAAGGCAATAGCGCTAAAGAATAGTTAAAAGTAGTTCACTCTGATTTGTGTGGTCCCATGAATGTCCAGACTAGAGGAGGCTTTGAGTATTTCATCACATTTGTAGATGATTATTTAAAGTATAGATACATTTACTTAATGCGACGTAAGTCTGAAATCTTTGAGAAATTCAAAGAATTCAAGACATAAATGGAGTACCGTCTAGGAAAATGTATCAATTCATTACGATCAGATCGTGGTGGTGAATACCTCTTAGAAGAGTTTAAGGAATACTTATTAGAGAATGGGATTACATCTCAGTTGTCTGCACTGGGGATGCCACAACATGATGGTGTAGCAAAAAGAAGGAATAAGACTCTTATAGAAATGGTAAGATCTATGCTGAGTTCTTAGACCTACCTTATTCTTTTTGGGGATATGCTTTAGAAATAGCTGGATATATTCTGAACTTGGTACAATCAAAGTCAGTACCTACTACACCCATAGAATTGTAGACCGGGCGTAAGCCCAGTTTGCGGCATATTCGGGTATGAGGTAGTCTAGTACACGTGTTGAAAGATAATGCTGATTAGTTGGAATCAAGAATAAAAGTGTATTTCTTTGTTGTGTATCCAAAAGGAACCAAAGGTGGTTTATTTTATAATCCTTGAGAATGTAAGGTTATTGTTATCAATGCCAAATTCTTAGAAGATGATTATATCATGGACCATAAGCCCAGGATTAGTGTTGTTGTATTGGAAATGAGAGGAGAGAAAAACATGGCACAATTTGTCTATACCTTTAGTGTAAGAGGAAATACTACAGTAAATGGATATCGACATTCCATTACCTCGTCGTAGTAGGAGGATTGTAGATACTTGTGCACACCTTGAACAAATCACTAATACGTAGGTTCTTGAACCAGCATAACGTGTGAATAGTGAGTTAGTAAGTTCAATATTTACACAATATACACAAACACAAGTAGTGCCTCGTCATAGTGGGAGGGTTGTTCATCAACCTGGTCATTTTATGTTCTTGGGAGAATCTTATGACAAGGTCCATGATGAACAAGAAACGAACCCTTTTTAACTACAATGAAGTACTTCAAGATAAAGATACAGAAAATAGCAAAGGGTTATGAAATCTGAAATGGAGTCCATGTACTCTAACAAAGTCTGGGATCTTGTAAAACCACCCGAAGGGATAAAACCTATTGGATGCAACTGGGTATATAAGATATAGTGAGGATTAGACGGGCTTAAATCAATGCTTGTTAATAAAAGGGTTCACTCAGAAAGAAGTAGATCGATTATGATGAAACCTTTTTGCCGGTAGCCATGCCAAAGTCTATTAGGATTCTCTTATCCATTGCGACTCATCTTGATTACGAGATTTGGAAAGTGAATGTCAAGACATGTTTCCTTAATGGAAGTCTTGATAAAAGTATCTATATGATGCAACCAGAAGAATTCATAGCAAAAGGCCAAGAGCAAATGTTGTGCAAGTTCAAGAAGCCCATTTATGGGCTTAAGCAAGTGTCTAGATCTTGGAGCATCTGTTTTGACCATGCAATCAAATCTTTTGATTTTGATCAATGTTCGAATGAGTCTTGTGTGTACAAAAGACGCAACGAAAGCGCGGTGGTATTCCAGGTATTGTATGTGAATATTATCTTCAGTAAGGGTATGGTTATCAAGTCAGCTCGATATGAAGGACTTGGAAAAAGTCAGTCACATCCTTGGTATTAAGCTTATACGAGATCGGAAAAATAGGATGTTAGGCTTATCGCAAGGTACTTATATCGATACAATTCTTGCCAGATTTAGTATACAGGATTCCAAGAAAGGGTTTCTCCTTTTTAGGCATAGAATCACTATATCCAAGATCAGTGTCATAAGACACTTGATGAGATAGAGATGATGAGGGCAGTTCCTTATGTTTCGGCAATAGGAAGCCTCATGTATACTATATTGTGTATTAGACCAAGCATCTGCTTTACTGTTAATGTGGTTAGCATATATCAGTTTAATCCAGGGAAAGAACACTGAACTGCGGTAAAACATATACTTAAGTACCTTTAAAGGACTCGAGATTTTATGTTAGTTTTCCAGACAAACAGTCATACCTGTAGGATACACAGACCATAATTTTTAGTCAAATGTTAGGTTTCCAGAAAGTCAACTTCAGGTTATGTGTTTACTCTAAGAGGTGGAGTCATTGGTTGGAGGAGTATCAAGCAGTCATGCATTGCTGACTCCACCATAAAAGTTGAATATGTGGCTGCTTTAGAAGCAGCTAAAGCAGCGGTTTGGCTCAGGAACTTACATATGAATCTAGATGTGGCATCTTCAGTGTTATCAGCTATTTCACTTTATTTTGATAATAGTGAAATGGTTGCAAACTCCAAAGAGCCGAGGATTCATAAGAAAGGAAAACACATAGAGTGTTCACGTTAAGGGAATAGGAGTGAGATGCATAGCTACACGGCATTAAGTCTAAGTGGGAGATTGTTAGAGTGATATACTAAAAGCCATAATTTTCTTATTGGTTTGGATATGTTATAAGCTTGGTTTTGCTATTTTAATGAGAATGTTTATGGGCAATGGTTGCATTATATTATTTATTTAGATATTGTGCATGTGTGTCTTTTTTTTCAAATAGTAGATGATTTGGTGTGTAGAGTATAGCTTACACACATAAGATCATATCATCGGTTCTTGTGGAATATAAGTTTAATGGTTCACAGTCTTGGATGGAATTGGACACCCATCGGTAGGATTGTAGGACAAGTTTTAGTAGTTTATCTTGACTATAGGAAATGGTATAGTTTTAACTCGTTGTGCTAGTACACTTTGTGTGTATTGAATAGGACCAGTTTGGGTTAATTGTTCTTATACTAACTATATAAAATAATTTAAAATCTTATGGTTATTATGATTACTTATGCTCTGAATCTTGAAATAATTAATAGACATATATATATAGTGTTTGTTGTTTTGACTCATTAAGAGTGAGATTCATTTATGGATCAATAATATTCGTGAATTGGATGACGACACTATATGTATGATGAATATTAATTATTGACAAAATCCACATCCCGGTATAGGAATTGATGATAGCCCCTTGAGAAGTTTATAAGTTTTGATCATGTCAAACCCTACAGGTGGATTATGTTAATCCGACATGTCAAATAAGTTAAGTGAAAAGCTCAAGAATTAATAAGTCATTTAAATATAATTGTCAATAATTTAATTTAAATGACGGTTATCTGTGATCTTAACGTGGGGAGAATAATACGTATTTAATAATACGGAGCTCGAAATATAATTTTGAGATAAGGATGGGAGTGCAATTATAATTCTTTAGTAGTGCGAATTATAATTTATGGAAGGAAATAATTCATAGTTGAATTAGGATTCCAACTTTCCATAGGATGCCTAAACACTTATTTCTCCTTAAGGTCCCTATCGTAGCCTTATATATACGCCGACCTTGTCTCTTCTCATTATAACAATAACAATAATTCTTATAAGTTAGGGTTTGTTTTATTGAGAGAGAGAAAAATCTTGGTGATACCTAGCCCACACTTGGTGCAAGATTTAATGGCGAAAGGAATACGATAGAAGATCTTTAGATTTTCGGTACTGCTGTCGTAAATTAATTGTAACTTTTGATCGCACCGTTGGATCGGGCTAATTTTTGGTTATGTCGTTCAAAACGCAAAGTTACTATACATTTTAAAAAAAATCAGGACGATATCAGAAGTCGTTTCGATAGTGAAAACAATCGATTTTCGTAGCCCAGCGATAATTGTAAAATCTGACTAGATCGTAATATGATGCTTTCAAACCCTAGTTTCCTCATATGGATCCTCTACATGATCTATAAAGGTTAAATCCCTTTATTCTTATAGGGTTTTAGTAAAGTATTTTGTTCAATCTATACGCAACATCAAACGATCCTGTATTTATGTCTCCATCAAACATGTGGAGTTTCACTTTTGTGAGAAAGAAAGAACACCCAAGTAAATCTAGAATAATCATCAACAACAACAAAAACATACAATTTTCCACCTAAATTAGCAACCGAATTAGGACCAAATAAATTGGTCTAGTTGTAGTAATATCCTTCTTAGACTTAAATGAAGACTTGTGTGGTTTACCAAGTTGACATGTATCATAAATTTTCTCCTTAACAAATTTGGTTTTAGGAAATCCTTAAACTAATTATTTCTTAAACAAAATGTGAATTAAGTCTATACTAGCATGTCCTAATCTTCTATGCCATAACTAAGAAACATCATTAATAGCGGATAAGCACTTAACATCTTGTTGAGACAAATCATCAAGCTCAAGAATGTACACATTGTTAGTTCTATATGCAACAAGTAAAATGGAATCATCACTCATATTCTTAACAATGCAACGATCGGATTTAAAAATAACTTCATAACCTTTATCACATAATTGACTAATACTAAGTAGATTATGCTTTAAAACTTCAACTAAGAAAACATTATTAATACAAGTAGAATTCTTACCAACCTTACATATACCAATGATCTTGCCCTTGGCGTTGTCTCCAAAAGTTACATTCCCTCCTCGCTTGAGAATGAGACTTAAGAAGTTATTTTTGTCTCCCGTCATGTGCTTTGAGTATCCACTATCCAAGAACCATTTGGTTTTGCTCCCTTTAGCTTTCAAGTACACCTACACAATAACTTTAAGTAACTTCTCCTTTGGTACCCAAAATGTGTTGGGTCCCTTTAGGTTAGCATACATAATGGTTCCTTTCGGAACCCAAGCAAGTTTCCTTTTAGGGAAACTCTCATTTCTATAAAAATAATGATCCACATAGTGAGTATTTCTACCACAATATAAGCAAAGATGAGTGGGATCATGAGGTGTGTATGTTTTAAAAAAGTTTTTGTAATCCTTTTTGTGAGAATCCGAATCTCCGACTCGTCCTTCTCAGGTTTCTTCTTTTCTTGTTTTGAAGGAAAGTGTGTTTTCAGAGTTGCCTGTTTGTTTTACAAGAAAACAAATAAAAGATCGTACAAAAGATAATTCGAAAACGAACTATCTTTCACACATTTGAAACCAGAGATTTATTAATAACTTGATTTGCAAGGGTTCGAGAACTATTTTTTAATTGGGAAGGTGTTAGGTACCCAATTCGCCCTTTCGGTCTCTTAATGGATAATGTATTTAATTCCTATTTTAGATATCTTGCAAGTAGTTTGAATTATTTTTCAAATAATCCTTTCTAATAAATTCAGTTTAAAAATAGTATTTCAAAATCAGACTCGAGCTTTTAGAGCACCTACGTATTCATTCGTAGAATGAAATCAGATCTCATAATTCCATTTGTTTGGAAACTGTTTTTGTATTTTATTTTGTTTTGAAAACGTGTCAAAACGAATTTTAGTTTTCTTGTAAAATTTAGAAATGACTGATTTTGAAAGTAGTGAACTTCTTTGCAAGTTATCTAATTTTCTGTATTAAAACTTGTATTAAAATGTACTATTAAAATTCAAGAGAGTTGTAGAAAAACATACATGATGCGCTCGGAGAAGAATAAACATCATTGCCTTGATTTCCTTGCTTGCTTCCTTCTCTCTCCAGAACTTTCTATCTAAAACTTTCTCTCTCTAGAATTTTCTCTCTCTAAGACTTTTTGTCTCTAAAGCTTTATCTCTCCAACTTTCTCCCTCTAAAACACTCCCTTATTATTTTGACAGAATTTCTTCTCTCTAAAAACTCTATTGAGTGTTGATAATCCAAAATGAGACCCCAATGGTCCTATTTATAGAGAAATTTTTGCCAAGAACACTTCCAAAGAGGCCAGTCGCAGGGGGTGCAGCTAGGGCGTGCGACTGGGGCCTGCGGCTAGGTTAATCCCCGTCCTAGTAAGCGAAGTGGCAGCATTAGTCATGGTAGACTCCCAACGGATTCAAAATTGGGGTCTTTTCTAATAGTCTTCTATATGAATGATGACTCAAGTCTTGATGCAGAATGCTTGTTTTGTATAAAAACCAAATTCACACGAGAGTCATGGATTGGGGTGTTCACAGACCCTCTCGTCCTAGGATTCTTGCTTGCAGGAATTCTGGTACGATAAGAAGACAACAGTTCACGACTCCTGCGTGAATCATAGCTTATTAAAACTTGAATCAAAACATACCCTTCTGACATAGGAATTTTGTTGTGCCTTAGGCAATACAATCCACTAGCGCATCTTCTCTAGACTAAGCTACACGATACATCGATCTTTTCTTTCGTCTACCCTCAGCGGCGCCTTTCTACCCTCGGCGTATCTCTTTTGATATGATTTTTGGCTATTCATGCAGAGAGTTTCAATATTCTATAAAACCCCAATGATTATTGTGAAAGATGTGTTTTAAAGAGGATTTCCCATCTTTGGGGAGGAGTGAAAATGATTCTCGTCTTTTAGTAATGAGAAGAATTCCCTTCGTTGTAAGAAATAAAAATTCCCATCTTGGGAAATGTGAAAAAGATTCCCATCATGGGGAATATATGGAGAGGATAATTACTATCGTGGGAAATGTGATTTCGAAAAAAATTTCATGGTGAAGAATGCGAAGAATTTCTTTCATGAGGAATTTGGAAAATTCCCATTGTAGGGAATACGTTGAAAAGGTTATCTCCCATTGTGGAGAATGCAAAGAATTCCTATCTTAAGGAATTCAAAAAAATTTCATCGTAGAGAATACGTGGAAAGTGTTATTTTCCATCGTGGGGAAAGAGGTTTCGAAAAAAAATTCCCATCGTGGGGAATGCAAAGAATTTCTATCTTGAAGAATTCGAAAAATTTCTATCGTGGGGAATACGTGAAAAGTGTTATTTCTTATCGTGGGAAAAGGGGTTTCGAAAAAAACTCCCATCGTGGGGAATGCGAAGAATTCTTATCTTCAGGATTTCGAAAAATTCTCATCGTGGGAAATACGTGGAAAGTGTTATTTCCCATCGTGGGAAAAAGGGTTTCGAAAAAACTCCCATTGTGGGAAATGTGAAGAATTCATATCTTGAGGAATATGAAAAATTCCCATCATGGGGAATACGTGAAAAGTGTTATTTCCCATCATGGGAAAAGTGATTTCGAAAAAATTTCCATCGTAAGGAATGCGAAGAATTCCTATCTTGAAGGATTCAAAAAATTTCCACCGTGGGGAATATATGGAACGTATTATTTCCCATCGTAGGGAAAGTAGTTGTGAAAAAATTCCATCGTGGGGAATGCAAAGAATTCCTATCTTGAGAAATTTGATAAATTCTCATCGTGGGGAATACGTGGTAATTGTTATTTCCCATCGTGGGGAAAGTGATTTCGAAAAAATTCCCATCGTGGGTAATGCGAAGAATTCCTATCTTGAGAAATTTGAAAAATTCTATTAAGACTGTCTTGCTATTACAGTCTTTCTGTCTACTAGATATTTTCATGCTAGAGAGAATTGCTTGTAAGTTGGAGAGTTTTTTCACTTTTATTCATTTCACCCTCAGTTTTGACTTTTATCTTATGATGTTACCTGGGGTCAGACTTTTGAATCAATTTTTCCAGAAACTTTCGGACCGTTGTTCATATATTTTGGGATTTAGCATTTCTCTACCCTCAGTTTTCCTCTCTTTAGCCATGGGGATAGAATTTCTCTTAGAACTTCTCAATTTTTCCTTAAGCTACCCTCTGATTTTTTTCAGGGAAGATGCTGGTCCTATATCGTTTTTTGTTTTTCAATACCCTTATTGCTCCCTCTTTTAATGATTTTTTCGCGAATATCCAGCCCTTTGTTTTTGGGTTTTTGGATTTTTCTCTGATTTTTCTTTTATTAATTTTTCCAAAACAGGAGCCTTACTCACCTAAAATGTAGCCATCCGCCTTTTGGCACAGCTATCACTCTTAGTGTGGCTCTCCCTGTCAATTTTTTCTTCCTTTCTATTTTTCTCACTTTCCTCACTTGGACCAATGAGATTTTCCATTTTTCTACTTTTTCAATTTTTTCTTGTACCCAATTCCTCTTTTATATCTTCCTTATTTATTCATCAGATTCGAGCTTTCTGGAGAACTGATTGATCCTTTTGAACTTCGGCTTCTCCACAGACTTTAAAGTGTCTAACTTTGGGTTTTGATTAGCGATCTCGTGCGTGTGTGTGTGAGTCTTAGTCTTTTGTTTCAGAAAAAATGGATTCATAGTATGTTTTTGTTTCTTTTTTGTCAAAATGGGGAGGCAGTCGCAGGCTATATACCCCATAGCCGCACGGTTGGGAGCTAGCAATGTTGCTGGCCCTCTCAAAGCCTATAAATAGAGGCTGTTTTGTCCTTTTTTCTTCACTTTCACTTGCAACTTCTCTCTAGCATATGTTTTCTCCTTTTTAAAAATTTTAGTGAGTGTTCTTGAGTAGCGTTAGGGATGGCATTTGCGCGGCTTTTATCGAATTTTTTTATGATGATGGGGGGTCCACTAGAGGGCGAGGAGGCAGTGAAGCGCCTTCTGGGAGATGGTTTTGAGGCTATCACTATGACGGCTGATGGGCGTATTATATGTGCACCTTATCATGACGATTGGGATGGTGTGGCGTGGGAGGGGCCACTGGGGGCATACGGGGCATTGCAGCGAGCGATGTATTGTGATGTACCCATGATATCCCGTGACAAGGACAGGAGTGGCTATTGATGGAGCCCGCAGCACACGAGATTCGTTGTCGGACTCAGGTATATTTTGATTTTTTGTACCTTACTTATGTGATTTTCAAAAAAATGTAATGATAAGATATGCATGAAATGTGATAGGTTTTGTAACACGCCGTGTTCATGTTAGTGTTAAGTATGTTGTATTAGCTTATTTATACTTGTATGAGTGATCGTTAGGTGATTCGGGTGGTCCGAATCGATTTTGGTTTGTTAATCATGAGTTTTGATCCTACGCGATTTTCTTGTTTTTAGCCAACTTTGGATTATCGTAACTTTCTCATCTTTTATCCGATTTGACTGTCGTTTATTCCTACTTCTAGATTTCATACCATTCTACAACTTTCGTGTTTTGGCCGAAGTCCAATTTGCACTCCTCGTTGATCAAAGCAAGGCTCGAAGTAGGTCCATCGCGAAATTCTGGTCATTCCGTTGTGCTTTGGCAGAGCACTGTCTTCGGTGAATTTCTGGGAATGATTGGTCCATAATTTGGGAAAACTTTCTCTTAGAAAGTTGTAGAGCTTTGAAATACCTTTCCGTAGATTTAAAGAACGCCTCAATCGGAGTTTCGAGTCAAAAGTTATGGCCAAAACAAAAATAATGCATCAGAGTACCAAAATTACACGCGGACCGGTATTAGGATCACAAACTGATGCGCGGACCGGTATGGGCTTTTTCAATACCGGTCCAGCAGTGGGCCAATGTTGGTTTTGGTCATTTTTAAGCATTCTTTTGACTTCTTTTTGCCACAACTTCGACCCAAACACTCCTAAACATCCCTAGAGAGTTCTAGAGAGCTCTAGGGAAAGAGAGAAGGAGATTTCTACACACCTAACCTCTTAATCCAAGGATTAAAGCTTTAAACCATCCAAATCTTCTTCTCCTTCACTATTCATCATCTCCTACCTTGTTGTCCACTATAGGAGCTCTAGCTTGAGCGTTGGATACGGGAACGAGGGTTCATAGATCATTGGTTCAAGGATCTTGCCACGCTAGGAGCGTGGTGACGCGAGAGCTTTAAGATTTCACCGAACGGAGCGTCGGATATGAATTGATGTCTATGGTTAAGGTATGGGAAGTATTTCGTATGCATTCCGTAAGCTCTAGAGCTATTCTTTGATATCCGATCTTTGTGTTCATCTTGTATTGCTTATTCATTGGCTCCGTGATGTGTTTGTTGGTATTGATTGGTACATGTGATATGTTTGGCTAGATTGCTTTGGTTATTGATTGGTACATGTTTAAGTACACTTACCGGGGATTTGCCAACAGTCCAACAGCCCTGTTTGCAACGTCCGCGGAGAGGGCGTGGGTGAGGTGAGGCATGAATTGGTATGGTGGTACTTGGCATGTAGCCATGAGAGAGCCGGGTATGAGGCCTTGTATGGTGATGGGCTTATGTATGTGTATTTGTTATTGTTCTATTGATTCACAGATTCATCTTTATCCTCTGTATACGGTTTACTTCCCCATAAATGTTTTTCATTTACAGATGCACATAGTGAGAACGCGGGATGGGACGGTGAGAGTTCGTGGGAGAACTTTAGAGATAGTTGTAGTTTGATAGAGGATTTTTCGTTGTATTTTGGAAATCTATTGTAACTTGTTACGATTTATATTCTATTTATTCATTTATTATCGCCCCCAAGGGCGGGGCGTTACAGGTTTGATAACTACTTGCCACATTTGATATACTTAACGTAGTTTATTTTTTTGAAAGAATTCGAAATAGATATTTTGTGCCGAAACTTAAAAAATGTTATAAAATGTAATTGTAAATATATGATGTAACTTATTTTAAATCATTAATATAACAGAGCATTAATCATTGTCACGGTATTACACGGGCGGAGCCTGAGCTACGGAATCAGCTACCCCCGCTAGTGAGAGCCTTTTTTAGTGTGACCCCATTCGGTAGGTTTATAGAAGTGTTGCTTAGTGAAGAGTTTCAGAGATCAGTGAGTTTACCGACGGTGCTAGGTGAGAGATGATGGGATACAACACACACATTTCACTAGGGATGGGGAGAGATGACGTTGACCTCATATGACGTATTTGTTTTGACGGGGTTACCATTCAAAGGGGAGTTGTTAGCGCCCAACTCGCGAGTGCGAGTGATGTTGGATCGTATGGGGGCGGCGTTAGGGTATAGACCGAGTCGCATAGTGGCTGACGGGATTCCAAATATTGTGATGGTTCAACACATCGACGCTGAGAGCGAGAGGTTTAGGGATGAGCCGATGACCCGTCAAGAGGTTTGACAGTTGTCACGGTGCTTCCTTTTGTTACTGTTTCATGACTTTTTCTTTGCATGTGGCGGAGACAATCTATGACTATAGTGGTTGCCTTATCTGAGTATTTCAACCAGTTGTATACATTCTCGTGGGGTGGATACATGTTAGCGATTATGTACTAGTCGATGGACCTGATATGCTGACATATGGAGCTCAACCATTGTGGACTGGTGACACCTTTGGGAGGTAACTTATTTAAATTTTATTTACAGCATTTGCATTAAATACATGTGATACTGAAAAATATTCAGAAATAATAAATATGTATTTTTGGTAGATGTGGTTTATAGCACATACCCAACAAGGCATTAGTCAGATTCACTTACTTCCTGCTTATGCGGATGAGTTCCCACTCTTGAGGCAGTATTATGGTGGGAACGCAGTTGGAGTTTACCAATATCTAACGCCGGATTTGAGTGCGGGTGACGTTTCTGGGCTACAGCTTGAGCAGGTATGGAATATAGGTTTGTGTTTTATTAAATTAAATTAACTTTTTTTTGAAAAAAATAATTATTGTGTGTATCCATTGAACAGGTACAGTGGAGCCCATGGCCCGCATTTGTGATGCAGCAGTGGGGATATGCTAATGCGTTGGTGACGGCATGCTCAAGACGATTATTTTCCCACAAGCATGGAGTGGCTTTTTATCTGGGTGAACGCGTGGTCCGGCAGCATACCCCGGAGTTAGGAGCAAGGGTTCCGGCGTGGCTTCCAGTAGCGATGAAACGGCCGGGGTTGTTATCTTTGGAGGAACAAGGGTATTTTTTGCGGGGATCCGTTTTAGGGGTTGTTGTTGGAGGGAGATTATGAGGCCTTTGCCTACCGGTACCTGATGAGGGAGAAGAAGGAGGTGTGTGGGCGAGTGATCTACGCGAGATATGCAGCCATTGGAGGGGATCCGATGTTTATTCTAGGGCAGTTGTATATTTCTCAATGGGTGCCGCATCAGCCAGTTCCAGCCCAGAACAGGCGGGCGAAGGGTATTGCGGATTCGGATGACGAAGATCTGAATGGAGAGAGAAATGTGGACCCACAGCCGGTGGAGGTGGGGGAGTATGCCTCTCGGTTGGGGGCGGATACAGATCTGGGTAAGGTTTCGGTGGTTGAGGCGAGCGACAAGGGGAAAGGAAAGGAAGTGGCTCCTGAGTCAGAGAGGATGAAGGAGTCCGATAATGATACCCCACCAACGGGTGGAGGAGTTGGTGGAGTTATGGTGGGTCCGTCTCAGGGCAAACCTGGTGAGGCATTGGCTTCTTATTCGATTATGAAATATTCGAGGGACATCTCTTACATGGATTTCGGCCTGCTGAAGCAGTACAGGATTCTTGATGTGCCCGTGGACGATGAGCGGATAGGTGCTTTGGCACATGTCTTGGATGAGGAGGTATGATTTTTTGATAATTTAAAAAGTGTTTTATATATGTGATGTTTATATAGTGATGAATTGCGGTGACAAACACCAATGTACAATAACTCTCAAGTGTTTTAGAAGATTACAGATGATGCTCATACTAGAATTATCAAGTTTGATCAAAGTATATAGTTCAAATGATGAATGATTGATCAAAACAAATTCTTGAATCTTTGAATAATAAAAATAGATGAAGAGTATAGATGAATAGTGATCCAAGATTATTCAAATATGTCTAGGAAGTTATATATATAGTCCCAAAAGAGATATGGCCATCTAAGGGGGTTGGAATAAGTTTGGTGCCAAAAATGGCAAAAAATCATAAATTCAATGGCCATATTTTGAAGCCTTAGTTGACTGAGCAAAGCTCATCAGTCGATTAATGGATACTGTCCATTAGGCTAAAATCTCGATCTTTGAATTTTTGCAATTTAGCTCCAAAATCAATTTTAATGCTTGGGATAAGTCAAAAATATGTTCATAAGATACCTATTTTCGGGAGAGCTCAAAATATGCTAAAATAAATTTAATATGAATTTATTTGCAAATCGGATTTTGTAGAATAATGTTTTCAAATGTATTTCAATTCAAACTTGTTTTGGATCAATCTATTAATGCTATTTGAATATATATGAGCTATTATAATTGATCAATCAAGAAACTTTACATTAAATCTTAAACACTCACTCAAGTTGAATTAAATGAGTCTTCGAGCGTTTAGAAGTTTCTTCGGTTCTTCACTAGCTTGAACTTTGATCCACAATGATTTGTGATTCCATGTTTGGTTGATCAAAGTGTGAATTATGCCAATGTGAGTAGAGTACTTTGTAGAGGGTTGATCTTACTTTCGGTTTTGTTCCACGTATGATTAATCATTGAGATGTTATAATTAAATATACACACATGTTAAATTATACATAATTAATATTATTTTTATTATCAAAACAAGATTAGTGACTTTTAGGTCAATAAATACGTCTAAATTTATTTTTTAAACTTCGTTTAGTAATTTGTATAATGAGCTACCCTGTTTGTTTTAATTGTATGGTTAACTATATTGTCTATTTTTAATTTCTACTATGAATTACATTATATGTTTTAGCAAACTTCTATGGATGGTACAAACTGCTCAAATACTTAATTTATTTATTTGCTGATTTCTTATTATTAAATAAATTCATACAAATAAATAATATGGCTTAAATGATTATATATGAACAGTTGTATGACATGGATTCTTTAGATGTTAATTAAAGAGATAATGGGTTATAGAACCTCGCTCTGTATTGTTTTATAACTCTAAGGACGGACTTATATTTGATAAAGTAGTACTAATTTCATAATTTAGTTTTACAATAAGGACATTTTTTTATAATATTAATTTATTTTAAGGAAAATGATAAATGTTGATGGACAAAATACCCCTAATATAAACATCTCTTATCATAGACAATACTTGCTACAATAATGGTAAATCTATTTGCCCCTCCTCCTGCACCGAAACTTCCAATACCTCCACTCTCTCCCTAAATTCCTATCCAACCATCAAATATTCCTCTATGTCTCACCAACGATCTCACCGCTTCCACCACCACCACCACCACTCACCGACTCTCCGATCGTATCGCCGTTCTCATATTCTTCTTCTTCTTCTTTTCTGCAGGTGCAATCATAAAACAGATATAACTTTTGATTGAACCGTTCGATAGGAATGATTTTTGGATATGTTGTTCGGGAGACAAAGTTACCATAATTGAGCGAAAAATAAAGACGATCAGAGGTCATTTGCCTATCGAAATCGACTAATTTCGACAGTCTAATGGGATTTGAAAAAAAAATCTGATCGTAACTCTTTTTTTTTTTATGAACCCTACATCGATCCATATATATATACATATAAATAAATTGAGTGGATGATGATCTTATTAATTTTGTTGTTCTCTGTTTTGTATTGGTACTAAAACTATTTAGCACATTCTAGTTGTTGTCATGAATGTTGAAAGGTAGTAGTACTAAATGCATTTAGCACCTTCTGGTTGTGGTGCTAAATGCATTTAGCACCT
The DNA here is from genome assembly GCA_021464415.1 of Lonicera japonica. Lineage (NCBI taxonomy): Eukaryota > Viridiplantae > Streptophyta > Magnoliopsida > Dipsacales > Caprifoliaceae > Lonicera > Lonicera japonica. Next base: position 10,210,429 of record CM038468.1, on the reverse strand, counting down.
TCTGGTTGTGGTCATGGTGCTAACTTTGTTTAGCACCAATTTTAATGAGATGTGATATGTTATAAGGAATGGGTATTAGTATCTTTTTTGTATAATGTCCTTAATTTATATGGCTAATTTATAAGTGTCCTTTATAATTATGTTATTATTGGAATGAGCCCTTATGGCCAATTGCCTCAATAATAAAATAGCGAAAACAATTCATAGGACTTTCACCCAACTCAATTCAGAAAATACCCCCTTGCTTTAAACTTGACGGTCTCATTTTAATATCGGTAATTTTTTAAGAAAACACAAATTTCAACTTAATCAATAGTAAAAGATAAAATTTATTTTTTATTATGAAATTTTATTTATTAACTATGTTCTAAAAGGAAGATGAAACTACCAATTTAAAAAAAATTGCAAAAAGAAAAGTGTAATTATCAATTTGAGACAAAGTGAAGTAGCTAATTTAGTAATAGATAACTAAAATTGTTTTAAAATATATACAAAAAAAAAGTAATTTTTTTAAAAAATGCTAAACATACAAAATATTTCACAAAAAGTTAACCTGCATGTGTGCTCAACACTGATACCTTTGATATAAGACCTATTACTAATTATATAACTTTAACCAAAATATTCCAAGTACATTTATAGATTTTTATATAAAATATTTTGTATGTATGGCATTTATCAAAGTTTTACAGTGTCATTAGCAAGAAGTTGGGTTCATTAGATTTACAAAGCTTATTAGCTTATCTTTTACGGATTTGGCTCATTTTCATTACTTTTTTTTTCAATGGTATCCATTTGTAGGGTTAAATGAATGAATTTTTTTAGATATGATCCTTATAATAACTATATCATCTCCACAAAATTTCAAAGAAAAATTCAAACTAAAAGTGAGTATAATAAAAATTTGATATACGTGTTTATTTTTTGTCGATTGAAATTTTAGATGATCATCTCACTTATTTCTAAATTGAATCTTTTAATAAAATTTTATAAAATTAATCAATTCATTAAAAAGATCATTTTTACAAAATTTCATGAAAAAATCTACTCTTTCAACCCTTTAAACAAGGGAAAACAACAAAATAAACCTTGAAGTTAGACATTGATTGTAATTTTGGCCTTGATGTTCTAATTTGGCATATTATCCCTTGAAGTTGTTGTTTGGTTGCAATCCAAACCCTGACCCTAACGGACGTGACGGAATGCTGACTTGTCCATGCAACTGCTGACGTGGCAGCTAACATGGCGTGCCATGTCAGCATTCTCTCTTTAACACGACAAAATAAACCTTGAAGTTTCACATCACTTGCAATTTTGTCCCTAATGTTCTAATATTGGCATATTATCCAATATAAATTATATATTTGAAATCTACTCATCAAGATGAATAAAACGAGATCCATTGGGATTATAAAATTATGAAAAGAAGTTTAAAAAAAATGGGGGCTTTTAATATATTTTGGCCAAACTACATATTTAAATAAAAAATTATAGAAATAATATCTGACAGGCCTCTATAATAATTATAGTAATGCAACGGGATATATTGCTTCTCTTTTTTATTTTCTTTTTTGTTATATATTGCTATAGTATTTGTTTTTTTTTCTTCTCTTTTCCTTTAATTATTTTGGACTATATCTAATGTTATATTGTTCCTACTTTTTTTATTTTGTTTTTCAATATCTAATGGGTCATTTACACTAAGGTGTTTCTTGGAATTAAATACCGAAATAAATTATTTATCTCATTAAATATTTTTATTCTGTCAAAAGATCGATTAATAAATTTTATTTAAAAGGTGAAATTATTTTATCTTATTCGTATGTGATTTAAATAATCTGATCCGATTATTTAATCCGGCGCATCAAATACATCCAAGTCTCGGACATGTTTACAATTCAAATCTTAATATCTTACGGTATTTTTGACTAGTTTTTTAAAAGTGACTCTTTAAATATATACTTTGTTACCACTTTTTGAAGTTTAAAGTGTAAGATGGAACAAATTGAAGTTTGGGGTGCAACTTGAAACCGGGTACAAAGTTCAAGATGCAAATGAGTCATTTACTCTAAGGTGTTTGTTGGAATTAAATACCAGAATAAATTATTTATCTCATTAAATATTTTTATTCTGTCAAAAGATGGATTAATAAATTTTATTTAGGAGGTGAAATTATTTTATCATATTCGCATGTGATTAAATAATCTGATCCAATTATTTAATCCGGCACGTCAAATACATCCAAGACACAGACGTGTTTACAATTCAATTCTTAAAATCTTACGGTATTTTCGACTAGTTTTTTAAAAGTGACTCTTTAAATATATACTTTGTTAATTTATGTGATAATTTGACTTTCAAATAATTCTAATAATTTCTTTAATTGATAATATTTTAATTTTTTTATTGTCCTTAGTTTTGACTAATACAATCTTCAATCAAATAAATTTAGAAAAATAATTTGAAAAGCCCTTTTTTACTGGCCAAATATTAATAGAGATAATGAATCTTCAAAATGGAGAGCCATTTTATTATTTTTGTTGGAGCCAATTTTGCCATGTGGCTCTTAAAAAAAATGTACTTTAGTCCTTTAAAGAGTTTGCTTGAGCTAGATGTTCTTAGAACAGGACACAATCCCATAATAAGTCAATAACAACAAGAATAAGTTGTTTGCTTATTGTAATTTCCCTCTCTCTTAATGAAAGATGCTATTTTATAATTAATCAAGTGCTCTCATTAGTTGTTATTTCCGTTGTCCCCCTATTGGTATTAGAGGTTGTAAGTGAAGGAGACATAAATACAGGATCATTTGATATTGCGTATAGATTGAACAAAATTTTTTTGCTAAAACCCTATAAGAATAAAGGGATTTCACCTTTGTGGATCATGTAGAGGATCCATATGAGGAGACTAGGGTTTGAAAGCATCAGATTACGATTTGGTCAGATTTTTTTAATTCTCGCTGGGCTGCGAAAATTGATTGTTTTCACCATCGATACGACCTCTGATCGTCCTGATTTTTCGTGAAATTGTAGTAACTTTGCGTTCCGAACGACATATCTAAAAATCAGTCCGATCGAACGGTGCTATCGAAAGTTACGATTGATTTATGACTGTTGTGCCGAAAACCTAAAGATCTTCTATCGTATTCCTTTCGCCACAAAATCTTGCACCGAGTGTGGGCTACGGTATCACCAAGATTTTATCATCTCTCAATAGAACAAACCCTACCTCATAAGAATTATTCTTTTTATGCAAAGAGACAAGGTCGGCGTATATATAAGGCTACGATAGGGACCTTAAGGAGAAATAAGTGTTTGGGCTTCCTATGGAAAGTTGGAATCCTAATTCCACTGTAGGTCGGAAAATATCCTAGAGGGGGGGTGAATAGGGTTTTTAAAACTTAATGGGATTTTTAAAATCAATTTAAAAGTGTTTGATGTCTATATCAATCAACCAACCAAAGAACAAAGATAAATCCAATCACAAGAAACAAATAACACAATTTAAGAGATAAAGAGATAAAAAGATTGAACCGATCAAAGTCAAAGACTTTTTGTCCACACGGTTCGGCTTGTTAGCCCCTACTCCGCGCTCGGTTAGTACCCCGAGAAGTTCCACTAATTCCAATCTTCTTCCGGGTGAAGATAAAACCACTACAAGTGTTGTTGTCTCACTACACTCTTTACAAGTATTGAAATTCTCTCAATACTCACACAAGAAAACTCTCTTGCTATCTTAAGAAACAAACCTCTCTTAATGTTTGAAAGAAATGATTTGGTGACTAACACCAATGTACAATAGCTCTATAGTGTATGAAGATTACAACTTAAGCTCACACTAAGAGATATCAACTTTGATCAATAGAATATAGCTCAAAATAAGAATGATTGATCAAAAGAATTGGTCTTGAATCTTTAAGAATGAATGTAGATGAAGAGAATGGTGTAAGAATGATTCAAGCAAGTTTAAATGAGTCTTAGAAGGTGTATATATAGTCTGAGACAACAAATGGCCGTTTGGAGGGAGTTGGTAGAAGTTTGGTACCAAAAATGGTAAAAAATCAGAACTCCAACGGCTAGTTTCTGGGCCATCAGTCGACTGAGCAATGCTCATCAGTCGACTGATGGTCTCCTCTGGTCTGCTGCCATTTTGACCAAAAATCCCATTTTTCATATTTTTGCAAATAAGCTCAAAAATCAATTTTGAAGATAGGGGATGTTTAAAAATGATTTTCTAAGACTTCTATCATGGTTTTTGCAACAAAATTCATTCATATAAATTTATAGTGAATTTTTCAATATAACTAGTTTTCGGTAAAAATACGTTTTCAAGGATAAAACTAGATTCAACTTTTGATTTGATCAATCTTATAATATAGGAATATTGCATGAGCTATGATGATCAAATATGAATCTTTACAAGAAAACTAAAGCACTCACTCACATAAGTAATATCGAGTCTTCGAGGGCTTTGTATGATTCTTCGTTTCTTTTCTTCCTTGGCTCTTGTACTTAACAATTCTCATTGAGGTGTATTGATAAGAGTTGTGAGAAGTAAAACTTTGAAGGCAATACTTTGTAGAAGAATGATCTTGATTCCGGCTATTCGGTTAAGTCCACGTGTGATCAATATTGTTGTGGCTATAACTTAAAACATCAACTAAGTTAAATTACACAAGATTAAGTTTATTGTTATTATCAAAACAAGATTAATGACTTTCAAGTCAACATCCACTATGAATTAGTTCCTTCTATAAATTATAATTCACACCACTAAAGAATTATAATTGCACTCCCGTCCTTATCTCAAAATTATATTTCGAGCTCCTTATTATTAAATACTTATTATTATCCCTGCGTTAAGATTACAGATAACCATCATTTAAATTAAATTACTGACAATTATGTTTAAATGACTTCTTAATCCTTGAGCCTACCACTTAACTTATTTGACATGTCGGATTAACATAATCCACCTGCAGGGTTTGACATGATCAAAACTTATAAACTTCTCAAGGGGCTATCATCAATCCATATACTGGGACGTGGATTTTATCAATAATTAATATTCATCATACGTATAGTATCGTCATCCAATTCACGAAGATTATTGATCCATAAATGAATCTCATTCTTAATGAGTCAAAACAACAAACACTACATGTATATGTTTATTAATTATTTCAAGATTAAAAGCATAAGTAATCATAATAACCATGGGATTTTAAATTGTTTTATATAGTCAGTATAAAAACAATTAACCCAAGCTGGTCCTATTCAATAAACACAAAGTGTACTAGCACAACGAGTTAAAACTATACCGTTTCCTATAGTCAAGATAAACTACTAAAACTTGTGCTACAATCCGACCGATGGGTGTCCAATTCCATCTAAGACTGTGAACCATTAAACTTATATTCCACAAGAACCGATGATATGATCTTCTATGTGTAAGCTATACTCTACACACCAAATCATCTACTATATGGAATAAAAGACACACATGCACAATATCTAAATAAATAATATAAGGCAACCATTGGCCATAAAGATTCTCATTAAAATAGCAAAACCAAGTTTATAACATATCCAAACCAACAAGAAAATTATGGCTTTTAGTATATCACTCTAACAGTAAGGATGTCCTCTCGTGAGTAGTCATCCATAGATTTCTGGACCTTAGAGTTCAGGTCAGAAAAATATGTTCTTCAGTTATTTTTGATCCTGTATTAGGTATTTATCTTTTGATTAGTATGATAAATTTACTCTTAATTAGTATGCTCTATGATTGCCACATCCATGGATCTCTCATATCAGAACACTAGACATTAATCCCGTGGATCTCTCACAACAGAAAATCTGAAGTAAATTTAGTCAGAATACGAAGATAAATCTTTAGAAGTTTAATTTTGCTTATGTGCTTCTAGTAAGGACCTTGAGCATTTTTGGACCTTTGAAGGCATGATCTCTTATGTGAGTCCTTTAGCTCGATGATCTAGAAGGCTTAAGTAAAATAACAATTTTCTGAAGGATGCCTTTCTTGGTGATGATTTAATGGATCAGTTTGTATGTTTTGAAGAATTTATTTTGACAGCCTGAAGCCTCATAGGAATAGAAATCTATCTCTCACAAAACCATGTCTCAATTTCTTAAGCCTCCTGCTATTCGTTCTCAACTTCTTAAGTCTAATTCTATGTCTTCTTCTTCTAGCCGTTTTAATGATAAAATTTCCTTTTTACATGAAATCTCTTATCTTCCTGAAAACCAAAAAATCCAAGAAACAAATCTCCCAATGATTAATCCCTACCATGTATTTGGCAAACCCTCTTCTCAAAAATTCACAACTAGTATCAAAAGTTTGTTAGGATCCAAATCTTCCAAACTACATGTCAGAGAGTTTGTTAAGTCATCTACTTTCTCAGATATCACTGTTCCCTCTGGACAAAAGGAACACCTGTTCCCTTTGTACATCCCTAAAGACTTCCCCAGAATTGCTTTACAACAGGGATACACTCATCTCTATTTTGGAGCTGTTCGTATTGCTGTTACATTTCATGGTCGAAAAGGTCTCCCAATCACTGCTATGGTTGCCTTAGTTGATTCCCATTTCGCTAATTATCAACAAGCATGCCTTGGCACTGCTCAAGTCACCTTGAATGCTAGTTCAGTGTTTATCACGATTATCCCCAATTTTAATATGCCCTTGACAGATCCTTTCCATTTGGATGCTCTCAAGCTGCAGATCCAGGTTACTAGTGCCTCTATGGTTGAAGGCAGAGCTACTGCAACAGTCCATCATCAAATGATTTATCGATTGCAAGATCATGCATTTGATCTTTCTATTCCTAATTCATTTGAATCTAAAGCTTTGTTTTTGGACGTAACCTCCAATAGTGCTCCTCGTGTAACTTCCATCCCGAGACAGCTTTCTCGAGAAGAATTGGTTAAGTTACTTCCAGACAAATGGATCACTGCCTATGAACAACTTCGTGCTCAAGAGAATCCGAGTTCTTTTTCATCTACTGGTGTTGAATATCTTAGAAGGCCTGATAAGACTGTTGACGCCAAATTTAACAGATCTAGTACTGTTCCCAAAAACCCAAGCCTTTTTGTTACTGCCATAATGGCTTTTAAAGAAGTTCCTCTGTCACCTAATGATCCTGTTCTACAACAGCCACCTATTCCTATTCTCTGGTTCAACAAAGATGGTACTCCATGTTATGAAGGAAAAAGTTCTACTAGTCATATATGGTATGATGTCTGTTCATGTGCTGATTGTGAAATGCGTGAATATGATGATGAGGAAGATGATCGTCCTTCTCACAGGAAGAAAAAATCCTCTCAAGAGTAACTTCGTCAACGTTATGATGATAACGACCTTTCTGTTGGTTTACTTGGAGAACCTTCAGGCAAATTTGACTACTATGTAATCTATGGAAGTTCGCTCCTACAATCTTCCCCTGAAATTTCCACATGTTCAGCAGCACCATCTCCCTTATTACCACCATATTACCAAAAGGCCCTCAAAGCTCTTGCTAAAGAGAATCCCAATTCTCTTTTGCCACCACCACAAAGCCAGTCTCCAATTATGTCATCAGAACCAATTCATTGCTGTATCTTTGAAGAGACAGGTTCAGATTATGATTCTCAATTTCCACCTTTGGATGAATTTGAAAATATCCACCAAAATACTCGCCATTGGTGGAAAATCATAAATCCAACTACTGTCACTCCCACAGGTGAAACCCATCAAGTTAATGCTGCTGAAGCTGCTTTGAATTAGCAAGCAGAAAATGCTATTGCTCAGAATCGTGTTCTTCATAAGATTGCTGCTTCCCAGACTCGCTTAGAAGCCTGAATGGTTTCTTTTGATACAATGGATGCCGCAATAGCTGATTTGAAGAATCGAATTCAAGTCCTACATGAGCAATTGTTACATATCGCAACTTTTGTCCATGATATTGCTCAATCCTCAGAGCTGTTTCGTCAAAAGCAACAAGAAAAGAAGTAATTGGAAATTCAATTAGCTTCTCTCCAAAAGTCTATGCCTCCTATGACTACAGCCCTCCCGTCTATACTGCTTGACACAACTCCTTGGAAAAAACCTGATCCACCTATGTTGTTAAATCCATGGACTTATGCTCAGAATTATCAGCAGAACACTGCCATCACACCTTCGTATGCTTCCCAGTCTCCGTTACTAATGAATGTCAACTCCCATGATGTTTGGCCAGCAGAACCTGCTCCTAAAAGAGTTTTACCCAAAACCCTTCATCGATGGCCAACCCCTGCAATTGAAAGCCTTAGTACTCTATTCCGAAGTCCTCCCCGAAATAAACAAAAAAAGCCCCTTTGTTTATTCTAAGCCTAAACTTCATCAAATTCTAGATAAATCCCCTGGTCCCTTACGTATTAGCCAACCGTCGTCGCCCTATATATCTTCCCAATCTCCCCATTATACCCAACATACCATTGTTTCCTCTACCAAACCTCCCTTTGAAAGTTATTTCTTTCAGATCCCAAAAAATGAACCTTCAAACCACATATCCTTTTTCCTCAAAAACCTCGCCTTAAACGATAACCCAGTTACAATCGGTGATGATCCTTTTGCTGTTCCTACAGATGATGAGTTATGTGCTATTTTTGAAAATATCTATTCTGCTCAGGCTGTTCCGCCTAACCAGTCATAACAGACTGGTACATCTCAACAACAACAGACACCTCCAAATCAACAGTAAAGCCAAGCCTCAGATCAAGAAACTTTTGAAGATCCTATGGTTGAAGATCCTGCAAATGATGTTGAAGAAATCTCAGTCAAGGATGCTGTGCGTATTCCTTACCCAAATCATGAACATCACCAAGTTTTCACTTTCGAAAACACTTCTCCAGATAAATGGCATGAATTGATGATCTCCTGGAATGCATGGCATCACTCAAACAGACAGTTTTATAAACTTCCAATTGTTCTCCTTCGATTTATCACAAGAATGGAAGGTAGACTCCGTGCTTGGTATGAAAGTCTTGGTGAATATCGTCAGCTGCAACTTCAGAAAAGTCCATCAGTCGATGCTTTTATTGCCATTATATACCCCCAGTTCTTAGGTCATGTTGGCAGAGCTGCAGATATTGCTCGTGAAGAATTTGTGCAAATGAGGTGTTGTTCTTTGAAAAAGAAAGATCTACAAAAGCATTATAACCGTATGTCTCAAAGATACTTCCAGATTGGTGGTATTGATGATGATAACATCCGCCAAATCTTCCTGAATTCCTTCCCAAAAACTCTGGTCACTGAAGTCAACAAATTGATGAAGCTCCAGAAGCTCAAAATCCATGATGTCACTATTGCTCAGATTTATGATTTTGTCAATAATTCTGTTGACAGCTTGTGCAATCAGAAATTTTTTTTTGATGATATTGAAAAGGCAGGAAGAATGTTGAATGAATCTTGTAACAAAGAAAATCTCCAGATCAAGTGCAATCGTTCTTCTTCTTGTGACTGCACAAACAAGAAGAAACGGCATTTCAGACGTAGTTCTTTTTTTAAGAAGAAGATCTCTTTTCCTCTCCAGCAATCATTCCGCAAGACCAAGAAGTTCTCTAAGCCTTTCCAAAAGAAACGCAAATGAAAATACGTTAAGCGAAAGCCCTTCAGAGGAAAGAAGTCTGATACTTGTTTTATTTGCCACAAACCTGGTCATTTTGCAAAAAATTGCCCAAATGCTGCAAAGAAAACACAGTTCATGGGTTGTCTCCAAAAGATTGATCCAAGCATTAATGATTCAGATCTTGAATCAGTTTTATCCCTTGAAGATGAAGCAACAGCTGTGAGAATCCGGACCCATACCCCGAGAGAAGAAAAGAATCCTCGTTCTCGGTTTCATTTGAAAACGTGTTTTGTAGAGTCGCCAGTTTGTTTTACGAGAAAACAAACAAAAGATCGCACGAAGGACAATTCGAAAACGAATTATCCTTCATACGTTTGAAACCAGAGAATTATTTTGAAAATTGACTTTGCTAGGGTTCGGGAACTACGTTACGAATTGGGAAGGTGTTAGGCACCCAATTCGCCCTTCCGGTCTCTTAATGGATCATGTATCTAATTCCTATTTTAGATATCTTGCAAGTAGTTCGAATGGTTTTTAGAATAGTCCTTTCCGGATAAATTTAGTTTAAAACAATATTTTGAAATCAGACTCGAGCTTTGCGAGCGCCTACGTATTCATTCGTAGAATGAAATCAGAGTCTCGTAGTTCCTTTCTTTTGAAAACTGTTTTTGTATTTTTGTTTGTTTTGAAAACGTGTCAAAACAGGTTTTAGATTTCTTGTAAAACTTAGAAAGGATTTATTTTGAAAGCAATGAACTTCTTTGCAAGTTATCTAATTTTCTATATTAAAAGTGAAATTAAATGCAGTACTGAAATTAAGGAGGGTTGTAGAAAATATACCTGATGCGCTTGAAGAAGAAATAAGAACCTTGCCTTGATTGCTCCTTTCTCTCTCTAGATTTTCTCTCTCTAGAAGTTCTCTCTCAGAATTTCTCTAAAATGACTCTCTAATAATTTTGACAGAGTTTCTAATTGCTAAAAACAATATCGAGTGTTGATATCTCCAAATGAGAGCCCAAGGGTCCTATTTATAGCAAAAATCTCGCCAAAAACGCTCCAAAAGAGGCCAACCGCAAAGGGTAGCCGCAGGGCGTGCGGCTGGGGCGTGCGGCTAGGTGCCAACCGTACGGTAGGGGAGCCAACCGTCCTAGTAAGCGAAGTGGCGACAAGGTTGCGATTAATTCCTAACGCGCTCGAAAATCAGGGTTTTTCCTAACAGTCTCTTGTATGCATGACGACTCAAGACTTGATGCAGAATGCTTGTTAGGTTCACGCGAGAGTCGTGGATTGGGGTGTTCACAACAGCTCAAACAATCAAGTCCGTGTCCTATATAGATTCAGAAGACGAAAGTGAAATTTCTATTGATGATGACATTGATGCTGATGAAGAAGCTCCTTCACTTCTTTATAGCTTTGAGCAGATCAATGCGATTGAACCCACAATCCCTTATCCCAATGCCAAAGTAAAGCTGATCATTGAACCTTATGGAAATCCAATCCATTTGCTTGCTTATTTTGACACTGGTGCACAAAGAACACTTCTGAAGACCCATTTACTCCCTCCAAGTCATTGGACACCATGTTCTGTTCTCTTCAGAGCTGCTAATGGTAACACTTTTACTGTGAAAAAACGCAGTAAAATGATTACTTTCCAGTTTTTCCCTGGCTTCTCAATCGAACACCAAATATTCGGTACTGAAGTTATAGACCGTGACTTGTTCCTTGGCTTTGATGTCATTGGCCAATTGAATGAGATCCGTTGGTCTTTCATCTTTGATGCCCCCGTTCTCTTAGCCTACCTCAGAATGGCAGAATCTGATGTTCTCTACAACAGTGGAAGCTATGATATTGGTCACCTTGAATCTATAAGCCTTCTTAAGTTCCTACTTTGGTTCAAACCAATTGATAAATGGAAAGCTGAGCTCCACACTCACCACCATCGTTATGTTTTGATCACTTTTCATGGTCCTCAGCGCCATACTGCATGTCTTCCAGACCCAGATCCCCCTATAGCAGTCATTCAGCAGTGGTATTCGTATAATCTTGCAAAAGTCGCCCGCGAACCATATAATTTAGATTATATCTATTTTCTAAATTATATTTGTCATATGAATAATGTTGATGTCACCCATATCCCTGAACAGATCAAATACGGTCGTGATCCTTGGTATAACCTTGATGATCGTGTTAGCAATGAGCTTGTCAACTATTTGTTAAACTATGCCGAAGATCATTTTTGGCATACTGGTTCTCAGACTTCAGACACTGATATGTTCGTTGGTCAAGCTAGCAGTGATGATGACTCTGTTCACAACGATCATTATGACAACCACTGGGATCCTAATTTCGGCAATGAAACTGATTAAGTGTTCGAGTCAACTTAGAAGTTACTGTTTTGTCGGCATAAGGCTCTCTCTGAGTTAACTCAAAGATTCTACCAACTGTGTGATATAATGTAAAGTAAGTGTGATGATGTGATATAAAGTAAAAGTTATGTATTATTTTGAGTCCTTTTCTTTCTTTCTTTTGCTTTATGTCTGTTTTAGCTTTGTAAAAAGCAGATTCCTTTCAGCTTTTGCTTTTTTGCTTTCAGCGATTGTAATCTTTGATGATTATCTTTTGTAAAGGTTTGTCGGCCACCTGTTCAGGCCTTTGCTTTTTGCTTTTCTTCTCCTATATATATGGAGTTCAGTTGTATTGTATAATCATCCTGGAGTGAGTTTAAGCATCGAGAGTTCAGAGTTGTAGTCAGGTTAATAAGTTGTTTGCTTATTATAATTTCCCTCTCTCTTAATGAAAGATGCTATTTTATAATTAATCAAATGCTCTCATTAGTTGTTATTTTCGCTGTCCCCCCTTATTGGTATCTCTGTTCACAACGATCATTATGACAACCACTAGGATCCTAATTCCGGCAATAAAATTAATTAAGTGTTCGAGTCAACTCAAAAGTTACTATTTTGTCGGCATAAGGCTCTCTCCGAGTTAACTCAAAGATTCTACCAACCGTGTGATATAATGTAAAGTAAGTGTGATGATGTGATATAAAGTAAAAGTTATGTATTATTTTGAGTCCTTTTCTTTCTTTTGCTTTATGTCTGTTTCAGCTTTGTAAAAAGCAGATTCCTTTCAGCTTTTGCTTTTTTGCTTTCGGCGATTGTAATCTTTGATGATTATCTTTTGTAAAAGTTTGTCGGCCACCTGTTTAGGCCTTTGCTTTTTGCTTTTCTTCTCCTATATATATGGAGTTCAGTTGTATTGTATCTTCATCCTAGAGTGAGTTTAAGCATCGAGAGTTCAGAGTTGTAGTCAGGTTAATAAGCTGTTTACTTATTGTAATTTCCCTCTCTCTTAATGAAAAATGCTATTTTATAATTAATCAAGTGCTCTCATTAGTTGTTATTTCCGCTGTCCCCCCCCCCCTTCAGCATAGTTGAACAAATAGTTGACAAGCTCATTGCTAACACGATCATCAAGGTTATACTAAGGATCACGACCGTATTTGATCTGTTCAGGGATCTAGGTGACATCAACATTATTTATATGACAGATATAATTTAGAAAATAGATATAATCTAAATTATATGGTTCGCGGGTGAATTGTGCAAGATTATACGAATACCACTACTGAATGACTGTTGTAGGGGGATCTGGGTCTGGAAGACATGCAGTACGGCACTGAGGACCATGAAAAATGATTAAAACATAACGATGGTGGTGAGTGTGGAGCTCAGCTTTCCATTTATCAATTGGTTTGAACCAAAGTAGGAACTTAAGGAGGTTTCTAGATCCAGGGTGACCAATATCATAGCTTCCACTGTTGTAGAGAACATCAGATTCTGCCATTCTGAGGTAGGCTAAGAGAACAGGGGCATTAAAGATGAAAGGGATAGTATAAATTGTGGTAAGATACCATAGCAATACTAAGGTCTGTTTGGGAACACGGGAGGGTCTGTGAATGTGGAGAAGAGAACAATAAGGGTAATCAGGGTGCATCTTTAATCCACGAAACACAATACCATACTTTTGAATGGTAAAAGCAAGGAACTCATAGATCATCTGCTTGTTTCGTTGAGCAATGGTGTGGCTACCAATTTTTTCAATGGAACATATTTCAAGGATAGGCTTACCATTGAGAGGATGAGGGTCTAATGAGATGACGGGGACTGAAGTGGAAGAAGAAGCTTGGTTGGAATTCATTCTATTTAGAGCATATTTGCTTGGATGGGTAGGAAAAACGTCTGTAATGCCAAGGTAATTGAGAGGACACATGGAAAGAATGGTTTGAGGGGTATCTTGGATAGGTTTATATGGGCTAAAAGGTGAGACATAAGGGATTACACAACCAATGTGGGATGGAGGTTGAGGAGGTTTAGAAAAGAAATCAACTATCACATTATTTGTTCCTTTGATATGCACAACAGTAAATGACTATTGAGCAAACCATTGAGACCATCTGAGTAACTGGGAATTTGGAATCATCTTCTTGTTGAAATTGATCATTCTGGGAAAAGCTTTCATATCCATTTCAATAAGGAAGTGATGACCAATAAGATGAAACTGGAATTTCTCAATACCACGTTTTACTACTAAAATTTCTTTAAACATAGAGTGGTAATGAAGTTCTCCTATCTTAAACTTTCCACTTTTGTATCCACAAACATTTTTTCTTTTATCAATTTCTTCAAGGAGTATTGCAGCCCAAAAATCATTACTTGCATCTGTTTGAAGAATGCGTTTTCCACCAGAAGGGATCTGTAACGAAGGGAGACTTTGAGTAAACTTTTTGAGGTTTTGAACAGATTGAGTCTGGGTAGTAGACCATTTAGGTGGGTTCTTCTTAAGTAATGCAAGCAGAGGGGAAGTAAACCTAGCAACTTTCGGAATGAAATTTGCCATATAGTTTACTAGTCCAAGAAATTGTTGGACTTGGAGCACAGAGGTTAATCGATCAGGGAATTTTAAAAGATCTCTGGAGATATGGGGCTGTAACTGGAATTTTCCATCAAAAATCCTCATTCCAAGAAATTCGATATCATTCACGCCGATAACCATCTTTTTCTCTGATAACATAACACCATAATCATAAACAAGTTTGGTGAACTGTTGGAGTAAATGGATGTGAGATTCTTCATCTTTGAAGAAAATAAGGATATCATCTATGTAGATCAACACTTATGGCAACAAAGGTTCAAAAATTCTGACCATGGCGTTTTGAAAAACAGCTAAGGCCTTTAGGAGACTAAAGGGCATTACTGTCCATTGGAAATGTTGATCAGGGACGCAGAATGCTATTTTCTCTCTATCTTCAGGTTTGATATCGATTTGCCAAAAACCATCTTTAAGGTCAAACTTGGGGAAAATCTTTGCATTAGAGAGTTGACCAAATAGAGAGTGTTTTTGCGGCAAAGGGAACTTATCACTGGCCAGAAAATGGTTGAGAGGTTGGTAATTAATTACCAATCTGAGTTTTCCTCTGACTTGTTCAAACCTTTTGTTGACATAAAAAGCTTCACATGCCCAGGGAGAGGAAGTTTCTTCTATCAAACCTTACTGTTGGAGTGTATGAATTTCCTTGAGTGCTAAAGCCAAATGTTTAGGGTTCATGCCAGAGTGAGTGGCTCGAGTAGGATTAACATCCTCATTCTTCTTGAAAGGAAGCGAAATGAAGAACTGCGGGTTCTTCCACAAGGGAGCTTTGCATTTGGATAAGAATTCTGTGTGAGATTCAGCATAGGAATGATCAATCAATTTCTTCTTTAGATCAGCAAGTGTGGGTGATAATGAAGTTATCTGGGCGGCTAAATATTCTTCATCAACAGGATCAGGAAGTAAAGCAGGATTGACTGAGAAAACCTGCTACGATGGTGTCCAAGGAAAAAAATACTTCTTAAACCTTAAACCTTTAAAAGACCAACGGATCTCATTCAATTGGCCAATGACATCAAAGCCAAGGAACAAGTCACGGTCTATAACTTCAGTACCGAATACTTGGTGTTCGACTGAGAAGCCAGGGAAAAACCGAAAAGTAATCATTTTACTGCGTTTTTTCACAGTAAAAATGTTACCATTAGCAGCTCTGAAGAGAACAGAACATGGTGTCCAATGACTTGGAGGGCGTAAATGGGTCTTCAGAAGTTTTCTTTGTGCACCAGTGTCAAAATAAGCAAGCAAAGGGATTGGATTTCCATAAGGTTCAATGATCAGCTTTACTTTGGCATTGGGATAAGGGATTGTGGGTTCAATCGCATTGATCTGCTCAAAGCTATAAAGAAGTGAAGGAGCTTCTTCATCAGCATCAATGTCATCATCAATAGAAATTTCACTTTCGTCTTTTCAATCTGTATAGGACACGGACATGATTATTTGAGTTGTTGCTTCATCTTCAAGGGATAAAATTGATTCAAGATCTGAATCATCAATGCTTGGATCAATCTTTTGGAGACAACCCATGAACTGTGTTTTCTTTGCAACATTTGGGCAATTTTTTGCAAAATGACCAGGTTTGTGGCAAATAAAACAAGTATCAGACTTCTTTCCTCTAAAGGGCTTTCGCTTAACGTATTTTCACTTGCGTTTCTTTTGGAAAGGCTTAGAGAACTTCTTGGTCTTGCGGAATGATTGCTGGAGAGGAAAAGAGCTCTTCTTAAAAAAAGAACTACGTCTGAAATGCCGTTTCTTCTTGTTTGTGCAGTCACAAGAAAAAGAACGATTGCACTTGATCTGGAGATTTTCTTTGTTACAAGATTCCTTTAACATTCTTCCTGCCTTTTCAATATCATGAAAAAAAATTTCTAATGGCACAAGCTGTCAACAGAATTATTGACAAAATCATAAATCTGAGCAATAATGACATCATGGATTTTGAGCTTCTGGAGCTTCATCAATTTGTTGACTTCAGTGACCAGAGTTTCTGGGAAGGAATTCAGGAAGATTTGGCGGATGTTATCATCATCAATACCATCAATCTGGAAGTATTTTTGAGATATACGATTATAATGCTTTTGCAGATCTTTTTTTTTAAAAAAACAACACCTCATTTGCACAAATTCTTCACGAGCAATATCTACAGCTCTGCCAACATGACCTAAGAACTGGGGGTATATGATGGCAATAAAAGCATCGACTGATGGACTTTTCTGAAGTTGAAGCTGACGATATTCACCAAGACTTTCATACCAAGCACGAAGTCTACCTTCCATTCTTGTGATAAATCGAAGGAGAACAATTGGAAGTTTATAAAACTGTCTGTTTGAGTGATGCCATGCATTCCAGGAGATCATCAATTCATGCCATTTATCTGGAGAAGTGTTTTCGAAAGTGAAAACTTGGTGATGTTCATGATTTGGGTAAGGAATACGCACAGCATCCTTGACTGAGATTTCTTCAACATCATTTGTAGGATTTTCAACCATAGGATCTTCAAAAGTTTCTTGATCTGAGGCTTGGCTTTGCTGTTGATTTGGAGGTGTCTACTGTTGTTGAGATGTACCGGTCTGTTGTGACTGGTTAGACGGAATAGCCTGAGCGGAATAGATATTTTCAAAAGCAGCACATAACTCATCATCTGTAGGAACAGCAAAAGGATCATCACCGATTGTAATTGGATTTTCGTTTAAGGCGAGGTTTTTAAGGAAAGAGGATATGTGGTTTGAAGGTTCATTTTCTGGGATCTAAAAGAAATAACTTTCAGAGGGAGGTTTGGTAGAGGCAACAATGGTATGTTGGGTATAATGGGGAGATTAAGAAGATATATAGGGCAAAGACGGTTGGCTAATACGTAAGGGACCAGGGGATTTATCTGGAATTTGATGAAGTTTAGGCTTGGAATAAACAAAGGGGCTTTTTTGTTTATTTCGGGGAGGACTTTGGAATGGAGTACTAAGGCTTTTAGTTGCAGGGGTTGGCCATCGATGAAGGGTTTTGGGTAAAACTCTTTTAGGAGCAGGGTCTGCTGGCCAAACATCATGGGAGCTGACATCCATTAGTAACAGAGACTGGGAAGCATACGAAGGTGTGATGGCCGTGTTATGCTGATAATTCTGAGCATAAGTCCATGGATTTAATAATATAGGCGGATCAGGTTTTTTCCAAGGAGTTGTGTCAAGCAGTACAGACGGGACGGCTGTAGTCATAGGAGGCATAGACTTCTGGAGAGAAGCTAATTGAATTTCTAATGACTTCTTTTCATGTTGCTTTTGACGAAACAACTTTGAGGATTGAGCAATATCATGGACGAAAGTTGCGATATGTAACAATTGCTCATGTAAGACTTGAATTCGATTCTTCAGATCAGCTATTGCGGCATCCATTGTATCAAAAGAAACCATTCGGGCTTCTAATCGAGTCTGGGAAGCAGCAATCTTATGAAGAACACGATTCTGAGTAATAACATTTTCTGGTTGCCAATTCAAAGCAGCTTCAGCAACATTAACTTGATAGTTTCACTTGTGGGAGTGACAGTAGTTGAATTTCTAATTTTCCATTGATGGCAAGTATTTTGGTGGATATTTTCAAATTCATCCAAAGGTGGAAATTGAGAATCATAATCTGAACCTGTCTCTTTAAAAATACATCAAGGAATTGGTTCTGATGACATATTTGGAGACTAGCTTTGTGGTGGTGGCAAAAGAGAACTGGGATTCTCTTTAGCAAGAGCTTTGAGGGCCTTTTGGTAATATGGTGGTAATAAGGGAGATGGCTGATGGGGAGATGGTGCTGGTGAACATGTGGAAATTTCAGGGGAAGATTGTAGGAGCGAACTACCATAGATTACATAGTAGTCAAATTTAACTGAAGGTTTTCCAAGTAAACCAACACAAGGGTCGTTATCATCATAACGTTGACGAAGTTGCTCTTGAGAGGATTTTTTCTTCCTGCGAGAAAGACGATCATCTTCCTCATCATCATATTCACGCTTTTCATAATTAGCACATGAACAGACATCATACCATATATGACCAGTAGAACTTTTGCCTTCATAACATGGAGTACCATCTTTGTTGAACCAGGGAATAGGAATAGGTGGCTGTTGCAGAACAGGATCATCAGGTGACAGAGGAACTTCTTCAAAAGCCATTATGGGAGTAACAAAAGGGCTTGGGTTTCTGGGAACAGTACTAGATCTGTTAAATTTGACTTCAACAGTTTTATCAGGCCTTCGAAGATATTCAACACCAGTAGATGAAAGAGAACTCGGATTCTCTTGAGCATGAAGTTGTTCATAGGCAGTGATCCATTTGTTTAGGAGTAACTTAACCAATTCTTCTTGAGAAAGCTGTCTCATGATGGAAGTTACATGAGGCGCACTATTGGAGGTTACGTCTAAAAACAAAGCTTCAGATTCAAATGAATTAATAGAAAGATCAAATGCATGATCTTGCAATCGATAAATCATTTGATGATGGACTGTTGCAGCAGCTGTGCCTTCAACCATCGAGGCACCGGTAACCTGGATCTACAGCTTGAGAGCATCCAAAAGGAAAGGATCTGTCAAGGGCATATTAAAATTGGGGATAATCGTGATAAACACTGAACCAACATTCAAGGTGACTTGAGCAGTGCAAAGGGGCAACTATAGCAGTGATTGGGAGACCTTTTCGACCATGAAATGTAACAGCAATACGAACAGCTCTAAAATGGAGATGAGTGTATCCCTGTTGTAAAGCAATTCTGGGGAAGTCTTTAGGGATGTACAAAGGGAACAGGTGTTCCTTCTGTCCAGAGGGAACAGTGATATCTGAGAAGGTAAATGACTTAACAAACTCTTTGACAGGTAGTTTGGAGGATTTGGATCCTAATAAACTTTTGATACTGGTTGTGAATTTTTGAGAAGAAGGTTTGCCAAATACATGGTAGGGATTAACATTGAGAGATCTGTTTCTTGGATTTTTTAGTTTTCAGGAAGATAAGAGATTTCATGTAAAGAGAAAATTTTATCATCAAAACGGCTAGAAGAAGAAGACATAGAATTAGACTTAAGAATTTGAGAACGAGTAGCAGGAGGCTTAAGAAATTGAGACATTGTTTTGTGAGAGATAGACTTCTGTTCCTAAGAGGCTTCAGGCTGTCAAAATAAATTCTTCAAAACATACAAACTGATCCATTAAATCATCACCAAGAAAGGCATCCTTCAGAAAATTGTTATTTTACTCCAGCCTTCTAGATCACCGAGCTAAAGGACTCACACACGGCATCATGCCTTCAAAGGTCCAAAAATGCTTAAGGTCCCTACTAGAAGCACATAAGCAAAATTAAACTTCTAAAGATTTATCTTCGTGTTCTGACTAAATTTACATCAAATTTTCTGTTGTGAGAGATCCACGGGATTGATGTCTAGTGTTCTGATATGAGAGATCCACGGATGTGGTAGTCATAGAGCATACTGATCAAGACAATCAATCTAGTGTGGCAGACACTAAGCATACTAATTAAGAGTAAATTTATCATACTAATCAAAAGATAAATACCTAATACAGGATCAAAAATAACTAAAGAACATATTTTTCTGACCTGAACTCTAAGGTCCAGAAATCTATGGACAACTACTCACGAGAGGACATACTTACAACCTCTGATACCATGTGTGTTGATAGGTGGTGCTAAATGCATTTAACACATTCTGATTGTTGTCATGTGTGTTGGCAAATGGTACTGAATGCATTTAGCACATTCTGGTTGTTGTCATGTGTGTTGACAGATGGTACTAAATGCATTTAGCACCTTCTGGTTATTGTCATGTGCGTTGACGGGTGGTGCTAAATGCATTTAGTACCTTCTAGTTGTGGTGCTAAATACATTTAGCACTTTCTGGTTGTTGTCATGTATGTTGACAGGTGGTACTAAATGCATTTAGCACCTTCTGGTTGTTGTTATGGTGCTAAATCTGTTTAGCACCAATTTTAATGAGATATAAGATGCTATAAGGAAGGGGTATGAGTGTCTTTTTTGTACAGTATCTTTAATTTACATGGCTAATTTGTAAGTATCCTTTATAATTATGTTATTATTGGAATGAACCCTTATGCCTAATTACCCCTTAATTAAATGCGTACAATGTGTACTACGTGCTTATATTTGTGCTTATCTTTACAATATCTCCAAAATTATAGCATAAAGATTTGGTATTCCACCAATTACTCAGTAACCGAGTTAGCTATTTTTTTAACTAACTTTTGTTCAAACCTTTAGCTATTTAACTAACTTTTGTTCAAACCTTTAGCTATTTGTTAAATAGATTAATTAAAGTTTCCAATATTTATATTGATTTTGTTCTTTTTTCTTGTTTTTTTCTACCAAGCCACAACTTATTTCAAGAGAGAGCACGCATTACTTTAAAAAGCAATTTACTATTTTATAAAAATCATTTGTTACGTTATAAACAATTTTTATAACAAGTAAGGTAACCTTTATTTATATCTAGATTATTATTTAAAACTGGGCAAACTTTGTAATGAATGTAATTTTACGAATTTGTATAATGCTCATGCATTGCACGGGCGGCAAAACTAGTTGTATTATATTACAATAGAACTTTATATTACTTCCTAAAACAAATCTAATTATGTAAAAATCCAAAAGAAGGCTTGTAATAATTAAAATTAAAATTATAGATGTCTTTTTAGGAGAGTGGACTAAGCTTCTTAATAATTTGCATGATATATATAGATCTAGTTACATATATATAGGTAACGTTCAAGTTATACTGGTATAAAATTAAATAATTTTACAACCACTTGTAAATTTTTTTTCCATAATCATAATTTATCGATTCCACAGTTGGATTAGCTATTTTTGTTATATTTATCAAGCACACAAAGTTTCAAATTAATCAAAATATTTGTAACCATCTAATTGGTTCAGTTAGTTTTACATAAATTTTATAACTCTCAAAATTTAATATATAACATAATTAGGATGATGGGTTTTTGCAACTTCAACTTATTTAATTTCTTGCATGCATCTTTGATTTATAATAATGATCTAATCTAACAAATAGATTTATAAATTATAAATTTGAGAAAAATTTATTAAACGACGTAAAATTTTAGGTGTAAAACTTCAATAATATAAGATATGATAATATAGTTACTTTGATTATACAATTTTACATTTTATCTATATAATATATATTTATTTTTCTATAGAAATATATTTATAAATATATAATACATTCATAAATTAGTGTTTATTGACTTATTATGGGATTGTATCATGTTCTAAGAACATCTAGCTCAAGCAAACTCTTCAAAGGACTAAAGTACTTTTTTTTTAAGAGCCACATGGTAAAATTGGCTCCAACAAAAATAATAAAATGGCTCTCCATTTTGAAGATTCATTATCTCTATTCATATTTGGCCAGTAAAAAAGGGCTTTTCAAATTATTTTTCTAAATTTATTTGATTGAAGATTGTATTAGTCAAAACTAAGGACAATAAAAAATTTAAAATATTATCAATTAAAGAACTTATTATAATTATTTGAAAGTCAAATTATCACATAAATTAACAAAGTATATATTTAAAGAGTCATTTTTAAAAAACTAGTCGAAAATACCATAAGATTTTAAGAATTGAATTGTAAACACGTCTGTGTCTTGGATGTATTTGATGTGCTAGATTAAATAATTGGATCAGATTATTTAATCACATACGAATAAGATAAAATAATTTCACCTCCTAAATAAAATTTATTAATCCATCTTTTGACAGAATAAAAATATTTAACGAGATAAATAATTTATTCTAGTATTTAATTTCAAGAAACACCTTAGTGTAAATGACCCATTTGCATCTTGAACTTTGAACCTGGTTTCAAGTTGCACCCCAAATTTTAATTTGTTCCATCTTACACTTTAAACTTCAAAAAGTGGTAATAAAGTATATATTTAAAGAGTCACTTTTAAAAAACTAGTCAAAAATACCGTAAGATATTCAGATTTGAATTGTAAACACGTCTGAGTCTTGGATGTATTTGACGCGCCGGATTAAATAATCGGATCAGATTATTTATATCACATACGAATAAGATAAAATAATTTCACCTCTTAAATAAAATTTATTAATCGATCTTTTGACAGAATAAAAATATTTAATGAGATAAATAATTTATTTCGATATTTAATTCCAAGAAACACCTTAGTGTAAATGAACCATTTACATCTTGAAATTTGAACCCGGTTTCAAGTTGCATCCCAAATTTCAATTTGTTCCATCTTACACTTTAAACTTCAAAAAGTGGTAACAAAGTATATATTTAAAGAGTCACTTTTAAAAAACTAGTCGAAAATACCGTAAGATATTAAGATTTGAATTGTAAACACGTCCGTGTCTTGGATGTATTTGACGCGCCGGATTAAATAATCGGATCGGATTATTTAATCACATACGAATAAGATAAAATAATTTCACCTCTTAAATAAAATTTATTAATCCATCTTTTGACAGAATAAAAATATTTAATGAGATAAATAATTTATTTCGGTATTTAATTCCAACAAACACCTTAGAGTAAATGACCCATTTGCATCTTGAACTTTGAACCCAGTCATAGAAAATTTATCTTTTCCACCATTTAATGGGTTTGGTTGCCTAATTTGATTTCCCAAGTAATTCAATTCCAGCAACGTCCTTGGAACAAAAAAATTATGCACAATTAAGAAGGAGGATGAAGAGGAAAAGGAGGAAGGAGATTTACACTTATGTCCTTTCTTTTGTATCTTCTTAAAATATTAACAGAGTGAACATTTAAAATTATTTTTTAAAATTTGAATTATAAGATCAAATAAATTAAAATTTAAGGTATAACTTAAAGTCAGTTAGAAAGTTCATAGTATAAATAGGTCATTTACTCAACACCTTAATATTGAATGATTATCCTACCAACCATTGTGTCTTATCGTATCCGCGTAGCTTATCGGTGTCCACGCAATATAATGGACGGCCACAAGAAAATGTTGCACAATAATTGACTTTACGTGTAACACACTAGTGACTTTGCGTATACATCGAAGTTGTCGTCTGAAGAACCTCATCCTTTCATAATCTCGCAGTAAAATTGAAGGCTCAATGCTACATGGTTAGTTTCCCCTTCTCTTCAATCATCATCTTAATCTCTTTCTCTGCGTATAATACTGGCGAATTTCCTACAAATATATATGTATATATGATGATGATGATCAATTCTTAAAATCAATGTTTTGTATATGAATGCTCCAGATCCATCGCTGTTCAGTTTTTTCTTGAATCATCATGTTATTCTTTAAATTCATCTATCTATGTTGAATAGTCTGCGTAAAAACTTTCTAGATGATCCAAGTTTGTTGGTATTTTTACTCTTTTAGACCAAAATAGAGAGGTACTACTGACCAATTTAACCTAGGTCATGTTTGGTTGTACGAATTCGATACATAAAAATTATTATTACAGCTATGAGTATTGAATTCCTCACCCTTGGCGCTACCTTTGTGCTAAAAGCCTATGGACTAAATTAGGTTATTTTATATTGATGAATTGTGGATTCATGCATTTAGAAATTATTACATTCTACCTTTTGCAGCGTTTGTAAGTAATGATAGTGTAATTGTGTCTAGTTATAACTTATGAGCATAAGTTTAAATTGAACAAAACATTGTGATAGGCTAGCTTCTGGTCCACGCATCAATTCTGCTGAATATGCTGGCTTTCAGTGCATGCTTGACTCTTGAGGCTTGTGTAACTTGAATATTGTTAATCTAAAGAGGAAATTTTGAAATATGATAAGTAGCTCAATGTTCAAGAGTAATTGAATTAATTGTCTGGTAAATTTTTATTGGTTTATTTTGTTGTAATATCACTGACTTCCTCTTATATTGCAGTTCTTGTGGGAAGTACGGTAACTATAGTTGTCAAAAAGCTGAAAAAAACAACTGAACACTGCATCAATGTAAGAGATTCCAAAGAGAAGAAGAAGACGGAATATTTCCTTAGAGTTAGAGATGCTATAGAAAGGAAGAAGATCAGTGAATTATTGCATGGGAATTTGCCACGAAGAGAACACCAATCATGGCTAGAGACGGCAGAAACGATCATCTCTGACAAGAATTTATCAGATCTAGCTGAAAGCATTGAAGAGATTGATTATCAATTGGAGAAATCCATCGAACATGGCCTCGTGATCTACGTACCTCTTAAAATCACTAAGAAAACGACCTTCGAAAAAGATCGAGGTGAAAAATATGGACTCGGGAAGACAAGTAGCAGTGGGTCAAAAGCTAAAGCAGCAAAGTTGAAGGAGGTTGCTCTTGGAACGAAGATTGTACAAAGCAAAGAAAAGGAGGCAAATTATTTAATCAATCCAGATTATTTGGCCACGGAAAGTACTGAGGCAGAGGCAGAACAACAAGAGCTTATTCATCTTGCAGAACCAAAGAGTTTATACGTGCATGGAACTCGAGAAAAAATTCCGTCCGACCCTGAAATTGAAGACGGAAATCTGATCAATCTCAAATGTGCTAAAATTGAGCCTGGACCTTATGGAATTAAGGAAGAAGTTCAACATAAACCTGCATTTGAAACCAGTATTCCTCCTAAAATTGAAGAAGAAGATCGGATGAAGCCCAATCTTAAAACAAGTACCATTGAAGAAGAAGATTCGTTGAAGCGCATCTTTAAAACAAGTGCCAGTCTGGAAATTGAAGAAGAAGATCAGTTGAAGTCCAATATCAAAACAATTACACCTCTTGAAATTGAAGAAGAAAATCAGATTTTGCCCGAAATTGGAACAAGTAGTAACTTTTCCGAAACATGGGCTTCACCAGATTTTGTTACCCATATGCCTCAAAATGTAGAATTTCCCATCAATAAAGGGGTTGCCAAGAGTAATTCTCCCACTTCAGAGGGACAAGAGTCTGCAAGACAGGTAGAAACTGCCAAGAGACCAATCCACCGTCAAATTAGTAAGATGATCTTTGGATGCATGAAGGATGATGATCCAGCCACTACAAGTCCACCTTATGGAGCTGAGGAGTCACCAAGACCAGCAAAAAATTCCAACAGAATAGACCAGACTGTGAATAAAATCCTGGATTGCCTGAAGAATGGTGGTACTGCCAGAAGGATTGGTATTTATGGAAGTGGAGGAATTGGCAAGACTACTGTGCTTAAGGCCTTGTTCAAACATGCCGAAACAAAAAAGTTGTTTAGTTCAATCATTTGGTTCACTTTATCAAGGTATTCAAGCACAAAAAAGAGAAAAATCCTAGCCACGAAACAACTGTTAACTTGGCCGGATGACTCTAATACCAACTTAGAAAGTATATTGCTTGCTTTAAAAAGCGAAAACACATTGTTGCTTTTGGATGATGTTTGGGAGGGGATCGCTTTGGATGCACTTGGTATTCCTAATACTGTTCAAGACAGTGGATGTAGGATTATACTGACTGCTAAGTCCAATGACATCTGTAAGATGACTGCATCGGATACGGAATTCGGAATGGAGTTACTCTCTGTGGAAGAAGCTTGGAAATTGTTTCATGACCAATTGGGTGGGAAATTCATTTCTCCAGATATCGAGTTTCATGCTCAAGGCATAGTTGCTGAGTGTGGAGGCTTACCTTTGACGATTGTTGTTATTGGAAGGGCTCTGAGAGGAGAAAGTGAAGTCTTGGTGTGGAAGCATGCTTTGGAAGAACTATTGCTTAGCGGACCTGGAAAACACGGTCGTGAAGCTATAATCCGACAACTGAAACTTAGTTATGACAAGTTGGAGTCTCATGAGTTAAAAGCTTGCTTTCTATACTGCGCATTGATTCAAGAAGATTACAAGCTTGATGAGCTGATAAGCTACTTCACCAAGGAGGGTTTACTTGCTGGGAATTCGTATGAGAGGGGATGTAATGTAGTTAAAACCCTTTTGGAAGCTTCTTTGTTGGAGGTTAGCATCGATGATATCTCCTTGCAAATGCATGATTTAGTTCGGGATCTAGCACTAGCGGTTATGTCACCAGAAGTCGAAGGTTGCGAGTTTTTGCTCCGATCTGATTACAGATTATCAAAGAAACTTGAAATCCCTAGAGCTGGAAGTGGTTTTAGATGGTTACCTGAAGGTCATCAATTCTTGCAGCTTGCTGGTGCAGGATTGACAGATCCACCACCAAGGGAGAATTGGGAACAAGCCCAAACGATCTTCTTGATGGATAATCAATTGTTCAGTCTACCAGAGAATCTATCTTGCCCCAAGCTATTGAATTTATTCTTGGAAAGAAACAACAACTTGACAGATATACCAGTGTCTTTTTTTGATAACATGCCTCATCTCCAAGGGTTAAATCTGTCCGCTACGAGAATTAAGTCCCTTCCCCGATCACTCATCCAGCTTAAGAGGCTTAAAGAACTCGTTCTTCGGGACTGTGAACGCTTTTCCATGCTCCCTTGTGAGATTGGAGCCCTTGAACAGCTTGAGTTGCTTGATCTCCGAGGCACTCAGATTTATAACTTGCCAAATGAGATTGCGAATTTGGTTCATCTGAAGCATTTGCTTATATCTTTCTACGGTACTAATAATGCCAGTGAATATGTGAAGCTGCCAAAGAAATTTGTTTCGGATGGAATATTATCAAGGCTCCTTGTATTGAATGAACTAAGTATTACGATTTACCCAGGAGATAAGCGGTGGAGTAGGTGCGTAGAATCTCTTGTGAAGGAGGTGAAAAGCTTGAGTGAGTTGGTTATTCTGGAATTCTACTTTCTGGAGGTTAAGCTTCTTGATCTATTTGTCAGGGAGAGCCCATCGTGGAATGGTAAAGGGTTAACTAAGTTCAAATTCATTGTTGGGAATAACGTTAGGCGTATTGTGGCTCGTGTTCCTGACGAGGTAGAATTTGAATATTATCAACAAGATCGATGCTTTAGGTTTGTTAATAGCAAGGCAACTCCTACTGAAGAAGTTGGGGGAGTGCTAAGTCGTTCTACTGCTTTCTATTTAGATCATCACCTTGAAATAAAAAATCTCTCTGATTTTGGGGTCACTAATATGAATGCCTTGGAGTTTTGCATTTTGAGGGAATGTCCTGAGATTGTCACAGTATTTGATGGAACTCAAGGAGGCAGTGCGTTGCCTGTTCTAAGGCACCTTAGCATTCATTATTTATGGAACTTGGAAAAAATATGGAAAGACCCTGTCCAAAGTGAAAGTCTTTCGAAGCTAAGGGTTTTATCGATACACACATGCCCCAAGTTAACTTTCGTTCTCCCAAGCATCATTATTGAAAATCTCTGCAATTTGGAGGTTTTGGTAGTTGAAGATTGTCAAGCAGTGACAGACGTAGTTTTGTACGAAAATATCAATGATTCTTGTGATACTGTAATACTTCCTAAATTAAAGAAGTTAAGGCTTCACTATTTGCCTAAATTGGTACGTATTTGGAAAGGCGCCTGGCATCCAATAGAGAATACCAGCTTCTATGATTGTCCGAAGTTACAGGAGAAATTAAGGGAGGAAGATCCTGAACGATTTGAGATCCTTAAAGCTTATTTCATAGAGACTTGTTAAAAGAGCATATATGAAGACGACATTTGGTATGTTGTTTGATTTTAACTACAACGAAATATCTTCAAATTTTCCTTTCTATTCCTTGTCCAAAGCGAACTTGTTGTAGTCAGTATTTTGACTTTCTGGGGCTACAATTTTCCTATATGCATACTGATTTGTTACTTTTTGTTATGTGTTCAGTTTTCTCTTTGTCATGGGCTTGTTTATTACCTCAGTTGAAAAATATATTTGAGTTATTTCCAACCACACACGCTCATATATGTATATGTACGCTAATTTAAAGCAAATTTAATTTACTCTTCTAAATAAAAATGACTGAATGCCTGTTCAGGGAACGAATACAAGAATTGGAACAGAGTCACCTTTTTATGCTCGTCAGTCATCAGTCATCACTCAAGCCATCAAGTTCCATCTTGGTATCCAGAATCTCATTTCTTCCTGTAATTGTTCTATTGCAGAAGATCTTTGTGCAATGGCCATGTTTGTATGTAATTGAATTTGTAAAGACAGAAATTGCTCCATGAGTATTAGTATCCTCTTTATTGTGAAATACTAATAAAAAATGGTTATGTTTGAACCTCATTTTTTATTCATAGTACTATTTTAATTAGCTTTCTGTTTATGAGACCTTTTCACTGACCTTTTGCTATAAGTGAAGCTAGACGCGTAACTTGCTTTATGTTATGAGATAATGTGCCGCATGTTTGTGTAAATGTCTGAAGTAGTTGTTTATATGATGGCCTTAAGCTGTGCTGTTTGTCATATGATTGGCTTACGCAGTATTGTCATGAACAGTTCGTTGTTGAATCCCTCTATCTTAATATATTAGTAAATCTTACTGCTTTAATCAATCAGAATTGAGGGTTGTGTTAACTCTTACTTGAAAAAATTCAACCAATTTGGACTCGTGTTCTCTCCCTGTATTTCTTTCCCGTCGAGGCTTTCTAAAGTGGTCAAAGAACAAGACATCATGTGCAAATACAAATACTCTTCTCCCCCGATATCTTCAGTAAATCCAAAAATATGATGTTTCCTGTACTTCCAATCTCTCTCTCTCTCAAGGTGATAATGAGATTCATATGTATTTCCTGTATATAATGGGAATTTCTTTCAAGAAGTCTGCTTGTGAAGGGATGTGTTGCTATTTGATCTAAAGCATATATCTCCACCACTCTTGATGCAAACTCCTCTACACCACATTCAGTATGTAGTTCTTGCTTACAATTTTTGTAAGGGTAAATAAGATTAAGCCCTCTCAACTATCATTGTTTGACATAAAGAGAATAAACTTGACATTGAAAGTCCAGTAATCAAATAACACCATTAATAGACTTGTAACATATATGACAGAACTCATTAGGAAAAGGCATATTAAATTGACCGGATTTATTTTCAATTACTTCTCAACCTTAAGGTCTTGTGTGGCAACTCCATAAAATATATAGAATGATTTAAAGAGCTCAAACACTTGAGTAAAGACCCATCAGGCCCCTCAACTGGCAACGGAAATCCAACCGGCTCTATTAGAAAATAACCCTAAGTTTGATCACTGCAAAACCCAAATGTGCTGTATAGAAGATGAAGTATAGGACTATAAAAGTGGTTGATAGTCGGAAGAATGACCAAGTAGGAATGTTAAATGCATTGTAAGTGCAACAATTATGGAAGGTTGGTGGTTGCGTATACAGGTATTGATGCTCTTTCTGAATAAAATAAGGAAATAAGAGATTTAACTGTAGATGAGTATGCTCATATAGATGATTTATGGAGCACACATCCATTAGATGAGGAGGATAGAGAAGAAAGAAATATTGGTTTGGCTTGCACAAAAAAAGGGCCAGAGGATCTATTTGTATATAAAAATAATTGTTAGGAACAATCTCTCCCAAAAGTTTAAACTATTAGGTAGTGGGCGAATAATGTATATCATGTTCTTCAACAATTCCCCTTACGTGCAAGACCTCCACTCGCATGTGGAGAGACAAACTAAACTAAAGGTGCACTTTGATACCATGCCAAGAATCATTTCACCCAAAAACTTAAGCTATTAGGTAATAGACTAACAATGTATATAATACTCTCACAATAATAATACAAAAGGAAACAAAAATTAAGGAGAGGAACTAATGAGATTTTACATAATAAATAATTAATGAAATCTTAAATTATTCAACACTCCCCCTCAAGTTAAAACCACACTCATGCATCCCTATGTCCTTCAGAAGGTCAAGAACATAGTTCTGTGGAGATAAGGAGATGCCCTTTTTAGATCTAGTGACTTAGATTCCCAAAAAATATCAAAAATGACCGAGGTCTTTCACGTCAAAGGCCATGCTTAGATGAAGCTTGACATAATCTATCCATATAGTGTCATTCCCAGGGGCGAAGGTATGTAGGGGCAGGGGGGCACCTGCCCCTCCTTGGTTTGGGCCACTTTTTAAAAAAAAATAAAATTTAGGGATATAGATGCACAAAAATAAACTTGAGGGGGCATAATTGTAAGGTGCTAAAACTTTAAGAACCATTTGTAAGTAACAAACTTAAAAAGAAAACCCTAACTTTACGACCATCTCTCCTCTCACCCTCTGCCCCGCAGCTGCTGCTGCTTGACTGCTTCTTCTTTTTTTTTTTTTGTTTTTTACCCCCATTACTATACCATTTCTAGTTTTCTACACCATTTGTTAACACCACTTCTTCACCACCGGTCCACCACTGAGCTACCATCACGCATTCACGCCTCCACTGAGCCCCTGCCCCCTGACGACTTCTTCCATTTCATTTTCATAGGTATATTTTTGGATCTATTTTTAAAAATTAGAGATTGTATTATTTCTTGAATACTTGTAGAATATTATTTGTGTTTCTTTATTAATTACAATATTGTATAATATTAAGTATATATCGTGAAGACTTGAACTATTTATTAATTATTGAATATTTAGTTATTTAGTTTTGAATTTATAATTGTTGAATATTATGTTAGTTATATTATTGATTAATTGTTGAATATTTAGTGTATATCTTGAACAAGAAATTTTCAATAACATTGACAAAGTGAAAATATTGTAATACTTTCAAAATATGAAGAATCGTAGAATGTTATTGTAATTTTTATAATTATTCGCATTTGTTATTTGAATTGTATGAACTATTATTATTAATACTATTATGTTTGCGTTCAAATTGTATGACTTTAAATATGATTTAGTGTGTGTTGATTTAAGACTAAATTTCGCCCCCGTTGACATAATTCCTGGTTTCGCCACTGGTCATTCCGGAAATAATGATATCATCGATGTATATGAGAAGAATAGTGCATCGATGAGAGGAAAGCCGACGAATAAAGCAATTATGATCTGAGTGGCACCAGGTAAAGCCCATTGCTAGAACAACTTCACTGAAGCGGCTAAACCAAGCCCTAGGAGATTGTTTGAGCCCATATAATTACTTCTTCAATTGACAAACTTTCCCTGCATACTCCCCCTCAGCCCAAAAAGACTGAGGGTTAGGTGGCTGCTGCGGTGGGGCTGGTAGTTAGGGTTAAGCGGCGGCTGTGGTTAGGGTTAGTTGGCACTAGGTGGAGGGCAGCTGCAGTGGTTTGGTGGGGCTCGGGTTCTTTCCCTTTGATACCCAGAAGAAAGAAATATTGGTTTGGCTTACGCAAAAAGTGGGCCAGAGGATCTATTTACAAAAGGAAACAAAAAATAAGGAGAGGAAAATTCTAGAATCCCTAATAAATGGGATTTTTCGTAATAAATAATTAATGAAATCCTAAGTTATTCAACAGATAGTAAAGGCTGGGACATGATGGAACATGTTTTTAACCTTGTATGTAAGTCGATTCATGTTAAAAATTAGAGATGCAGTTAGGGAGTACTGAATTGTAAACAAGGACATGAAGCTAGGGATAAGGGAGTAAAGGCCTACAAGAACGGGGCAATGCCAATAGTGGAAGCCAAGAACCTCGAGGATCAAGCAAGAGGGAGGGAGCCAGTCTTCGTTTATTCGCAACTAAGTCATCAACTGGGGATGATGAATCTTTTGTATGTAGTTTGGATGCATCTTCTCTTTTCATTTTTCTTTTTAATGCAAATTAAATAGGATTACTGTATATAATTCATGTTGGTCGTACAATGTGGAAGTTTGATGTGTTAAATCCACTTTTTTGTGGTCTTTAGGTACAAACTGAGATACTTTCTTTTGTATCTTTTTTGGGGTTCTTGATTTGGTATAAAGTGGGCTTGATATAAATGAATACTTTTTAGATTACTTTAAGGATATTGGGCCTCGTTTGATTCGGGTATTAAAAAGTGGAATGAAATTGTTAATACTACTTTTTTTATAATATCTTGTTTGATTCGCACAAATGTGCTGGGATTACTAATACCGGTACTAACTTAATACCACTCTTTGTGGTATAATTTAATACCAGGGGAGAAGTGGTATTGTTTATCCAGGATTAAGAAAAATGAATTATACATTTTCAAAAATGCCATTGTTACTATAATATTTTAAAAAATGCCATTAGTATTATAATATTTTCAAAAATGCCACTACTACTATATTATTATTATTTTAACTTAATTTTTTTTTGTTAGTCCAAAATATAATCCCGTATACGAGTTACAGAATCAAATATGGTATTAATGTTAACATGAGATATCCCAGTATTAATACTACATGAATCAAACAAGGTATTAGTGTTAAATTAATACCAAGATTAATAATCCAGTACTATTAATACTGGTATTATTAATCCCATTTACCCTAATACCTGAATCAGGCGTTGAAGTAATCATTGTTTAGGCACTATAATCATTGTTGTCTTTATTATAGTTATTTTTAATTTTCATTTTCTGAGAATGTAGTTGTGAGTATACATAATCATATTCAGAACCAATTGACCAAATTCTTAGAACCATACTTTAATAGTACCCAAAATGATCCATTAACATTATAACATCCATTAACATCAAAGGATTATAAACTACAACTTCCCACACTTATAGTCTTCAGTAGACATTAAGGCTACGTTTGATTGCAAGGTGGAAAAGGAAAATAAATTGAGTTAGTTTTGGTGAAAAGATGGAAAATAACTTGAGTGATAGAGGTGATATCTTCTTAATTTTTAAGTTTTTCCATGAAGAAATTTTCTTTGCTTGGTGGTGAGTAAAAATTTTCCAACAAAACCATTGAAGGATGGAGGATATATACTCATAAAATGAGTATATATCCTCACCTTATTTTCTATCTTTTCATACAAACTAGTTAAATTTATTTTCTTTTTCCATCTTTGCAATCAAACGGAGCCTAAAAGATATAACTTACAAGCACACAAACAAAAATAACAACCAACAACTTCTAGTATCATTTAGTAGGCCTTTGATGAACCCTTTCATATTCAAGCTCCTGGTTGTTGAATCTTCTAATTTGCCCCAGAATCATCTGCCTTGAACGAGCACGCATTGGCGGATCTATCCATTACACAACCCCGCACTGGTTCTGCATAAATCAGAACATAATTTACCAAATTACAAACAATTTCCACCAATTAAAGATTACTATATCTTCAGTGGAACTAAGAATCGATTTCAACAAAGACTACTCCATCATTTATCCGGCAAAAGCAAAGACTACCCCTTTGTTCATATGAAAATTAGCGAGACAAAAAACACCAATAAAAAGCAAAAAACACTAATAAAAAACATCATTTATTCGTGCACTCTCTTGGATTACTAACTCATAATTTGGAGCATAAAATCAAGAGAGGTAAGAGTGAAATTCTTGTAGTATAAGAGCATTAGCAAACCTTTGTTTCCCTAGTTTCAACCCAAGCGGACACTTGAGTGGTGTTTTGGTGTTCAGTTTGGTTGACAGTTTACAGAAGGGAAAACCGTTTCAGACTGAACTGAACTGGTAAATTATAATATCTTTCTAAAACCCAGTCAAATATAGTGTCCGGTTTCTACTTTTTGGGACATAATCAAAAAAACCAAATCTCACAATAGAAAATACTCTCTTCTCAAATTAATCTCATTTCTTTGCGGGGACAAAATCAATCTCCCAAATCACACAATAGAATAAATTGTAATTTTTTTTACCATATATTAGGTTTAAATTAGTATTTTCTTAAAAAGTAGCAAACTTAAAGTGGGACTATAAATTTGATATAGTGAGGGTAAGTTGTATCCTTTGACCACTGATTACATTAAAATTAGTTTTTTCTTAACAAATACTAAACTCAAAGTGCGACTATCAATTTGAGATCGAGATAATGTTAATACCATGAGATTATATTTTAGAAATTAAAAAAAAAAAAACTAATAATAATATAAATGTATAGGTTGGCGGGGAGGTAATAATAATTATATCAATAATAGTAGGTAATAGACTCATGAAAATATTATGAGTAATGAGGGCCAACTTTTGGTATTAAATTATACCAAAGAGTAGAATTAAGTTAGTATCGGTATTAGTTAGCACATTTTAGCAAATAAAGTGTTATAAAAAAATGGTATTAATAATTTCATCCACTTTTTAATAGCCGAATCAAACGAGGCCTAAATGTCTCAGTTGCCACAAAGGGCTTCATTTATGGTATTGACTTTCCTTTGGGAGACATGCTAATGATGTGCCCCTCTTTTGGCTGGTGCTGTATACTCCTTTTGTGTTAGATCATTTATCCAGGTGACTCAGTCTTTCCAAAGGAATGAACTTTGCCTTCATAAATAGTATGGGGCATTATAAATGTGATGGCTTTAATTGTCAAATATTTGAACTTGTAAATATAGCTTCTCTAATAATATATATATATATACACTAGTTTTTGCACGTGATTTTAGTTCTTGACAAATATATTAAGCTCATTAATAAATATGTACATATTAAAAATTGAATAATTAATATGAATAAAAATAATAACAAATAAACAAACTAGAGTATCAAGTGTAAAATTTATTTGATTTATTTTTACCGACCTAAAAGCCTTGTAATTTTAATACGATCTATTAAATAGTTTGCTTCTTGGGAAATTTTTTATGAAATTATACAGAAGTCTTACACAAAACACATAATTCAACATAAATTCTAACTTGTTTAATTATTTTAGCCAAGTAAAATATAGTTTAAATTTATTTGGAATACTAATAGTAATATAAAAATATATAGAGTTGTATACTTATAGTCATATATTATTTTATTTAATGTGAATCAGTTTAAAATATTTGTTTAATTATTTTAGCAAAATAGAGTAAGAATTTATTTGGAATACTAATAATATAAAAATATATCGAGTTATACTATTTTATTTAATGTAAATTTTAAAATCTTTTATTTAAAATAAGGGGCATATTTGTCTTTGCAAAAAAAGAAGAAAAATACTTAAATTTTTCGTACTTTTATATATAGTATAGATATAGATATAAATATATTAAAAAAGGAGTTAAATTGATGAATAAAAAGATGTTCGACCTTGAAGAGTAAACAAATTTAGTACAATCCAATACTTGCACACTAAGTATACAATTATTGGACAATAAAAAGTACCTATCAAATAAACACGCTCACTAATACTAAAGCCCTCAACATTCCCCAACAACAAATAAATTATCCTCTTAAGAAAATATCACGGTAATATTAACATCAAAGAAAAAGATCTTGAAAAGTTGGTGGTGCATTCTCAACCCAAAAAAAAAGGGAATTATTGTCATAAAGAAAAAAAAAAGGAATACCTTTGGTAGTTGGCGTAGTCATGGAAACTTGCAAAATGCTGCATCAAATCAGCAAAACAACTTATGAGAAGAGGTTCAGAGTGAGTATTAAGATGAAGACAGATATTGTTACTACAGTTTTATTATTGTCCTTGTCATCGTCATTGTTGCTGCTATAACTTTTATGATCACTATTGTTGCTAATACTTCTACTACTATTATTTTTATTATCACTATGCATTATCATCATCATGGCTAGTAATGTAAAAGGGAAAAAAAACTTGTTATGAGATTTGGACTTACTAGATTCCCGTGGATGAATAATAGTGCTATGCTTTGCCTGGATTGTTCCTGCTCACTGAAAAAGGCAACAAGCTTCAAGTTTGCTTTTGAGCACTTCGTCGTGGAAGTTTAGTCCTCTCCACCAACCTTCATCGCATTCAATCGATTTCAACCATGGTGCATTAGTTGTAGTCAGTGACAAATCCTGCAGGTTCGCACAACCTCTGATTTGTAATTTTTTCAAATATGTCCACTCCAATATGTCAATGGGAGGGGCTTGCAATGAGGTATTAGCTTGCATTGTTTGAGATGGTTGATTATGGGGGGCTGGTGACGGTGTACTAGGTTGATTTGTTTTATCCCCATATATACGAACAAGCTCTGGTAACTTAATGAGCTCCAAGGTCATCAACTCCATCTTCAACTGCATAGTACAAGGGGCCTGTGATGAGATACTAGCATGATTTGTAGGGGGCAACTGGTTTGCAGGTGCCAGTGAAGAGGTACCAGCCGGAGTTGTCTGAGTTGATTGGTTTGGAGGACTTTGTGGGATGCCAATGTGATTTATCTGAGTTGATTGGTTTGCAGGGGATTTCGATGAGGTGCTAGCTTGATTTGCGTGAGTAGATGGGTTAGGACTGGCTTGTGATGAGGTGCTAGCTTGATTTGCATGAGCTAATGGGTTATGTGGGGCTTGCGATAACGAACCAACTTGAGTTGCCTGAGTGGATCGGTTAGGAGAGGCTGGCGATGAGGTGACAACTTGATTTGTTTTAGGAGATTGACTGGGAGGGGCATTTGACAAAGTAGAGTTTTGATTTGTGTGAGTTGATTGATTAGGAGGGGCTTGTGACAACTTACGAACTTGATTCGTTGTATCATATCTTGGTAGGCCAATGCATTGGGAAAACTTCGTCCACAGCTTGCTGCCAACTTGATTACTTTGAGGTGCTTGGTTAGCAGGGGCTTGGGACGGGGTACTAGCTGGTGTTGTATGAGTTGACTGGTTATGAAGGTTTTGTGATGAGATGCCCATTGGATTTGTTTGGGCCGATTGATCTGCTTCAATTACCTCGACAACCTGAGGACAATTCTGTACTCTCAGATGCTTCAGTTTAGGTAGTTGTTTAGCCATCTCCCAAGAGAGAATTTTCTTTATGTTTTGGCAGCCGCTCAAAGTTAGAGTTGTAAGTTCTGCAAGGCTCTCCTGATGTATGCGGCCCTCCCCAATACAACGCAAACTGCTAAGCCCAGAAAGATATAGTTTCTTCAAATATTTAAGTACAGGGACCTCTATCTGGTTACCACCTTCCTTAAGAATTGTTTCGATTCCAATGCATTCTTCAATTATACAAACTTCCAAAGACTCCAATGCCTCGTTGCCCAACTCCAATAGGCTGCGAATATCTTTCTGACCGATCAATTCAAAAGAACAAGCATGTTTGAGCACCTCAGTAATGGAAGTAGGAAGGGGCCCACTAGGGTCTCTGCCAGCTGAATATCGGAATTGCCGTCTATCCGAGCATCCAGCAATGTCTAGTTGATGACGATTGTGGTGCTCTGTGAGGTGTCCAACTTGAATTTGGAATGATATGTAGTCGTCCACCAACCTACCCACTGGTCTACTCGATTGCCGCTCTCTGATAAATTTCTCGAAGCACCCATTACTTCGGAAAATAGAAACAAAGAGATGTCAATTTGGTCAAGGAAGCAATCTCAGTTGCGACTTTATGAAGAATTTCTTCACCAACCCCTGTTGTGATTTGGTTCAGTAGCAATTTGCAGTTTGGATCACTAGGATCGACGTCAACCGCCAATTCTTCAAGTAAAGAAAGCCCTCTTGCTTGGAGATGATTGGGGACGGGGTCCAAATTCTGCGATGGACCAATTACATGTTCAAATTGCCCATGCAGCAAGCAAAGGAAACCCTTAAACACCTGAGGCTAGACATTGCTCCAACCTCAGTGGGGAAACTGCAAATCCCAGTGCCACGAATATCAAGCACTTCAAGATTCTTGAGTGTCTGAATCTCATCCGGAAGTCCCTCTAGGGGACAATGGTTGAGATACAGCGCTTTGATGTTACTCAAGTTGGATACCGATGGAAGTGAGGCAATTCCAGTTCTGTATAAATCCAAGACTTGAAGTTGGGGCATCTGTCTAAAGAATTCACATGGAATATTTCTCAACTCTCTGTTCTTTTGAAGCAACAGCGTAGAGATATTCGTACATTCGGGACTTTCTGGTAAATGGTAGTCTTTGTAGCTTAGTGCAAATTAATGAAATTATCTGTGCCTGTTCCCATTTTTCCTCTGAAGGATGTTGCTCATCTTCACCCATAATTAACTTATTTTCGTTGCACTTGCGCCAAACCATCCTCCTACATATCGAGGACATTTTAACATGCTCGTTTGTTTTACCATTATCCAACAGCAATAGCTAATAAGATCTTTGAGTACTCTGGACCCTTTATCTCGGGCCCTCTTCATTCTCTCAACCTCTCAAGGCAATTTCGGGCTTTCCAACACTCAATCAAGTAATCTTTGTTCATTTCATAGTCCTCTGGGAAAATCGCCCCATATTTCAAGCACCTCTTCCTATCTTCTGGCAATTTATCATAGACCAATCCCAAAGCATTTACCATGTCCTCCATCTCGTCCATCACACGCTCATTTGGTGACTTCAAGTCTGCAGTGTACCCTCCACACATGTACATTGTGCTCACCTTTCAAGTAAGATGCCATTGCTTTAATCACCTGCGGATAACAACCACATTCTTTCACTACCCGTTCTGCGAATTACTTTGATTTTCGGCCGATCAAACGTATCGGGACCCACCAATTCTCTAAACAACACTCTTCCGTCTTCTTCCGACAGTCCCTTCACATTGATCTCGTTGTTGTAGATGCATTTTATGCAACACATATCTCGATCGACATGCCATCACCTAACTTCCCCTGCTGGTGATGCTTGCAAATCCCCACATGACACAGAGTCAGCTCAGAAAAGACATCATCAAGAATCAATAGAAACTTCCTCTTTGCCAGCGCCTCAGATATTGCTATCGCAACCTGATTAGTGTCCATGCCGTTCACATTTAGCTTTAGCCGCCCCACAATATCTTGCTGTATTGTACTTACGCTCCCCTCCTTGCCTATATTGACCATAATGATCATATCAAACTTGTCAGGTTTATTCTCCAGTTCCTTGATCAGCCTTTTCAAGATGGTTGTTTTTCCTATTCCCGCATCTCCCCAAATTCCGATTCGTTTCATTCTTGGATCATCGAGGTTCCTAAGTAGCTCTTTTACGCTCTCATAAAGCGATTTTAGGTCCTCTATTTTCCTTGAATCAATTGATTCCATTCTTTTTGCTTCCCTCCCAATCACTATGTTTTCATTGTTGGGCACTTCGCCCAAGAGAGCTCTTATGCGCTTGCAGTCCGCCTTACTACGCGTTTACCAAGTCTTCGAAGGGGCAAAAAGGGGCACATTGAGCATAAGCATTCTGTTCTCGCGTTGTAACTCTCCTCACGAGCGTTATCTCGTGCTCCTGGGCAAGCACATTTTGAGCCAAGTTTGAGCCTGAGCAGTTGGTTCCATTCTTGGCGCACTTAACGCTATCACTCTCCTAACATCTTGCTCCTTGTCATGAAGAGCTTGTTCTGCATTTTCAAGCGAGCTGAAATTCCTCTCCAGCTTTCTTACATAGTCGTATTGCCGCTTCAAAGTTCTGTATGATGCTTTAATAGCATCAGATAATGGCACGACCCCTGAACCAACAGCTTGTGCGCAAGCCTGCGTAACTGGATCGCCCATCCCCTGAAAAAGGAAAAGAAGATAGAAAGAAAAAACTCAGTACTTGCATTGAATTCTGAAGACCTGATGTGTAGTTCTAACTGCTAGTAATCACTCTAGAGTAAAGTAGTAAATTTGGACTGTTAGTTTAGAACTAGATGGCTTAGATATTGACAGAAACTACTTGTCAAAATCTGAACAATCTATTTGTAACTAAGAGTCTAGATTTCTTCAACTCTCCTCTAGTTGAGGAGTCCGACACGAAAAGATTGGCAATTTCTTATTACTTACCACTTTTGAATTTTTTCTACTCACTATTGCTAAACTTCAAATAATAACTCTTGATGTGATGGTAAATTCACGAGTCCTTTTCATTGTTTGTTTGTTACTGAAACTTATTCAGTTAGTTGCGCCGTCTCATTAAAACAAAAATGATTTTCAGGGACGGACTATTCAGGGCACAATTCAGTTAATGTGGATGGTGCAGCAGGCACACGTAGTCTATATAGGCCTGTGCGCCCGGCGTAGGCATGAGTGATTCTCTATAGCTTTGGAAACATGCATTGTGACATAAACACAAACAATATGCATTTGAAATCCATAATTTAAATAAAATTATTATTGTAATGGTTAAGAATAATCATTGTAACACGTTTTTATATCGAACGTGATTTACCTGTGGCACAGAAAGAAACTGAATTGGACCGAGAGAAATCAGAGGATTGAGAAGAAAACAGAGGAACAAACATGTAAGAATCCAATTTGACATAATATATATTACTTTCTTAAACACATCCTTTTACAAACATCTCACTTGCAAAACCGGGATTTGTGTAAAGTTTGGTTACTTCGGAATTTTTATGATTGAATTCACAGCTGTAATTTCAAATAATTTTAAATCACAATTGCAAGAAGAGAAATCTCTAGTTTTTGGATAAAGAGCTTCACTGAGGTAGTTTGGATTGTTTTATTTGGTTTTGATTACTCTTGTATTGTATCTCAATGAAAATTTTGTATCTTCGGGTGCAAAGAAAACACTAATTTCAACGAAATCAATGGTCATGATACCAATTTATTTCCCATTGTCAGATTTGGTAAGGTGATTATGTCCTTAAAGAGAGTAGTTGTTTTATGTTACAAACAGGAATTTATGTGTAACTACGACCATGCCCTTGATACTGTTCTAGATTTTGAAGTTTCAGGCGTTTTTTTATCTGAAGGATGACTCCGGCGTTTTTTAGGGTATAGATTTACATTCTAACTTCCTCGATAACTTTTCCCTTATAACCATGCTCCTCCTGTAATCAAGTATATTTTTACTTCGCCAGATGAATATATGTTTTGTTAAATGTATACCGGGCCCATGGCCTTGTAGCATAGTGACATCCACTCTGATCTTGTATTATAGAGGAAATTCTATGTCCGACTCCATGTAATTTCCTTTGATATAAATGATTAATCAAAAAAAATGTACACTGGCATCTCAAATGTTCATTTTTTCCATTATTTTGAACCACTTCTGTATTTTATTGCAGTTGAGATCATTAGTCTTTAATGATAATTGCGGCACATTCAAGGCACCAGTCTGGACAGAAGCGAAAGTTGAAAGTAGGGCTAGAAATATTCAATACGATCTGGAACCCGACATGAAGTTAGCGGCTTTGGATCAAACAAACAAGTTCAGGTCAATTAATAAACGGGTC
The DNA here is from genome assembly GCA_021464415.1 of Lonicera japonica. NCBI lineage: Eukaryota > Viridiplantae > Streptophyta > Magnoliopsida > Dipsacales > Caprifoliaceae > Lonicera > Lonicera japonica. The sequence goes on along the minus strand of CM038468.1, from coordinate 10,168,804 downwards.
GTGTTTTGATTTAAAAATTTTGACACTAATAAACCAAAATTTGACCCGCAATCGACACGTTTAGACTTAATGTTAGATAGGTTATGCATAATTTATTTATATTATAGTTGTTAATTTGTTCACATTACCTATTTAACATGACGCAGCCTACTTAATAAACAGTCTAATCTTCTTGTGTCGTGTAACTTGCAGATTAAATAAGTTGTGTCTGAATTGCTCCAAATGACTCGATTAATTAAACAGGTTATGTTCGGGTCGACGGTAAGATTGTATGTCTTGACACCACGCGAACCCGCATGTGAACCTGAATTGTAGCCCTCGATTTAACATTGTTGATTTGGTTTTTGTAAGGTATCTTTTGATGTTGTTGAGTATTCTAGGATAAAAAGTTTGGGCTTATTATTTTATTAATATTAATTGGTTAATCTTTTTGACAATGGATTTTTGTTTAAGTCTTCCATGGAAGGCCTGTTGGTTGATTAATTTGTTGGATTTAGAGAGATTGCGGAATGAATATTGTAATTAATGCATTTTAGTTTTATTGACTGTTACGTGCTTAAATTACTCTACAATAATTTCGGTAGGAAAGAATTAGAATCTGGTATTTCGAGTTTAAACAATTTTTGGATGCGGTCATTAAGTATTTTTTTTAAAAGACGCAGGTCATTATGTATACTTTTTTTTAAGGGTGAGACTATTTATAACTTCCATTTATCTCACTAACACCTCTCATCTCACAAACACTCCCCAAATATAATTTTTTGATCACTAACACCCTCCTATTTACCTTAAGTAATTTATATAAAGTATGTAATTAAAAATATAATTAACCTTAACTAAAATTAATCACACACTTTAAAAATATAATTAACCTTAACTAAAAAAATTAATCTATCAATTTATCCATGGGTAACAAATTAATTTTAAACTCTCTTGATGTGGGAAGAACATATGATATTTACTCTCCTGATGTGGGGAGAGTAAATGGAATAAATTCGGCTGAAGTGGGGAGACTGGCTTTTAAACTCACTGAAAAAATTTTAAAGTTAAATTCTCCTCATGTGGAAAGAACATATGTTATTTACTCTCATGATGTGGGGAGAGTAAATGAAATAAATTCGGCCAAAGTGGGGAGATAGTGAGATATAAGAGAGGTGTTTTAAAGTGTGTGATTAATTTATTACCCATGAATAAATTGATAGACTAATTTTTTTACCTTAGAGTAAATATATTAATTGAGGGCGGTGTTTGTGAGATATAAGGGAGTGTTTAAAAGTAGATCTATTCAAAATTAAATGAGAGGTGTTAGTGAGATAAATAGAAGTTGTAAATAGTCTCACCCTTTTTTAAAGGATGCGGTCTATGAAGATACTCTTTTTTGGTATTTGTCAAACTACCCAAATATATATATATATATATATATATATGACATATGGGGTAGATACTAATTTTCTCAATGCAGGCAATCTCAACGCCCGATAAAATTAATAATTGGGCCGAGACATACTGGTATCTATGCAATATGCGTCCATGTAAAAAATAGATACTAGAAAAAAGTATTTCCAGATACCACATGCATTAAAAAAAAAAAAAAAGGTAAAAGCTCGTATCCTAAGTTTTTTCTCAACTAGGGGAGTGGATCTTAATAACTTTCGGTAGAAACAGGTACTAAAACACAAACAATGTATATTATGCAAAAAAAATTAAAAAATAAAATAAAATTGGTCTGAGGTTATGTTATTAACCATCAATTGATCAAACTGGTTTTTCTATTTCTAACTTGAGCCTGACATGTTTAATATTAGCATGATTTGGGTCGAGAAGTTATTTGTACAGAATAATAGCCATATATTTATTTTCGTGTCTACACTTCTTATGTAACTCTCAGGATTTGAAGGAACAATAATTGTAACACGAATTGGGAGCGTGATTTGAAGACACAATGATATGTCATTTAAATATTTGTCTACAGTAAATTTTGTATTAAGTTAACTCGTGATGGATCCAATTAGTTTACTTACCAACTAGAATTTTCGAAATTGGCTATGTATGAAATCTTGCTTTTATTTTGTTTGTCTTTAGTTTATCCTTTTTCCATTTTTTAGTTGATTTGGTGTTTATAACGAGGACAAGGTTCAGGTTGTTCTAAGTTTTACACTTGAAATGCAGATTTGGCAATGAGTCCATTCGTGCCGGGTCTTAATGAATACAAATTATTTTTGTTTCTACCTAAATATTATCCGATAAGCTGTTCCACAATATTTCCCAATTCATATGGAACCCGGTTTATTACCGGGTGACATGACATGACCCAATAGCATCCTTTTAACGAGATAAATTTGATTAAAAAAAAACCGAGGGTAGTTCAATCAACAATTGGATAAAGCAATTCTGTCGAGTTTACTTACACGTAAATTTTTTCTTAGATTAATGATTTATTAATTTAACTGTTGGATAAAGTATTTATGTAATCTAGTCAAGCATGTAAAATTAAATCAATTAAATATTTGTAACCATTCAATGTAACAATAGACTTACAAATCTCCATATAATCTAATTTTGTACATGCATCTTTGACATAAAATAGTAACAAATCTAACAACTAGATTAATGAATTATAAATCTAAAAAAAAACAAAAAAAGCTTTGTGACTTGAACATTGCAACATATACATATATATATATGACCTCAAATATGAAACAAAAAATATATTACCATCACTTGACCAATAACCGTCACATGTTTTAAATATGCTTTAGAATTTACATTATGAAAGAATTAATTACTAGGTATAATATTACTCATGAATCGAGCATGCCACAAATTCTATTATAGATGTACATAATCACATATTAAGAGGACCTAATTAGGATGTTTTTAGAACTTAAGGGAAGTCAATTGGTATTTTTGCAAAATGCATGGTCCAACTAGACATTTTTTTTCTTTTTTTGCAAAAAAGTGGGTTGGTGTGATAAATGAAAAGACAGTGTTTTATTTTTACACAAGCATGCAATTTGCACGATGCGCAACATTTTAAAATTTTTACTATTAATAAAGTAATTATAAAAAAATTGTAGTACATAAAATATTCTAATTATGAGGCTTCAAAAAAAATACTATAGTTATGAGTAATTATAAGAAAAATTACATTCATTTATGAAAGTCAAGTAAATAGAGATTTCGTAAGCGCAAAAGTCCAATGTCGTTTGAAGAATGATGTGTATTACACACACGTATATGCATATAACATCTTTTTTTCGTGTTTTATGACTAATTATGGAATTATTTCAAATCATGAACCAACCCTTTTAAATGGAATTGTTTTTAAAGCTATGAACGATGGGCTTTTTTTAAAAGAGAAAAAAATAATAAGGATTAATAATTAAGATTTAAATATATTGTATAAAAATTAACTAAATAAATTATGAGAGAGAACATGCATGTGCAATCAAAACACAAAAGGGTAAAGAAGATCAAAGGTTAGAAGAGAGAAATGGTTGGGTAAGTGAAAATAACATATTAAAAGATGAATGTAATAAATATTGACACATGGCAAGCTCTCATTAAAAAAGAGCATTTTACTTATATACAAGTACACAATTTGAGCAATGCGCAATCTTTTAAAAGTTTTACTATCAATAAAGCAATTATAAAAAAATTGTAGTACATAAAATATTCTAATTATGAGGTTTCAAAAATAAATATTCTAGTTATGAGTAATTATAAGAAAAATTATGTTCATTTGTGAAAGTCAAGTAAATAGAAATTTTGTAAGAACATTATTCTAATGTTGTCTTTGAAGAATGATGTTTATAACACACACATATATACATATAACATTTTTTTTTAATGCTTTATTATGACTACTCGTGGAATTATTTTAAACTCTTGAACCAACCGTTTTAAATGGAATTGTTTTTAAACCTATGAACAATGTGCTTTTTTAAATGAGAAGAAAAATTAAGGATTAATAATTAAGATTTAAACATATTGTATAGACGCTAACTAAATAAATTATGAGAGAGAATATGGGCAATCAAAAAGGTAAAGAATATCAAATGTTAGAAGAGAGAGAGAGTGGGCTAATTAAAAAGAACATATTAAAAAATAAATGTAATAAATATGAGACAAATGACAAGCTCTCGAAGATAGCATTTTACTTTATCTTATAAGACATATTAGATTGTTTTTCATTTTTAATGCAAACTAAAAGTACACCAAAAGACAAAGAAATTGATTTTTCACTTATCACCACTACCAAACAATCATAAAATAATGATATTTACACAAAACTTTTTACATTTGAATTTTTTTGCACAAAATTGAGTTTTCAACAAATCAAACATAAAAATTTTATTTTTCGTCTTACAACATATTCATATAAATTAGGACAATTACCGGCTATTTTGTTCTAGTTCTTGTTAGTTGTTATTGGTTCCTCTTCCAATGGAATGGAAAGAACCCAGAACAATAATACATGCAAGTTGCAACATAAATGTCAAACATCATGACCTCTTTAAAAGAAGAAACTGTATAAAATAGAAACTAATTAAACATTATCAAAACAGCATATATATATATAGGAATATAGGAATATGGTACGGACCAATCCGAATAAGAACTAGCTTTTAATTAACAACAAATTTCATCGCTGGAAAATATATCCCCATCACCCCATATTTTAGTCATGAAAATTCGTCGCCGTACCAGATCCAGATTGTATATATATGTGTGTGTGTATGTAAATAATTCATGACATTTATGATTAAAGAAAATAAATTAAGCAGATGATATAAAGAGCAGGATCCATGAACTTTATATACCTGAACTTTGTGTAAACCAGGCTCTCTAGCTCACAATGTCTTCTTCAAACAATTTCTACTTGCTTTACAAAAGTGATGATCGAGAAATGTGTTAGTTTTGTCTATATAATTTGAATTTTTTCCTAAAATAATGTTTTCAAAAATCTTTGTTCCCAAAATAATACCCTTTCCATCTTTGTTCCCAATATAATATAATATGTTTTAAAAGTGGTATCAGTGATGTCAATTTTATAAGGGAAAACAGCATCACCAATACCAATTTCAACTATGAAAATGACATCATCGACGGCAATTTTAAAAATACAAATTTGTAAAACTTTTAAAAACGATATCAGTGATTCCAATTTCAACATAGAAAAAGGTATCAACAATGCCAATTTTAACATTTATATGTTTCTAATTTTTGACAGCGGCATTAGCAATGCCACTTTCAATTATAAAAATTGCATAATCGATTCCAATTTTAGATTTAAAAACGGCATTATTGATACCAACTTTAAAAATTAAATTTTTTTTGTGTAAATGAAAGTTGTTTATTGAGTTGAAAGGAATGAGTGAAACTGTTCATTCATTAAAAAAAAAAAAAAAAAAAAAACACCCCAAACTAAATGGAGGTCACCCTTAAAAAAATGGCACAGTTGATAGGATTTAAAAAAAATACTTTTTAAAAATTGGCATCAGCAATGCTGTTTTTAAAGATGAAATTGGAATAACTTTATCCATTTTAATAACTAAAAGTGGCATCACTAATGCCGTTTTTAAAAATTAAAAATATATAAATGTTAAAATTGGCATTGTTAATACATTTTTCTATGTTGAAATGGGAATCACTTATGTCATTTTTAAAAGTTTTACAAATTTATATTTTAAAAAGTGCCATCAATAATACTCCCTCCGTCCCAATTTAATTGTCTATTATTCTATTTTTGGATGTCCCAAAATAGTTGTCCACTTTCTATATTTAGCAAGTCTTTAATTAAAGCATTTTTTATTATTTCTAATACTACTCTTTAAGTTATCACCACTTTTTTTATTGTGGGTCCCGCCACCTTTTTTATTAGAGAAAAAGTAAAGGTCATTTTTGGAAACAAGGATTTTCTTTTAGAGTAATCATTATGTCTCCTTAAGTTTTAGTTTTACAAAGTTGGACAATTAAATTGGGACGGAGGTAATACTGTTTTCATAGCTGAAATTGGTATCAGTAATGCCGGTTTTATTTATAAAATTAATATCACTGATACTATTTTTAAAAATATATTATATTAAAAACAAAGATAGAAAAGTATTATTTTGGAAACAAAAATTTTTTGAACAAATCATTTCGAAAAAAAAGTCTATATAATTTGGCAAAAGAGAGAGAGATGCAGAAGCTACTACTGAATCTTTATGCAGCTACTACTGAATCTTTGCATAAAAATTCAAAAGTCAATGACAATCATAGCTGGCCGGCTCCACACTGTACTACTTGTCCAAAATTAATTTTTTAATAATTAAAGAAAATTAATTTTTTTTACCGGGTAATCTAGCTTAACGCGTACTTTTATTAACTCTATTGTATAACGTGAGTTATATTTTAGAAATATATGATTTATATAATGTATGTTAGTAAGAATATTTGATACATATAATATTGTTTTTAATTTTTTTTCACTAATCTCTTATATTAACATGAGAGCTAGATGCTAGAAGCCTGTTATTTTTTGTAGGTACATTTTTAAATTATCATTGGTTAAATAAGATCTAAATTCAAAACAATTTTTACGGAAACATATGACTTAACCACTCAACCAAGGTCTAACACAATACCTAAAAATGTGTTACAAGATTATCAAAAACTAAGGTCCCGATTGGTTGCGTAAATTATCTAATTTTAGAATTAGTTAATTTTCGATTGAAAAATTGTGAATTTGCTCATTTATGAATAATTCAATTTTAATTCAATTAGTGTTTGAAAATTTTAAATAAGAAATTCCGATTGTTATAATAAAAACATGTTCTCTATTGTTCTATGTTATTTAAAATTTTGTCTAGATGCATCAACATCACGGTAGAAACTAGATCTTCTGAAAAAATAGAAATGAAATGAATTATTTAATCCTAGAATTAGGCAATTTCAAGTTTTACTTGAAATGACTTAATTTGAGTTTTTTGTGAATCAACTTGAATCATCATATTTACAATTGTTCAATTTACACAATCAAACACTAATAAATGAAAATTTTGTAAATTATTTAATTATAAATTATCTAATTCGTAATTTGAAAGACAATTAAACGAGCCCTAATAAGTTTAAGGTTGTAAATACATCGTGTGCACCATGAACTATAGTATACTTTTTGTATCTCAAACCCCATTTAAAAACGAAAAGAGTTGGATATTATCACTTATTGCACTTTTTAAAATTTTTGTACAAATTTTTTCCCTTTTTATCTTCAATTTATAATTAGAAAAGAAAATCTGCTCCACTCTTTATCACGAATAAATATTAATATTAAAATATATTTTTCCTTTTTTTTTGTTCTAGTTCTTATTATTGGTTCCTCTTCCAATAGAACGGAAAGAACCAAGAACAACAATACATGCAAGTTGCAACATAAATGTCAAACTATCATAAAAGAAAAAACTGTATAAAATAGCAACTAATTAAACTTTATCAAAGCAAAACACACACACACACACATATATATATATGGATCTGGTACGGACTGATCTGAATAAGAACCCCTTTAGCAACAAATTTCATTCCCGGAGAATATATCTCCATGACCTCATATTTTAGCTATGAAAATTTGTCGCTAAACTCGTACTAGATCCGGTTTGTATATATATATATATATATGTAAATAATTCATCACATTTATAATTAAAGAAAACAAATTAAGCAGGTAATATAAAGAGCAGGATCCGTGAATTTTATATACCTGAACTGTGTAAACCAAGCTCTCTAGCTCACAATTAATGTCTTCTTCTTCAAACAATTTCTACTTGCTTTACAAAAGTGATCCAGAAATGAGTTAGTTTGCTTATATGATTTGGCGAGAGAGAGAGAGAGAGATGCAGGAGTTACCACTGAATTCAGCTTATACATTCATTCTATCCAAGTCTTTGCATAAAATATGCCAGTCAACCAAAATCATAGCTGGCCGGCTGGCCCACCCACCACTTGTCCAAAATAAATTTTCTAATAATTAAAAGATTTTTTTTTTTTTCCAAATAGTCTTAACACGTAATTTTATCGACTGTATTACATGAGTTATACTTTAGAAAACTATAATTAATGTAGAGGATTATTATTGACACAAACCATTTAACTCTCTAACACTCCATAGGTACACTTTTACTCTTCCTAACACTCCACCACTCCACATTTAATTTTAGGATTAATTAACATTAATCTAAAAATCACTCTAATCTTACTCTCTACCACGCCACTCTCTCTCATCTTCAATCTTCTTCTTCCACAAATCAATCCATTGCCATTAAGAATTTTTTAGAAATTCCGGTTGGAATTAAGCATTCAACTCTCTCTATAATTCAAAAAAACAAATCACACCACTTACCCCACAAATCTCATCTTCAATCTTCTTATTTTAACTTTTTTCTTTAACAATCTAATCGTTCTACTCTTTTGTTCTTGAACTTTTTTGTTATTGGCTAAAAAAAGTTACACCAATGCACACACCACATCAAAAGAAAATTTTACCATAGATGATGGTTTACTCGGTTCCTAGGAATCAAGTGTTGTTCATCATACTTGGCCGAAAGGAACCGAGTAAAGCACAAGTCACTCGGTCCTAAGGAACCGAGTGGAATTGGAAAAATAACCCAAAGCTTAACTCGGTTCCTTAGAACCAAGTAAGCTGTACTTTACTCAGTTCCTTAGGACCGAGTAAGCTGTACAACACTCGGTTCCTAAGAACCGAATAAGCTGTTCAACACTCAATTCCTAAGGGCCGAGTAAACATGCTTCGTGTTTTGTTTCTGTTTTTTTATTTTTTTTGCGTTTGTTTGTATCCAATGATTTATATATGAAATGAAACATAAAGCAATAACCAAAATATAAGTATTCTACTTCTTTTGGAGATGAATGATGATTTGGATGGTGGTGGTACCAACAATGATGGAGGTGGTGGCGGCAATGGTGGTGGTGATGATGATGAAAAAGAAAATGAAAAAAAAGAGACGGCAATGATGCTGGTGGTGGTGGTGATGATGATGATGATGATGATGAAGTTTAAGAGAGTGTTTAATGTTTTAATTATTAATTAAAAATAAAAAAAATGATGTGTGTCAATAAAATAATCAACATTTTTTTTAAAAGAGTGTTACAGAATAAAATGGAGTGTGTCAATAACAGTCCCCTCAATGTAATATATATTAGTAAAAATATATGATAAGTATAACACTATTCTTAAAATGTTTTACAAATCTCTTATATTAATGTGAGTGCTAGATGCATGTTATTTTTTGTAGATACATTTTTAAATTATCATCCTTTAACTAAGATTTGAATTCATAACACTTGTTATGAAAATATATGAATTAGCCACTCAACCAATATATTTTTTTAACTTAATTTATTCCTCTTCCTTTTAACTAAACAACCACTAATCAAAAATTCTACCTCCCCATGCCCAAAAATGTAATCTTAAATATAATGGTTATTAATTATCTTCTGTATTGGTTGCTTTATCCAATAATATTAAGTTAATGACTCAGCACCTCTCTATTGAACTTTCGCGCCCCCCCCCCCCCTTCTCTCTCTCTCTCTTTTTTACCCTTTTTCACACTTTGGTATCTATTTAAGAAAGATGATAAACTTATCAATGATTTAACTAATTTTCTATAATTGGTTGTCTTTTAGTTTTAACTAGTTTTCTACCTGTCTAATGGGCATGTACTTTTACAAATTTTGTACATTTTATGTTTTGTCTACTTTGAAATTATAAAAGTTAATTTTTCTTTTAATTCTAATTTTAAAATTCAGAATCAAATTCTTAAATACAAGCATTAGACTAACATATAACCAACGTGATTTGTTAATGTTTATAAAACTATGATTACATCAAAAATTTAAAAACATACATAAAATTGTCCTTCTAATTCAAATCCTGTCATACAAAAGCTTTTCATATATTTCAGAAGTTTTAAAAAGTAATGAGTGCTAGTTGACATGGGTTCAAATTGCATTTTGACTTTATTATATCATACATAATGACTTTGAATTGGGGATTCAAAATTAATCTCAATGATCTCAATTGAGTCACGTAGTTCTTCAAGCTAGCATTAAGTTAGCCAGCCTTTAAAAAAAAATTCCCCCATACCTATAATTTGAGGAGCAAGCTTTTCTTGTTTTATTATCATCAACTTGCATAAAACAAGGGTGGTGATATATGTTGACACCCCACAAAGCTCTTGCTAACACTCCCACTCTTACTAACACTCCAACTTTTATACTTTTATCTTAATAACACTCCCATGTTATACCTACCACTCCCACCAATCCCACTTATTTTTGGGAATTAATTTCATACTTAATTAATTAATAACATTATTAAGTAATTAACTACATAATAACATAAAACAAATTACCCCAAACTAACCCCAAAATTTCTCCACCATCTCTACCATCTTCTCAAACAAGCAAAATTACATAATAACTTAATTTTGGAATAAGGAAAGGAAAGCATGTAAGAAAGAGTTAATGAAAAAGAGACACACATGTTTCTATTTTTTTTATTGTTTATATGATTTTCATAGCATACACATCAAATATATAAACAAAAAACAAAATTTTCTGTTTAAAACACGAAGAAGGTTTACTCGGTTCTCCGTAACCGAGTTGCATGCTTTTACACTCGGCTGCTCTCAACCGGGTATGAAATTCCATAAAATGTCACGCTCTCGGGACCTTCATTCGGTTAAAAGCAGCCGAGTGTTGTTATATTATGCTCGGCTGTGAGCAGCCGAGTGACACTAATAACACTCAGTTGCTCTCAACCGAATGAAGGTCCCGAGAGAATGACATTTTATGGGATTTCATACTCGGTTACGAAGAACTGAGTAAACCTTCTTCGTGCTTCAAACAAAAAATTGTGTTTTTTTGTTTATATATATTAATGTGTATGCTATGAAAATCATATAAACAATAAAACAAAATAAAAATATGTATGTCTCTCTCATTAACTCTTTCTTGCTTGTTTTCCTTCCTTTCTTACAAAGTTTCTCTTTTTTCTACCATTATTTTGAAATTTTGAGTTTTGCATCAATGGAGGTTTTGTTTTGTTTTGTTTATACCATTCTTCTCAAACTTAAAATTTTACATTAATGGAGGTTTTATTTGTTGTTTTAGTGTTACCAAAATTTGTTGCTAGATAGATAAGAGATAATTATATAATTAGTGGGTTAATTAACTTTTGAGTTAAATTAAAACAAATGGGGTGGAAATAACAATTGGAGCTCTTTTTTTAGTGGGAGTATTACCAAGTAATTATGGGGGTGCCAACATCACCACCCTAAAACAAACTCCTACATTAATATTCAAAATTGGTTAGGTCAAACACGATATGACGAATGTACGACTATTAACAGATTTACGAAGAAATAACAATTTCAATACCAAAATTATCTTGTCAAATTGGTTTATTGGGAAAAAAAAACAAATATAAATTATTAGTAAGAAAATTATGAAAATCGTAGAGATAAAATTATTATTTTCTATTCGAAGTTGATTCTGTATAAAACAACGAATACCTACGTACAATAAAAGAAAAAAGTTCTTTGTTAACTAGTTATTGTTTTTCTTCAAAAAATTATCCCAACTTCTATTTCTCTAATATAAAGTTACTCACCTCTATTTCATTAGTTTCTTTTTGCCCTTTTATCTTTGGTCAAATGCCATATATATACAAATAAAAAATCGACACGTTACATGTATATAAATATGTATTATGAATGAAAATACGAAAAAAAATAATTATGATACTTGAAAAGACCACAATTTTATAAATGGAAAATAATGAGACATTAATATAAGGAATAAAGAAGTGCTTTATTAGAAAAAACACTTAATACAATTATTAATCTACAATTATCGACATTAATATGGAGGTACCTCATCACTCAATTAAAGTGGTAATTATGGAGGAACTTCCTCCATTTCACTAATATGTAATAGATGTGTTCTAATCCTGACGTGAATAATCTGCTTTTGATTAAAGGGGCTAGTTAGTTTAGTCCTCAGATATTAAACTCGTATGGCTAATCTTTTAGGGGTTCCCCCCTCCCCCCCTACATCGATACAAGCCATAACCTACTAACAAAAGATCAATATTATATTCATATGTATTGATGGTGTAAAATAGTTATTTTACCTGGTGGATTGATCATAGAGGACACGTGGATACTACTGCACACGTGTGAAAACGGAGCTAAGAGGTCTGACTTCAGGGCTATGTATCTAATAGAGCTCGTGGGAATGTCGGAACAGTATCCACTCTCTATTCAAGGCCATAGGTCTGCAGAGCTCGATCTCTAGAGCTCTTTCACCGAGCTGAAGCAAACAGCGCATAACCACTTTGTCATAGTGGTTGACAGATGCATGAGAGACTGCCACTGACCCTATAGAAGGCATAGAACCTCCTCCAACTTCATTAAATGCATACCAACTGCATTTAATGCACCAAAATATATGGAGAAGCAAGGTCAGAGTTGGTGATGATTAGGAATGACCTTGGACCTGCTCTAAGAGCTCTCCCACATGTTTTCCCTTATCATATATATATATATATATATGGGGGGGAAGCATTTACTTTCCTCAACAACCAAGCAAGAGAGTAATCAGGCTTTTATTGCAAGAGTTTACTACATAGATACAGTACTCAAAAGAGATATACAGATAGAGATAGAGCTTTGAAGAACACGACAGAGCTCCCAGCTTAGGAAAATAAGGCTCTAAGGCTCTAAAAGGCATTAAAACTCCTTCGATTGTAATATCATAAGGATGGAATAGTTAAAGAGATATTGTTTACTTGTAATATGAGTTTACTCATTATAATACAAAGCACCTAGAGCTCTTAACTCTTCACAAGAGGATGAATAACTTATATTCTCATACAGGGCGAACATCCTCTACACGTCCTTTGTCTTGTTCAGTTCAGTTCATTATTATCTTTATCAATTATTCAAGCATTTGACTGTGTGGTCGGGAATAGACCAGCTCTGAATTTTCGCACCAACATGTATCAAACCTATAATCCTTCTATTTTTTTAGTTTATACCAGGCGGTGTTCGAGCCAACTTTTACACACCTTCACTAATCCTTTTTCACAACTTAGACGACACTCACTGCTGGCCACATAATATTTTTCCAGGAGCTTCTAGCCTACCCCAGAACACAACCACCCAAGGCGGTAACCATTAGGCCAAATCTAATGATTATAACCTTTCTATATATTACGAGGACAAAAAGAAGGTCAAGTAGAATATTATATCGTTATCACTTACTTAGGTTTGATAATAGTGAATATACTTAAAGCCTTATGTCAAGATTTAATAGTTGAGCTAAAATACGAGTCGCCCAAAGACACAGCTTAAAGGAAAATCTAGCAATTTTTGTTTTATATATGTATATAAAATAGGTAGAATTTGAGGAAAAATGTAACTTAGATAGCTAAAAATAATTGAATCTGTTGGAGCATTTGTGTATTTAAGAAAAAAACCAAGATAAGGAATTTGATGTTTTCTCAAGTCCCACGTAGGAGAAAAAAAAAATCTTTCATGGGTTTTTATAAGAAAGATTTTGGTTAAAGGCTTAAGCCCTTTGGGCATTAGAATTTTGTACTATTGGGTGAGGACTTTGATGAATGTGGTTCTCCACACACGCACGCCGACCGATCCGGTCCGGTCTCGGGCTTGTCTTGTCTTGTGTAAAGTATAATCTTTTTATACAAAATAGTTTTAAAAAAAAATTATTTAATTAAATAGAATTTAAATTTTAAAATTCGAATAAGTGGTTAACACCACTTCTGAAATCGTTCCACGCGCGATCCCACGATTTCCTCAACGTTACATTTTTTTCTCACCGTTATCCGCTCAGTTTTCGAATTTTTCTTTTTATTTAACGTGTTCAAAAAATTTTAAAAGAGGGAACTAGTCGTCTTCACAAAAACATCGAACGGGAAAAAAAAAATTGCCTCCAGCGGTATAAAATTTACCGATCCCGAGCAATTAAAATAGTGCTTTTGTCGAGTGAATGAAGAAGTGCAAATCAATCGTACAGAGAGTATCTGTGCTATTTCATCCCAGGGATGGCGTGTCAAGAACAGAACTGCTAGCACAATTCCTAGCAAAGCTGCAAAACGTCTTAAAGAGAGCGACCTAGTCCGCGGTCGACTAACCTGGTATACTCTCTTCCTTGTTTTATTTCCTTTTTGCAGTTCTTATTTTCAACAGAATCCTTTTGCCTATGTCCGCTCGTGCTCAAGGACAAAGCCACAAGTTAAAGCTTTTTTCTAGTGGTTGGTGTGGGGAGCGGGGACGGAAACATATATGCATATATATCTCGAAATACATGACAACTGAATTTTGTACCAAAATTTTGCTGTTGCAGCAGCAATTTTCCTTTTTATTTTTATTTTTTTCGGCTCTCAAATTCTCATTAAGGATTCAACTTCCCCAATGACACTTTGAAGGGAAAAAAGCATTTGTTACTACATTTTTTTTTAACATAATTACATCGTTTAAATTTATCAACTCCTAAAAATTTCGCAATTAATTGTGATTGTAATTTGCAAATATGACCTTGCGTCTAAACATTTCACTATAAATAAATATTTTTTATGTGATAATTAATATTAATATCATATATTTAACCATACATTAAGCCTCTTATATTTATTGAAATAATTTGAGAGTTGAGACCTTTTTTATTTTTTTGTTGGTCTTTAGGGTTGAGACTTGAGATGCAAAATAGCTAATTATTTCAATAAATATAAGAGACTTGTCAAAACCACAGCCAATCCAGGCTATACGCAGTTGGACCGTGTCAATTATTTATCACTATCACCATTATTATTATTATTATTATTTCAATAAATATAAGAGACTTGCCAAAACCACAGCCAATCCAAATTATATGCGTTTGGATCATGTCAATTCTTTATCACCACTACCATTATTATTATTATATAACTTTATATACTAATTTTGCCATAAAGTGTGTGCTGTAATGATATTTTATTTTTATGCAATACTGCCAACTTCACTTTAAATTCTGCATACGAATTTAACAATAACAGATATGAAGATGAATATGCTAATTATATATAATGAGCGCCGTTTAGGTGTGAACTGGGTTTACTTTTAACCAAAAAAATAATTTTTAACTTACAATAATATTTTTCACTTCATCTTTCTCTGATTGTTTCCTCCCCTTTTCTCTCATTAGGGCATATGCGAACAGTGAAACGAAAAAAATAAAAATAAAACTAACAATCAAAAAGAAAGAAAGAAAGAAAGAAAGGTGTGAGAAAGAAGGAATAAGAATTATGCGTAGTTTAAAATTTTATATTTAATCATAGTATAAAAAAGAATAAAATTGACTGAACCAACCCAAATTGGCTCGCATTAGTCTTTTTTTCTAAGCCACAAATTTTGAATACTCAAAATTTAGGTTTGATTTCCAAGCTATAAATACCAAAAGCTAGATCACTGATAAAATATCAAAACTGTACGATTAATTTTTAAGTAATTTTTTTAAAAAAATTAACAGTGCAGCTTAGCTAGTTAATTTTAAAAAAAAATTATGTCGAGCAATATCTTATTATCAATAATTGCTGGCAAAAAAATTTAAACCAAGAGAAGGTGATCGGAGAATATTACAAATAATACAAAATCTACAAATATACTTAAATGAAATAAGTTCGCGCAAAGAATTAGTTGAAAAATAATAATATGCGATTAAAATATTTATAAAGGTTATTTTTTTCGTATTATATATTTTTTCCTAATATATAACATATTTTGTTTAGTAAATTATAATAGCCTTAAGTATAGTTGTGCCCCCCCCCCCCCCCCCCCCCCCCCCCAAAAAAAAAAAAAAAAAAAAAAAAAAAAACCCAAACCAAAATATATATTGGTTGGATGTTAAATTAAGGGCTTTTTTGAGTTTGTCCCCTTATTATTGATACTAAACTTAAGATATCCCCCTATTTCAATAATCCTTTGACTTATTCCCCTGGTTTTTAACGGTCCTCTAACTCCGTTCAATTTTTTGCGATAATGACCATTTTACCCCTTACTATTTATCTTCAAAAAAAAACAAAAAACCCTAACCCTTTCTCTCTCTAAACTTACAAAAAAAATCTACCTCTTTCTCTAAAACTCAATCACTACTTTAGAGATAAACAAATTTTGATAACTCATTATTGAATCCAAAATCTTTTCCAACAATAAACCTATTTTGGTACCTAATTTACAAATTCAAAATCATTTCTATCAATTAATCCATTTTGATACCTCATTATTGAATCAAAATCGTTTTCAACAATAAACCCATTTTGGCACCCAATTTACAAATCCAAAATCGTTTCTATCAGTTAACCCATTTTGATACCTCATTATTGAATCTAAAATCGTTTCCAACAATAAACCCATTTTGGCACCCGATTAACAAATCCAAAATCATTTTTATCAACTAACCCATTTTTGATACCTTATTTTCGATTCTAAAATCATTTACATCAATAAACCCATTTTGGCACCCAATTTTTAAAACCAAAATCGTTTATGAGAAAAATTCCTTTTGATTTTGGATTTTAGAAGAAGAGCTAGAAAGAGGAGGAAGAAGATTTGTTACAAATTTAAAATTAGAGAGAGAATGGAAGAAAGAATAATGAAATGGAGAAATTGGTTGGGTTTTTTATTAATGGGGGTTTTTATTTGGATTGGATGAGAGAGAGAGAGAGAGAGAGAATGTATTTAATTTTAGTTATTGAATTTTAGAAAGAGAGTAAGGGTTAGGTTTTTTTTTGAAGAAGATGAATAGTAAGGGACAAAATGGTCATTCTCGTAAAAAATTGGAGAAAGTTAGAGGACCGTTAAAACTCATAAGTGTAAGTCAAATAATTATTAAAATAGGGGATATCTTGAGTTTAATATTAATAATAGGGAGTAAACTCAAAAAAACCCTTAAATTAAACTTAAAAGCTCATAGGCCAAATGTGAAAGTAAATGCTAAAATTGGATTCCCTAGCTATACTATGAACTACATAATTCGCTGACCAAAGAGATGAATAAGCAAGCTTTGCTTCGCGTCACCTCATGAGAGTCTCTCAACCGAGACACCAACCACCCACATAAGAGGTGGACATATCATCAACCGTCCACAAAGGGTGGACAAACCAGAGAGGATGCCATTAAGTTACAAGGCCATTGGCTAGCTGTAATAGATCATTTATGAACTATATCATATCCTTTTTTTGTACCGTAACTATTTCATACTATGTGAAATAAGTAATGATATGCATGCACAAACTATATTCTTAAGTGTAATATTCATTAGCTTTTCTTGACAAAAAAAATATTTGTAAATTTATAGTCATAATGGGTCTTCTTTTCTTGATTTTGATTAATAGGTGACAAATGTATACATTTTATTTAAATTCAATTTTTGGATTTAATGTTATGACATTTTAAATTTTATAAAAATAATTGATGCTAGAGAGTAATTTGAAATAGTAGAGAGTGTAGAGTTTTATTAGATTGTATGTATTTAAGATGTATATGTGTATCTTATATTTAATTTAACCATTTAATGTGAGTAAAGAAATACATCTAAGAATATAAATTGTGTGTGTAGATTTGAGAAAAAATTTGAACCATTGATCTAATAAATTTTTAAGAGATATTTTTTTTAACTTTCTTTTCCTTATAATATATATATATATATATATGGTAAATTTCAGGTACGGATTACTATTCACGCACTATCCGTACGGATTGGTCCATTTGGCACGCTTTCCGATGGAATTTTTTGATGAAATTTTGTGGGGATGTTCTTCATCGTGTCTAGAACATCTCCACCAAATTTCATCAAAAAATTCAACCGGGAAGTGGGTTAACTACGTGATTGAAAAATATTGGATTTTATAAATTTATTTTTGGACCAATATTTTTCAATCACGTAGTTAACCTACTTCCCGGTTGGATTTTTTGATGAAATTTGGTGGAGATGTTCTAGACACGATGAAGAACATTCCCACAAAATTTCATCAAAAAATTCTATCAAGAAGCGTGCCAAATGGACCAATCTGTACGAACAGTGCGTGAATAGTGAGTTCGCATGGGAAAGGGACTCATATATATATATATATATATATCGTTCTTCTTCCCTCCTCTCTCTCAAAGTTGTTGGGTTTTTTTTTTCCCTAAGAAAGGGCAGACAAAACCCCTGCCCCACACCCACTCACACCCCACAAAAAAATATCAGAAGCTTATTTGCAAGATCCCAAATAATTCCCATACCAATTTGTGAAATTTAGATGGAAGATGAGATTTTCATAACTTAAGTGTTACTATATTCATATCTGACAAAAAAAAATGGCCTAACAAAATCTTGAAGGATTGTGTTGGAAAAAAAAAGGAGGAAGAGTTTTCGGAAAAATGTTTTTGGAAAACTTTTGACAAATGTTGCAAGTCTTTCTTTTGTTTCCTTCTTCATGCTGGTGGGTGACAAAAATAGTGAAAAGACATACACAAAGAATATGGAGAAAGAGAAGTGAAGAGGGTATCTCACTATCTCCTCTCTACCGAGAGAACTTCTTGATGTGCACAATCACTTGTTTGGAGTGTTAATTTTTTAAGAGAGAAGAAAATTATGAGTGAAATTTTCTTATGAAGAGAGAAACCAAGCACTTATTCTGTTAGCGCACTACAAGAAAAAGGGTAAGAAAAAGGGTCTTTTGTGACGGGTACAAAACCGTCACAAAAAGTAAATATCGTCACAAAAACGCTTTTGTGACGACTTTGTGACGGTTTTTGAGGCGTTACAAGGTAGGTGGGTCGCAAAAACCTGGTGACAGAAAAATTCTGTCACAATTACTTTTTGTGACGGATTTGTGACGATTTTTTCAGCGTTACAAAAAATCTGTCGTTTTTGTGAACCTGTTGTCACGGACTATTTATGACGGCGTCATTACAAATATTGTTATTGTGTCGACACCTGTCGTCATAAATACGTTACCTCTTTTGTCATAATTGCTTTTATTTGTTACAATGTGTTCTTGTTACCGTAAGTGTGTAATATTTTGGTCAAAGGGTACCAAATTTACAATATTTGACATGCATTGGACACGGCTATTTACCGTGCCAATTTCGAGACACGTGGCACTACGATTTTCAAACACGTTTCACTTTTGTAACGTTTTTGGCACTGTTATAAACCGTAACAAATTAATTAAATTTAATAAAAAAAATATTTTTTTGCATAACACAGCTAATTTATATACACACAAAAAACAAAACAAATACATCCACCAAATTGAAAAAATAAACCATTTAATTGAAAAATGACCCATCATTCTACATGCAAATCATATTACACTTTTACAAGAAGAATTCGCCAACCTAAGCGTTTCATTGTTAGGACCATATACAAGTAAAAGCAATATTTATCACAAAGCACCAAATACAATAGACTACTTTAGTTGTCTTCCAAATCTTCTTTATTCTTTTCCACCTTATTGTAACCACCAAAATCCTTGACTCGTCTTTGTGACCTGGGTATATAAGATTAAAAATAAATTCAAATAGGGTGACAAGATACAAGTTTAAGACAAAAAATTACAAAAGCTAAGGGGGAAACGGGAAGTTGGACGGGCATATAATAGTAATTGAACACAACAAGAGCAATTGCTCTTCAACTAATAATCAACATAAAGTTCAAAGAAAGATTAAAGATTAGATGGAGCGATTTTTGTGTAATGAGGCTACCTCTAAATAGAGAATGGAATGATTCAATTTGTTTGGTTGAATGACTGCGCGCAGTAGAGCTATAAATCTGAAAGAATAAGAAAGCAAAAATTTCTAGAAAAAATTAAGAAAAGGTACAAGATAAAATTTGCAAAAACCCATCCCAAGAAATCAATTTTGAATAAGCACCACAATATTCAAATAATGGTAATCCAGTACCTGAAATGAAAAATAAAATAAGATAAAGTAAAGTAAAGGATTTCAATTGCAGGAAGGCAATTATAACTTACGGTATGAGAAAATTAGCATTAAACAAGTTACACAGCTCCTCACAGAGGTCGATCTTAAAAGAACCAAAAATGTAAGAACAATTGTATGTTTTTTAAGATGTTTTTCTCTTTTTTCAATCAGCAACAACCTCAACAGCTAACAGCAAAATCATAATGATTAGGGAAATAAATACAAACCTTAAAGAAATAGCAATCATAGAAATCATCCGCATTTGTCGACTTAAGTTAGAACAAAGTGTCAAGATGATGGCGGTGGTTTTTTTGTTTACATTGATTGATGATATTGTATATATATATCTATTGGCGGGTGAAGGGAGAAACAAGAGGGAACCCAAAATTTTGTTTTCTAAATAAGTGGGAAACCAAATTTTTAATTTTAATTTTCAAAGAGGGAAATTTAATATATCCGTATACTACATTTACTTATATATATATGAGCCAGGGAAACTTAATAATAACAATTCATCATTGCTTTCTCTTTTTCTTTTTTTAATCTTAGCCACGAGCTGCTTGTGCACCCGCAATAATTCTTTAACTTTTTTTTTTACTTTGGCATCATCTCATTACTTTTTTACTTTTTTACTTTTACTTTAATCTTAACACACGTACATATATACAGATCCATAAATATACACAAATATATATATATATATATAATCCTAACACACATACATATATACAGATCCAAAAATATAATGCCCATACAAATATAACGTACTTTTAGTAGCGACTAGTTAAGTCGTCACAAATAATTAACAATTTGTAACGGAGACATATCTAGCCGTGACAAATACTTTTATTGTTGCGGTTTTTTGTTTACCTGTCACAAATAATTAACTATTTGTCACGGAAATGTATTTAGCCGCGACAAATACTTTTATTGTAGCGGTTTTTTGTTTACCTGTCACAAATAATTAACTATTTGTCACGGAAACGTATTTAGCCGCGACAAATACTCTTATTGTAGCGATTTTTTGTTTACCTGTCACAAATAATTAACTATTTGTCACGGAAACGTATTTAGCCGCGACAAATACTTTTATTGTAGCGGTTTTTTGTTTGTCTGTCACAAATAATTAACTATTTGTCACAGAAACGTATTTAGCCGCGAAAAATAAATTTATTTGCGACAGGACTAAAATCCGTGACAAATATAGGCCTTTAGTAACGATTTTGTGACCGTTACAAAAAAATTCGTCACAAAAGACCCTTTTTCTTGTAGTGGTGTCACCATAACCCTCTTCTTTCATTGGGTAAAAAATCTAATTCATTTTCCGTTAATATATATATATATATATTCATATGGTCAAGATCAGGTGCGGATCGGTCCTTTTTATGACCGTTTTGCATCATAAAAAACATCCAGCCCCTAAATGTTTTTATGATGAAAAACTGTCATAAAAGGACCAATCCGTAAAAATTGGTCTGTATAAAAAACGGACATATATATATATATATATATATTAAAAAATTATAATAATAAGATCATTATCTTCTGAAATTCCTCCGACTAAGGTGGCATTTGATAAAACATCAGAAAAATGAAAACTGAAACTGAAAAAACTGTTTGTTTACGTCTGAAAACTGTATCTAAAAAAATGTTGTTTGTTTGAATACAACACATTTGAAAACTGAATTTTTTTAATATGACAATTTTGCCCTTATTAATTTATTTAGATCGAAGGATTATACCAAGTTAACCCATTTCATTTATGAAAATTACTAACATCCTAAATTAGTAGATAATGGACATCTATCTGATCACTAGGACACGGTGAAGAATCACACAGCAATTAAAGGGAAATTAAGCCGCTCACTATTAGCAGCAAAAAACATAGCAATAACAATTAAGCATAGATTCCAAGTGTAACACAACAAACCAAATCAAGAAAGAATATGATCAATAATAGTGTCTGAATTTTATCGCAGCACCAATCCGTGAAAGAACCACAACCGAGTGTACACAATACAACCAAGTGCAGCACTACCAAGTGTGCTACACAGCTAAGAATTCACAGTAGATTCGAATATGGACACACACAGTACTTTCAATATTTAACATATACAGCCCCTTCAATCTTGATACCGAAAAACCCTAAAATAGGATGAATATACTTCCGAAAAACTTCAAAACCCACAATAAAGATTTAGTTACAAATTCTAGAGAGAGAGAAAGACGAATGTGAGAAAGAAAGGGGAAAAATTAGGACTCAATTTGTGTGTGTTTGCTGCGGCTGCTAGGGCTCAAGAGAGAAAGAAAGATATATATATATGTGTGTGTGTGTGTGTGTGTGAATGCAATGAATCATAAACAAAGAAGAAGAAGAAGAAGAAGAAGAAGAAGAAGAAGAAGAAGAGAGAGAGAGAGAGATAGAGGTTATGCGTTGTGGGAAGGGCTGGTATGCGTAGAAGAAAAAGAGGTGAGGGATATGTGCGTGTGTTTTTGTTTTAAAAGAGGATAGAATAGGTAATTCACATACTTTAAAATTCAGATTTCAATTTTAAGTGGCAAATTTACCACTTAAAACTTTTGATGAATTTTTTAAGTTTTAAGTGGTAAAAATTAAGTTTTTAGATTTAAGTATTAGTAAACAAACAACTTTGAAACCACTTCAATCTAAAAACTTTAAGTGATTTAAGTGCTCCAAACAAATAACCCCTAAAACTCGTCGCCACCTCAGCTATGTTATAACAAAACCTTAATTTCTCCTGCGAGGTCTTCAATCAACTAACAGGATAAATCAGGCAGAGTAAGGTCCGACAAAGTCGGATCGACGTGATTTAAGTTGACAAATCACGAGCCTCTTGAAAGCGCCTTTTTGGCCATCCAATCTACAATTCAATTAGCCGATCTACGAACCGAAGCAAAAGATAAAGCATACATGGAAGCAAAGGTTCTAATGTCAAGATTTCCTTCTCGTTTTTGTAGGTGTTTTCCTGTCAAAAAGAAAAAGAAAAAGAAAAAGGTCTTCAATCAGACCGGCATCCCACCACTAATGGTTACAATAACTTGGATATGAGCCCATACATAAATAATTCAATATAATTCTAAATGTTTTAACAATAAATAGCTTGAATTTGTGAGTTTTGGGGTTCAATTGTGATTCATATACAAGTAATTCATATATTGACACCAACTCAGACCAAAAAAAAAAAATATATTGACACCAATAATGGTAAAACGTACTGGGGCGGAAGAGTAGATTTAATATTGTTCATTTGGTTTCTGTAAAGTATCTTTTGATGTTGTTTTGAGTATTCTGGGATTAATAGTTTGGGCTTATTAATATTAATTTGGTTAATCTTTTTGACAATGGATTTTTGATCAAGTCTTCCATGGAAGGCCATGAAGGCCATGGATTTTTGGTTAATCCATAGAGGTGAGTGATGAGTAGAATTTTAGTAGAGGTGAGTGGAATATTATTTAAAAGAAAGTGTGGATTATTATTTTTATAGGCCAATAGTAAAATTAGTATTTACCCCATCAATTACGATTTAAAAAAGTCTTTTAAAATCGTATTCAATTATGATTAAAAATAGTCTTTTATAATCTTATGGTATTCAAAACTTAATAAACTTTGAAGGATTTTATAAGTGGATAGATTTTGATGGATTTTGGAGTGTTTCTATAAACAACAAATCCATCAACAAATCTTATCTTCAAGTGCAAGATTTCATATGGATTTCTTTTCCATCTTTCTCTCAACCCTAGGTATTATTTCTTCTTATCTCTATAATCTATTAAACACTTCCACTTCATTCTCTGATCTATCTAAAATCTCTTCTTTTCCTAAATCATATGTATTATTTTTTCTTCGTCTCCATAATCTATTTAAATCATTCTAATTCATTCACTCTATTTAAAACCTTTTTTTCGATTTAGATACGACTACTTTCAAAGTTTTAATTATTCAATTAGTTATATTCTTCTGAAACTATAGAGATGTCGCCCCATTTATTTTTTTCCTCCCATTTTATGAATTTTTTTGGACAGTAGATGAAAATCAAATAGAAATGGCAAAAAAAAAACCAATCCATTGGGTTTTTAAACTCGATCTAAACCGTTTGCGGCGAATTTATAATTTACTTATTACTTTAAAGTTGCAATCAAAATTCTTTTATCCTTTGATTTTTTATTATAACTAGTTTTTTTGCACGTGCATTGCACGTGATTGTAGTGCTTGATAAATGTCATTAAGTCCATTAATAAATACGTATATACTAAGAATTGAATAATTAGTATGAAATAAAAATAATAACATATAAACAAAACATAGTATCAAGTGTAAAATTAATTATTGACTATAAGAAAATCATAAAAATTTGTGGCCTTGAATTTTTTTAGTAAATAGTTGGCCATAAAATAATGAGAATGAAAATCAAGAGGACAACAATGAGAACGAAGAGGGTTATGATAATCATAATGAAGTTTAAATGGATCAGTATGAATTTTTATAATATATTTCGTTAATTATCTTTACATTTTTTTTAACGTTACTTTAAACTCGTACTTAATTTATTTTATTGTTTGTCTTTTGATTTTTTATTTTTTTGATGGACTTAAGAATCCACAGATTTTAAAAGTCAGTTAAAATCTTTTAAATTCTAAATTGAATACACCGCACTAAATCAATTAGATATTTGTAACCATTCAATCACTATGCTTATCTTTTCTTAATTGTGTAAGGCATATTTTGAGTCTAAAACTTAATTGTAATAGTAGACTTATAAATCTCTATATAATTTAATTTTTTACATGTATCTTTGACATACAAGAGTAACGAATCGAACAACTAGATTAATGAATTATACATCTAAGAAAAAGCTTCGTAACTAACTTTAAAACTTATTAATTTTAGGACCTAACTTGAACATTGCATGCAACATATATATATATATATATATATGACCTTAAATACAAAACAAAAAAAAATATTATCACCATTTGACCAATAACCATAGCATGTTTTAAATGTGCTTTAGAATTTACATTATGAAGGAATTAATTAGGATAGTATTATTTACATCCACTAAATCCGTCACAAACACTTCCTCCAAAATTTAACTAAAAATATATTTTAACACCAACTTAATTATTTATCACAAATACTTCCATCCATTGCCTGATATTAGGTAAGTACTTAGCAACACACTCTCCTCATGTAAGCCGAGTTTATATAAGTGCACTCACCTCTCATTAAGCGAGCCTTATTTGAAAAATGCTTCAATAATTCATTACTTGACGTTAAGCGAATTATTATAAACAAACTCTTCCCAAGTGAGGTGAATGTGTATATTTGCACTCACCTCTCATTAGGCGAGTCTTAGGGGGTGTTAGTGCTTAGAAATTTACCTTTGAATGGTGTTGTGACAAGATGAATGTTTGCGACAGAAATATCGGGTGTAAATAATACCGTCCATTAATTACTAGATATAATATATTGCTCATGAATCGAGTGTTTCACAAATTCTATTATAGATGTACATAATCACATACTAGGAGGACCTAAGGATGTTTTTAGAACTTAAGGGGAGTCAATTGGTATTTTTGCAAAATCCAGGGTCCAATTAGACATTTTTTTTCCTTTTTGTAAAAAAGTGCTTGGTGTGATAAATGAAATGCCATTGTTTTAGTTTTTCAATGTTTTTCACTGTTTAAGGCAAACTTATTGTAGAAGTTGAGTTTTCACCTACCACCACTACCAAACAATCATAAAATATGATATTTAGACGGAAATTCTATGTTAAAATTGTTTACTTTAAATTGAGTTTTTAATAAACTAAATATAAAAATTTATTTTTCTTACAAATTAATCCCTCTTACAACATTTTTAAAGTAATCATATAAATTAGGACTATTACCAGCTATTTTGTTAGTTCTTATTCTTGGTTCCTCTTCCGATAGAATGGAAAGAACAAAGAACAACAATATATAGTTGCAAGGTGCAACATATATGCCAAACATTATAACCTCATTAAGCTTAATAATGGGCGATTTTAATTAATGATTGTTATTAACTAATTAATACAATATTAAGGCGGATACTCTTTGCGAGTGAAATGTAAAAATATAGTTGCTAAACCCGTACCAAATCTAGATTGTATATACATCTTTTAAGCTTAATTATGGGCAATTATAATTAATGATTATTATTAATTAATTAACACAATATTAAGGTGGGTACTCTTTGGGAGTGAAATGTAAGAATATATTATATTTAGTGAGTATTATACGGTAAGTGTCAAAGAGAATATTGGGGTGTGCCAATAGACCCACCCCAATCATTCATTCATTCTAGCCAAGTCTTGCATAAAAATCCAAAAGTCAATCACAATCATAGCTGGCCGGCCCCATACTCATACTACTTGTCCAAAATTAATTTTCTAATAATTAAAAGATAATGCTTATTTTTTGCTTGGCCGGTATTAACTTAATGCATATTTTTATGGAGTATATTGTATGAGTTATACTTTGTGAAGATACAATTTATGTAATAAATATCGGTAAGAATATTTGATAAAATTACCCAATAAGTCTAACACCAAGCTTAAAGTGTTTCACTAATCTCTTATATTAACCTGAGAGTTAGATGCCATTTATTTTTTGCATGCATATTTTTAAATTACCATTCGTTAAATAAGATTTGAATTCATAACAATTTTTATGGAAACATATGACTTAACCAGTCGACCAAGGTTTGACACAATACTTTAAAATGAGTTACAACATTATCAAAAACTGATAGGCCTAAGGTTGTAAATACATCTTGTGCACCATGAATTTTAGTAAACTTTTGTATCTCAAACCCCATTTAAAAAAGAAAAGAGTAGGATATTATCACTTATTGCACTTTTTAAATTTTTGTACAAATTTTTTCCCTTTTTATTTTTTAAAGAGTAGTAAACTCTTCAATTTATAATTTTAAAAAAATAAATCTGCTCCACTCTTTATCATGAATAAATATTAATATTAAAATATATTTTTCAAACTTTTTTTTTGTGAAACCAACATATTTTTTTAACTTTATTCCTCTTCCTTTTAACTAAACTCCCACTCAACAAAAATTCTGCCTCCCCATGCCCAAAAATGCAATCTTAACTATAATTGTTATTAATTTTTACCTAAAAAAAATTCATATTAATTTTACGCTTTTTATACTTGTGATTTATGCTGTATATCTAGCCTTTTAATTTCCAATAATTTTAAGTTAATGACTCAGCACCTCTCTATTGACCTTTTCCCCTCATTTTTCTTCACTTTTTCACACTTTGGTATCTATTTAAGAAAGATGATAGAGACTTATCAATGATTTAATTAGTTTTATAAAATTAATTGTGTTGGTCAGATAATAATCCTAGCTAGAGGGGTGAATAGAGTTTTTTGAAATAATGTCTAATTAAAAAATATTTAGACAAATATTTAATCAATAAATATTTAATAATATGTCAAGACAATAGATAAAGTAATATAAACTTAAAAACAAATCACAATGATAAGTAAAGAGTTTGACTTTAGAAAGATGGAACCGTAGAAAACTAAGACCTTTTGTTTACTCAATTCGGTTGTTTAAATCATACATCCGCACTCGAGTAGTTCCTAATTTTGCTAAATGATTTTTGATTGAGTCTAGAAATTGCATTTCAAACACTCTAAACAAAGCTCAATTAGCTTCTAGTTGCTTCTGAAAACGAAAGTTGCATGTAAATTCAGTTTAAGTATGAATAGGAGACATTGCATTGTATTTCTATGTCATTTTGCAGTCCTAAAGTGGTTAGCAACTGAAAATTGATGCAAGAAGAAAGCTTGAAAGCGAAAAAGTACAAGAAAAAGGCCCGAAGAATAAGTCACCACCCAAATCAAGGCATAAACCGAGGAAAACTCCGCAAAATATCCTCAAATCACAAGAGCAAGTCCGTAAGTATGATTGGAGTGAATGAAAGTGTCCAAGAGAAGTTAAAGAAGCAATCTTAAGTGAAGAAGAGTCCATTTGAATCAATTTGAGACATTTCCGGTTGAATAAGAGCATTATCGCGTGCAAAGCCTCTGTTTCACCTAATCTCGGTGTTGATCCATTCAAAATTTGAAGAAATATCAATACATATAAGTTATATATCTTGGCGTTATCTACAGGTAGGTGAAAACCTTGCATCAATCAGAGTTTAGAGCAAAAAGTTATGATAGAAATACGAAGACAGCATGATCGATCCGCATATTGCTTTTTAGGCCCGTTTTTATATTTTGGCTCCGACCCAACTCGTTTCTTCAAGGATCATTAAAACCAAAACCTTAGGCACTTGGATAAAATATAAAAAGGAATAACTCTCATTAGTTATGTCATGTCACAATTCATATAGGGGCTGAGTGTACCGTAACTTTCTGGGGAGCTTTTGTGCAGCTTCAATTATTCAATTAGTTTAGGATTATTACTATCTTTTGAGGCTAGAACAAGTGTGTAATTAACATTCAATTATCAATTCACTCATGTTTTAGTTTCAATTGATATTCTTCATACCGGATAAGCCATAATTTATGTTTTTATTCAATTTAATTGTTTCTTATTGTTTGCTTACTTTGCGATTGAATAATTAGTTGTTTTAGATAATAAATATTCTGAAATTACTCATAAACCCACATTTTTGGGGCTGCTATTAGAGTTTATAGATCTGTTTTGCCAGTTTTCAATTCAACATCGATTTATGCATATTTTTGTTTTAGATTCTAATAGATCGTAGATTTTTCATGCTATTCATGTGTAATTATTCCATGAACACTAATATTCGAATTTTCTAAAATTATTAGGGTTTAGGTCAAATTTGTTGGGTTTTTGCCCTTTTTGAATTTGTTTTCCATTTTAGTCGTAAAATCTTCGTTTTAAAATTTCAAAGCCAAAAGTTTTTAAATAAGATTGTATAAATTTTGTATCATTTAATTCTATTTTTAATGATTATTAATTTTTTTGCATGTTTTCTTTGATTAAATGTAATTAAATCCCTAATTAGGGGTCCGTTGTGAAAAAATGTGTAATTAGTTTTTTAATGTGATCCAAATGTGGTTTTAATATGATTTTTCCAATAGTTATATATCACTTACTTAATGTATGAATATTTTTGTTTATCTTTGCATGGTTTCAAATATGTTTCCAAAGTTAGCTCAAAAATTTCATTTGATTAAGAACCAAAAAAGGCTAATTTGCAAATTTTTGTACCAAAACTCTAACGAGGATGGTTTGAGGAATGTATTTATCTTCTAATTAGTTGAGTTGGTTTATAGAGTGCATTGGCTGATTTAGCGCTGTTTTAGCACTTATTCCTATAAGTATCGAGATAATGTCGGTTTTGACTTTCCACATTCTTTTTAAGTTGAATTTGCTTTGAATTACATTCAAACTTATTAAAAGATAAAAGGAGTGCATGTTAAGCTATTGGTTTTTAAGAAATTTAAATTAACTTGGATTATTATTATCTATTGGCAATACTATGTCTAAAATTACTCTTTTTCAAAATCAAAAGTTTTGCCATTAGATTCCATTACTTAAAAGTATTCTATACAGTTTTTGTCATGAATGGGCTATTATATACTTGTGATGGAAATATAATTTGATGGTAGGAGAGCCTAAAAGCTAAGTTTTAGTGAAAAGTCCCATTTAAATTTCAATTTGAATCACCTGATTGGATCGATTTCGTGTTTGCTGGCTATGGATATCCCTAACGTTTGTTTTTCATTGATTAAACTTCAATTTATATTATGTTTTTTTATAGTTAGTGTGATGTTTTATTTTATTTTTATTTTTTAGTTAAATTGCATATTCCCATAGTATTATTAGGAAGCGTTATAGTAGATAATTGTCACTTGTGGATTTTTCGTATCTTTTACACCTTAAGATTAGGTTTGCTTTAATTTTAATTTAATTAGTTAGTAGATTTAATTTAGTTTTCATTCACTTTATTTATTCAAATTCTATCATATTTTTGTTCTTTTATCTTTTCTCTATTTTGAAAGCTTAACTAGAATAATAGAATTATCTTCCTTCCATGTGGATCGACCTTAGATTTATAAGTATATACTATAACTTGAACTCCTACGCTTGGGTGTAATAACTCACTCTTTCAAAGTGTAATCAATTTTCTTATGGGTGAAAATCAAACCTCAATACAAGTATAATCATTCTCACTACACTCTCGCAAGATTATGAATGAATATGATTTATTTGGTGATACACACCAATGTATAATAACTCTCAATAATATACCAGGATATAAGATAAAGCTCACGCTAGAGTTATCAAATTTTATCATAGTTTATAATTCAAGATTAAATGGATTGATCAAAACAAAGACTTGGGTTTTTTTTAATATTTGTGCTAGAAGGATATTGAGTTGAAATAGTAATTCAAGGTATTTTAAATGTGTCTTAAATCTCTAATATATAGTCCTAAAGAGTATATAGCCGTTTTAGTAATTAGTTAGAGTTGTTGTCTTAAAATAAGGCAAAAAACAAAAGTCTAACGGCTATTTTCTAGAGCATGGCCCTCAGTCAACTTAGGCAATACCCTATTAGTCAACTAATGGCTTCTGTCCATCAGGCCAAAATCTTAATTTTTTCACTTCTTCAATTTTGATCCAAAATTTATTTTAATGCTTAGAGGATGTTCCCAACATGTTTCTAAGACACCCAGATTTGTTTTTGGTTCAAAAATCATTCATATGATTTAATTATGAATTTATTTCGAAAATTGGTTTATGAAATATGTTGTTTTCAAAGAAATTCAACTTCAAGTTTGTTTGAATCAATTTATAAATGATAGAAGATTATTATATTTGAGTTATTAGATTGATCAAAAGAGAAACTTTACATACAGACTAAGCACTCAATCAAATATCAGTTCTCTGAGTCTTCGAATGCTAAACCGATTCTTGTTTCTTCACTTGTTCTTTGACTTCATCTTTCTAAGATATTAAATCTTGCTTTTTGGTTAATGATAGTCATGCGAAGTATGCTTGTTTTGATCGTGTACTTGTGGTAATGATCTTGGTTTAGAGTGTCGGTTTTTATTTTTTGTTACACGAGTGATCAATAATGAATGAAATGAGTTTATGACTATAAGTAATTAAGCAAACGTGCTAATTACACATGATTATCTTATTGTTATTATCAAACAAAGATTAATGGCCTTTTAGGTCAACAAGTTGTCTTTTGATTAAAATGCGTTCTAGTCCTGACGTGAATAACATGCCTTTGATTAAGGGCACTATTATTTACAACCCCCCCCCCCCCCCCACACACACACAAATGTGTCGCAAACACTCCATCCATAATTTAACTAAAAATATATTTTAACACTCCCCTTATTTATCACAAGCATCCTCCTTCGTTGACCAATGTTAAGTGAATGCTTAGCAAAACACTATCATCATTTAAGTTGAGTTTATGTGAGTACACTCACCTCTCATTAGGAGGACTTTATTTGGAAAACACTCCAGCACTCCATTACTTGATGTTAGGCGAATTTTTACTAGCAAACTCTCCCCATGTGGACTAAGTGTATGTGACTGCATTCACCTCTTATTAGGTAAGCTATAAGGGGGGGTGTTAGTGATAATAAATTTACCATTGGAAGATGTTTGTGACAAGGGGGTATTTGTGACAAATATGAGGGGTGTAAATAACACTGTCCTTGATTAAAGGGGCTAGCTTAATTTGGTTCTCAAAGATTACATCTCGTATGACTAATTTTTTTGAAATTTTTTTTTTACCCCGATACAAGTAATAACCTACTGACGAAAGATCGATATCATATTTATGTATATCAAACTTATAATCTTTCTTTTATGATGACAAAAAGAAGGTCAAGTGGAATATTAGATCGATAGTGTATTACTTACTTAGGTTTGATAACAATGAATAATAATTAAAGCCTTATGTCAAGATTTAATAGTCGAGTTAAAATACGCGAGCACCCAAAGACACGGCTTAAAGGAAAATCTAGCAAAAAAATAAAGGTTAAAATCATGGAATTTGAGGAAACCTATAACTTGGCCAGTGAAAATAGTTGAATCCTTCTACTTATATATGTGGGGGACGGAGCCACTAATTAATTCTTTGTTCTGATGGATGGGTGTGGGGAGCGGCTGAAAAAATATACGTGAATTGTATTACACAAAAATTGATTTTTTTAGCAAAAATTTCCCTGTTGCAAAGGCAATTTTTTTTTTTTCCCAGCTCTCAAATTTTCATTAAGGATTCAACTTCCCCAACCATATACTTTTGAGGGGCAAAAAGTATTTACTACATTTTTGTAATATAACAACGTTTCAATGATAAACTTGTCTGATCTTAAACATTTTAAAACTCATTTTGATTTGTAATTCACGAATATATATGACTTTGCTTCTAAAGATTTCACCATAGATAGATATTTTTCATATGATAATTAATATCAAATATTTAACCATACATAAAATACTTGTAATTTTAAACCCGAAGTAGAGTTGAGACTTTGAGAGGCTAACACTGGACAATAAGGAGAAATAAATGATATTTACATTCCGTTTGATATAAGAATAATAATTGATTTTATTGAGATATTATAAAGAATAAACAATTCAAATGGCCACTAAACTTTTTATCAAGTACTATTTTGGCCATCAAACTTTAAAACAAACCACTTTGATCATCTAACTTTTGAGTGAGTGCCATTTTGGTCATTCCTTCCAATTTAACTGTTAAATTGAATGGAATAAAATCATGTGCAAGATACATGACTTCATTTAAGCGTATTTTGATCATTTTGGTTAAACAAATAGCCCAAGTTGTGTTATTTGTTGAAAATATTTATATGTCTTATACATTTTGCGTGTTTCATTTTGGCGGGCATTAATGAAGGGAAAGGCCATTTTGTTGCAATATGACTAAAATATCCTTATATGAAGTCATTTGCCACGCAAATGTATCAAATTTAACAGCTAAATTGGAAGGAATGGACAAAGTGGTACTCACTCCAAAGTTAAATGACTAAAGTGATTCGTTTTAAAGTTTGATAGCTAAATGCCTAAATGGTACTAGATGAAAAGTTTAGTGGCAATTTGAGTTGTTGACTCTACTATAAAATAAGTTGAATGATGTGATAAGTATATACTCTCTACTTTTTAGGGCAGTGTTATTTACACCCCCAAATATATCACAAATACTCTTTCTAAAATTTAATTAAAAATATATTTTAACAATTCCTTATTTATCACTAACATTTATTTCTATTACCTAATGTTAGGCGAGTGTTTAGCAACACACTCTTCTCATTTGAACCGAGTTTATGTAAGTGGACTCTCCTCTCATTAGACGGGTGCCTTATTTGAAAAACATTCCAATACTTTATTGCTTGATGTTAGGGGAGTTCTTACCAAGAAACTCTCTCCATGTGGGCCGAGCATATGTGAGTGCATTTATCTCTCATTAAACGAGCCTTAGGAGAGTGTTAATGATAATAAATTTATCATAGGAGATGTTTGTAACAAATATGAGAGCGTAAATAACACCGCTCATTTTATATAAGTATATGTCATACATCCTTTTTTATTTTTATGGAAAACTTTTATTACCACCCAAAAAAAAATAATGAAAAAAAGTCAAAAAATAATAGTATTTATCACTGCATTCTTTAATTTATTTCCGACTTTTAACATAATTTATTTTTCATTTTCGGTCTTATTATCAAACGGAGTCTTAATGTTAAAAATTATACACCTAATGCTTGAACAATTACACAAAATATGTATTTGAAAAACTGAATTATAAATACATAAATAAAGTCATATTGCAAAATAACCAAACACAGACTAGCAATTTCTATCCTTAGTGCCTGTTTGACCGGAACGAGAAAAATAGTATGAGAGATGGAATTTTTATTTACAAAAAGAAAAAGGAAATAATTTGCCTTTCTTTTTTGGAATATACAGGCAACGTTTATCTGTTATTTATACTGAATTTATTAATTGTGAGATTGTATATTTTTAAAAGGGTAATTTTAAACGCACCTACTAAATTGAGCTTCTCACCCCACGATTTTTTCTAAAAACTTGTAAACTTACTCCAGGATCGGGGTGAGTTTATTAAAGCAAATATCCTATAGAAAATCAACTATTAGTGACAAATAATTTTGTCATCAGTATTTGTAAAAGTTCAATAACAAAAACGTGAAATATCTGGTCAATTTTATGTCAAATTTGTTATGAATTTGGACATAAACACCCGAGATTGTTTTAAAAATTCGAGTCATGAACATGACAAAAACACGAATTCTTTGTCAATTTGTGTGAATTTCTTTTTGCTCCGTTGTGTTATTTTGTTTCAAAATAACCAAGTCGTCCATTATAATGATAATCATCAAATTGATCTTTCATTAAAGCAGTACGTCTTGCTAGATTGCCAGCAAAACTTATTTTTCATGTGCTTATTTTTTTATTTATTTTTTTGGTTTTAATAGTTTTGCTTACGGTACACACGGTTATATATCGTTTTTTTGAAAAAAAACATGGTTATATGGCTTGTATACACACATATATACACATAGTTATGGCACTCGTTATCTCTGAAGCATAATTTTCACCTTATGTTTTATTTTAAATAAATTCATCAACTAAATTCTACTTCTGGCTTAACTTAAGAGTTCAATTTCTTTTGCAAATTACATAGAGAAGGAGACTCTTAATACTTAGGGAGTAATATTTATGCAAAAGAAATGTAAAAGAAGAACAACAATCAAATCCATAATTTGCATACTCCCTCGATCTCAAATTCAAAGCTCCAATTTAATTTTGTTATTTTCATAAAAATAGCAATATAATTAATTGATGGTGAAAACTAGAATTTAGTTGTCAATTTCCGATTTGGTACATTTTGTATGTCCCAAAAAATATATAAAAACTCTTACTTGGGAACATTCTTTGAATAAGATGGAGAAGAAATACAATTGCAAAAGGAAAAGAAAAAAAGAAGCAGCAGCAGCACAATTGATGGTCTCATTAAATTTCAAAATTAAACCCAGATTGATGTTTAAAATCAACAATACTCAATTACCATCAATCTATACTGACCTCTGAGTTAAATTGAAAATTTTGCATCGATGTTCATTAATAATTGAAATGAGCGTATAAGAGAATTTGTGAAAAGAATGGAATGAGGGGAGAAAAAAGAGGATAAAAAGAAAGAGAGTAAAACGGACTTAAATATTGATGGGGGTGAGTTTACAGAATAATTCAGGGTTAATTTATTAAAATTAAAAAAATTTAAGTGAAGTGAAAAGATTAATTAAATAAGTGCATTTAAAATCACTAGAAATTAGGTAGAAGGGCTTATTATACATTGATTTTTACCAAAAATCCAATGAATAATATTTTTTTGAATGAAGGGCCTATTTTTATTTGGTAATTAGTGTAAGAGGTCTATTTTGTTTTATATTTTAAATGAATGTATTTGAATAAATTTAATTATCATTTGATTAATAAAAACATGTTATGTATTACCTAAATTACCCCTTTTTATGAAATTTGATCAAAAAATATGGACTGCAAACTTCATATTACAGTAAAATATTAACTTTGCACTAAAAATATGGACTGCAAAGTTCACATTGCAGTAAAATATGGACTGCAATATGAACTTTGCACTAAAAATATCGACTGCAAAGTTCACATTGCAGTAAAATATGGACTGCAATATGAACTTTGCACTAAAAATATCGACTGCAAAGTTCACATTGCAGTAAAATATGGACTGCAATATGAACTTTGCACTAAAAATATCGACTGCAAAGTTCACATTGCACTAAAAATATCGACTGCAAAGTTCACATTGCAGTAAAATATGGACTGCAAAGTTCATATTGCAGTGAAATATGGAGTGCAAAGTTCATATTGCAGTGAAATATAGACTGTGAAGTTCATATTGCAGTCCATATTTTAATGCATATTGGTATTTTTTTGTTTATTTTAAGGGTTGGGATGTCATTTTATAATGAAAAAAAAAGACACATGTCATATTATCAATAAAATAAAAAATAGGCCCTTTATTTAAAAAAAATTTATTCCTTGGCTTTAGTCCGAAAATCTTTCTCTAATAAGCCCTTTTTTTTAATTGCCTCGGACCAAATAATTAATTAGTGGGTCACTCTGCAAGGGTTAGTTGTATCCAAATTAATCATTTGTTTCCCCCGTGACCACTTCTATCAGTGGGCCCTCCCATTCGCTGCTGCTCCAGTTTTGCCGGGGAGCGAGCGGGTCCTTTCTCTGCGAGGCTCAGTACAATAATTTTGGGGGTAGGCCTTGTCACAATCAGAAGAGTAAAACATCGAAGGATGGATTTTATTTTCGCGTGATTTTAAAATATTATTTAATAAATTACGTAATTTATATAATTTTAAAATTTTATGAAATTTTAAAAGCTCGTAAATTATTTGATTTCATCCACTCAAAAGATTAGAATTTTGGGAATATTGTGTTAAATTATAAACTTTGAATTTGATCCATCTCCTTTTAATCTTGTCTCTTCTTCATTAATTTTTATCTTCATTTCGTTATTGATTACTAAGAATTTTTTTGTAACTAAAATACTTAAATTAATAAGAATTACATTAAAACTCAACTTACATAATTATATTTTGATAATTTATAAAATGCTTAAGAAAAATTCTAATTTTTTTAAAAAAACACATAAATTGAAAATTATAAGATTTTAAATCTTATGATTTTTGGATGAAGATTTCGAGCAGGGCTAGGACCAGGTAATTTGGACCATACTTGAACTCTCATTCAATTAAGAATCTCTCTTGGCCCTTGGGTCTTCAATTAAAGAAAGTCCAAGTGGTCTAAATTTTAATTACATAGTGTAATTAATGCTCAAGATTTGAGTTCTCCTACAATGTTACGCCATCGTTCCCTTAACTTCTATGTAACTGGTGCAATGCAAGAAATAGTATTTAAACATTGATTTAAACATATCGTCAAAAGAAATTATACACTTGTGTAATAGACTACATGTAAAAGGATAAAGTTTTTGCTCAAACATAACTTTATATATGAAATTGTGAACTATTTTGATGTTCATCTGTTAAGGATGTTTTAAACATATTTACAAAATCATTCTTCTCACCCCTACAAAAATCAAGTAAAATATTAGATTGTTAACGTATGGTTTACTTGGGTCAGATAACAGTGAATAATACTTAAAGCCTTATGTCAAGATTTAATAGTCAAGCTAAAATTCGAGAGTTTCCCAAAGACACAGCTTAAAGGAAAATCTAGCAAGTTTTTTTTTTATTATTATTATAAAACAATGGTTGGTATTTGAGGAAAAATTTAACTTAGCTAGTTAAAAGTAATTGAATCCTTCGGAAAAACAACAAAATAAACCTTCAAGTTTGACATTGACCGTAATTTTGCCCTTAATATTCTAATTTTGGCATATTATTCCTTGAAGTTGTTGTTTAGTTGCAATCCAAACCATGAGCCAAACGAACATAACAAAATACCGACGTGTTCATCCAACTGCTGACGTGTCCATCCGACTGTTGACGTGGCCATCCGACATGGCATGCCATGTCAGCATTCTCTCTTTAACATTTTTTAAAAAACTTCAAAATATAACAACTTTTAATACAAAATACAAATTTCAATATAAATTATATATTTGAAATCTACTCATCAAAATGAATAAAAGAAGATCTGTTAGGATTATAAAAATTATGAAAAAATAGTTCGGAAAAAATGGGCCATTTTAATATATTTTGACCAAATTACATATTTAAACAAAAAATTATAGAAATAATTTCTGAAAGGCCCCTATAATAATTATAGTAATGCAATGGGACATATTGCCAGCATTTGTATTTTTTTATTATCTTTTTCTTTAATTATTTTGGTCTATATTTAATGCTATGTTATTCCAACTTTTTTTTTCTATATCTAATGCTTTGGCACTTCTAATTTTCTTTTCTTTTAATTTATTTTCTTTTCAGCTTTTATATCTATCGACAATATGCTCCCAAAATTTATTAAAAATATGCATAAATTTCGTAATAAAGACACGAAAGTGTCAATATAGGGCAATAGAGCACTCACTTAATTTAGTATTAACTTTAATTAGACAAATAATAATATTAGTACTAAAGTTAAAATTTATAAATTTTTAGTACTAATTTGTCTTTTACAAAAGATCATGATTGCACGCACCATTTCCCTAAATCACGAATAAAAGAGAGAAACTCCAACGGCTATCAACACTGAAAAAACCATAGAAGAGAAGGATCATCTCATACGTAGCAATAAAAAAGTCAAAAGCTCCCATGCTCCCAACGATGATCCAACGGAGTTGGATATGCAGGAAGAGACTATCATGAGGACCCCTGACCCGTTAGTCCATTTACCCATGGAAACTGAAGGTGGTGAGGATGATCAGGTGGAATCAGAGCATCTCTTTAAGGAGGAAAGCATAAACTGTAAGGGCAATCCATCTAATACGATGTCCTACAAAGACGCTGTGCATGGAACAATTCCTAAAGATATATTCTTTGGGGACAACGTGGAGGAGTGGTCTGAGGGCGATGATGATTTCTTGCCCGATAGCCAAAACTTGGATTTGAACGAGAATCCTTCTAATGAGGACCGTCTTATGCCTGTGATCAGTTTCCCAAAACAGTTGATCAATAAGATGCACAGTCAATGGAAAAATTGTCTTATAATCAGACTGCTTGGGAAATCAATTGGTTTCAAAGCACTTGAGACTCACATAAAGCGTTTATGGGGTCTGCAAGGAGACTTTGAGATGGTGGACTTGGATTTGGGTTTCTTTCTTTTGAAATTCAATATGAAAGATGATTATAGAAAGGTTATGACAGAGGGACCTTGGATAATACAAAATCACTACCTCACTGTACGTAAATGGGAGCCGGATTTTAAATCGTCGGAGGCCAAAGAGGTCACAACAATGGTTTGGATCCGGTTACCAGAACTTCCCATTGAATACTATAGGAGAAACCTCTGTTCCAAATAGCAAAGAGATTGGGGCGACCCATCAAAACAGATTATAACACAGCAACCTCCACTCGTGGCAAATTTGCGCGTGTTTGTGTGGAGGTGGACTTATCTAAACCATTGATTCCAGCGTATATACTTGCCCAAAAAAAATATCGGGTGGAGTATGAGTTTTTGCATTATTTGTGCTTTTCTTGTGGAAAAGTGGGCACCGGAGTGAGCTATGCCATGAGCCTAGAAGCTCCGGTGCGCCGTTGGTTAACCACCAGCGAAACATGAATATGGTCAATATGACCGTTGAGAATGGTGTGAACAGGGAGGAGGAAAGGGATGCCCAGGCCTATGGGCAAGGGGGTGAAAAAAGGCATAACACTAATATTGCTAACAGGTCCGAATAAGGTCCATCTGAGCTGGAGAAGTTTGGTCCTTGGATGTTAGCCCAATCAAAAAATAAAAAAAGAAACCAGTTACCCACCCAGAGAAAAAACGATTTATCTAGACATAATATGTCAAATAATAGATTTAATGTTTTAAATAATGATACTCCTTACTTGGATTTGGACAAAGGAAAAAGAAAAATGGGGTACACAACGAGTGATGGGGACCGTATCCCCAGAACTAGTTCAAACTCAACCAAAAGTCTTAATCCTAACTCAAAACCAAGTACTTCGATTAATGTGACTAATTCATCTAATATGAAACAGGTAGCCAACAATATGCAGCAGGGAAAAGACTCAAGTTTTACACCCACACACGCAAAAGACACCAGCTTTAATACTGACAGAGTTAACCACATCCAAAGAGATGCCTCGAGATTCCAATCAGAGCCCGTGAATGCACAAAGGACTATAGCTAACCAAGATATCACAAACCTTGACCACTCTAAATCCATTTCTATCAGACCCACCTTCGACGTAAACCCCATTCTCACATCTACACAACATCATCAAGCCCAATGCGCTAAGGGAAACTGTGAAATATACATTGATAAACCACCAGACCCA
Source organism: Lonicera japonica (assembly GCA_021464415.1). Classification (NCBI taxonomy): domain Eukaryota; kingdom Viridiplantae; phylum Streptophyta; class Magnoliopsida; order Dipsacales; family Caprifoliaceae; genus Lonicera; species Lonicera japonica. The sequence continues at coordinate 10,128,694 of CM038468.1, read as the reverse complement.
CTAAATGGCGGAAACATTGATTCACGAACTGAGGAAGAATGCAGTGTGGTTATCGTTGGAAGCAATCGAAGAGGAGACCCAAATTGTGGAGGTGCACTAGACGGTCAATCAAATACGCCTCAACCTCGAACTGGAACAGTTCCTAGGAGAAGGTCCAAGAGCGCATGCACTCCAACTGGCGGTAACGACCTCGACACTGGAGACGCAACAGCGTGTGAAGCTGATAACAACTTGGCCATCTAATGAAAGGCTCCTACTCCTCCCACATGTGTCCTCAATGAAGATCCTTTTCTGGAATTGCTGCGGTGTCGGCAACGATAATTTTAGAAACTCTTTAAGAGATATTCATAGAGATCACTGTTTTGATGTCATTGTGCTCCTTGAAACAAAAGTGTGCTTTTATCAGGTGAAAGATATTTTTCAGCAATACAACTTTATGGACTCCATAACCGTGGACCCGGTGGGAAGAGTAGGTGGAATATGGATGGTCTGGAACCCAGCCAATGTTAGTATAAGGCCGTACCACACTTCTAGTCAATGTATCCATTATATGGTCACCAAAAGCAGCTATGAGGAATGGTTACTCTTGGCGGTCTACGCTAGCCCAAATCATCGACTTCGGGATAAACTTTGGAGCAATCTCGCAGTTGTAGCCGAATTCTATAATGTGCCATGGCTTGTAGCTGGGGACTTTAACGATCATGCGGACAGCAGCGAGAAAAGAAGCTTAGGTGAAACACCTGAGAACAACCGGATGCACAAGTTTGTTACGAACATTAATAGATGCAATCTTATAGACCTCAGCTGCGACGGTCCGCGCTTAACATGGACAAATAACAGGGGAGGAAGGGCGAATACTTTAGTTCGACTGGACAAAGCTCTTGCCAACGAGGGCTGGCCCATTCTTTTCCCTGAAGCTTCTGTCTCACATCTCCCGCGCACTTCGTCGGACCACTGCCCTATACTAGTTAACACTGATGGTAACAGTTCTATCTCTAACTCTAATAGAATTAGACCCTTCAGATTCCTTGCCAGCTGGTTGGAGCATCCTGAATTTGATTCTGTTCTTGATAGTTGTTGGAATAATAATTTCAACCTCATTGATAACCTTAAGTTATATACTAAAAATGTTTGCAAATGGAACAAAAATATTTTTGGCAATATATTCCAAAACAAGAAGAGAATCAAAGCAAGACTGCGGGGCATACAGATAGCCCAAGAGAACAAGTTTCTCATAATCTTGACAGGCTGGAAAGGGATCTAAAGTGGGACCTGTCTAATATTCTCAAACAGGAAGAATTGCTTTGGTTTCAAAAATCTAGAGCCAACTTGATTATCAAAGGTGATAGAAATACGAGATATTTCCATCTCTCTACGATTATAAGACGCAAGAAAAACTGTATTGAAAAGCTTCTCATTTATGGTAATTGGTGTGAGGATGAGGATAGGATTAAGAACCACATTTTTCACTATTTCAAAGACATATTCACTGCCTCTTTAAATCATAATGATGAGAATCATAATTTCCCCACTTCGCCTAATATTGATGATAGGGATATAGTCAAATTGAATATGCCCATCTCTTGGTGGGAAGTGGAGAAAGCTGTCTTTAGCATGCATCCTTACAAGGTCCCAGGACCAGACGGGTTTTAACCTAAATTTTATCAATTTTATTGGAAAAAAATAGCTCATTCGATATTTGACTTTGTTAAGCTTTGTTTTTCTAACTGTGATTTTCCTAGTGACATTAATCAATGCTTTATAACTTTGATTCCTAATATTGAAAACCCAAAAAGCATAAACCAGTTCAGACCTATAACTCTGTGTAATGTCAATTACAAAATCGTTACAAAAGTTATTGTCAACCGAATTAGACCTATTCTGGATAAAATTGTAGGACCTGCTCAGGCCAGCTTTCTCCCAGGCAGGCAAACTGCGGATAACATTATCATTTCCTAAGAAGTTGTCCACACGCTTGAAGGAAAAAAAGGCAAGAATGGGGGACTTATTTTTAAAATTGACCTTGAAAAAGCCTATGACAAGATCTCCTGGAATTTTATTTTAAAAAGCCTTGAAAATTTTAAATTTGATACCAACTGGATAAAACTCATCATGAGCTGCATTACTAAGGGCAGAACATTAATCCTTTGGAATGGCGAACCTTTATAACCCATCGAAGCAGGCAAAGGCCTGCGTCAAGGAGACCCTATGTCTTCTTATATCTTTGTCCTTTGCCTTGAATACTTATCGAATACCATTAATAAGGCGGTTGCGGTTACTGAGAAGTTGTGGACTGGGATCAAAGCCTCGTCTAATGGTCCTGTCATATCCCATCTCTTCTTTGCAGATGACCTAATGTTATTTTGTAAGGCGAATGAAAGTAACTGCCGGGTGGTGATGGAAACCTTGAATGACTTTTGTGGCATTTCTGGGTTAAAAATCAATTTCAGTAAGTCTAAATTCTATGCGTCCCCGAATGTTCCTGGAAGGGATATTAATAAGTTTAAAGCCATTAGTGGTATGTCTAACACTAATGATCTGGGCATTTACCTCGGAAACCCCATCGTCCATGTGAGGGTCAAAAAAGACACTTTCAAATTTATTGTTAAGAAAGTCCAGAGGAAATTGGCAGGATGGAAAGCAAAAAGCCTTACTTTTGCTGGCAGAACCACGCTTGTCCAAACTGTTAACTTTACCTTGCCTAATTACAATATGAATACCTCTGTGTTCCCTAAAACGATTTGTGAGAAAATTGATAGGCTGAACAGAAATTTTCTTTAGGGGGATACTGAGGAAAAAAATAAAGTGCACCTCATAAAATGGAAAAATATTTGCAAACCAAAGAAATTTGGAGGCCTGGGGTTACGTGAATGTAGGGTGAGTAACCTCGCCGCTCTTGCTAAAGTGGGATGGAATCTCACCTCGGAAAAACAGAATCTTTGGGTAAGAGTTTTGAGAAACAAATACAATATTCCTCTCAATCCTAAAGATTGGAAAATTAGAAGGAAAGCCTCACACGTGTGGCGTGGTGTGCTCAAAACCAAGAAGTACTTGCATGAGGGCATTCGGTGGACCATTGGAAATGGTAAAAATATTTCTATATAGGAAGACTGGTGGTGTGGTACGGCCAGTCTAACCAAATGTGGTCTCAATGGTAACAATCAGAGCAACCACATAACAGTTGACACCCTCATTAACGAGAGTGGGAACTAGAACATTAAGAAACTAGGGGAGGTGATCCCCATGGATATCCATGAGGAAATCATCAATATACCCCTGTCTCTAGAGACCAATGAGCATGATAAGCCTAGCTGACTTGGGAAAGGGTCGGGAAGATTCTCTATTAAATCTTGTTACTACAATATTCTTATGAATAGAGATCCTCCTGACCCTAAAGATAATGACTGGGCCTGGATATGGAAATTAAAGCTTCCGTACAAAATTGTTAACTTTATCTGGACTCTCAGACACAATAAAATCCTATCTGGGGAGAAATGTGTGTCACGAGGCATTTCTAATGACCCTAGCTGCAAACTATGTGGGATTAGTGAAAGTAGCCTCCACATTTTCAAAGAATGCAGAAAAGCAGTAGCGGACTGGAACTACTTCGGTCAGTATAGCAGCGAAGCCAGCGGGAACATATCTATCAGAAATTGGCTGGATGTCAACCTCAAAAATGACAATGCTCATCAGGGAGTTCCTATACCTTGGAATATCATATTTGCTTCCACCATTTGGTGTCTTTGGAAAAGTAGAAATGAGCTTTATTTCAAAATAATGATGAAAATCACTACAAAATTGCCATGAAAAGCTATAATATGGCCAAAGAAATTTTTGCAGCTTTCCACAACAATCAGAATAGTGAAAGCAATAATCATATGAGACTGATACATTGGCGTTTCCCAAATGCAGGCTTAATCAAGATCAACACGGATGGAAGCAAATCACAAAACTCATGCTATGCTAACTACGGAGGACTGGCGAGAAATGACGAATGACGCTGGATTGAAGGCTTTTGCGGCCGTGTGGGAGCAACCGTCCTGGGAGCTGAACTATGGGGGCTTAGACAAGGACTGAAATTAGCCAAAGAAAGAGGATGGGAAGGCGTTGAAATCGAAAGCGACTCGAAAAATAGGGTGGATATCATTAATAGTGACGAGAATGTGGAGAACCACCCAGAACGAAATCTTATAGAAGACTGCAGGAGCTTGAAGAGACAGGTCAAAGCAAGAATATGGCATGTTCTTAGGGAGGCAAACAAATGTGTGGATAGCATGGCCAAAATCGGAGCAACCTAACGCGAGCAACATGTGCGTGTTTTAATCCCTCCGAATGAAGTTGTGGAAAGCCTAATGGCTGATCTGACTGGAGTTGCATACCCCAGGGGCTACTAGACTTTGTTGGTTTTGTTTTGCTGTTCTGTTGTTTCCTTTCCTGTTTTCCACCAAAAAAAAAAAACATTATATAGTTATATTTCTCTTTGTGATAACAAAAATTATAAGAATTAATAACATTATGATTTTTTTTAATAATTTTATAATAACAATGTATCTCATTTTATTCATCTTGATGAGTAGGTTTCAAACATCTAATTTATTTCAATTCATATTTTTTTTATTAAACATTATTATATTTTAAAAAAAAAGTGTAGAATTGAGAAATTAAGCTAAGCCGCTAAGTCAGCAATCTAATGGCCATCTAAAATTTCCGTCACGTCCATTTGGCTCAGGGTGAAGATTGCAACGGAATAACAACTTTAAGGGATAATATGCCAAAATTAGAGCATCAGTTCAAAATTGCAAGTGATGTCAAACTTCAAGATTTATTTTTTCGTTTTCCCAAAAAATGTTGAAGAGAGAATGCTGACATGGCACGCCATGTCAATTGCCATTTTAGCAGTTGGATGGACACGTCTGCATTCCATTACGTCTGCTTGGTTCAACGTTTGGATTGTAACTAAACAACAACTTCAAGAGATAATATGCCAAAATTAAAACATCAATGACAAAATTGTAATTAACGTCAAACTGCAAGATTTATTTTTTCATTTTCCTGAATCATTCTATCGTGTTTAGGGACAGAGCCACGAGTTAAAGCTTTGTTCTGGTGGTTGGCGTGGGGAGCCAGGACGAAAACATATATAACTTCTATTGTATGAGAAGTGAGAACTGAATTTTGTACCAAAATTTTGTTGTTGCAGCAACAAATTTTTTTTCCCTTCCGCTTTCAAATTCTCATTAAGGATTCAATTTCCCCAACGTACTTTGAGGGGCAAAAAGCATTTGTTACTACATCTCTGTAATATAATTACATCATTTTAGTGACAAATTTCGCAACTAAGTGTAATTTGCGAATCACTTTGCGTCTAAACGTTTCACTACAAATAGACATTTTTTATGTGATAATTAATACCAATATCATATATTTAACCATACATTAAGTACTTAGTAATTTGAGAGTTGAAACTTAAGAGGCCAAATAGCAAATTATTTTAATGAATATAAGAGACTTGCCAAAACCACAACTAGTCCAGGCTGTACGCATTTGGATCATGTCAACTTTTTACTATCACATCACCATCACCATTATTATTATTATTATACAACTTTATTATCATACAACTTTATATACTAATTTTGCCATAAAGTGTGTGACGTACTAATATTTTAGCTTTACGCATGCTGTTAACGTCACTTTAAATTTTACATATGAATTTAATAATAACCAATAAGATGAAGAACATGCTAATTATATATAACGAGCGCCAAACAAGGTTTACCAATTTACACGAATTGATGAAAAAAAAAGGGCGGACCCCACTACTTCTGTTTTTGAACAAAAACAACCGTTTTAATTTAAAATAATATTTTTCACCCCATCTCTCTTTCTCATCGCTTCCTCTCCCACTCTTATTGATCTTCTTCCCTCCTCTCACAACGTTCTTTTTTTTGCTCCAAGAGAAGGCAAACAACCCCCCCCCCCTCCCTCCCCACCCACCCACCCACCCACCCCAAAAAAGGAAAAAGGAAAAAATGACTACTCTACGCTAAACATCGCATTATTCCAGGAAGACTTGGATCATCTCCATTACTTCTTATATCCAAGTGTGTTTAAGGGAGTCTAGTTTGAAACTTGAATTGATGAATTTTTTTCACGAAACTTGGTTAAAATGATCTTTGTAATTAATAGATTATCTCTAAAAAATTTTATCAAAAATTTTAAACCGAAAGTAAATGCAATAAAATTTGATACATGTGTTCATTTTCGACCGTTAAAATTTTAAATGACCATTTCATCCGTTTTGTATTTGAATTTTTTTAAATTTTTTTTTTGTGAAATTGATCTATTCATTTCAAAGATCATCTCCATCAAGTTTTGTGAAAAATCTAATATATTTAAGTCTCGAACTAGACCCCTTAAACAAACTTTGATGAAAAAAATAATGGAAGGAAGCTAAATCCACAAGGAGGGTCATCAAAGATCATATTAGCTCATTTTCTAAGGTCCTAAATAATTCCAATAACAGTTTGTGGAATTTAGATGGAAGATGAGATTTCCATAACTTAAGTGTTAATATATACATATCTGACAAAGCATGATTTATACAGCATCTGAACATAAATCTTGATTTCTCTCCATTTTGTAATTGGAGGGATTGTGTTGGGAAAAAAAAATGAGGAAAAGATTTTGGAAAACTTTTGGCAAAAATTGAAAGTAGGTCTTTCTTTTTGTTTCATTCTTCATGCTAGTGGTGAGAGAAATTGTGAAAATACATACACAAAGAATATGGAGAAAGAGAAGTGAAGAGGTTATTCCTCTATGCCAAGAGCTCTTGTTGTGTGTGTCTCTATGGGAGTGATGTATACAATCACTTGTTAGGAGTGTTAATTAGTTTTTTAAGGAGAAGAAAATTTTGAGTGAAATTTTCTTCTAAAGATAGAAACTAAATACGGAGTACTATTTTGTTAGTCTTCCAATTTATGAGAGATAAGAGATAAGTTTTCATATTGCTAAGAACCATCTCTCCCAAAAGTTTAAGCTGTTAAGAGAAGAAACCTTAATGAATATCATGCTTAACACCCTCCCTCACATGTGGAGAGTAGATAAATTTTGAATTTTAGATTAACAAATGAGGCTTGGACTTTGGACCTCCCAAAAAAGCAAGCTTTGATACCATGTTTCTCTCCCAAACGCTTAAGCTGTTAGGAGAAGGAACCGTAATGAATATCATGCTTAACACTTATTAGAGAGAGATTATTTTGTGTGTTGAAGAAACAAAATGTTCTTCAAATTTGTAATGGTTAGATTTTAAAATGCTGAGAAATCATGATTTTTGTTGTGCTGCATAAATCAAGTTTTAAGAGAGGGTGGGAGGAAACGATGAGGTGAAAAATATTATTTTAAGTTAAAGTTGTTTTTTGTTTAAAACTTTTTTTTTACTATCAATTCTTGCAAATTGGGTAAACTCGATTCACACTTGAATGGTGCTCATAATATAATTGACGTGTGTCGGTAAAAGCACCCTTAAAAATCAATTTTAACACCTAACTTTCTTTTTCTAAAAAGGAAATCATTTAATTACACTTTTTTGAAGGCACCCAAATCTTTTATCTTTTTTTTTTCTCTATTAATCCTTACTGTTAATTCTCACATTCCGACCACTTATCCTCTTTCTCATTATTTCTTTCACAGCTTTTCATGGCACCATGTCAATTTACATGCATGTATTCTTTTTTACGCACACACAGTCACACACAAATACATATATGCGTGTAGTGGTTATATAAATATATATACCTACACATACATGTCTGCTGTCATATATCGTTCGATTTCTGCCACGTATCTCTTAAATTTTATTCTTAGGTTGAGTTGGCATCACCAGCTGTAGACACCCCGATCCGTGACCCCCGCAAGAACCCTAACGACCTCCGAGAACTACTATTTTGGGTCCGGGACCCACCCGAGGACCCGGTACTACACTAGGAGGGTTTGTCGCCCGACAAACTTGTTCTTTAGAGAGATTGTCGCACGACATATCACATTGTCGCGCGACAATCCCTGATATGTCGCGCGACAATTCCACTATGTCGCACGACATTCCCCCTCTGCACCAGACCAACCACTTTCTGACACATCAATCTGTCAGAACCATCACTTCAGCCGTTTGTCGCGCGACATACGGGTATGTCGCGCGACATATCACAAATGTCGCGCGACATTCTCCTTTTTTAAGGAAATGTCGCGCGACAATCTCTCCCGAGCAGTATAAATAGGCCAACACCCCCAAGGGTTCAAGGGTGGCAATTAGAATCCGAGAATTTGGTGCTTTAGATCTGATTTTTGTCAAGCATTTTTTTTACTATTATCTTATTTCTGAAGAAGTCTCGAATCTATTTCAACACTCGACGTGTTCCGTTTCTGGAATCGATTTCTCGGAAATATCTGAAGAAAGAGAAGATTACTATCGCCAGAGATCCCTCTGCCGTATTATATTTTCTTTCTTATTATTATTCTCGTCGGGAAGGTAAAGAAAGTCCCTTCTAGTATTTAAGATTAGATATCTGTGTACTTGTGTTACTTCTGTTATTCTGTCCACGTTTTATTTGAATAAACTTATTGTCAAGTTACCAATAGTCTACCGTTTTCAAAACAAAAGACCCTGATAAAACTACTTTCAAAACCAGAAGAGTAAGTACATTATCGTCCGGATAAACCCTGTTTTCAAACCCCGGACCGATAAAGACTTATCTAGGAATTAAAATCCACATATCCTGTCTTTTTCATAGACTGCGACGTGTCTGATAAACTCTCCTCAAAGAGTTCTAGTTCCATATTAAATTAGTCCCGACATAGATCCGAACTTTTACAAAAGTAAACACAACACGAGAAAACCGTCATTATCTGAGGAAATAATACGGGATACTCTTTTAAAATAAAAGGTTTTGTCACTTGTATTTACACCTTTTAAATAAAAACATCGGATCTCGGAACACAAAGGTTTTTATCCCTTTTCTCCGTTTTCCCCAAAAATTAGGGTTTTCATTTAAAAAGTAGTAGACTGTCAGTAAAAGCATCCAAGTTTTTCAACATAGAATAAACATATAAAGACCACTAGAGACCGAAAGGGCGGAATGGGTGCTTAACACCTTCCCAAACCGTAATATAGTTCCCGAACCCTATAGAATCCTGGTTTCGCAGACAAATGTGTAAAGAAAGGCTTATCTGTAGCCTTTCCCCTTACACAACCCTTTTTGTCCGTTTTCTCGTAAAACGTACTGGCGACTCTGAACGAATCCCTTTGCATCTAGAATAGACGTAGGGACACATGATAAGAATCATCAAACAACTCCAAGCAAATGGAGCGACGGAATTCGTTCCGACGCTTCAGACGCCCAAACGAACGGGGACGAGACCCGGGGGTCGCATTTGCGGATTCTCACAGTGGCGACTCTGCTGGGGAGACCATTAGAAAACTAGACTCTTATATGTGGACCTTTGTTTATCTGTTGAAAACTTGCTTTTACTGCTTTCCCTACTCATGTTAATTGATTGAGAAGAAACCTTTTTCTAAAAATGGGAGTTTTTCGAAAAGACGTAATAAAGATAATGATATTTGTGAAACCAACCTTTCGAACTTTACACGCACTATCACAAATCATGCATTGGTTCTACGAGTGTGAATTTACCCCAAACCCTCGGAAGTATTATAAGTGAGTAGGGAGTTGGCTTGCTTGGGCCAACATAAACCGAAAGCATTTACTTCCACTCTCCTTGGCCAAGTACGCCCCCGAGGTATATCGAGTGACGAGAACACTCACGTACCCGGGAAGTATATCAAAAGATTCTTGCACGTACCCGTCCTTGGGGTATATCGCAAGGTCTTGCCAAAAAGGAGGGAGCCTGAAGCCTTAACCGTTCGAACACCTGCGCTGCATCTAAGATTGAGTCAGTTAAAACACTTGTCATACAGCTGTAGGGGATGTACCACCTTACGGCTTACTTTACCACACCTATTTTCCGAGGTTTTCTCTCGACCATTTTTAGTGATTCTTTTGGCAAAAATCGAGTCGCATCATAGTCTCCCTTCATCTTCGCCACGTGGTTTCGTCTACAGCCATAAAGCGACGTCAGTCTGGAAGGTTGGGCCGGTCGAGATCATACCGGAAGACTAGTGAGACCAAGCATACCTGAAATGGCCGATGGACGAGAGAATCAGGAGACAAATCAGAGCCTAGCCGAGGCATCTGCAGTTCAACCGACTTTAGCCGAGATGCACCGTTTGTTGATGACCGTCAGCATGAATTTGGCAAGCCTCACGAGTGAGCAACAGAACACCCGGATTCGAATGGAAGAGTTGTCAGCCGAACGGACCGCACCACCCGGGTTTGAGCAACTACCACCGAATCGAGATCCGAATCAAGGGCAATCTTCACAAGTACTTCCCCCAATCCAAGGAACCAATCCACCCCAAACGGGCCCCAACATGGCCGGTCCCGTTCAAACCGACCCCAACAATCAGAACCAATGGGCCCCGGATTCAGGCCCCACATACCAACAACAAGAGTCACCCATCGTCTGGCCACAACCTCAGCAAGGCCTCGATCCCCAATATCAACCATGGCCACAAGTCCCCGCAAGACCTATTCTACCAGCCCCAATAGCCCCTCCCAATGAGTACCCAGACATCAACCGACTCCGGGCAGTATACGCAGAATCGATGATAGCCCGGGAACAGCCCGATGAGGTGTCAAGAGAGAGCGAAGAAATGAAGAAATTAAAAGAGCAGATGAAGGTTCTGCAAAGAGGTGTTTCTATGATGAAAGGGGCAGACGAGATCACAGACATGAACGCCTTTTCCCTCTACCCAGAAGCCAGACTACCTCAAGGATTTAAGCTCCCCTCTATCACCAAATTCACTGGTACTACACCCCCCAAAACCCATCTCCAATCCTACATCAGATCCATGCAAGTGTCCGGCTGTGGAGAGCCGGAGCTGGCTCAGGCTTTTCACATGACTCTCACGGGGGCAGCCCTGAGGTGGTTCTTCGACCTAGAGAAACACCACACGAAAACTTGTGGGGGATATCGTCAAAGAATTCATGACCAAGTACGGGTCCAACGAGAATTTGGAAATTACCCGTAAACACCTGGAAATGGCCAAGCAAGGCGAGAAAGAAAGCTTCAGCGACTTTGTCACCCGCTGGAGGGAAATGGCATCCCAAATGTCCAAACGGCCCGACGAAGAAGAGCAGTTAGAAATCATACAGAAGAATTTTACTCCAGCTGTATTGAACTGCATGGGAAAGCATGTATTCCCACACTTCAGAGCCCTGTTGAGTATGGGGTCACAGGTAGAGGAAGAATTAGCCAGAAAGGCGGACACGGATACCAAGAAGGCCTCTTACACTGGAAGAAAGACGGCCACTCCAGCCGTAAACCAACTAAGCTCGTACCCATATCAACAAAACCCATTTCAGCAGTCACCGCAAGTCCCCCCAATGAGTTGGCCTACGCAAGGAGACTCTTCAAACACCGAGGTCAAGAAAAGGAGAAATTTCTGCACCCTCCCCACTACTCTGGTCAAAAGCCTGGAACTACTCCAAAAGGCCGGACTAGTCACCCCACTCAACCCACGCCCTCCACCAAATCCTATTCCCAACACTTGGAGAATGAATGAGAACTGTGCGTACCATCAGGCGGCAGGCCATGACACGGAACGTTGTTTAGCTCTCCGCCATCGTATTCAGGACCTCATTGAAGCCGGAACCATCCCCGCACCCGGCGGGCCCAATGTTACCAACAACCCCCTCCCCAATCATGCTCCACCTGCAGGAATTAACGCCTTAACCACTGATGAAGGCTTTGATCCCGTAGGACTCATTCGGGACGATTCAGCCTATAAGGCACCCGTTATGCTATCGGCAAAAGCACAAGTTGCCCCAGGCCTCAACCCAATAATTGACCAATGGATGGCCAAGATGAACTTCCTACCTGGGCAGGGCTTAGGAAAGACAAATCAGGGGATCTCGCAACCACTCACCATCAAAACCAATCCTGGGAAAACTGGGATAGGATGGACCCAGGACAAGAAAAAACAACCATGGAAACCCCGCCCCCCTCATAAGGAGACAATCTGTATGACAGAAACCTCCCCCGGGACTTTTAGTTGGTCGGCAGAGCCAGAGTCGTCAGAAACTTCAGAGGGATCAGACCCAACATCCCTTTGGATACAACAGATTACCCGCTCAGGAAAGGTATACCAGCCACCACCGATGGATGCCGAAAAATCACCGCCTCCAAAAGAAGTAGGAGAAGACCGAGTACTGGAACAGTTGAAGAAAACCCAGGCACACATCACCATTTGGGGCCTCTTGGTTGCCTCCAAACCTCACAGGACCGCTTTCATTAAACTCCTGGATGAGGCTGTCATATCGCCGGACTCCACGCCCGAACAACTGCCAAACATGATCGGGTCACTCACAGTCCAAAGAAGTCTATCATTTTCAGATGAAGACTTGTCTCCGTTGGGGAGAAAACACAGCCTGGCTCTCCATATCACCGTCCGAACCCGAGGGAAGATCTTGCCACAAGTTCTCATCGACAATGGGTCGACCATAAATGTCTGCCCCCTAAAGACTGCCAGATGCTTGGGTATCTCAGATTCAGAGCTCTCACCATCCGCTGTAACCGTCAGGGCCTATGATAATACCAGGAGGGCCGTTCTGGGGTCTCTGAAACTTGATCTCATGGTTGGTCCCGGAAGCTTCCCGGCCGACTTTCAAATCATAGACATTCCTTCCAGTTTTAACCTACTGTTGGGAAGAGCATGGCTACATGACATAGGAGCACTCCCCTCCTCCTTGCACCAAAAGATCAAGATACCGTTTGAAGGGAACATAATTACCATCCAAGGAGATCCTGAAAGGACCTTGGCGGATATGGAGTTACCAGTTTTGGGAATCGGGAGCCAGAGCATACAGTTAGGAGGCTTTTCTTACGAGCCTCAAGTGCAAACTCTTAGCACCCAGACAATCAGGTATCTTCCCCCTGACAATATCCCCGGCCTCAGCACCAAGATTACAAATATGTTGAGAATGATGAAATACTTGCCTGGAGCCGGTCTAGGAATGGGACAACCAGGACTACTTCAAGCATTGGAACCAGTAGCAAGGTACGAGAGGGAAGGTTTGGGGTACCAACACACTGAAGAGGACGATCAACAAAAAAGGGGTCGAAGGCATCAGTATCCGAGTTTCAGCTCTCTGAACGGATTCTTTGTCAAAGAAGGAGAGGACTTCCCCTTTTGCGGCTTCCAGGAGCCTTGGAGAAACAGCGACGGAGAGAACCTTCCTGGGTGGGAAATCTTCTATGAAGAGGACCTATATATCAAAGAAAACACCGTACACAGCTTCGCTACCAAGTTGACAATCGGGCCGAAGGAAGAAAGTGAAGACATGAAAGGCGAAGAGGAAGAAATGATCGGAGATCTCTTCGACATCATGGCTCTGGGAGATGATGAGCCAGGAGACGACCCTTTACACTTGATATACGCTGATCCAGACTACCAAGGAGAAAGGGAAAAGAGCGAAATTGTAAAGGTGAGAGATAAGAGTGAGGGTAAGGATAGGAAGGAGTCACTCCTAAATGAACTTTTTAAACTTGTACCTGTAAATACTAGTATCAATAAAGAAGAGTCTATTTTGCGTTATCCTGTTATTTTTAATTCTGTAATTGCTTATATGGAATTGGAAAGAATGAACGAACACCCTGAACGGGAGGAGCAACGTATACAAAGCGAGGAAGGAGACACTCTTGTGATTAACCTCGGAACAGAGGAGGACAGAAAAGAGGTCCGCATTGGGGCAAGCCTAAGTGGGACAGAGAGAGAAGAATTCACACAAACTCTGAAAGAGTATGTGGATGTCTTCGCCTGGTCTTATGCAGATATGCCGAGTTTGAACAGTCAGATAGTCATGCACGAAATACACACCAATCCAGAACTTAGGCCCGTCAAACAGAAGCTGAGGAAACTTACGCCAGAATGGTCCTTGAAAGTGAAAGAAGAAGTAATGAAACAACTGAGTGTGGGATTCTTACGGGTGATCGAGTACCCCTCGTGGTTAGCCAACATCGTGCCTGTCCCAAAGGCTAATGGGAAAGTCCGCATGTGTGTGGATTACCGGGATCTCAATAAAGCTTGTCCAAAGGACGATTTTCCATTGCCCAACATCGATTTGATAGTAGATAATACTGCCAACCACGCCCTGAAGTCATTTGTGGATGGTTTTGCCGGATATAACCAGATCAAGATGCACCCGGATCACCAGGAGAAAACAGCATTTATCACACCGTGGGGAACATACTGCTACACCGTTATGCCGTTTGGGCTGAAGAACGCCGGGGCAACATATCAGAGGGCAGCTACGGCTATCTTTCACGACATGATTCACAAAGAAGTAGAGGTGTATGTAGACGACATGATAATCAAGTCAAAAGAGAGGGAAGGCCACGTACCAGCCTTGCGAGCCTTCTTTGATCGGCTCCGCCAGTATCAGATGAGACTCAATCCGCAGAAATGTGTGTTCGGGGTAACCAAAGGAAAACTCCTGGGATATGTCGTCAGTAAGAAAGGAATCGAGGTGGACCCCGCTAAAGTTCAAGCTATCCAAGACATGCCCGAGCCTCGTACCGAGAGAGAAATCCGGGGTTTTTTGGGTAATCTGCAGTACATCAGTAGGTTTATCTCTCAGCTCACTCAAAAGTGCGAACCCATCTTCAAACTCCTGAGGAAGTCTTCAACAGGAGAATGGAACGATCAATGCCAGGAGGCTTTTGACAAAATCAAAGATTACCTCTCCAAGCCCCCAGTGTTAGCCCCGCCTCAGACCGGACTACCACTAATTCTGTACCTAACCGTCACTGATTCAGCCGCGGGAGCAATGCTAGCCCAACACCTCACCGATACCCGGAAGGAGCAGGCCATCTATTTCCTCAGCAAAAAGCTATCCCCATTTGAGATAAACTACACACCATTGGAAAAATCGTGTACCGCTCTCGTCTGGGTAACACAGAAACTACGGCACTACATGCTAGTTTTTCCAGTCATCCTGGCATCACGGATTGATCCGTTGAAATACCTCTTCGAGAAACCGGCTCTCTCGAATCGAATGGCAAAATGGTTATTTCTACTCTCCGAATTCGACATCACCTACATGACCCAGAAGGCAGTCAAAGGCAAGATCATAGCTGATTACCTGGCCCACAATCCGATATTGGGAGACATGATAGAAGAAGCCGAGTTCCCGGACGAAACCATCATGAACGTCGAGATCAATGAAGACTGGAGGTTGTACTTTGACGGGGCCGCCAATCGGAACGGAAACGGGATAGGCATCCTGTTAGTTTCTCCGGACCAAACTCACTCCCCGGTGTCATATCGTCTGGACTTTTTCTGCACCAACAATATGGCCGAATATGAAGCCTGCATACTCGGGTTAGAGATCGCTCTTCAAAGGGGTATAAAGAGAATACAGGTATACGGAGATTCAGCACTAGTGGTCCATCAAGTTCTGAAGGAATGGAAGATCAGAGATGAGAAATTAGTCCCTTACCTCGCCCGACTAGAAGAAGTCGCAGGAAGGTTCGAGCGTGTGGAGTTTTACTATATCCCCAGGTCCCAAAACAGTTTTGCTGACGCATTGGCAACCCTGGCATCTATGATCGATATTCCGGAGGGGATGGAAGAAATAACCCTCACGATACAAAAGAAGTCAGGACCCGCGCACTGCATGATCCTTGAGGTGGAAATTGAAAAAGACGGTGACTCAACCGTTTGGTTTTATGATATCTGGAACCTGCTGAAGAACCATCAGTATCCCGAGAAAGCAGACAAGAAAACACGGGTCACACTCAGGAGACTAACATCAGGATTCATACTCTGTGCCGGAAGATTGTATAAAAGGAACTACGACGGGACTCATCTTCAATGTCTCACCGAAGAAGAATCGGTTAGAATGATGGATCAGATACATGGGGGCGATTGCGGACCTCATATGAGCGGGCACACGCTTGCCCGCAAGATCATCAGGCAAGGGTATTTCTGGTCTACCCTACAAACTGACTGCGCTGATCATGTACGCCGTTGTCACAAATGCCAAATTTATGCTAAGTCCCAGAAGCTTCCTCCAAAAGAGTTGTACAACATGACTGCTCCCTGGCCTTTTTCAGCTTGGGGAATTGACGTCATTGGGAAAGTCTCACCCAAAGCCAGCAACGGCCATGAATTCATACTAGTAGCCATCGACTACTTCACCAAATGGGTGGAAGCCGAATCTTACCAAACCCTGGATGCCAGGAAAGTTGCCCGATTCATCAAAAGGAATATTGTCTGCCGATATGGGGTCCCACACGAAATCATCTCAGATAACGGCACCCACTTCGAAGGAGAAGCTAATACAGTCATGGAAGAATACGGTATCACCCAACACAAATCTTCGCCATATAGACCACAAACCAATGGGGCAGTTGAAGCCGCCAACAAGAATTTGAAGAATATCCTAAGCAAGATGACCGACACCTGCCGGGACTGGCCGGAGAAATTACCATATGCATTGTGGGGATACCGCACCACCGAAAGGGTCTCTACCGGGGCAACCCCGTTCTCGCTTACATACGGGATGGAAGCAGTCCTCCCTGTCGAGTTAGTGGTCCCTTCCCTCAGAGTAATGCTAGAGAATCAGGTCAATGAACTGGAGTGGGTCCAGGCACGTTATAACGAGCTAGCCTTACTAGATGAGAAAAGATTGAAAGCCGCATACCACCATCAAGGGTATCAGAAGAGAATCGCTCGAGCATTTAACCAGAGAGTGAGGACTCGGGGTATCAATGAAAATGACATCGTGTTGAAAGAAATTCGAGAGCCAGCCAGAGATCCGAGGGGAAAGTTCGGGCAGAAGTGGACAGGGCCGTATATCGTCAAAGAAATTGTTCAGACCAAGGGGAACCTCCTGAGGAATGTTAAACTGCCGAAGAAGACGCCCAGGGAGGTAAAAGGAAGTAAACCAGAGCCCGCGGAGCCGAACGTAGTTCTGACCCCCAGTACTAAGTACCATCGCCCTCAGCTTCCACCAAGGAATGTTCCACCGGATAGCCCAAAAGTTCTCCGAAAACCACACCGTCCAATCAGAGGAAGACACGGTCAAAGCACCAAAGAGAGGCCGATGGAAGAAATGAGTCGGATTGTCGAGCCGAACTCCGCTGAAACCCACCGATCGAAAGCGCTCTAGCAGCCACATGTATAGCAGACGCGGGCTCCCCCGGAAGAAGGGCGAGGCCCCCCGTTGAACATCATCAAGACCATTCAAGGTCTCTGCAAGAATGATCGGCACTATAGACTCCCCATTTCTAGCCTGGTAAATCAGACTCAAGATAGTCGGATCAACACGGGAAGAACCTGTCACCAGCAGCATATCAGAAACCAGGCAAATCAGGGCCGCTGCAGTACGCCCCACGCCGTAAGAGGCCCTATCTTCATAACGATGAAAGAACCTCACCATTTTGTGGAGGTCAAGGAGCCCGTCGACAATGAAACCATAGCAGGCCGCTTGGGGAATGGCTAACAGAGCAATTAGCATGGCGCGGGGACCGATTCCTTCTATAGGAACTGCCATCGGGAGACGAACGTCAGAACGTAACAGCCAGGAGAACTCCTCATAGGTCGGGCAGAGCTCATCTAGTCCAAAACGGAAGAGATGGTCCGCAGGACTCCAGAAATACAAGGCACCTAACAAAAAGGAGAAATCTACAGGACGATGGCACCAGCCCGCCAAAGGACTGAATGCACCAAAGTTCAAACCATTTTCCGAAGATATCAGAGCATCTCGAGCTTTAACATAAGAAAAATCAGAGTTGGTACGGTAGGAAGACATTTTGGAGAGGTGTGGGGATGAAGGAAGGAAGATGGGTGTATTTATAGCAAAAAAGAGGGTCCTGTACCTGTTTGTCGCGCGACAAACCCACTTTCAGGGGGAAGTGTCGCGCGACAAACCCATGTCCAGGAGGGATTGTCGCACGACAAACCTATCTGGGGGGCACCCTACTTTTTTCCTTATACATAATGGTCATCTTTACCGAAAGAATCACTTCTGGATGCTTTTCTGTTCTCACTTTGTTCTTTTTTGCAGGAAACATAAGTATCACTACACTACAAGGTATGACTTTTAAATTACCGACTCTTATATATATATGTGTATATATCTTGCACAGACAGAGAATAAAAGTATAAATCAAACACAGATAAAGATATTTTATAAAACCAATAAAAGAACAGTTTTTAAAAAAATATATGTCTAAACACATCTGTCCAAAACTAACGACTTAGTGCAGAAAGGGAAAACTAATCTATTCGGGCGCGTTTTGACACGCTCCCACTATCTCCCGAGCCCTCCTCGGGGGTAAGATCAACAACTGGGACGCCGGGAACAGAAGGAACTGCCGCCTGAGAAGGCCCCGTGGACTGGACCAGTGCCGTAGGACGGATCACCGACGATCGGGAACGCCTGGAAGTCCGACTACTGCTCCTCTGAGAATCCGTCCGGGCATGGGAGGAAGTCAGGGGGTCGTCCGGCCGTAAAGAGATGTCGATAGCCCTCTGATAGTCACGCATGTAGGCTGGAGGGTCTCGACCGACGTACTGGAGCAGGTTCCAGCTGTAGAAATACTGGGCATACCAGGCCCGTAGATCCGCCACCCGTACACCCACTCTCTGTAAAAAAGACATACAATAAGAGGAGAATCAGCACAGTCAAAATAAATAGATATAAACATGAAAGTATCAGGAGAAGTTGAAGAAGATACCTCATCATCAGAGCGACCACCCAAGAAATCAAAAGTATCCTCAGGAAGGGGATACTCCGGGACAGAATATCGACATAGGCCCGCGCCGACATAAGAAATATCTCTGGGGAGTGGAGGTAGATCTACCCACAAAATAGATGACCCCGCAGGAGCAGCTGCAGAAGAAGACCCTCCCTCCTCACGAATGGGGAACAAGGGTGGACGAGAGGATGAGCCACCAAAGCCCGGAGATCGGGCGGGAGGCCCCATGACAGTCGCCGGTAGAGGGGTCAACGTAGCATATGTTCGGACCCCCGGAGGATCCACCATGGCCGTCGCCCCCAAAGGAGGTACCCCACTAGAAGGAGTAGTCGCCGCCGCGGGAGGAGTCCGCCCAAACTGATCAAAATCTGCCCCAAGGTCCGCGGGCTCCCAGGACCTCTCAGAAAATCCCGCTCTCCCCTCAGCAGCCTCAGCAGCAGTAAAAAGGCCCCCCGGAGACACGGAAGGGCCGGTGGGAAACTCGAAGCCCTCAGCACGCTGCTCCCCCGCAGGTGTCGCCTGAGGTGACGGCTCCGGAACGGCTGTCGCATCACCTCCCTCGCCCTCTGGCCGACCACCGCCCTCAGCCGCAGCAGGAACATCCCTCTCTCCCTCAGGATCCTCATCCTCAGAATCCGGAATGTTGTCCCTCTGATCGGGGACAGGTGGCAAATGACCCGGAACCACCCTAGCTAAATGGGTCTGTCCCCGTATGTAATGAGGATCACCCCCCAATGCCCGATACCTCTCATAGAAGACCCGTCCCCGAGTCCCCTTCGGCTCCCTCATCAGGTAACGGGCAGCAAAAATAGCATAGTCTCCCTCCTCGACGAACGTCTGGAAGCCGAGTCCGTCAACCAAAGCCTGCACCGTCACCGGGTCGATCTCGCCCGTCCGCCTCATCAGAACAGGAGGGAACAATGGAACACGAGGCCACTGGGATGGCGTGTGCTGACGAATGACCCTCTCACCCAAGTAGAAGAGAAGGCCGTACTCATCCCGGATAAGCCGCCTGGTCCTCGAGGCGGTCAGAGCACGACCATACCCATGATGAGGACCCAGATCACCCCAAGGGGCCCACTCAACCTGAAAAGAGAACAAGTTTTTTATTCTCAGTAAATTATATATCTTATCTAACTATTGAAGAACAAGAAAACTAAAAATATTTTACCTGCTCCTCCTGCAGATCATGAACAGCAACAGCTCCGGTCTCCCGAGTCCGGTATACATAGGGAGCCCTGTAGTTCCCCGCAGTGAATCGGCGGAGAAAAGGGAACTGGTCCTCGTTCTCAACGAGGAGATCCACCTTGGCGCGACCCAGGCGGGTGTAAGCTACAAACCAGCTCTGAAAAGGAAAAATAGAGAACATCAGCAATAATCAAACAGGTAATACGTGAAGGACTAAAAAGCGAAAAGACCAAGAGTATGTACCTCCCACAGTAGAGAAAAGCCCTTGAGATTCAGGGCTAAATGGCGAGAGACCTGGTCCATGGCATCATAAAGGACTGCAAGAATGAAGCCTCCCCAGTCATAGTCAAACAGGAGGCTGAAGTCCCGAAGATAGGGCAACCACCAAAGATGAGCCGTGTCCCCACCACGAGCCTCGAATAAATCATGGAGTGTCAATAGAAGAAATACGCGGGCATACTGGCGCGCCTCCTGACGGGTCATAGAAACCCCTGAAGCAGCTAGTCGAGCCCTCTCTGTGGCTAACCGCGTAACCAAGACGCCCCGAGGAATCGTGTCGCCGGAACTCCGTCGCTCCGGAAACCATCCTAATGAACTAACGATGCCCTCGGCTGTCAGACGCAAGGGGACGTCGATCTGAATGGGGACCCCCCCTAAAGGGATCCCGGTCAAAGCAAACAAATCAAGGGGGGTCATCGTCATCTCCCCCCAGCTCCAGTGAAAGGTATGGGTGGTGTCCCACCAGTGGCAAGCCAATGCCGACACCAAAACTGTCGCCCTAGAAACCCGCTCCGGGAGGGCGTCGAAGAGGGAGCCAAAAGGAGTCGCGAGAATCAACTCCTGGACAGGGGCCGGTGCCCGTCGCCACTCCGAGGATATAGTGTTGGGGGAACCCCAACCGCGGCCAACCCACTGCAGACAAAGGAACGAGTATGGGGTTATGAGGGTACTTTGGTGTAATTATGAGAGTTATGGGATTATGAGGGTAAATTATGTAATTTCCAAAACCTGAGGGTACTTTGGTGTAATTATGAGAGTTATGGGGTTATAAGGGTAAATTATGTAATTTCCAAAACCTGAGGGTACTTTGGTGTAATTATGAGAGTTATGGGGTTATAAGGGTAAATTATGTAATTTCCAAAACCTGAGGGTACTTTGGTGTAATTATGAGAGATATGGGGTTATGAGGGTAAATTTCCAAAACCTGAGGGTACTTTGGTGTAATTATGAGAGTTATGGGGTTATAAGGGTAAATTATGTAATTTCCAAAACCTGAGGGTACTTTGGTGTAATTATGAGAGTTATGGGGTTATGAGGGTAAATTATGTAATTTCCAAAACCTGAGGGTACTTTGGTGTAATTATGAGAGTTATGGGGTTATAAGGGTAAATTATGTAATTTCCAAAACCTGAGGGTACTTTGGTGTAATTATGAGAGATATGGGGTTATGAGGGTAAATTTCCAAAACCTGAGGGTACTTTGGTGTAATTATGAGAGTTATGGGGTTATAAGGGTAAATTATGTAATTTCCAAAACCTGAGGGTACTTTGGTGTAATTATGAGAGTTATGGGGTTATAAGGGTAAATTATGTAATTTCCAAAACCTGAGGGTACTTTGGTGTAATTATGAGAGTTATGGGGTTATAAGGGCAAATTATGTAATTTCCAAAACCTGAGGGTACTTTGGTGTAATTATGAGAGTTATAGGGGTTATAAGGGTAAATTATGTAATTTCCAAAACCTGAGGGTACTTTGGTGTAATTATGAGAGTTATAGGGGTTATAAGGGTAAATTATGTAATCTTCAAAACCTGAGGGTACTTTGGTGTAATTATGAGAGTTATAGAGTTATGGGGGTACATTATGTAATTTTCTAAACTAAGAGGTATCACAGGTAAAAGTATGTGTTCGCTAAAAATCGGGCGTTATTCCTAGTCAGACATGCATACTAACATTATCTAAAACGAATACAGGAAACGACAAGAAGCAGAACAGATAAATGCACGAAAGAAGACATACCAGAGATCGACGACGAATCTCGTGAGAAACGGGCTCCATCAAAAGCCACGGGACGTCCGGGACCGGAGCAGCTCGGATAGCATCCCGATAGACCACCGCCCGACCGCGGTCTATCCCATCCTCATCATACCAGTCCAAGTCCGCCCAGTCGTCGTGATGAGGGCTGCAGCGAAGAACGCCCTGAGCGTCAATAAAGGTGACCTCCTCCTGGTCACCCTCCAATCGGTCGAGATGAGCAGGGTCCATCAATATAGGTAGAATATATGTGAAAAGGTCGGAAAAGTCAAAAACACGGCAGAGCTTCCGCGCTTGGGAGAGAAGAAAAGAGAGAAAAAGAGAGCTAGAGAGAGAAAGAGAAAGGAGAGAATGAGGTGGAATGAGCTCAGCAAGGGGTTTATATAGTGGGTCAGTTTGTCGCGCGACAAATGGCCACATTGTCGCGCGACAAAGAGCCAGACACCGAAGTGTCGCGCGACAATCCCCCCTCCTCCCTGATTTTTTGACCTTTGTCTCATTTTATCTTCTGCAGAGGCACTTCGGAGAAGCAGTTTTCGGAAAATTGCTAAAAACCGCACACCCATGATAAAGAGTTTAAAGAGAAAACTTCCAAATCATCTCTCCGAAAAAATGCGAAAACAGAATGCCGCGATTAAAAGTAGTCTCTGATCTCACAGAAGGACCGAGACCATCAAATAAGAAAAAGCAGAATAGCGAGATAAGACGGGAATAGAAAAAATTGAAAGAGTAGAAAAGAGGAGAAACCCGCATGAGCGCCCAAAGCGAGCGAGAGAAACAGACATGTAGAATGACAGGGAGAGCCACACCGAAAGTGATAGCTAGGCCAAAAAAAGGCTCAGGGCTTCGTTTTAGGGTGAGTAAGGCTCCTGATCACGACAAAGGGACGAAAAGACTCCTGGTCAAAAACAGAGAGGGCCAGGAAAAGTCTTTCCCAAAAGAGGGAGAAATAAGGGCATCGAAAAACAGAAAACGATGTGGGCCCACCAAAAGAGAAAACTAAGAAAAGAATAAAGATCAGAGATTGAACTTTCAAACAAATTTTTTTTTCAGCACGATACAGAAGAGATGATTTGGAAAACCTCGGACCATCACTCTACGGAGAGCAAAGAAATCCGAAAACTGCCTTCTGAGTGAAACATCTTCACCCGAGGAAAACATGAGAGTAAAGTTCAGAAAGATACAGGGAAACGGACATCCGGAATAGACCCTGAGAAGCTCTTTTTACCTTCGCAAAATCTACTCTCTCTCTCACTCTAGCAGTCTAAGAGAGGCAATTCACCAACACAAGCCCTCTCCGGAGGCAATGCACAAACACAAGCCCTCTCCGGAGGCAATGCACAAACACAAGCCCTCTCCGGAGGCAAATTCACAAACACAAGCCCTCTCCGGAGGCAATACACAAAAATCACAAGCCCTCTCCAGAGGCAAGAGTTACTCATGAAAGCCCTCCCAGAGGCATTTTTTCCTTCTTCTTTCAGATCTAGAAGCCCTCCCAGAGAGGCACAACGGTAGTCCTCCCACCTGAGGCGAAGCCCTCCCAGAGAGGCACAACGGTAGTCCTCCCACCTGAGGCGAAGCCCTCCCAGAGAGGCACAACGGTAGTCCTCCCACCTGAGGCGAAGCCCTCCCAGAGAGGCACAACGGTAGTCCTCCCACCTGAGGCGAAGCCCTCCCAGAGAGGCACAAACGGTAGTCCTCCCATCTGAGGCGCAATGGTAGTCCTCCCACCTGAGGCGCAAAAAAGATCTATGGTAGTCCTCCCATCTGAGGCGCAATGGTAGTCCTCCCACCTGAGGCGCAAAAAAGATCAATGGTAGTCCTCCCATCTGAGGCAAGTGGAGCAAGTCAAAGCCCTCGAAAGAGGCAACGAGGTAACAAAAGCCCTCTCCGGAGGCAAAACCAAACACGAAACACTCTCCGGAGGCACTCACAAGCACTTTTTGCATAAACACTCCGATAGAGTTCATGCGGGAGCCATGGATCATGGTCTCTTCCAGTCGCCTCAATTCCTTGCAAGCAAGGAGCTTGAGTCGAGAGGGTCTGTAGACACCCCGATCCGTGACCCCCGAAAGAACCCTAACGACCTCCGAGAACTACTATTTTGGGTCCGGGACCCACCCGAGGACCCGGTACTACACTAGGAGGGTTTGTCGCCCGACAAACTTGTTCTTTAGAGAGATTGTCGCACGACATATCACATTGTCGCGCGACAATCCCTGATATGTCGCGCGACAATTCCACTATGTCGCACGACATTCCCCCTCTGCACCAGACCAACCACTTTCTGACACATCAATCTGTCAGAACCATCACTTCAGCCGTTTGTCGCGCGACATACGGGTATGTCGCGCGACATATCACAAATGTCGCGCGACATTCTCCTTTTTTAAGGAAATGTCGCGCGACAATCTCTCCCGAGCAGTATAAATAGGCCAACACCCCCAAGGGTTCAGGGTGGCAATTAGAATCCGAGAATTTGGTGCTTTAGATCTGATTTTTGTCAAGCATTTTTTTTTACTATTATCTTATTTCTGAAGAAGTCTCGAATCTATTTCAACACTCGACGTGTTCCGTTTCTGGAATCGATTTCTCGGAAATATCTGAAGAAAGAGAAGATTACTATCGCCAGAGATCCCTCTGCCGTATTATATTTTCTTTCTTATTATTATTCTCGTCGGGAAGGTAAAGAAAGTCCCTTCTAGTATTTAAGATTAGATATCTGTGTACTTGTGTTACTTCTGTTATTCTGTCCACGTTTTATTTGAATAAACTTATTGTCAAGTTACCAATAGTCTACCGTTTTCAAAACAAAAGACCCTGATAAAACTACTTTCAAAACCAGAAGAGTAAGTACATTATCGTCCGGATAAACCCTGTTTTCAAACCCCGGACCGATAAAGACTTATCTAGGAATTAAAATCCACATATCCTGTCTTTTTCATAGACTGCGACGTGTCTGATAAACTCTCCTCAAAGAGTTCTAGTTCCATATTAAATTAGTCCCGACATAGATCCGAACTTTTACAAAAGTAAACACAACACGAGAAAACCGTCATTATCTGAGGAAATAATACGGGATACTCTTTTAAAATAAAAGGTTTTGTCACTTGTATTTACACCTTTTAAATAAAAACATCGGATCTCGGAACACAAAGGTTTTTATCCCTTTTCTCCGTTTTCCCCAAAAATTAGGGTTTTCATTTAAAAAGTAGTAGACTGTCAGTAAAAGCATCCAAGTTTTTCAACATAGAATAAACATATAAAGACCACTAGAGACCGAAAGGGCGGAATGGGTGCTTAACACCTTCCCAAACCGTAATATAGTTCCCGAACCCTATAGAATCCTGGTTTCGCAGACAAATGTGTAAAGAAAGGCTTATCTGTAGCCTTTCCCCTTACACAACCCTTTTTGTCCGTTTTCTCGTAAAACGTACTGGCGACTCTGAACGAATCCCTTTGCATCTAGAATAGACGTAGGGACACATGATAAGAATCATCAAACAACTCCAAGCAAATGGAGCGACGGAATTCGTTCCGACGCTTCAGACGCCCAAACGAACGGGGACGAGACCCGGGGGTCGTATTTGCGGATTCTCACACCAGCTGAATACGTTGAACTTAAATTTGGGTTTATAATAATACGGTTACAAACAAGATCAAATTTGTGGATACTTTAATTCTTAATTGCAAAAGTTTTCAAATTCAAACTTCAAATAAAGAGATTAATTTTATAAGTTTATTGAAACAATACTGAAATAGATGGATATGAAGTTGTATCCTTTCTTAAATTAAATTCCTTGAGAAAAAAATAGTTTTTATATAAAAAATATCATATTATTTCTCAGCGTGCAATTTTTCTAGTAGTTAATTACCATAAGGATATTGAACTTGTGCTTGTTTCAATGACATGATTTTAATTTCATAATTGAGATAAAAATTGTGCATTTGTATAACTTGTAATGACAATCTTTTTGCGGTTGTAGACTTTTATGACAAAAGTAAATTTTTTTGTAGGCATACTTATACTAGGTACTCTAACCATTAAGGGTGCTCTTGTAAAATTAAACTTTATGTGTGGGTGCTTAAAAAATTGATGTGAAAACTATTTTTTTAGGATGCTTTTACCAGCACCCATAATTGATAAGTATTGTCTATGTTAGACAGTAAAAATATGGACAATTATTCTATTTGATAACAAGATACAATCTAATGGGAAAAAACAATTCATTTGAGTGAGAATTTAAGAAATAAGTTGAATAATGTAAATATTCTTTATTGTTTATGAGTAGATATCCTCTATTTTCATGGAAAACAGTTCTTCCTTGCCTCCAAAAAAAATTCAGATGAAAAAAACCAAAAAGTAAGAGACATATTACCACACTTCTCAATTTATTTTTCAACTTTTCACGCAAATCAATTATTTTTCTTATCATTTTTTATCTTATTATCAAATGAAGTCTTAACGTTAAAAATTATATACCTATGACTTGAACAATTACACAAAATATTTATTTTAAAAAATGTAATTTTCTAAATAAATGCATAAATAAAAATCATATTGCAAAATAACCAAATATAAATTTGCGATTTCTATCTTAGTGTCTGTTTGATAGGAGTGAGGAAAAAGTAGTAGGAGAGATGATTTTTTTTTATTTATATAAAAAAGGAAATTACTTGTTTAAAAATAAAAATTTCTAGTTAAGGATAGGCCTGTTAATCGGACTATATAAATTAGGCCGAATGTTATTCAAACTTAGCCATAGTTTTTTGAATATGCCCAAAGCCAAATTCGATAAGAAATAAAATATACTTTTTATATCCATAGTCGGCCCATATTTTACTACAAGCTTCTTGCCTAAGTTTGGGCCAGCCTGTATAAATGAGAGGATTAATTTATGAATAAATTTAAGACTTTTTTTCTTTTATTTTTTTCAAGTACTAAAACAATCGATACTAAAATCTACATTATCCATAGTCAAAATAACAAGAAAAACAATCAATCATTATCAATGCGCCACCAAAGCTCACAAAATTTCCTTATATTCTAACATAAATTTATTAAATTTATTAAGCAAACTGACTTAGGGTGTATTTGTTTTTTTTAACCTTTGATTGTTGAATGCTGATTGATGAGTGCTGAATGCTGATTGATGAGTGCTAAATGCTGAATCCAAGTTCTGAAAATGTTGTTTGTTTTTTATTTTTTATTTTAAGTTTTTGTATAAAACAATAGTTTAAATTTAGTATTAAGCATTCAGCGGAACTAATGACTTTTAATGCTGAATGCTTAATCATTAAAAAAAATAGTCGTTGACCTCTTAATGATTTAAAAAAAAAAACACCATATGACACATTTGAATACTTAAAACTCTCTCATTAAGCATTTAGAGGCAAAAAGAAACACCTCCTTAGTCTATTAAGCATACTAGTATATTTAAGGCGGTTTATGCCTATTATGGGTCGAATTGCTTATGTTCAAGCTCGCCCCAAAATTTAATTAGGGCTTTAAATTTTATTCACGCTCAACCCAACTCAAACTCATATAAGATTTGGTCCAAAATTGAACGGGTTGAACAGGTGGACTTTAGACTTCCTCGGCCTAATTGACAGGCCTAACTAGAGCATAAATTTTATGAAGAAATAGTAATGGGCTATACAAATGGGGGTAGCCCTCCCTAAACAAACTATCATTTAAAGGGTTTTGAAACTGTCCCAATAGGAGTTGAGCCTGCATCATCGCCGCTCTCGAACTCTCCTCCGAATGCTTGCTTTTTCTTTTTGGAGGAATACTCCCCTGCTATATTAGATAATGAATGTATTGATGGTTAGATTGTATATTTTTAAAATATATAACTCATTAATACATTCGGTATGATCTTATTTGGTATAAAGTCGGTAACAATATCATTTTTCCTTTTTTCTAGTTAGAAAAAGATGAAAAATATGATATTAGACTTGTTTAGTATGCAACATGGAATCTAAGAAGGGGAAAAGTTGTCTAAGGGTGTGTTTGTTTTGCTATTTGAATTTGAATGCTGAACTTGTAAAATGAAAATTGGTTCTAAAATATGAAAACCAAATCTGAAAAATCTATATTTTTTTTTGTTTCTAAAGTCATATATGAATATGTGTTGTTTGTTTGAACATATCACATTTAAATGCTGAATAAATGTTATTTGAGCAAATTTGTCTTTATCCACTTATTTCATAAAAATAACTATATTTAAAAGGATAAACACAAATAACTATATTTTACTTCTTTAAATGTTAAGATTTCGAACTTAAAAGGCGAGATTGCGACTTATTTTGTAAGAAACAAAGTAAATGTTGAAATATAAATTGTTAACCCAACCAAACAAAATTAAAACCTCTAAATTTAAATGGATTAATCATTCAAACGTAAGAGATTCAATTTAACAACCACTAAATATGTATTTATTCTCTCTTTTATATTTTACGCTAAATAAATGTACCTTATATGTTAAAACAGGCAAATAGTCACCAATTTATATACTCCATGTATTTGTCTTTTCCTTTCCTTTCCTTCTTTTTTTTTTTTTTTAAAGTTTAAACACAATTTGTTAGTGCAATTTCGTTCCATAACAAATAAAGAAAAAATGAGATACCTGTGCAAGCGGCTTGCAAAAAGAAATAAAAAATAAAAAATAAAAGTAAAAATTTGGGTAAATGGCTCATTTGTCCATTGAATTTATGGTTTCATGTTGCACTTCAAATTTCATTTTATTCCCGTTTGACCCCAAATTTCAGATGTGATTTTAAGTATACACTCGATTTACATTCTATCTAAATTATATTATAATCTGTCATTTGGCTCAAGTAGTAAGGGTAAAATTATAAAACAACCTTCCATCCAATTCTACTTTCCATTTCCTTCCATTTCGCCCCATTATTATAGCAAGCCAAAAACACCATTTCTTGGTTGTGGCTAACAAGATCTGAAGTTCGAAGGAGATTTGAAGAAGGAGAAAGTCGAAGGGGGAGTCTAGAAGGGTTAGGGTTTAGTAATTTGTAAAAGTAAAGGGGGAGAAGAAAAAGAACATTGTTTTTCCACTTTTGCCCTTTATGTACCTTGCACATGACTAATTCCATTAGCTAAATAGACGGTCCGTCCAAAAATGGGAGAAAGTGAGACGCGGGTGAAACTTTATGTATGAACTTATGCATTTTTGAACTTTGGGAACCAAAGTGAGACAAGAGATAAACATTCAGGGTGATTTTTGTAAATAACTCTATATGAAATTGTGAACTATCTTGATGTTCATTTGTATATGTACTTAGGTACATATTTGTTAAGGGTGTTATTAAATGCACCACAAAATCATTTTTCTCACTTTTACAAAAGTCAAGTACAATATTAGATCGTTAGTGTATGGGTTACTTAGATTTAATAGCAGTAAATAATACTTAAAGCCTTAAATCAAGATTTAATAGTCGAGTTAAAACACGAAAGTCGCCTAAAGTCACAGGTTAAAGGAAAATGTAGCAATTTTTATTTTATAAAACAATGGATTTTTTAAGGAACCATGTAGCTATGTGTGGCTAAAAGTTAACCAAGCACAACTTGAAGAAAATCAATCCATTATGGTTGGCAACCAGAAAATATGGGTGATGAAGATGAACAATATTAACCAGCAATAAAACAATAAACAGAAGACATAAAGAATACCAAATTTACTTAAGGGTAGATTCTTTCAGTGACTTTAATTCCCAATCTGACAGTACATTATCCTTGAAAGAATACAATTGCAAAGAATTTAAGGTTTTGCTAGACGAATAAGGAGAATGTATGGGAGTCAGTGTATATGGTAAAAAGTAAATTACCTATGAGTTTTCCCTTCCTATTTATATGTATAGGATAAGGTTACTATAGAGTTTGTGTGATATAGGAATTACTATAAACGATAAATTTGGATACTACTTTAAGATAATAACTGTCACTAATCATGTTCACACTTACATAAATAGTTATTTTCAATTACTTATACTGCGACTCAGATTTCTTCTACTTGTTGGCCGACCAAGATTGGTCGTTCATAATTGAGTTTACATTCATTAGTCAGCTAGCTACGTTAGCCAAATAATGGTCGACTGCTATATGAAAATATCTTGCTCAGCCTTACGGTTTCTCTTCAATAATGGACATGGGTCTAAGGATTTTGCATTGTAGGCCAATCATGATGTAGATTCCATTGTGGGTCTAGTAAAAAAAAAAAATCCATGTACAATTTTTACCTTCCACAATAACTTAGCTAGTTAAAAATAATTGAATCCTTCTCGATGTTCGCCCGCGCTCAAGGACAGAGCCACGACTTAAAGCTTTGTTTTGGTGGTTGGTGCGGGGAGAAGGGACGAAAACATATATAACTCGTACTACATGAGAATTGAATTTTGTACCAAAATTTTGCTATTGCAATAGCAAATTTTTTTTTTCCATTCCCCAATTCTCATTAAGGATTCAACTTCCCCAATGATACTTTGAAGGGCAAAAAGCATTTGTTACTACATTTTTGTAATATAATTACATTGTTTCAGTGACAAATTTATCTATTTTTAAAGATTTCACAACTAATTGTGATTTGTAATTTGCGAATATGACTGTGTCAAAACATTTCACTACATGTAGACATTTTTTATGTGATAATTAATATTAATATCGTATATTTAACCGTACATAAAATTGTAATTTGAGAGTTTGAAACTTGAGATGCCAAATAGCTAATTATTTCAATATATATAAGACTTGCCAAAACCACAACTGATCCAGGCTGTAAGCGTGTGGACTATGTCAATTCTTTATCATTATTATTATTATTAGGACTTTGCTAGCATGAAAGATGCTGTAAGTTTTTAAACTTACAGACAATTTCTAACCACAAATCTGAGAAAGATACCCATTCTTACTCAAACTCTATATTTAATTTTGAAAAAAAATCTACTATCATTAAATTCATAATTACAAAATTAAGGATATTTTTTTTGTCATTTACACAAATTCATTCATCTGATTTTTGCATCATTGTTAAATTGAATTCTCCATTACCAATTAAAAATAGGATATGCTCAAGTATATAATATATATATTTTTTAGATCTATAAAGAGACTTTAAAATTATTAAACTATTAAAAGAGGTTAAGTGAATTTTACACTAAAATTGAGATACTCAGTTTGAGACGTCCAAAAAAATTGGACTTTAACACTCAACCATGTGACATTTATATTAATGATAAATTAGATTTTTTCATTA
The DNA here is from genome assembly GCA_021464415.1 of Lonicera japonica. Taxonomy (NCBI): domain Eukaryota; kingdom Viridiplantae; phylum Streptophyta; class Magnoliopsida; order Dipsacales; family Caprifoliaceae; genus Lonicera; species Lonicera japonica. Next base: position 10,097,325 of record CM038468.1, on the reverse strand, counting down.
CCAATTAGAAACATGATATGCTCAAGTATATAATATATTTTTTATATTTATAAAAAAGGCTTTAATATTATTAAAACTATTGAAATAGGCTAATTGAATTGCTAAAACTATAACTTGTTTTCTTATAAAGTTTGGTGTAGTTATTATATATAAATAAAAATAAAATACTTACAATTTCAAATATTAAAAAAAATATTGGATTCCTAATTTAAAATATTTTTAAAAAAAATACTTGATCAATCTGTTATTAATTTTTTTTTTGTGAAAATTACTAATTTAATTGATTAATGAAAGAATAAGAAATAACTACTTAAAATATATGGAATTTACTATTTTACATGGGTTAAAATATTATTAATGATAAAGATAGATTAAAATTTAGTAATATTTATCCTTTACTAAATATGTGACTAATATTTGATTGTAAGATTTAATAAAAATTACAGTCTTTTAGATAATTATTTTCCTTATTATTATTATTATTATTATTATTATTATTATACAACTTTATATACTAAATTTGCAATGAAGTGTATAACGTAATAATATTTTATCTTTACGCAATGCTGTCCGCTTCACTTTAAATTCTACATACGAGTTTACCAATTCACACAAATTGAAAAAATAAAAAAATAAAAAAATAAAAAAAATAAACCTCATTGCTTTTTCTTTTTATAAAAAAATAACTTTAACTTAAAATAATATTTTTCACTTCATAAAAAAAAAAAAAAAAAAAAGAGTAGACCTCACTGGTTTTGCTTTTGATCAAACAAGTATGAAGTGGGTTTCCCAATTCACACAAATTGAAAAAACAAAAAAGGTTGACCTCGTTGCTTTTGCTTTTATCAAAAAAAACAACTTTAACTTAAAATAATATTTTTTACTTCATAAAAAACAAAAATAGACCTCATTGCTTTTGCCTTCATCAAAAAAAACAACTTTTAACTTAAAATAATATTTCTCGCTTCATCTCTCGATCTCATCATTTTCTCCCACTCTCTCTCATTCTACCTAGCGAATTCATATAATTCAATATGAGATGAATAAAATGAAATAAAGAACAATAGATTTTTGCTTATAGATAAATTTTTTTTAAGAATTTTCACATCTTTCTAGTAGTACATTTTTCTTTTTTGTGTGTGATTTTTTGTATTAAATTAGTAATGGCATATAAATAAAGATACAAGCTACCAAGTCTTTTTCTCTATTATCTATCACCTCAAATTCTGGATCAAATCCTCCCTAACGAGCCTTTTGTTTCTATTTATATGTATAAAATTAAGGTTATGATATTGCATTAGGGTAAACAATAAAAAAACTATATAGGACGAAACTTGGACTCTACTCCAGTATTTTACATGTGGATTAACACTTACCCACAACTAACTAAATATGCCCTTTAAAATTGCCCCTCTATTATTGGTTGTGACGCCTATCTCGACATGGCAACACACCCATCTCGACCTGTACATGTGTCTTATCCTTATTGGTTAGGACAACCACCTCCACATTCTTAGTAATTCACTAGATTTATTTATATTCGACAGTTTTATTTTACTTGACTGCAAGGCCAGGGCCATTCCGCTTTGGGCCTCACCCTTTTCCCCTTATTTTTAATGGGTCTTGCCCAATTCTTTAAGCCCAAACTAGGTCATTATTTTGGAGTGTCTCAATTACTCTACGCTTAACATTGCATTATCACGAGGAAGGTCATCAAAGATCATAAGCTCATTTCGTAAGGTCCTGAATAGTGAATACTTCCCATAAAAATTTGTGGAATTTAGATGGAAGATGAGATTTTCATAACTTAAGTGTTAATACATATTTGACAAAGCATGATTTACACAACAGCCTAACAAAAATCGCCAACAAAAATCTTGATTTCTCTCCATTTCATGATCGGAAGGATTGTGTTGGAAAAAAGAAAGAGAAAAAAAAATGAGGAAAAGCTTTTAGAAAAAAGTTTTTGGAAAACTTTTGGCAAAAATTGCAAGTGGGTATTTCTTTTTGTTTCCTTCTTCATGCTAGTGTGTGTCTCTATATATGAGAGTGATGTGTAAAATCACTTGTTAGGAGTGTTAGTTTTCTAAGAAAGAAGAAAAATATGAGTGAAATTTTCTTCTAAAGAGAGAAACCAAACACTTATTTTGTTAGTCTTCCTTTTTGTAAAAGATAAGTATCCATATATTAGAGATATTATTTTGTATGTTGAAGAAACAAAACTACATTCTTCAAATTTGTAATTGTTAGATTTCAAAATGGAGAGAAATCAAAATTTTTTGCTGTGCTGCATAAATCAAGCTTTGAGAGAGAGGAGGGAAAAAAGAACAATGAGAGAGAGGGAGGGGGGGGGGGCGATGAGAGAGATGAGGTGAAAACTATTATTTTAAGTAATTTTTTGTTCTTTTTATTTTTTATTTTTTTATCAATTAATGTGAATTGGGTAAGCCCGTTTGCACTTGAACAATGCTCATAATATAACTGATAAGTATTGTCTATGTTAGAGGGTAAAAATAAGGACAATTATTGTCCATTTGATAACAAAACACAATATAATAGGAGAAAGATAATTCATTGTGAGAATTTAAAAAATAAATTGAATAATGTGGTGAGATGCTTTTTATTATTTATAAGTAGATATCCTCTATTTTCATGGAAAATAGTTCTTCCTTGCCAACAACAACAAAAATTAGATGTAAAAAACCAAAAAGTAAGAGACATATCACCACAGTCCTTAATTTATTTTCAAACTTTTCACACAAATCAATTGTTTTTCTTATTACTTTTTATCTTGTTATCAAATGGATTCTTAACATTAAAAATTATATACCTACAGCTTGAACAATTACACAAAATATTTATTTAAAAAAATGTAATTTTCTAAATAAATGCATAAATAAGAGTCATATTGCAAAATAACCAAATATAGATTTGCGATTTCTATCCTTAGTGTCTGTTTGATAGGAGTGAGGAAAAAGTAGTAGGAGAGATGATTTTTTTTTTTCATTTATATATAAAAGGAAATTACTTTGTTTATAAAAAAAAGTCTCTAGTCAAAGATTGGAGTTAGGCCTGCCGATTGGACTATATAAATTGGGCTAAATATTGCTCAAACTTAGTTAAAATTATTTTGAATATGTTCAAGCCCAAATTCGGTCCGAAATAAAATACATTTTTTATATTCATAGTTGGCCCGTATTTTGCTACGGGCTTTAGGCCCGAGTTTAGGGCAGCCCGTATACATGAGAGGATTAATTTATGAGTAAGCTTGAGATTTTTTGTTTTTTTCGAGTTCTAAAACTATCGATACTCAAATCTACGTCATCCATAACCAAAATAACAAGAAAAACAAAAAATCACTGTCAACGCACCACCAAAGCTCACAAAATTTCATTATATTCTAACATAAATTTATTAAATCTATGAGAATTAAGCAACCTAACTTAGTCTATTATGCATAGGCCTATTATGGGCCGAGCTGCTTATTTTCAAACTCGACCCAAAATTTAATTCGGGTTTTAGATTTTATTCAAACTCAACTCAATTCAAACTCATTTAAGATTTAGTTCAAAATTAATTAGGTTGATCGGGTGGATTTTGGACTTACTAGGCCTAATTGACATGCTTAACTAGAGCATAAATTTTATGAAGAAATTGTAATGGGCTATACAAATGGAGGTAGCCCTCCCTAGACAAACTATCTCTTAAAGGGGTTTGAAATTGTCCTAATAAGGGTTGAACCTGCATCATTATCGCTCTCGAACTCTTCTCTGAAGACTTGGCTTTTCTTTTTGGAGTAATACTACCCAGCTACATTTATCTGTTATTTATACTGAATGTATTGGTGGTCACATTGTATATTTTTAAAATATATAACTCATTAATACATTTGGTATGATCTTATTTAGTATAAAGTTGGTAACAATATTCTTTTTCCTTTTTTCCGTTTTGAAAAAGATGAAAAATATGATATTAGAATTGTTTGGTATGCAGCATGGAATTTAAGAAGGGGAAAAGTTGTCTAAGGGTGCGTTTGTTTTGCTATTTGAATCTAAATACTAAACTTGAAAACTGAAAATTGGTTCTAAAATATGAAAACTAAATTTGAAAAATCTTTTTTTTTTTGTTTCTAAAGTCATATATGAATATTAGGTCAAATACCGTGCCAAATGTACTACAATTTATTCAAAAAATATCTTAAATCTTAACCACACAATTTTGTATTCCCTTACACATTATTTATTTTTGAGATTCAAAAACTATTCATTCAAAAAGTAGGAGAGAGAGTGTTTTAAAGAAGATATTTCTGTGAGAGGAAGAGAGAGAAGCGGGGAAAATAAGTTACACAAATTGATCTAAGTTGTTGTTTTGTGTGAAAGAAATTTTCAGCCACATTATTTTTTTATAAGAGACATACATTTTGGGATTCAAATACCCTTGCCCCTTATTATATAGATATGTTGTTTGTTTAAACGTATCACATCTAAATGATGAATAAATGTTATTTGTGCAAATTTGTCTTTATCCACTTGCTTCATAAAAATAACTATATTTAAAAGGATAAACACAAGACAAGTATTTTACCTTTTTAAAAATTAAAACTTCAGACTTAAAAAGCAAGACTACGTCTTATTTTTAAGAAACAAAGTAAGTGTTGAAATATAAATTGTTAACTCAACCAAACAAAATTAAAACCTCTAAATTTAAATAGATCAATCATTAAAACTTAAGATAATCAAACAACTACTAAATATGTATTTATTCTCTCTTTTATATTTTACGCTAAATAAATGTAGCTTATATGTTAAAACGGGCAAATAGTCACTAATTCATATACTCAATGTATTTATCTTTTCCTTTCCTTTCCTTTCCTTCATTTTTTTTTTAAAGTTTATACACAATTTGTTAGTGCAATTTCGTTCCATAACAAATAAAGAAAAAACGAGATACCTGTGCAAGTGGCTTGCAAAAAAATAAAAAATAAAAATTTGAGTAAATGCCTCATTTGCCCATTGAATTTATGATTTCATGTTGCACTTCAAATTTCATTTTATTCTGGTGTGATCCCAAATTTTTTTATGTGATTTTAAGTATACACTCGATTTACATTCTGTCCAAATTATATTATAATTTTTCATTTGGCTCAAGTAGTAAGTGTAAAATTATAAAACAACCTTCCATCCAATTCTACTTTCCATTTCCTTCCATTTCGCCCCATTATTATAGCAAGCCAAAAACACCATTTCTTGAGAGAAAGTGAAGAAAATACATTTCTCAAAGCCATGACAATCCAGCTTCAATATCTATCAAGAAAGTTGTGTTCTTCACTCTCTCTTCAAAATTGGTATTTTTAGTTGCTTGTGTTAAAATGTAGAGGAATTCATATATGTGTGTAAAATGCAGGAAAACATAAATAAATGGATGAAAATATAAGATATAATTGGAATGAAAGATTTGGCATGCATATTGGAACAAAATGAAGTTTAGGGTGTGTTGACCTTGAAGGTCTTAATCTTATTTTGATAATAACAATAAATTAATCATGTGTAATTTAACATGTTCTTGATATAAGATTATAGATTTCTTATTTGGAAAATCAAGAATAGCATGATTCCTCAAAGGAAGTTTGACAAGGATCATTCAATCAATATCCGATCAAGTCAACGAAGCATTCGACTAAAACCGATTTACCCGAATTCAGATCATTCTTCTACAAGCGTTGGACAAGACAAGAAGATCAATCTCATCACCCACAAGTTAGCAATGCAAATCTATGAAGCACAAAGATCAAGAATCATATGCAAAAGTTTCAAGGAAAAAGCTTCAAGTGAAGAATCAATTTGAAGAAACAAATCGAAGCATTCGAAGACTCATCTATTCGGTAATTGAGTGTTTGCTTAGGATTAATGTAAAGTTTCTTAATTGATTGATTATATAGCTCAAACATATTCTTACATCTTTTAAAGATTGATTCAAACTAGCTTGAAATTGAATTTATTTGAAAAACATTATTTTACAAAAATCGAGTTTCAAAATAAATTCATATTAATTTTAAATGATCATATTTTAAGCTATAATAAAAATGGGTATCTTAGAAACATATATTTGAGGTTCAAAATTCATTAGAATTTTATTTGGAACTAAATTATTAAATTGGAAAAATATTTTTATTTTTCGTTTAAAATTCGCTCAATTTTTGCCCAGTTTTGATCTAACGGTAAAATGGAGGCCTTATCGAACTCCGATCATTTTGAAATTTTTACAGTAGTTAGACAACATCTCCTGGAAATTTTGAATAAAATTTGAGCATGATCCAACGGTCTAATTGAGAGAAATTAACAAAACAATGTTGAATTTTTTTGTCAAAACTAGCTGTTGGAAAGTTTGAAAATGTATACATTGGAGCCAAAACCTCTCTTAATCATTCCCAACGGCCATATGATTTTGTAAGCTATAAATATGATGTCTTAGACATGTTTTAACACACTTGAATCATTCTACAAACTTATTTTACATATATACAAAGTTATTCAAGTATTCAATTCATTTTATTGATCACATGCTTCATTTTTGAACTATATATTTTGATCAATTTTGATATCTCTAGTGTGAGCTTCATTTGTATTTTGTTATACACAAGAGAGATATTGTACATTGGTGTTAGCCACCAAAACTTATTCAAATCATATTTGTGAGAGGTGTACCTCATAGGTTAGCAAGAGGGTATCTTGTGAGAGTATTGTGGTGTAGCAATACTTGTAGAGTGTGTGAGAAGAATACAATTGTAGTGGTTTGATCTTCACCCGGAAGGAGATCGGTTTTAGTGGAAGTTCTCGGGGAACTAACCGAGCGCGGAGTAGGGGGAACAAGCCGAACCGTGTGGACAAAAAATCTTCGACTTTAAATTGGTTCAATCTTTCTTACTCAATCTCTTTATTTATTTGTTATATTAATTGATTAAAGTTGCTTATATTATTGCTTATTCTTGAGATTGATTATTTAATTAATTGTTTTCCTTGATAAACTTATTTAACTAAGTTGCGTTGCTTAAATATTTTAAAAACGTTTTTATTCCGCATTAAGTTTTTAAAAACCCTATTCACCCCCCCTCTAGGGTATTTTCCGACCGACAATTGGTATCAGAGGTTGTACTCTTGTTTTGATTTAACAATCTTAGAGTTTACGATCATGTCTATTTATCAAGGAACCGGAATTAACGAAGGTTCTTCCACCACTAGACCACCTCTATTTGATGGTAAAAATTATAGCTATTGGAAAAATAGAATGAGTATATTTTTACAATCTAGTGATTTTGAACAATGGAGAGTTGTAGTTGAAGGACCCTATGAAATTACCAAAAAGGATGATAGTGGAAAAATTGTTCCTAAGAAAATGTCCGAGTATGATGAAAATGATATTAAGAAAATTCAATATAATGCTAAAACCTTAAATGCTTTAAATTGTGCATTAAGTATGGATGAATATAACAAAATTTCTAGTTGCAAAACGGCTAAAGAAATTTGGGATAAACTTGAGGTTACCTACGAAGGAACCACTCAAGTTAAAGACGATAACATAAATATGCTTGTTCATGATTATGAATTATTTAAAATGGAGCCTAATGAATCTCTTGCTTCCATGTATAGTAGATTTTCTATTATTACTAATGATTTAGATCTTCTTGGAAAGGTTTATTCTAATGAAGATAAAATAAGAAAAATTCTTAGGATTCTTCCAAAGAAATGGCGACCGAAAGTGACGGCGATTCAAGAAGCAAAGAATCTCAAAACACTTAGCATGTACGAGCTTTTAGGTTCACTTAAAACCCATGAGAAGGAATTGGCGAGAGAAGAAGAAAGTGATTCAAAAGCCAAAAAGTCACTAGCTCTCAAAGCAACTCAACTAGAAGATGATGAGGAATTGATGGTGGGAGATGATGATATGGCTCTTCTTTCTAGAAAATTCATAAAATTTCTAGCTAAGAAGAAGAAGTTTCAAGGAAAAGGAAACAACTTTGAGTCTTCATCAAGAAGGAATTATGATCGATCTATTCAACCAAAAGTTGAAAACGAAGAAGAAAAGAAGTGTTTCCATTGCCATGAACTAGGGCATTTCAAAACAAATTGCCCGGTTAAAAGAAAGGAAAGAAGAGATAAAAGAGACAAAGCCTTCAAGCAAGTAAGACACGCCCTCAAAGGCACTTGGAGTGATTCCGAAGAAGGTGAGTCCAATGCCGATTCTAACGACGAAGAAACGGCAAATCTTTGCCTTATGGCAAGAGACGATGAGGTACACTTTTCTTATGACTCATCTAGTGATAATAATTCCTCTATTAATAATGATATACATGATGAGAATGACTATGAAGAATTATATGATATGTTTGAGGAATTGCATAAAAAATTTGTCTAAAATGTATGCAAGCCTCAAAAAGGAAAATTTGATTATTTCTAGCAAGTGTGAAAACTTTGAAAAAGAAAATGTATTTTTGAAAAATGAAAACAAAACCTTGAAGAAAGGAAAAGAGAAAGAAACTCCAAACTCACTTGTACTAGAAAATGTCAAATTGAAAGATCAAGTGGATGACTTAACTAATAGTCTAGCCAAGTTCACCAAAGGAAAGGATAACTTGGATAAATTATTAGGAATGCAAATGTGTGTTTTTGACAAAGCCGGTTTGGGTTATAACCAAATTAATAACCAAAAGGATTACAAAAATTTCTTCAAAACATACACACCACATAATCCCACTAATCTTTGCTCATTTTGTGGAAGAAATACTCATAGTGCACATTCTTGTTATTACAAAGAAAAGCATTTTGCTAAGAACAAACTTGCTTGGATTCCTAAAGGAACCACTATGTATGCTAACCCCAAAGGACCCAACTTATTTTGGGTACCAAAAGAGAAGTTGCTTAAGATTTTGGTGTAGGTTTGCCTAAGAGCAAAAGCTAGCAAAATAAAATGGTTATTGGATAGTGGATGCTCGAAATACATGACGAAAAAAAAAAATAAAAAAAAAAATCTCTTGAGTCTAACTCCTAAACAAGGAGGCAACGTCACATTTGGAGGCAACGCCAAAGGCAAAATTATTGGTATAGGTAAAGTTGGTAAGAAATCTTCTTATATTAATATTGTCCTACTTGTTGACGGTTTAAAACATAACTTTCTTAGTATTAATCAATTGTATGATAAAAGTTATGAAATTATTTTTAAATCCGAATGTTGCATTGTTAAAAATATTAATGATACTTCTATCTTGTTTATTTCTTATAGATCTAATAACGTATATATTCTTGAACTTGATGATTTGTCTCAACAAGATGTTAAATGTTTATCATGTTGAATGATGTTTCTTGAATATGGATTTAATTCATAAGTTATCTAAAAATGAATTAGTTAAATGGTTGCCCAAAATTAAATTTGTTAAAAATAAAATTTGCGATACTTGTCAACTTAGTAAACAACACAAGTCTGTATTTTACATGTTATTATAAACTAACAATAATTTTGCAGTCTAAAAATCATTATCTGTTATTCAATGAAAAGAAGGGAAAATAATCTGAAGATCATCAGAATCAAAATTCAAAACAGCATCGAGACTAGAAGAAGAATTATCAACAAAATTATGCTCCATATCTAATAGAGTTGTCCAATCAGGACTCGATGGCTCGGCAACCTCCGCAGCAGTACCACTTTGAGAAAATTGCGATGAATAGCCTTCCAAAGCAGCTTGGTAATCTGAGATAGTCGGATATACCGGCAAACCCACATTAGTTAGAAAAGCACTATGGTCTAAAATATTTTCGGTAGTCGGAAGAATTTCAGGTGCAACATTTTCTGCTAACGATAGGAGCCCTGTAGAACTTATAGGAGGAGCAAAAGAAAAGCTTTGGTTAGCACTAGAAGACTCTCCTAATCGAGCCTCTAATGTTGTCACTCGTGATTGCAAAGCCTCTAACGCTGTCACTCGTGATTGTAACTCTTGTACCTTTTTTTCAAGAGAAACAATGAGCGCAGTACAGCCTTTACTGGGATTCTCGACTCTCGCTTTAGCTTCAAAAAGAAATGAATAGAGAGTCTCTAAATATTGATGTTCAGGAATATCTTTTAAAATATTTGCAACACTATTTACCCCAAAAACTGTGAAGATTGTACGATAATCTTGACGACTAATCACATCCATAAAAATTTGTGCATATTCACAACATGGCTTACATTTCTTGCGTTTATAAGTACAAGCAGCACAAGACGAACCGGTACAATGGAAGGTATTCGACATACTTTTGATTTGCTTTTCCTTACTCATGGGTACCTCTTATAGAAATTATAAGAAGAAAATGGATCTCGAGGAAGATAACAAGAAAGAGGGGGACAAGAGGCATCTAGCAATTAAAAAAATCCCGAAAATGAAAAGCTGTCACCTTAAAAAGTCAAAAATACAGCGCCCCCGCGTGCATCTAGAGTCCACCGCCCTAGCACGGTCTAGATCCCTCTTTGATGTTGACATAGGAGGAGAAAATGTGCGTAATGTTGATGCTGCGGTAAAAGGTAAGAATTTTTTTTTTCTGCGATAAGATTTTTTATAACTTTGAATGCTGTAGTAAAAAATTTTTTATACCGACTTTAAATATTGTGGTAAGATTTTTAAATGCATACTTGTTTTATTTTGCATGTTATATTTCGTGTTTTGACATTTTATTGAACCATTAAAAAAAAATGGCAAAAGATGGAGAGGCATACACACCTTGACCTCATAGATGAAGCACTCTTAGAGTTACCATTTTCTCTCCGTGGCCTTGATCCCTTTTTGATGTTGCCATAGGGGGAGAAAATGTGTGTTGGTGACAATTAATGTTAAGACCATTAATTGTTTTATGTCTTTAATATTGACAATTGTTTTCTTTTGAAAACCTTATTTGAGATCAAAATTCTTTTATTAATTTTTAAAACTATCTCAAATATTTGTAATGCTTTTAATAATCTTTTATTTTATCTATGCATAAATTGAGGGGGAGCATATTTCAATTATTCATATGCTATTTATGCTTGTTATTGAAAACACACATTAATTTATTGTCATCATCAAAAAGGGGGAGATTGTTGACCTTGAAGGTCTTAATCTTATTTTGATAATAACAATAAATTAATCATGTGTAATTTAACATGTTCTTGATATAAGATTATAGATTTCTTATTTGGAAAATCAAGAATAGCATGATTCCTCAAAGGAAGTTTGACAAGGATCATTCAATCAATATCCGATCAAGTCAACGAAGCATTCGACTAAAACCGATCTACCCGAATTCAGATCATTCTTCTACAAGCGTTGGACAAGACAAGAAGATCAATCTCATCACCCACAAGTTAGCAATGCAAATCTATGAAGCACAAAGATCAAGAATCATATGCAAAAGTTTCAAGGAAAAAGCTTCAAGTGAAGAATCAATTTGAAGAAACAAATCGAAGCATTCGAAGACTCATCTATTCGGTAATTGAGTGTTTGCTTAGGATTAATGTAAAGTTTCTTAATTGATTGATTATATAGCTCAAACATATTCTTACATCTTTTAAAGATTGATTCAAACTAGCTTGAAATTGAATTTATTTGAAAAACATTATTTTACAAAAATCGAGTTTCAAAATAAATTCATATTAATTTTAAATGATCATATTTTAAGCTATAATAAAAATGGGTATCTTAGAAACATATATTTGAGGTTCAAAATTCATTAGAATTTTATTTGGAACTAAATTATTAAATTGGAAAAATATTTTTATTTTTCGTTTAAAATTCGCTCAATTTTTGCCCAGTTTTGATCTAACGGTAAAATGGAGGCCTTATCGAACTCCGATCATTTTGAAATTTTTACAGTAGTTAGACAACATCTCCTGGAAATTTTGAATAAAATTTGAGCATGATCCAACGGTCTAATTGAGAGAAATTAACAAAACAATGTTGAATTTTTTTGTCAAAACTAGCTGTTGGAAAGTTTGAAAATGTATACATTGGAGCCAAAACCTCTCTTAATCATTCCCAACGGCCATATGATTTTGTAAGCTATAAATATGATGTCTTAGACATGTTTTAACACACTTGAATCATTCTACAAACTTATTTTACATATATACAAAGTTATTCAAGTATTCAATTCATTTTATTGATCACATGCTTCATTTTTGAACTATATATTTTGATCAATTTTGATATCTCTAGTGTGAGCTTCATTTGTATTTTGTTATACACAAGAGAGATATTGTACATTGGTGTTAGCCACCAAAACTTATTCAAATCATATTTGTGAGAGGTGTACCTCATAGGTTAGCAAGAGGGTATCTTGTGAGAGTATTGTGGTGTAGCAATACTTGTAGAGTGTGTGAGAAGAATACAATTGTAGTGGTTTGATCTTCACCCGGAAGGAGATTGGTTTTAGTGGAAGTTCTCGGGGAACTAACCGAGCGCGGAGTAGGGGAACAAGCCGAACCGTGTGGACAAAAAATCTTCGACTTTAAATTGGTTCAATCTTTCTTACTCAATCTCCTTATTTATTTGTTATATTAATTGATTGAAGTTGCTTATATTATTGCTTATTCTTGAGATTGATTATTTAATTAATTGTTTTCCTTGATAAACTTATTTAACTAAGTTGCGTTGCTTAAATATTTTAAAAACGTTTTTATTCCGCATTAAGTTTTTAAAAACCCTATTCACCCCCCCTCTAGGGTATTTTCCGACCGACAATTGGTATCAGAGGTTGTACTCTTGTTTTGATTTAACAATCTTAGAGTTTACGATCATGTCTATTTATCAAGGAACCGGAATTAACGAAGGTTCTTCCACCACTAGACCACCTCTATTTGATGGTAAAAATTATAGCTATTGGAAAAATAGAATGAGTATATTTTTACAATCTAGTGATTTTGAACAATGGAGAGTTGTAGTTGAAGGACCCTATGAAATTACCAAAAAGGATGATAGTGGAAAAATTGTTCCTAAGAAAATGTCCGAGTATGATGAAAATGATATTAAGAAAATTCAATATAATGCTAAAACCTTAAATGCTTTAAATTGTGCATTAAGTATGGATGAATATAACAAAATTTCTAGTTGCAAAACGGCTAAAGAAATTTGGGATAAACTTGAGGTTACCTACGAAGGAACCACTCAAGTTAAAGACGATAACATAAATATGCTTGTTCATGATTATGAATTATTTAAAATGGAGCCTAATGAATCTCTTGCTTCCATGTATAGTAGATTTTCTATTATTACTAATGATTTAGATCTTCTTGGAAAGGTTTATTCTAATGAAGATAAAATAAGAAAAATTCTTAGGATTCTTCCAAAGAAATGGCGACCGAAAGTGACGGCGATTCAAGAAGCAAAGAATCTCAAAACACTTAGCATGTACGAGCTTTTAGGTTCACTTAAAACCCATGAGAAGGAATTGGCGAGAGAAGAAGAAAGTGATTCAAAAGCCAAAAAGTCACTAGCTCTCAAAGCAACTCAACTAGAAGATGATGAGGAATTGATGGTGGGAGATGATGATATGGCTCTTCTTTCTAGAAAATTCATAAAATTTCTAGCTAAGAAGAAGAAGTTTCAAGGAAAAGGAAACAACTTTGAGTCTTCATCAAGAAGGAATTATGATCGATCTATTCAACCAAAAGTTGAAAACGAAGAAGAAAAGAAGTGTTTCCATTGCCATGAACTAGGGCATTTCAAAACAAATTGCCCGGTTAAAAGAAAGGAAAGAAGAGATAAAAGAGACAAAGCCTTCAAGCAAGTAAGACACGCCCTCAAAGGCACTTGGAGTGATTCCGAAGAAGGTGAGTCCAATGCCGATTCTAACGACGAAGAAACGGCAAATCTTTGCCTTATGGCAAGAGACGATGAGGTACACTTTTCTTATGACTCATCTAGTGATAATAATTCCTCTATTAATAATGATATACATGATGAGAATGACTATGAAGAATTATATGATATGTTTGAGGAATTGCATAAAAAATTTGTCTAAAATGTATGCAAGCCTCAAAAAGGAAAATTTGATTATTTCTAGCAAGTGTGAAAACTTTGAAAAAGAAAATGTATTTTTGAAAAATGAAAACAAAACCTTGAAGAAAGGAAAAGAGAAAGAAACTCCAAACTCACTTGTACTAGAAAATGTCAAATTGAAAGATCAAGTGGATGACTTAACTAATAGTCTAGCCAAGTTCACCAAAGGAAAGGATAACTTGGATAAATTATTAGGAATGCAAATGTGTGTTTTTGACAAAGCCGGTTTGGGTTATAACCAAATTAATAACCAAAAGGATTACAAAAATTTCTTCAAAACATACACACCACATAATCCCACTAATCTTTGCTCATTTTGTGGAAGAAATACTCATAGTGCACATTCTTGTTATTACAAAGAAAAGCATTTTGCTAAGAACAAACTTGCTTGGATTCCTAAAGGAACCACTATGTATGCTAACCCCAAAGGACCCAACTTATTTTGGGTACCAAAAGAGAAGTTGCTTAAGATTTTGGTGTAGGTTTGCCTAAGAGCAAAAGCTAGCAAAATAAAATGGTTATTGGATAGTGGATGCTCGAAATACATGACGAAAAAAAAAAAATAAAAAAAAAAATCTCTTGAGTCTAACTCCTAAACAAGGAGGCAACGTCACATTTGGAGGCAACGCCAAAGGCAAAATTATTGGTATAGGTAAAGTTGGTAAGAAATCTTCTTATATTAATATTGTCCTACTTGTTGACGGTTTAAAACATAACTTTCTTAGTATTAATCAATTGTATGATAAAAGTTATGAAATTATTTTTAAATCCGAATGTTGCATTGTTAAAAATATTAATGATACTTCTATCTTGTTTATTTCTTATAGATCTAATAACGTATATATTCTTGAACTTGATGATTTGTCTCAACAAGATGTTAAATGTTTATCATGTTGAATGATGTTTCTTGAATATGGATTTAATTCATAAGTTATCTAAAAATGAATTAGTTAAATGGTTGCCCAAAATTAAATTTGTTAAAAATAAAATTTGCGATACTTGTCAACTTAGTAAACAACACAAGTCTGTATTTTACATGTTATTATAAACTAACAATAATTTTGCAGTCTAAAAATCATTATCTGTTATTCAATGAAAAGAAGGGAAAATAATCTGAAGATCATCAGAATCAAAATTCAAAACAGCATCGAGACTAGAAGAAGAATTATCAACAAAATTATGCTCCATATCTAATAGAGTTGTCCAATCAGGACTCGATGGCTCGGCAACCTCCGCAGCAGTACCACTTTGAGAAAATTGCGATGAATAGCCTTCCAAAGCAGCTTGGTAATCTGAGATAGTCGGATATACCGGCAAACCCACATTAGTTAGAAAAGCACTATGGTCTAAAATATTTTCGGTAGTCGGAAGAATTTCAGGTGCAACATTTTCTGCTAACGATAGGAGCCCTGTAGAACTTATAGGAGGAGCAAAAGAAAAGCTTTGGTTAGCACTAGAAGACTCTCCTAATCGAGCCTCTAATGTTGTCACTCGTGATTGCAAAGCCTCTAACGTTGTCACTCGTGATTGTAACTCTTGTACCTTTTTTTCAAGAGAAACAATGAGCGCAGTACAGCCTTTACTGGGATTCTCGACTCTCGCTTTAGCTTCAAAAAGAAATGAATAGAGAGTCTCTAAATATTGATGTTCAGGAATATCTTTTAAAATATTTGCAACACTATTTACCCCAAAAACTGTGAAGATTGTACGATAATCTTGACGACTAATCACATCCATAAAAATTTGTGCATATTCACAACATGGCTTACATTTCTTGCGTTTATAAGTACAAGCAGCACAAGACGAACCGGTACAATGGAAGGTATTCGACATACTTTTGATTTGCTTTTCCTTACTCATGGGTACCTCTTATAGAAATTATAAGAAGAAAATGGATCTCGAGGAAGATAACAAGAAAGAGGGGGACAAGAGGCATCTAGCAATTAAAAAAATCCCGAAAATGAAAAGCTGTCACCTTAAAAAGTCAAAAATACAGCGCCCCCGCGTGCATCTAGAGTCCACCGCCCTAGCACGGTCTAGATCCCTCTTTGATGTTGACATAGGAGGAGAAAATGTGCGTAATGTTGATGCTGCGGTAAAAGGTAAGAATTTTTTTTTTCTGCGATAAGATTTTTTATAACTTTGAATGCTGTAGTAAAAAATTTTTTATACCGACTTTAAATATTGTGGTAAGATTTTTAAATGCATACTTGTTTTATTTTGCATGTTATATTTCGTGTTTTGACATTTTATTGAACCATTAAAAAAAATGGCAAAAGATGGAGAGGCATACACACCTTGACCTCATAGATGAAGCACTCTTAGAGTTACCATTTTCTCTCCGTGGCCTTGATCCCTTTTGATGTTGCCATAGGGGGAGAAAATGTGTGTTGGTGACAATTAATGTTAAGACCATTAATTGTTTTATGTCTTTAATATTGACAATTGTTTTCTTTTGAAAACCTTATTTGAGATCAAAATTCTTTTATTAATTTTTAAAACTATCTCAAATATTTGTAATGCTTTTAATAATCTTTTATTTTATCTATGCATAAATTGAGGGGGAGCATATTTCAATTATTCATATGCTATTTATGCTTGTTATTGAAAACACACATTAATTTATTGTCATCATCAAAAAGGGGGAGATTGTTGACCTTGAAGGTCTTAATCTTATTTTGATAATAACAATAAATTAATCATGTGTAATTTAACATGTTCTTGATATAAGATTATAGATTTCTTATTTGGAAAATCAAGAATAGCATGATTCCTCAAAGGAAGTTTGACAAGGATCATTCAATCAATATCCGATCAAGTCAACGAAGCATTCGACTAAAACCGATTTACCCGAATTCAGATCATTCTTCTACAAGCGTTGGACAAGACAAGAAGATCAATCTCATCACCCACAAGTTAGCAATGCAAATCTATGAAGCACAAAGATCAAGAATCATATGCAAAAGTTTCAAGGAAAAAGCTTCAAGTGAAGAATCAATTTGAAGAAACAAATCGAAGCATTCGAAGACTCATCTATTCGGTAATTGAGTGTTTGCTTAGGATTAATGTAAAGTTTCTTAATTGATTGATTATATAGCTCAAACATATTCTTACATCTTTTAAAGATTGATTCAAACTAGCTTGAAATTGAATTTATTTGAAAAACATTATTTTACAAAAATCGAGTTTCAAAATAAATTCATATTAATTTTAAATGATCATATTTTAAGCTATAATAAAAATGGGTATCTTAGAAACATATATTTGAGGTTCAAAATTCATTAGAATTTTATTTGGAACTAAATTATTAAATTGGAAAAATATTTTTATTTTTCGTTTAAAATTCGCTCAATTTTTGCCCAGTTTTGATCTAACGGTAAAATGGAGGCCTTATCGAACTCCGATCATTTTGAAATTTTTACAGTAGTTAGACAACATCTCCTGGAAATTTTGAATAAAATTTGAGCATGATCCAACGGTCTAATTGAGAGAAATTAACAAAACAATGTTGAATTTTTTTGTCAAAACTAGCTGTTGAAAAGTTTGAAAATGTATACATTGGAGCCAAAACCTCTCTTAATCATTCCCAACGGCCATATGATTTTGTAAGCTATAAATATGATGTCTTAGACATGTTTTAACACACTTGAATCATTCTACAAACTTATTTTACATATATACAAAGTTATTCAAGTATTCAATTCATTTTATTGATCACATGCTTCATTTTTGAACTATATATTTTGATCAATTTTGATATCTCTAGTGTGAGCTTCATTTGTATTTTGTTATACACAAGAGAGATATTGTACATTGGTGTTAGCCACCAAAACTTATTCAAATCATATTTGTGAGAGGTGTACCTCATAGGTTAGCAAGAGGGTATCTTGTGAGAGTATTGTGGTGTAGCAATACTTGTAGAGTGTGTGAGAAGAATACAATTGTAGTGGTTTGATCTTCACCCGGAAGGAGATCGGTTTTAGTGGAAGTTCTCGGGGAACTAACCGAGCGCGGAGTAGGGGGAACAAGCCGAACCGTGTGGACAAAAAATCTTCGACTTTAAATTGGTTCAATCTTTCTTACTCAATCTCTTTATTTATTTGTTATATTAATTGATTAAAGTTGCTTATATTATTGCTTATTCTTGAGATTGATTATTTAATTAATTGTTTTCCTTGATAAACTTATTTAACTAAGTTGCTTTGCTTAAATATTTTAAAAACGTTTTTATTCCGCATTAAGTTTTTAAAAACCCTATTCACCCCCCCTCTAGGGTATTTTCCGACCTACAGGGTGAAACTTGAAACAATAAGTAAAGTTTAGAGTGCAAATGGCTCATTTACTCACAAAATAAAAAAAAAATTCTAATTACACTACTAACATAACTTAAAATTACCCAAAGTTAAAAAACTGCAAAAATAGATTAATACACACTACACTTCTTTTGTAGTAAAATTAAGAAAAGTGTGGTATTTTAAGTAAAAAATATAATATTTAATTTATGACAAAATTAATAAATTTTGTGGTGGAAAACCATGTAATGTTAAAAAAAAGGAAAAAAGGAAAAAACAAAACCAAATCAAACATTACCATCGTACTCTTTCCGTTCATGAAAAAACCAAAAAAAATAAAAAGAAGAAGAAAACTTAAACCAACAAAATAAATCAAATGCATTACAACAACTTACTCTTTCGGTAAATAACGAAAAGGAATCTCAATTATTCTTCCTCGCGCTCCTCCTTGCCAAATTTCCATTGCATAATAGTAGAAGTTGTAAAGCAACATCAATTAGTCATTGATTTGAAAATTAATAATGTAATTGATGATTTAAATGACTCAATACACTGCACAATTCTAAAATTCAAAAAAACTCACAAAAAACTAAAGCAATATTAAAATGAGAGATAAGAGAGAGATTAACATGGAGGAATGGGTGGTAAAAGAATGAGGTAAAGGAGTGAGTGTCAGAGGAAAGAACGGTGGAGGAACAAGCAGCAGAGGATGAATGGCGATTAGAGTGTAAAAAAAGAGAGAGCAACATTAGGACTTGGAGAGTGAATGTAAAAGAGAGAAATAAGAGAAGTTTTTTTTAAAAAATAATTAATTTAATTATTTTTAGTGGTGTTTTAAGAAATTTTGTGTACATTTTATTATAAAATTTAGTATATAATGTGTGGTGTATTATCTGTTGTTGGTGACAATATGATGGGGAGGTCCAACTGTAGATTTAGGTGAGTGGTTTTGTGGCTGTTTTTCCTGTTTATGCTTTTTTTCTTTTTTCTGCTTTTGTTTTCTTTCTTTCCTTCTTTTCTAAGGTTTTGTGCCAGATCTATATAAAAAAATAAGAGTTTATTGACTTAACCCTTACGCTAATAACCATATTTGAGAAATCCCTCCAAAATAATTTTTATTAGACTTAACCTCCTAAAATCTGACGTCGTGAAGAATATGTCAATTTTTGACTTTTTTAGACCAAAATGCCCCTTCCTCCCCTCCATCTTCGTGTTCCCCTCTTCTTCTTCCAAAATGTTTTAATTAGAAGCGTTAATTAAAACCCATTTCCTCATTCTCTCTAAAATCGGATTTTAGTTCTTCTTCTTCTAAAATCGGATTTCATCTACTTCTTCAGTTCTTCTTCTTCCCTAAAAACCCTAATCTCTTTCCCTCTCAACTACCTCACAACCCCACCACGTTCATCAACTACATAATTGAAATCAAAATTGGATTTGAAATTGGTCTTCATCTAGAGAAAGAAAAGAAAACACATGAGGAATTAAACCCAATAGTTTTGACATATTCAACAGCAGTAAAACCACCTCCTTTATCGGTAAATTTCTTGCCAGAAAAAGTAACAACAACAGCGGCACCGTTACCACTTGAAGATATGCTAGAAGCAGAGCACTGAAAGGAAAAAGGGGAAAAACAGAGCACTAAAAGTGATGCTCTGTTTCTGATATATTTGGATTTGTGGGCACCCAAAAACTGAAAGGAAAAAGGGGATACATGTAAACAAGCTTCATCAAAGAATTAAACAAACAATACACAGGCAAAGAAAGTATTAAACTGTCTAACAGCAGAACCAAAACCATCAATTAGAGTGAAGAGAAGCTATGCATAGATACATATATTCAAAATTAGGGCCAATAATAATGAAAAATGAATCAATGATTAATCTCCATGATGCTTTTGACTTTAGGTGCGTAGAAGGAATAGACAACAGACTGCCTTTTAGCGACCTGGAGCTGAGTGATACTGTCGGAGAAAGCGGTGGATACAGAGGAAGGATCGGAGAGGTGTTTGTTGTGGCGAAAGGCGTCGATGGTACAACGATTGGTGTACTCTTTAATGTTGTAATTGCTGAATTGAGGGGCCGTTTGGTTAAGTTAGGGTTAGGATTTAAATTAAATAAATTAAAATGGGGATGAAGAAGAAGAAGAAGAAGAAGAAGAAGATAATGAGGGGTATTTTGGTCAAAAAAATTAAAAAATGGATAGAAAGTTAACGGCGTCAAGTTTTAGGGAGTTATATCTAATAAAAATTTATTTGGGATTTTTTATCAAATAAGACTATTAGCGCATAGGTTTAAGTCAATAAACCCCAAAAAAGTATTGTGTGGTAGTGGTATTTTAATTTTTAATTTTTTTTTTCAGCATTTTTCAGCTCATCATAACTTTCAAAAATTTTAGTAGTGTAATTAAAACCTTTCGATATAAAAGAGATTATTATTGATGCACCAAAATACTATTTAATACTTTAAACACATATTCAAGTATTCAACCTTAAGAACTTGACTTCTAAGGAAGCAAGGATCGAGAGGCCGAGCCAATGTGTTATTTTTCATCCAACTAGAACTGTGATAATATTTTGGTACGGTTAATAGCATCTGATTCAACAGAAGTTAATAGCATCCAATAGAAAAATAGAAAAGGAAGGAAGAGAACGGAAAGGCTATCCCCGACGGCCTGACGTATCACACTCCCCTTCTTCCCGTCACCCCAAAGACTTAGGGCTTTGCCGGTGATATCCATCCGTGTAGTAGAACAAACAAGGTACAACCCCAACGACTACCGCTATTACTCTCTCTATATATCTATTGATTTTAAATTGGAATTTTGGTTGTAATGTAAAACCTCACAGTACATTTAACTAGATTATTAGGTATGTGTAGTCTCCATTAACTTTGACTTCTCCATTAAATTTGATTTCAAAAATGAAAATCTGGGATATAGAGTATGAGGAGGGTTTTGAGCAAATCAGTAGAGTGAAATCGGAAAATCCTCTTACGGAGTTATGCTCTTCCTATTTTGTGTGCAATTATAGGGGTGTGCACCATATCGCACGTGGTCACTGTATATCAGCAGTGAGAAATTTTGACTGAAAGTTGAGAATAGTAATTAAATCTGAAGGAAAAGGGTGTTGGTAATCTATTAGGAAGAATTCTGTCGAGATTTTTCTTGTTGACGTCGTCGTGTATTCACCCCCATCCCTTGTTTTATGCCTCTCAAAATGATTCGGAAAGCTGGCCGAGAGCATTGTCTTCAAAACGCTTTGAAATTTTCGTACGTCTTCCATTCTTAGTAAAGGGAAGGAAGTTACTACACCGTTTATTTCGGTTCAAAAAATGAAGTACCGAGGAGGCTGGTTTGGTTTTTGATTAATGGGTATAAATTGCCTAACCCAAAACGGACCGAGGCATACATGCGTACCCGTTCTATTTATGTAGAGCATGTACATGAGGTTTTATTTTAAGGAACAAGGTACTGGATTATATGTTAAATTACCACAGAAAAGTAAAAGAGTATACAGTTTTTTTCAGAGCAGATTCGATTGCCCTTATATAGCTTTTTTTGCTTGACTGCATGGTAATATATTTAGATATACATTTTTATCTGTTTGCGATTTGTACTTATGTGCACTAGCTCTACATTTCAGGTCATCGCTTATTCTCCATTATATATATGGTCAGTGCAAGACCAAGAGCCTAATCTGAATATAGAAGGTGGCATGAATTCATGGCATGCTATCAATTTACTCATCACCAAATTCACACCTTTTGGAGGAGTCTTCTTTGTTCCTGTGGAAGAAGGAATGTGTCAACGACCCAGAGAGCAGTAAACAACTTGAGTTGTTTAAGAAGATCATATGTGACTAATTCTTCACCCTTACTATTTAAAAAGGTATAATTGATATAGAAATCTCAGAATTGAGCTTTCACCATATAGCTAAATATCCTTTTTATGTTTTGTTTAAGACACATTTGTAGTAATAAAATGATGAGAGGGGGACAAGATGTCCATCGATCGTAGAAATTACACACCACCCAACATTACTGTTGGAAATCATATTTTATTTATTTATTATTAGGTATCTTTTGCACTTACTGTAAATAAGGATCTTATAGATTTAGGTTTACATTAGGACTTGATGACCTAGGCTATTATGTCCTTTTTGTCTTTTTATTTGCTTTGCTTCCTCATTGTGAACCCAATTTTTCGGTATAAAATATAAGCTCTGGTCCTCAGTTTGAGCAAGCCATTAAGCCAAAGCTATTAAAGCCAGTACAAAATTGTTCTTCTATTACAAGCACAAAGCCTGAATACAATAGCAGCAGATAGTTACCAATCTATGAATCACGGATTCTTTGAAAGACCATGCAATCAAATCGCACCCGATTTGGACTCCGATTTTCCCCTGATTCCAATTGTTTCATGAAATTTATTACGAGATTCTTGTTGCATTCTTGTAGGATTCTCGAAGAATCCTAGAATAGACTAAGATCAATGGTAATTTTCAAACCATAGTCCAATATCATAAGCTATCATGAAACTATGAGTACAAATGTCATGGATTAGTTGGAAGTTTGATAGAGGGGCTGTATGACTCGTAGATTTCTCAGCTAGTAAGAATGAGATTAAAGAGACAGTATTGAATATTGTTGAAGAGTATAATAGGCCTACTACCTAACAGCTTAAGCTTTTGAGTGAGATGGTTTCTAACATGGTATCAGAGCTCAGGTTCTGCAAGGTCTTGGGTTCGAATCCTCCCGCTTGCATTTGTTTCCCCTTGTGTTTGTGCAGTATGCACGTTGTTGTTCGTGCACTAAGTGCACCTTTGGTTTCGTTTGTCTCTCCACGTGCGAGTGGGGGTCGCACGTGAGGGGGAGTGTTGAAGAGTATAATATACATTGTTGGCCGACTACCTAACATCTTAAGCTTTTGGGTGAGATGGTTTCTAACAAATATGTTGAAATTCTTTACCTAAATTATCTTTGCTTGAATTACAAGAGTTTTGTAGATAAACAAAAGTAACTTTATTTATCATTCTCTGTGAACGATTGTATTGCTCACACATAATATAATGTACTGTAGATAAACATGTATTTCATATATGTGTGTTGGGTGTTTGCCCACTTATCATTGGTACAATGCTTGCTACACTATTTATGTGAAGAACCTTACCTTAGGCATGGCCCTCTTGTGCTTGTATACCAGGGTTGCTGCCAGGTGTCTAATAGATTGAGACCAGAATTATTTGCTGGAGTTGCTCGCTCAATTTCTTCTGGTAATTTGGAAACTGCTGATAGTGAACAAAGACTACGCCAAGATGCATTTTCTGATATTTCCCACTATAAAGACAGATCACTGAACATCGATTCTTCAAAGGGCAGAGTAATGCTTATTGATGGCACATCCATTATATATAGAGCATACTACAAGCTTCTTGGTATATTATATTCTCATTTTTCTTTTTAATTTCTATTATGTATTTTCCATATTTTTTATTGTTTTTCTGGGTCTTACTCCATTTGCATGCTTCTGTTTTAGACAAATTGCAGTACTTCGTTGTCTTTGTTTCCAGTTATGATGTATGCTTCCTGTCTTTCTTTATATATGCTTAGATTTCTTTTTTAATGGATTAAGGAAAGACTCAATAAATAAATCTACTGCCCTAAATAATAAAACCCTAATTATCAACATGAATAAATTCTAACTGTATATTTTTTTATGTAATAGGATATACTTTTGTTTCATGTGCTAGTTATGCCTCAGGGGGGACCTAATTTATCCTGATGATTGTTTTCTTTTATCTTTTGGGTTGTGGTTAGCTAAATTGCACCATGGTCATCTTACGCATGCAGACGGCAATGGAGATTGGGTCTTAACTATATTTGCAGCTTTATCTCTCGTAAGTCAACGCTTTATTTTACGTTGATTTTTGGAATTTCGGTTTGTTTGCCCATTTTTTTGGTGATTGTAAGAGCAATCTCCTAAATAGATTCTGTTTTTGTTCGGCAATATTTCGGTAGTATTTTCTTGTGGATCTTGCACATTTTATAGCTGATACATGTTGATATAGCTGATTGTGTATATCAAACATATGAATTTTTGAAATGTTGCATGTATCTGAGCATGATTTGTGTTAACCATCTTACCGAGTGTGGTTCTTAATTGAGAATGTGGAGATCTTGATGGCAGTGTCTTTGTTGAAGTTAATTCTTTTCATGCTGGAAAGAATCCTAAATCTTTTAAATAATCTCTCTCTCTCTATATATATATTTATATCTCCCTACTTCTGTCCCTCCTGAAGTGGGAGCTGTATGTATTGGCTGGGGTTGAATGAGTGTAACGGTTTCTCCAAAGTGGGTTAATTTTTAAGAGACTGTCATTAAATTAAACAACCGCAAGTGTTGTAGTAGTTGGAGTGAGGTATATAGAGAACTGGAGATTTGTTCTGTGCTGTCAAGGAAGGGCATAGATTTTATAAACATGGAGATGAAGATGTTAACATATGTAATATATATTTGCTATTTGTCATTTATAAAGTTAACAACTTAACATGGTATCAGTGGAAAATAAGATCTTCCCATTTTGAGTTCTTAGTCATAGTTCCGCTATCGCCGGCAGGGCGGCAGGCGATACAGATTGTCAGTCATCCCACTATACTCTTCCGTTGTCACTAAACCACAGCTGCCACCTCACCTGGCAGTCACTGTCTTGCTGCCTCGCCTTGTCGCCTTTGCCAGCTCTTCTTTTATCGTCTTGCTGCCGTTATGTTGCTGCTACCAAACCGCTGTTGTTGCCTCACTGCTGCTCAACCACCGCCCAGATTATTTTTTACCTTGTTAACCAATTCCAGTGGTTTATTCTCAATTCTCCAGCCTCAGCATAACCATATTTAACCACCATCATTAAACCACCACCATATATACAACCAATCCCATCCAGTCATCCCATACTAAACCCTACCATTGTAAAATCTCTCTCTCCCTCTCTTTCGTGTCTGCTGTGCCTTCACTCCAGCAGTCACAGAAACCCTAATCGCCACTCTCTTTCATTAAAACCCTAGCTACTGTGTTTCTATCCCAACGTTTAAACCCTAGCCGTCGCCACTCTCTTCCATTAAAACCTTAGCCGTTGTGTTTCTATTCTACCGTGTAAAGCCTAGCTGTTGCCACTCTCTTCCATTAAAACCCTAGCCACTGTGTTTCTATCCCAGCATGCAAACCCTAGCCGTCGCATGTCCCCCCCAAAAAAAGCACTGTTCACCGGCACTGTTCATTGGCTTCATCTACTTTCAAGACATACTTTCCAAACTCAAGTTGGTATAATACCATCTTGAGTTTGAGGGGGATGTTATCATATATAATGTATTTGCTATTTGTCATTTACATTGTTGCCATTTATAAGAGTTGACTAGCAATAACTAAATCTCTAGGTTGATTAGGTTTTTATATTTTCCTTATTTATATCATTCTCATAACCCTATATAAAGGGTCTCCATTGTAATAGTATTATATTAATCAATTCAATAATATTTCTCTCTTTTCTATAATCTTAACATAAGATTATTCAATGACAAGATCATTATGATGCATCATGTTTGCTTTGTTTTGGTTAATTTGGTTGGACAGAAGAAACTCTCCAATATTTGAAAGGAGTGAAGAAAAGGAATAGGTTTGGGAGTGGGACCAGATAAAATATTGGCATCTTTGGCATCTACCGCTATGGACTTTGTATTTTGAGGAATTCTGTCCTCCTTTCCTTTGTATTTCTTTTATTTAGACCAATAAAATTTCATGTTTCTTGTGAAAAAAATTAATAAGAAAAATCAAGTAGTCTTGACTTAGTTGTCTACAACCATGCCCAACAATGTACAATTTTTGTTTAATTTTCTGAGCAAGTAACATGCATCCTCTTTTAGTGGAGTTCATGTTTTCTAATTGTGGATGTGGCCCCCCTTTGATTTTTCTGTGCTTAATTATAGGCTTAGATTTTCTGTTTCTTATATAAAAAAAATTCTGATAAAAAATAAAATAAAATGAAATGATAAACTTCAGATTTTAGGCACAACTGATATATGTTCTTTTGCAGGTAATCGATGTTCTGGAATTCATCCCTTCACATGTGGCGGTACGGATCTTGTTCCACCCTCTATGTTCTTATCAGTAATTAGTAGGGCTTTTTTGACTTTTGCCCTCCTGTTCTTAATGCTCTATTATCATAATCATTTGATTTTGTCTGATCAAAAGAATAATCATTTGACTTTCCCCCTTGCATGTAGGGGAATCTCAAAGAATTTTGTATAAATTGGGGCCAATATCTACTTTTTTTAACACAATCCTTTGACTTATCCACTTGCTTTTACGTAATTCTTTGAGATTCCCTCGGATGCAGGGGGCAAAATCTAACGATTTGAAAACGGGGGCAAATTCTTTGAGACCCCCCTGCTTTTAGTGTGAGTTTGTCCAAACATGGTCCTTTCTAAGAGAATGAGCTGAGAATATGGCATAAAAAACTGCATATTTGGATTGTTCAGTTGAAATTGTCCAAGTTACTTTTTACCCCGACTCTTTCATGCATTAAGAACTTGTATCTTAATAGCTGTCAATTCCAGTTGTCTGAGTTACTTTTTACCCTAGCGCTTTCGTGCATATTTGAGTCAATGGATGAAATCAAATTTTGTGATAATATGATCAATTCAACAAGATATAACAAAGCATTGTAGAAGTTAGACGATAGTATATCAAGGGTTTGAGTTAGGGTTTCTAAAACTACATGGATTAGGATCATATTATTTGGCCTTTTCTAGTATTTGGTCTCTCTCTCATCAATATTTGTGTAAAGCCAGTTATGTCAGTAGTGGCTTTTGAGGGAGTTTATAGGGAGTTCTGTCGTTCGACTTTCATTTTCCTTTACTTCAATTAATGTATATTGGAAGAGTTGTTATTTTGCTTTATGCTCCTGTTTCAATGTTAACAGTTTTTTGAATGTCTGTGAAATTTCTTTCTTTATGTCCTTTATGCAATGGTATTGTTATATTTCACTTTTGCTTATGTTGGATTCTTTTTATGCAGGTGGTTTTTGACCATGATGGTAAGAAGTTATATATACTCCTTTCAATGTTGCCATTTGATATTCATTTTCTGATATTAACCCAAGGGGGTTGCCACAGCGGTAAGGGCGAACTTGGGACTGTGTGGGTAGGTGCACGGTCTCAGGTTCGATTCCCCGTTGCGTGAAATCTTTCTTGGGCCACTGGGGGCGTCTCCCGGTCGAGCAACTAGGGCCTCATGGGATTAGTGGGGGTGGGGCCCGGATACCCATGGTTATCAAAAAAAATAAATAAATTCATTTTCTGATATTCGACTATTAGACCCTTTTTCCAATCCCGTTGCTAAACTTAGTAGTCGAGGTTCTTAGACTTCTAATCCAAGGAAACCTTAGTAGTGAGGGAAACTGATTCTCTTCTGATTATGACAAAAACTCCAAAATGTAAAAGTGCAAGGCCATTGATCATTGATTTCGTTTTTGTCATAAAAGTGCTGGGCTGAAGATGATAAGCTGTCATTTATTTGTTTATTTTAGAGCAAAATAATACCATAAGAAACCTGACGTAACTTTTTAAAACCCCATTAAAGTTGACCAATCAAATATACCCCAGAATGCAAACGTAGGCGAGTAATTTTCAAAGTGAAAAGGAGTGGATTTATAGAATATTGCTTTAAAGTACGAATCTACACTTCTCATAAAGAAGAATGTTAAATTTGCACTATGCCCGTATGCTAAAGATGATAACTAAATGTAGAATCATGCATATCTTCAATTTCTTCATAATACCCCGTTTTATTTAGAAAAAACTTTAGTTATGTTGCACAACATTCTTTATAGTAAAATTAGGTTCTTGATGCCCTTCAAACCTTAGCCTGGGGTATTTTGGCAAACAACCCTTCGAAATGAGTTTCCCGAACAAAATAATTTTTAAGTAGCACAGGCAGATCGACAAATGAGGAAATGTAACTAATATGTCTAATCTACAATATTATTTTTTACATTGTTTGCTGTGGAGAAATTCTTTTAGGGAAAATGTTGGAATATTTGAGATGAACAGCTTTGATGAGAAACCACTAACTCTAGTTTTATTTGAGAAAAAGATTCTTTTTAGTAAATCCTTGTCAACTGGTTTCAAAGGATATTTAACTAGATGGTATGTTCGATTGCTCTTTCCGAAGGGGGGCAATTCTCTCTTGTGGAAAATTTTGGTGATTCCTTCCATCGTTAGACCTGGCATTTTTCTTCTTTGGCTGTTCTTCCCCATTGACGACTCAATTTAAAATGTTGGTGCTTGCTTCGTAACAATTCAAGTCGATACCACTCCTTCAATCTGTTGTACCATTTCGGTATTGAGAAATTTCCTAAGATTGATTTGGAGTCATTTTTAAGATTTGTGACGCTGCTTGTTCACTTGTGGGTTTTCTTACTGCCCAATTCATTGATCAAGAGATTTACCATAGTGAGATTACGTACATTGATTATGTCGTAGAAAGGAAAACCATGACTCTAAATTTGGGACAGAGAGAGTATTTGAGATACCCTTATCCAAGTTTGCCCACTTGCGAATGAACACATGCGTTGATTTCTTGTGCTAAGAACCTGACTAATACTTCAAAAGTCCTTGAACCACATGAAGAGCATGTGATCCCAAGTTTCATTCACAGCTTTGCAGATATAGCTATATACTTACATTTTGGAGCAAAGTACTAATGTTTATTTATATGAGTAGAGGTTTTCTTCTCCATAATCAATCTTGTGAAGGGGGATTCATATGGTATATTCTCTTGCAAGTATTTCTTTGATATATTGGTAGACTTTCCTTTTTCCTCATTTTTTTTTCCTTATAAAGTGATTTGGAATTGGAAAGAAGGAATCCCTTCAAAGTGCAGACTTTTGCTTTGGGTTGGCTTCAAAGTGTGGATACTTGTGATTTAGTTCAAAAAAGGAGACTGTTTGATGAGGAATGCGTTCAGAGAAAAGTGGTTAATTTAAGTAGTATTTGTGAATTATCTTAGGGTTTTGGGTAGTAATCGACTTAATTTGGGAAATTAGGATTCCTTTAATTACTAGAATTTAGTCAATTAATTACATTAGGGTTTCATATGTGTTTTGGTTGACAATGGATTGAGAACAAAATTCTGGTTGGATAGATGGGTTGGTGATATGGTTTTAAATGATCATTTCCCAGGATTGTTCAGAGTAGTGCAGAATCCGAGGGCTATGGTTGCTGATATTCTCTCCTGGGAAGCTACCCAATGTCATTCATGGAATGTGATGATGCGAAGGAATGTTACAGTGATGGAGGAGTATAGGGCTCTTTTGGGTAGGTTATATGGTGTTGAAGTGTCTCATGACGTAGAGGATAGTAGAGTTTGGGGAGGGGATTGATATGGAATGTTCTCGGTGAAGTCTTTTTTTAAAAAATCTTACTAAATCTGATGAAGGTTTTCCCTTTGTTCTAGTGGATATGATTTGGAAATCAGGCATTCCTCCTAAAGTTCATGTTTTGGCTTGGTTAGCTGCATTACGAAAAGTCAACACAACGGATTTAATTCAAATTAGAAGGCCTTTTTATGTATCTATCTCCTTTTTGGTGTGTGTTGTGCAAGCAGGATAGAGAGAACATTGATCATTTGTTATTACACTATGCATTTTCTCAAGGAATCTAGTATGAATTGCTTACTATCAAGTGGTTCTTCATAGGTGCCAAAAAGAAATGCTAAACATTATGGAGGTGTACTTGCACGGCTATGATGTAGTGTATTTGGAGAGAGAAATAAGAGAATTTTTGAAGAAACAGAAGAAGAATTAGAACAAACTTAGGACAAAATCAAGAATCTGGCTTCACTTTGGGTATTTTCTTCGAATTTTTTTGGAATCTTGACTATGTCAGAGATTGCTTGGGATTGGGGTTTGGCTATGCAGTAGCCTTATCAGGCTTTAGAGGTTTGCCTAGTGCCTAGGAGTATGAATGTTGTTCTTAGGGGCTAGTGCTTGTTTTTTGGGCATGGGGCCAGTTTGATTTGTAGTAGGACTTTTTGTCTGTATTGTGCTTGTGTCGATGGGGTTGTTTCTTTTTGTTTTTGTCTTATGTTTTCTGGTGTGCTTGGTGGTGGATTTCTCACCCACTTCCAGCCCCTTTGCTTGTATCTGATTTTGCATGTCTATATAAGCTTTGTTTCTGATAAAAAAAAATGTGTTTTGGTAGTAGTAGAATTAGTGTGTTATAGGTCTTTTACTCGTAGGAGAAATAGGGTGTTATTTCAATTACAAGTATAATGTAATCCTTTGTAGAAGGACAAAATTGAATGAATGAACCGTTAAGTATTATTTCAGAAGCTAGGCTATAAAGAGGGATTCCCTCACTTTAACAAAAAGAAGGGATGACCATTTAGAGGGGTAAATCAATGAATTTTTTTTATGCAAATTTGTAGAGATGATCTATCTATTGAGTTTATCACCTCCACCAATCATAAAAAATTCAGCATAGAAGTGGGTGTTTTGAAAAATTGATATATATGTACATTTTTGGCTGGAAAATTTTTTGATGATCATCTCACCTGCTTCTAGGTTGAAATTTTTTAAGCAATTTGGGGGAGGTTATCCACTCATGATATAGATCAAAAAAACTTTGTTTTTGATAAAAAAAAAACTCATAATATAGATCATCTCTACAAAATCTTGTGAAAATTTTCATCCAATTACTCTTCCAAACAATCATCCCTTCTTTTTGTTAAAGAGAGGGAATCCCTTTTTATAGCCTAACCCTTGTTTTAGAATTAGTTTACGTTCTCTTAGTTCTTAAATTCTTCTCTGATTAATATATGCTCTTCTCCTGGAGCAATTTTTCTATTCTTCTTCTGTGGGACATCTTGTTGTCTATTGCTCTATGATGTACTGGTTAATCAATAAAGTTCATTGTTTCCTATTCAAAAATAAAAATAGAGCATTGCAGCTAGAGTTCTATTACAAGCTCGCAATAGAGGACAATTGGATGGATTACTTCTGCGATTGACATGAGATAGTGCTACCATTTACTCCTTTAAACATGGAATTATCTTTCCTATATATATATATATTTTGATAAGAAATGAAAATTTTATTTCAAACTCAAAAAGATGATACAATCAAAACAGGTATAAGCCTGTGAATGAGATTTCCAATGGAATTATACCCTATACCTACAGTACATCAAACACTACCAAACCCATTACAAAATAACAACAATCAGGACAAAAAGCTGTGACAGTCCAGTATGAACATGAAGCGGTCAACAGTATTGGAAACATTCAACGCACCATGAGGGGGACAAACACATATACGGTCTCCACCTTTGGATTAAGTCGTACGTATTCACTCTACCCAATGATCTTTTCTATATATGAAAGACGAGATAGTAACCCGTGCCAACTACACTATAAACCATTCGAAAAGCACCTTAAATCTAATATTTGATTCTGGAGAGACAAATGGGTTGGGGGTATTCCTTTAAAAGAGTCTTTTCCTAGAATTTTTTGTCTTTCAAATAACCAAGGAATGTTGATTGGTTCGGCTGTCTCTTGGTCTTCAAATACCACTTATTCTTGGGATCTTAGTTTTCTAGGAACTTCTACGATAGGGAATTTGGGGAGTAATTATGACTACTCAGCTTGATCCAAAATGTTAATCTTAATCAAAACATGCTTGACAAAAGGGTTTGGTCCGTGCATCGGTTTGGTCCGCGCATCATTCCGGGGTGTTCTCTTGTAAGTCTTTCTATGATAGTATGATTAACTTTCAAATACACAATCATCAATCCCATTCCTGCAATTCAACTTCATATGGAAGTGTGGGGTCCATCAAGGTGTTTGCTTGGCTAGTCTCGTTGGGTAGAGTGAATACATGCGACTTAATCCAAAGGTGGAGACTGTATATGTGTTTGTCCCCCTCAGGCCCTCATGGTGCGTGTTATGTAGGGAAAGTGGGGAGGACATTGACCATATTTTAATTCACTGCAAGATCTGTGGATTAAAATGTTTATTCTGTTTGGATTATTGGGTGCTCTTCCTAAAGGATGGGCGGATTTTATTGCAATTAAGTGGTCGTTTAAGCAACCCGGTAACATATCTAAATGCGTATGGAGGCTTATGATTTTTGGCTATAGCCTGGACAGTGTGGACGGAAAGAAACAGAAGAATTTTTTATGATAGATGAAGCTCAGTCGTAGAAGTGTGAGATCACAATATATTTTCAGTTGGGCTATGGGCTAGAGCATTGAATGTTTTCAATACCGTTGACTGCTTCATGTTTGCACTGGACTGTCACAGCTTTTTGTCCTGATTGTTGTTATTTTGTAATGGGTTTGGTAGCATTTGATGTACTGTAGATATAGGGTATAATTCCAATGGAAATCTCATTCATTGGCTTATACCTGCTCTGATTATATAATCTTTTTGTGTTTGAAATAAAATTTTCGTTTCTTATCGGGAAAAAGGCACCTTAAATCTCAGCCATACAATTCTTTATCCCTTTACATTTTTAAGATTAAAAGACCAATGCCCCTTATTATTTAGATTCATGATGGGGACACGTGGGTAAGGGGAAAGCTCTTTCGCATAGTGTGTAGATATGGAAAAGGGGTAGCTTTCCATGGTGTTGAGCATGTCTTATTGGGATTGAATTTTGTGATCAATTGTAGTTGGACTTTTTTTTTTTTTTTGGTGATTGGAGGGTCTAAATACACCCTTGGGAATTAATTAGGTGCTCTAAGGGGCACGGATGCCTGAAGCTATAAAAAATAAAACCAAAAATAAAACCGGCAAAGCAGAAATACGTACATAAAAGTCGTTTAGAATCAGAAATATCTCCTCCTATTAAAGGTATGAATTACTCTGTGAGAGATGGAGTTGAAATATACGTGCCACTAAATTCAGTTTTTGAGTGTGTTACTTCAAGCAATATTTGATAAAAAAAAGTTTCTTTACAGGAATTCCGTTTGGTAATATGCCTCTTTCATCCAAACAAAGTTTTGTCGCAAAAGGTATGTTTTTGAGTACAAGTAATATTTTATTTTTATTTTTGTTTTAATACTGATTATTCATAAATGAGATAGAAATGGAGGCAAGACTACTATCTTTTATAACTGATGGTTTTGACAAAAAAAATAAATCAGTATAAGACTAGTAGGATGTAATCCTATATCCCCATTCTGTTCAAATATTACACAATACCAAGCGGTGAAACCGCTGAAATACAATTCGACACTAGTCAATTTGGGTAATAAATAGGCCTTGTCAAATCTAATCCTAAATGTTGAGAATTCTTGGAAATTCCGGTAGTTTTCTACCAGTTTCCTCTATTTTCTCCTAGGCTGCCCATTTTTACCTTGATCATTTGAATTTTATTTAGCAGCTATCTAATTGTAATGGTAATAATTGGATATTCACTAGTATATCCCAGAATGCTCGTCAAATCTTTTTTTTTTCCCCATTTCGGATAAATTCTTCTAGTGGAAAATAGAGAACTACAAGTTAAATGAAAAACATAAATAATTACTAAAATCAGTGCAAAGAAGCCCGCGAATCGTGCTGGAGCTCTGAAACTGAGAAACCCTTTCATATTCCCATTGTAGAATCCTGAATAAAGCCAAAAAAGAGCATTCAATTTGATTGAAAATAAAGCATGAACTGCTAGTCAACGAAGTTTTTTGGAGTTCCTCTCTAGTCACTTTTCCCAGGACACAGCAAAACGCGTTACCCTGAGGTCTCTCTATCCTTTCTCTACCAAATCCACAAAAATTCAACAACTAGATGACTTACAAAGAAGTGGGCACACCTACTTCTTGCATAATACTTCAAACAAATTTTGGAAAATAATTAGTGAAAAAAATTATTGCTAAAGTTTTCCCCCATTGATTGAAAAGGCTTTTTTTTATTTTTTTTTATTTTGAACCTTATTCATAATCATTAGACTTTGCCCCTATTTCTTTAATGTAATCCTTGGACTTTAACACCCTCTTTTATGGATTTCATTGAGATTCCCCCGCGTACAGCAATTATGAAAATAGGGATAAGTCTAATTTCACAAAAGAAAATAGGAGGCAAAGTCAAAAAAGCCCTTAATTGAATTCCTGGCTCCACCCCTGATGATCAGCCAAACTTTTTTAAATATTGAAGATGCCAAGTAGCACGGTCACCCGAGGAACAATGGAAACTGAAATGCTAACTTCATGAAGAAAAGACAAGTGGTGCAAAGGCAGAAAAGCGCTCATCCGTGTTATGTCACCACCAATGATACAAAGTAACACAGGATTTTAATAATGAAAGTCCATATGTTTTCATAAGCCATTCACTGTACGTGATTGCATTGTCTAACAGTAAGACATTTGTCTTCATGGCATTAAACTGTGGGCTCATTACGGTGATCCATTCTCATTAGAATAAAATTATTTTATGTTGTAGTATGCTTGTTATTCACTGTGTTAGTAATTTGTGAATAATATGGGTGAAAGAGATAATTGGAATCTGAGGAAACAGTTGTATTGAGCAAATCAAAATCCAATGATAAAAACCACTAAAAACCATGCAAATAACGACAAATAATATTGCAATGGAAACAAACAAATAAGGAAAAATATTTGCTAATAAATGTTAAAATGAGACAGAATGCTACTCATTGTGCCCATTTGCATCCCTTGTGCAATATGTGATTCAAGCAGTATAAATTTGATATTTAAGTAAAAAGAAAGCTGAAAATATAAATTCCTTTGAAGTCATTCTTAGCAAGTCCCATGCCATATGCCACATTTTGGAGAGCTCGCAAGAATATTCTCTTTGCTAACAATATATTTACACAACTGTTCTTCAAATGACTAATAATATATTTTTCAAATGCCTATTTTATGAGCAGGTTAAGGTTTTGTACACCCCTTTTTCTGGAGTTTTTAGCAGGTTTTTTTCTGTAGGGTGGTCCGATTCATGTCCCCTTCTCCTTACTTTGCTAGTCACTGGGTTTTGACCTTTTGAACTCTTTTCCTTTTAATAAAATAACTCCACGGATTTTGGTCCTAGAGATCCCTTTAGGGTATGTTTGACAAAAAGTTGGAAAATGATTGAAAACACAGCTGATTTTAAGAGAAGTTGGAAAAAAAGGATAAATGATTTGGTGAGATGTTCTCCATCTTTTTCTGATTTTTCATGGTAAAGATTTCTTATCCACCACCAAAAAAATTTATTCCATAGAAAATCCAAAGAAAGTTTTCAGACATTTCACCAAATCACTCATCTCTTTTTCCAACTTCTCATCAAAATTAGTAGTGTTTTCAATCATTTTCCAGCTTTTTTTTTTGCCAAACACATCCTAAAAAATATGACGCTTGTTTGGAAGTTAGTTGAATTAAAGTATAAGCACAGACTACTGAATGGGTTCAATCACACTTGCCGAGCTCCATTATGGTTCATATGTATATTTATTCTTAAAGATCACCGGTTGTTACCTATTTTTATAGCATGCTCTATATTTATATATGCATATGCATCTTATAAATTCATGTTTCTCTTATAAAAACATTGCAGACCTCACAAAATATGCTTTCCTTGCAGGGTTGAATTTTCGTCACACTCTTTACCCCGCGTACAAGAGCAATCGTCCTCCAACACCTGATACCGTAGTTCAGGGTCTTCAATATTTGAAGGCATCTATCAAGGCTATGTCCATCAAAGTAATTGAGGTGAGAGTAGCGTAGCCCCAATTAGAGATGGGTCTTTTTTGACTTTGCTCCCTGTTCTTAATGCCAAATTAGACTTTGCCCCCGGCATGCGTGGGAATCTAAAAGAATTACTTAAATGGGGGTTAGTGTCTAATTTCTTTAACATAATCCTTCGACTTAGCTCCGCCCCCTTCCCCCCGTTTCTTTTCTTCCTTTTTATGTAGTTCATTGAGATTTCCCTGCCCGCAAGGGGCAAAGTATAACGATTATGATTTTTTTTTTTGGTGGTGGTTGTTTTTTTTTTGTTTGGGGGGCAAAGTGTAACAGGCCACTATGGCGTCGTTTGATCCATGTAGCCGACCCCACCTAGTGGGATAAAGGCTTGTTGTTGTTGTTGTTGTTGGGGGGTGGGGTGGTGAGTCTAATTTTGCATAAAAATGGGGCGCAAAGTCAAAAAAAGCCCTTAAAGGTAAAGGACTGGTTGTCAGTTGTTTCAATAGAATATTTTAAATTAGGTGCCAGGTGTTGAAGCTGACGATGTTATTGGGACCTTGGCTGCAAGGAGTGTTGATGCGGGTTTCAAGGTAATTTCTTCTAAGCTCAATTATTTTTCTTTGAATCATGTCTTGAAAAAATACATCAATTTTTCACTAATCATTCTTTCAGAGAATGTCAAGATTAGGAGCATGATTTTAGCTCATGAGGTCATTTCTTTTTGTAAGTTTAGATACGGTAATCTTTGGTTGAGTTAATCAAACCAATGAAGCATTCTTATCAAATTTAGGCTATATGGATTGTTTCATGAATATTTGATATATTTCTCTATTTTGATCAAGCAGTACGCCTCCATCCCAAATTAAGACTTGCACCTCCCTTTTCCCCAAATCCCAAATTCTGATTTGAATTTGTAAATTTGATGTATGGGATCTCTACATAAATAAATTAGTTTTGATCTTGACCATTGATTACATTATAATTAGTATTTTTTAGAGGTTCGAGACATAAATGTCTTGAGTTTCTCTCACTCTGTGAATGCTCTATGTAAGTGGTATCAGTTCCTCATGAAATTATTTGAAGTAAATACAATATAAAGCTTCAACACCGAGAGCCAGTTTTAACCTACGTAGGGATGTCGCTCACTTAATAAAATATTGTAGTCCCGTAGAATATATTTTATTAATATACACTAAAATATTACATGTGGTAATTATATTTACTTACACGCATTTACTTTTAAATTATATATTTGACCATATATACATGTACTCATGTAGTAACAGTACATATATATGCAGCGTAATAGAGAATATACATAATGTATGTATTATATAAGTCCCCAAAAGTTTATTATGGAGTGTGATATTCATTTACTAATCTTACATGTCATTACAAATTGATAAGACAATTTTATTTTTATTTTAAATAAAAATAAATTTTATTGCAATTGAAGAAGATACAAATCACCTTTATTTTGCTAAATAAGACATAAACTGTGGTTTGTATTAATTTTACTAATTCATCACCTGTATTGCCTTTATTACAGGTTCGAGTTGTCTCCCCGGACAAAGATTTTTTCCAGATTTTATCTCCTTCTCTACGTCTTCTGCGAATTGCCCCGCGTGGATTTGAGTTAGTATCTCATTTGACTTTCCAATTTACATAGTGGCATAAAATGAGATTACTTAAATATTTTTTATTTTTTTTACAAAGCTGGCTTTTAATTACCGGGTTAGTGGACGTCTATTTTAAAGCCATGTCAAGGGAATGAGGGATACCATTGCTTTCGATTCTGTTAAAGTTGGAGTTAGAGGGGGGTGATTTTGAAGAATTTTGTTATGGTTCAATGGCTTACTCAAACTGAGGGCCAGAGAATATATATATATATATATATATTAGGATTACAATGAGGGGAAGCAAATATAATAAAAAGACACATGCACACACACACATATAACACTTGAGAAAGACCTTGGTGTGTTGGTGTTTGTTGAGCCATAAGCAACTATCAAGTGTAGTATGATTAGTATTATTT
The DNA here is from genome assembly GCA_021464415.1 of Lonicera japonica. Taxonomy (NCBI): domain Eukaryota; kingdom Viridiplantae; phylum Streptophyta; class Magnoliopsida; order Dipsacales; family Caprifoliaceae; genus Lonicera; species Lonicera japonica. The sequence continues at coordinate 10,059,217 of CM038468.1, read as the reverse complement.
TCCTTTTTGATAACTAAAATAGCCTTTTCTTGAGAACTTTTGGAGTCTCTTGAGTTGAGGTTGGGAGGAAACACAGGATGGATAAATCACTTGATTATTATGACAAACTTCAACAACCCTTATCATTTTGTCATATTGAATAAATTATAATGTCTTTGATGGATGGTGGATAGTGAACCTTTGAGCAGAATTTTACCATCATCCAGTTCCAAGTTTCACAGTTTCACCTCTAAGTTTTATAACTAGAGCTAAACTTTTTACGGGTTACAAGTCTGACCTACTGTAGCTTTCTCTTGGATGGATAATAATATGCAATGCTAGTTCTCAACTTGTACATGCATACCTTACTCGTCAATCACATGTCCTCTCATTTGTCGTGAAAATGATTGATTTATGATTCTTTTGTGTAGCATATCACTTACCAACCACATTCTGTTTTGTGACTTGGATAAGTGGAATGATTCTTTAGTATGGAAAAATCTAAAGCTATTGGAGACTGGAAATTTAAAATTATTAAACTAAAATAATTACCATTTGCTTGGATGAATTTCACTCTTTCATTAAACCCTTCCAACGTGCTGGAGGTCATGCACTGGCTGACCCTTATTGTTAGGTTGGATAAAAAAAATTCCTGGTTTTATTGGTACTAAAACCGATTCTATATATAGTGAGAGAGTATTTACTGTGGTCATCGAGGTGTGTAAGATTGTTTGATACGTTGCAGACATAACATGTATAAGGTAGTTCTCCGTTTGTTAATTTTTATGTTTCTGTTGTAAAAGAAACAGAATCAGTTGTAAAACTTCGAGACTGTAGTCAGTTGTTCTCTTTTCTGTCCAATGCACAAATCTACCTATTAATATTATTTTTTTCTGAAAAAACGTGTTGTGCCTATTAATGTTTAAATTCATTCCTTTTTGTGTTGCTTCCCAGGATGGCTTCATTTGGAATGGAGGATTTTGCACAAAAATATGGAGCATTGACACCTTCCCAGTTTGTAGACGTAATCTCACTTGTGGGTGACAGAGCTGATAATATACCAGGTTCTTTTTGCATTTCTTTCATGAAATTTATCAAATAACGAAAGCTTAATATAAACTTAATGTATGAACTTTTCTGATTTCCCTTTTGTTTTTTTCCTGAGATATTCTTTCATGATGCTTTTACCTTCAAGCATGAGTAACTCTACTCACCATTTGAACTCCCACTTTGCCTAAAATTGCACTTCCATGTACTTTCTTTTAAACTTCTACTGGGGTCAGAATTAAGCTTACTCGCAAATCTCTTAGAGATTGATGAACCAGAACCAGATAACTTAGGCTTGATGGTAATTCACCCATATCAACCTAGTCACAAGCCACAATGGATCCCCAGTAGCCAACCCATAAAGGATTGTGAAAGGGTTTTATGCATCTGGCATTGGATCCACAGAGAGCTCTAAATTCAGCTCTAATAAATATAAACTTACTCCAACCCCGAAGGATTCCAAAATACAAAGACAATATGTTATTTCTTATGTTTCCTCTTCATCTGTCCCTCGCGCAATTAGCTTTTATTGTGAAAGTTCTATGTGAGCATGTTACATATATCTCCAAAGTTCATCAAACAATTCTTTCATTATCTTCTGTTCAAAATATAGCTTTTGAAGGGAATATGTTAGTGTTTTATTGATTTGTTGCATATTTCTTTGATGTCATCCTTTGGTATAATGTTAATAGTTACTGGTTTTTATTTATTATTTTTTTTAAGTTGATATAATTGCTAAGCTGCTACTCAAATGATAAGACTGCACATCAAGGGTTTTTTGATCATTGATGCGTCAATGTTTCAAATGCAGGAGTTGAAGGGATTGGAAATGTGCATGCTGTGCAATTGATCACAAAATTTGGTACGTTATCATCTCATGTCTTCAATTTTTGCTTGCAAACTTTGCATTATTTTGAATGTGCAAGTTGTGTTAAGTTTTGTGTTCTTTTTTTTCAAATTATGAGAACACAATTGGCATTATTTTTAGGTTTTTTTTTTACTTTGCCCCATGTTCTTAATGCGGAATTAAATTTACCCCCTTTCATTATCATTAGACTTTGCACCCTGCATGCAAGGGATCAATTGCATAGAAATGCGGCCGCGGGGGTGTGAAAAAAAATTAGACATTGCCCCCTATTTTTATGTAATACTTTGAGATCCTCTGCATGTAGTAGGCAATGTCTGAAAATTGGGGGATAAAAAAAGTCTTTATTTGTGAAAACCTGTTGTTCTCTTGAATCTTGATATTAAGAAAAAAAATATATATGTATAAAAGGCAAGAAAATTTTATTTTTTTTGGTCATAAATGCAAGATGGGAATATAAGTACCAAATTTAATAAAAGAATAATGAAGAAAGGAAAAAAAAATTGAATATAAGGTTGAAAGAGTACTTTCAATTAGAATATATATATACGTATATATATATATATCTTTTGGAAAAAGCATGCTAAATTATAAGTGGCCCAAATATTGGGTTCTGTTTCTTGCTATACATAAAAATAGTTAACTTCATCTGCAGATATAAACATAAAATGGGTTAATAATATGTAAATTAGTCTTCTGGTGAATAAATTATGATAGTTGGCTTATGTAAATTATGAAGAATATTTTTTTCCTCCCAAACTTCTATGATAGTTGTAAATTATGTAATTTCAACCATCTTTATGTTGTCTTGTTTGAATTAAGTCTGCAACTTTATATATTAGCTCGTTTTTGCAACCAAACACTAGTAATTAAATAATTTTGAACGGCCCAATTTGTAAATTGTAGGACAACCAAACAAGGCCTTAGTTGATGATTCTTAATGCGGCATTTTCCTTGTATTTGGACAACATCTTTTCGTTTTCATGATTACATACTTCTCTTTAAGTTAAAAAAATATTTGCTTCCTATAAAAAAAAACATGTACTTGTACAGTATCAGCAAGTCTCTTATGTTCTGTTCTAGCTTTCTTGATGGTTAGAGTGTGAATATATTACAAGTGTCTGAAATCTTGTATTAAACTCCTCAGTTTGCAAATATATCGATATTTTTTTTTTGGCAAAACCATTTAATTTGTTTTAAGCAAATTTAAATGATATTATAATTATAACTTACATATAAACATTGATAGTGCTGCGGGCACACTTGTTCTTTTTAGATTTAAATTGATATGTGTTGCTTTTTGTTAGAAACCATCTCACCAAAAAGCTTAAGCTGTTAGGTAGTGGGCCAATAATATATATCATACTGTTCAACACTCCCCCTCACGTGTGACTCCCACTTGCATGTGGAGAGACAAACCAAACCAAAGGTGCACTTTTGTGCACAAACAATAATGTGCATACTGCACAAACACAAAGGGGGAAATAAATGCAAGCGGGAGGATTCAAACCCGAGACCTTGTAGAACCTAACCTTTGATACCATGTTAGAAACCATCTCACCCAAAAGCTTAAGCTATTAGGTAGTGGGCCAACAATATATATCATACTCTTCAACACTTTTCAAGTTGGGTTATCTGATTTGTCACATCCTATTGAAATCAGAGTAGACAATTTGACAAGGGAATGGACTACATTTTACTACCAATGGCATTTATATGATATGGACGCTTGGTGTTGGTATTATTTATATGGGGCTTTGGTAACAACATATCAGGGCCAATTTTTATCCATTTGGGAGAGAAATTTTTTAACCATTGGATATAAGTATCTCTCAACTACTCTCTTATCTCAAATATTTTTGGTACCTCTGCAAAAAAGGGGCTCAATCTATACACAATATAAAAAGAAAATAGTGTGTGGGTATATATGTATCCACGAATAAAATAATATATTAAATTATTAATTATAGATACAATTATATGAATTTCTTATCTTTTATGAGTGCAGCTTGACATTTTCAATTATTATCCTAGCTATTCATTCGTTTTCAGTTGTTTTCCCATACTGTTTTTCTTCTTCTTCTTGTTCTTGTTGTAAAGATATATGGTATGTTATCTCAATAATTGTCCTCTTCTATATGGAAGGTACATTGGAAAACTTGCTGCAACATGTTGATGAAGTCGAGAGTGAAAGGATCAGACAGGTTTTACTGATCTCTCACAATGAACATCTTACATTTTCATTAGCATTAAAGTTGCCTTTTCCTATTCATATGTTTTTGTTTGTATGCTTTTTTCTCTTTTCCATTTTAAATTGGATGATTTATATTCCTCGTAGATTTTGTATGATTAAACTGCTAAACTGTAACATGTTTCATAAATGAAATTTTCACTTGTAGGCTTTGATTTCGAATGCCGAGCAAGCTATCCTCAGCAAGAATTTGGTAATATAGTCTACTCCTGTTTATCAACTTTAGGGCTATGTTAACTTTCCCCCTGTTCTTGGTGCGAAATTAAACTTACTCCCTGTTTTCATAATCTTTAGACTTTGCCCTGGATCTCAAAGAATTACGTAAAAATGGGAGCAATGTCTAACTTTTTTAACGTTATCCTTTGACTTAGCTGCCTGTTTTTATGTAATTATTTGAGATTCTCCCAAATGCAGGGGACAAAGTCAACATTACCAATGCGGGGGTAAGTCAATTAAGACAATATCTTTGAGCAATTATAGAAGGTTAATAGAAGTATTGAATTTTAGAAACAGAATTGTCAAGTTCCAAATTTAATTAATGAAACAATATATCTTTGATGTATCTATTAATAGTTGAACGGTCACTATCCCTTGTAATTCTTCTACTTTTGAGCCCTCCCTCCATGTGCTCCTTTTCTGTTCCTGGTTTTGCCATATACTCCATCTTTCCCAAATTTAGAGTTCAATTAGACTTGCACTTTTTTTAACAAAATAAATGCTAATTTCCACATGCAATGGTCAAGAATGAAACCCGTATACTGTGAGGTTTGGTAGACTGAATTTGTCCTGAAACGGAAACTAGACCCTTATTTTGGTATGTCCTAAGAAGAAATAGTGGGCTCTTTGTTTTGGACACAGTAATAATTTTGTAGTTCCTACTTTTTTTTTCCCATAACTACCACTCATTGTTCCCTTGTGTGATCGCATCTCCTCATTTAGTGTTCTATTGAACTTCATGCCAACTTCTTTTTTACTTGTTTCTTATTGGCAAGTCAATTTGATGATTTAGAAATAAAAAAGTGATTTGTGTTGCATATATGTTATCTTTAAAAATTAGAGGAATATCCATCTTGTCATTATCATTCTTCCATGCGCACCAATGCTTGAAAATGGTCTAGTTAAATTTGTATTGGTATCATTAGCTTTTAAACTACTGGCAGGCGCTGCTACGTTCAGATCTTCCATTCTACATGGTTCCGTTTACAACTGACAATCTCGTATTTGAGAAACCAGAGGTCAGTACAATTTACATACTTCCTAAAGTGCCACTTTTCCTTTGTAATATCAACACCACATATATGAAATTCTTGTTATTTTATATTCAAAACCTGCATTGTGCAGTATCCTTAGTTTTTTACTATTATTGCCCGGGCAGTTACTGCCTCGGTCTTGTTGGGGGAAACTAGGTGCAACTAGTTTCCAAATTAGGATCTTGGGATACAAATGATAAATTTTTGGCACAATCTAAATTATTCAGCACAACTAAAATATACCAATAGCACAATACACAAAATAAATAAATAATACTAAATAAATTATTACGTGGAATTAGCAACTGCCTTAGACCACGGAGCAACACCAATTACTATATCAAGAGGAGTGATTTACAAGACTAGTCAACAGACCTTATACACGCACATTGTGTATCTCTCAACGCTCAAAAATAGACATTGCAATTTTTCTCACCTAGAAAAATTGTTTTTATTTTTCTAACTCTTATTTGCTCCCTCTCTAATTTTTTTTTTCTACAAAATCTCACACACTAGGAAAAAATGGAAGAAAATGGACTGATATAAACATATCAAAAACCATAAGCATAAACATAGGCCTAATGTCTTATTTATAGGTGAACCAAAAAAACATGCCACCGCGTAAATCTTCTCCCCCTTAGCTTGCACATTTGAAAATTTGACCAAATCCAATCAAAGCCAACCAATGCCTTATTTACATGTGTGCTGTCAATTTGAGGATGATTTGCTGGAACCTTGTATATGATTTGATGGAGCCTTGGAAACCAAATGAGAATTGGCTAATGCTAGCCATAAAATTTTGACGCCTTAATTTTTTTATTTTTTTTAACTTAATTAATTTTTTTTTGCACGCTTCTAACAATAGTTGCGCCTAGTTTTCACAACAACCGGTATCAGAGTGCTAGGTTTTAGTGGGAGCAATGGCAAGAGACGGAAAGGGAATCGACAAGTTCAATGGTACGGACTTCGGTTTCTGGAGAATGCAAATCGAAGATTATTTGTATGGGAAGAAGATGCATCTTCCCTTGCTTGGCACAAAACCAGAAAGGCAGAAACAATGGCTGATGACAAGTGGATACTTTTGGATCGATAAGTGCTCGGAGTCATTTGTTTGTCGCTGTCAAAAAGTGTGGCATTCAATGTGGTGAATAAAACAACCGCTAAAAGGTATTATGTCAGTGTTATCTGGCATGTATGAAAATCCGTTTGCAAACAATAAGGTACACTTGATGAAGAAATTATTTAATCTGAAGATGTCAGAAAATTTTGCAATGACTGAACTTTTAAATAATTTCAACACCATCATCAACCAATTATCTTCCGTTCAATGTTTTAAATAGCGATAGCGCGAGCAATAGCGTTTTGGTCCCGGAAGCGCATAGCGCAAATAGCGTAAGCTGTTTGGGACTCAAATAGCGTAATAATTAAAAAAATAAAAAAAATAATATTATACTAAAGAACATTAGTAAAAAATCATTAAAACACTTCAAATAACAATAACACAAAAATTATAATTCAAACACATCAAGTTCTAAAGTTAAAATTCAAACACATCAAGTTCTAAAATTAAAATTCAAACGCATCAAGTTCTAAAGTTTAAACTTTCAAATGATAAAAAAAAAACCCAATTATGTTCAGCCATTCAGCACTTAAGCTACAACACAACAACAACAACAAAAAAAAACAGTCGTCTTAGCATTTCATGGGGAAAAAAAATTTAAGTAAAACACAACACCACAAGGCCCACAACACAACAAAAAATTAAAATAAAACCCCCAGTCGGCATTTCACAACAAAATATATATATATATATATATATGAACAGAGCAGAATAGTCGGTGAAATTCAGCCACAAATAAAACACTGAATAAAACGAGTAGGTAGGCTAAACAAATACCTTACGAAATTACGAGCGACGCCGAAGGAATAGAGAAGTAGTAGCAACGACGAACGATCGAACAAGGAAGGAGAACTAGCAGCGACGACGGTGAGAGACGATGGAGAGAGGAGAACAGAGGAGAGACGGCGTTGGAGAGAGGAGAATAGAGGAGAGACGATAGTCGATGGCTGGAATTTAATTTGAAAAAGCTAAGCTTCTTAACTTATTATTTCACCTAACTTCGTTTTTTGCTCAAATAGCGTAGGCTTTTTCCGAATAGCTGAATAGCGTACGCTATTCACACAATAGCGTGCCACATCATCAAAATACTCACGCTTTTTGTTCCTTTCGCTATTCTTGGCACGCTACATAGCGGTAGGGTTTTTTTTTGTGCTACATAGCGCACGACATTACGCTATTGAAAACACTGCTTCCGTTGAAATCAAGTTTGTAGATGAAGTTTAAGCCTTGATAATTCTGGCTTCACTACCAAATAGCAGGGAGGCCATGATATTGTCGATGAGTAATTATGCTGGGAAAGAGAAGCTCAAATATGCAGAACTCAGAGATCTGATTATTAATAAAGAGATTCGCCGAAAAGATTTCGGTGAATCATCCAACTCCGGTTCAGCCTTAAATATTGCAGCAAGATCTAAGAACTTAACGCGAGGATATGGACACGGCAGAAGTATATCGAGGTACGTCAGGTCAAAGTCAAAGGCTCCAAAGAATTTCAATAGATCTCAAAATCAGAATAATCAAATGGTTATTGAGTGTTAGAATTGCGATAAAACTGGACACTACAAAAATCAGTGTTGAACGCCATAAAAGGCTACAGAAAAGAGGACTTAAACAAACGTTGTTGCAGAACAGTCAGACGATGCATTAATATGCTCTATGGAGAGCAAGACTAAGTCATGGGTGTTAGATTTCAGAGCATCTTTTCATGCCACCTCAAGCAGAGAATTCTTTACAAGCTACGAACTAAGAAACCGTTGGAAAGATGTATCTTGGTGATGATCAGTCATGTGGCGTAATCGGCAAAGGCAAAGTACATATAAAGATAAACGTGTTCGTGTGGAAATTGAACAATGTCCGTCACATCCGTAACTTAAGGAATAATCTAATCTCGGTGGACCAATTAGCAAAAGAATGTTATATCACAACTTTCAACCATGATACATGAAAGGTTTCCAAAGGTGCAATATTGATAATTCAGTATTATTTATGTTAGTTATTTATGCTATTTTATTTGTGGGTAGAATCCCACCTTGATAGGGACTCTAGGTTAATTAGGAGTTGTATTTATTTCCTATATAAGGTGCATTGTTCTCTTTCAACATCACAGATCGTCGAGCCTCTTCTCTTCGAACCTCAGAAAATGTCTCTGATAGTGGGCACGGGTATCCTGCCTAAAATACGACCCCGAACTTTTTCTAGGTCCTTGTTTAGTCCAGCCAAGAAGACAAACACACGAACTCGCTCAACCTTCTTATAACGGGCACTATCATTCACATAATCTAATTTTCTTTTGCCGTCAATAAACAACCTCATTGATTGTGCCCATGCGAGATAGTTCATATTGCCAGAGGATCAACAACTAAACAAACTCAGGACAAAATAAAACCAAATCTGAACAAGAACACCGCAAGCAATCAAATTAACCCGTTACACTAAATCTGGAAATACCAAACCAAGCCAAATCTGGACAGAGTTAAACCAAATCTGGGCTAGAAGTAGGTGCGGAACAAAGAGACGATCTGCCCTGGAAATTTTGGCAGCAATCAGAGCAGCCACACGCCGCCACGAAACAAACCACTAAACAAACAGTGTCAAACGAAACTAAACAGTACCAAACACAACGGAACAGTACCAAACTGAACGGAATAAGTTGCGGAACCTTGAGACGACGGGAACTGGAGAGTTTGGTGTTGATCGGAGCATCCACGCGCCTCCACGCGCGGTGGAAGGCAACGGCACGTGAGATCCACGCGCGGGAAGGGGTGGCGCGTGTGAGAGCGTGTACCGTCGGTTGCCGACGCTTCTGTCGGGGTTCTACTCGTCTGGAGATTCCGAGCGAGGCTGCGTGGTCGGTTCCAGGAAAGGTCACGTAATCAATGACTAGGAAGGCAGCGGCAGCTAGGGTTTTAGGCGTGGGTAATGGCTAGGGTTTTCTGGCTCGTTTTTTCTTGGCCAGACCTAAGAGCAATAGGGAAATCAAGTTGATCAGACGTATACCTTTGGATCAAGTTTAGAATTTTTTGGGTCATGATTATGAACAAAGGCAACACTTCCAAATATTTTTAAGGGAATAAATGTTTTGATCCGATTTTCAAGAAATTATACATTTCTATGGATGTTACCTTCTTCGAGGGGCGATCCTATTACAACTCCCATCTTCAGGGGGAGAGCACGAGTGAAGATGGTGGTTGCGGTTTTGATAATTCAGTCGTTGATGTTTTGTATGAACAAGTACCTAATTATTTTAACACACAATCTGGGAAAACAAATGAATTAAATGTTGAAGATACTTATGTTGGTAATGGTGAACAACCCGGGTTAGTGTTATCCCAAAATCTGACTACCGATGGACCAGAGATGTGTGCAAAACGGTATAAAGGTCTTGTTTATTCTAGGAAAAATCCAGAACAAGGAAGGGAAGAAGCCATCCCTCTGCAACCCCAAGAATCCAACCTGGAGATGGATCATGATACTCACAATGACTCTTCCGAGATACCTGAAGGTAGTTCTCAAGCTAATATCGAGTCAACTCAGTCTGATCAACTTGATCTCCCTATTGCTCTTCGAAAAAGAGTCAGAACATGTACGAAATCTCCCAAATATCCCATTTCGAACTTTGTGTCATATAAAAATATCTCACCCTCCTATTCGGCATTTATCTCTCGTGTGTCGAATGTGGTTATTCCTAACAATGTTCAGGATGCTCTAAATGTTCCGGAGTGGAGAGAAGCGGTGTATGAGGAGATGAGAGCGCTGGAGAAGAATGCTACTTGGGAGAAAGTAAAGCTTCCAGAAGGAAAGACAGTTGTTGGTTGTAAATGGGTATTCACTGTGAAGTATAACTCAGATGGGTCAGTGGAACGGTACAAGGCTCGTCTGGTGGCTAAAGGCTTCACTCAAACGTATGGAGTTGACTACGCCGAAACTTTTTCTCCCGTGGCAAAATTAAATACAGTTCGGGTTTTCTTATCAGTTGCAGCTAACTTGGACTGGCCTCTGAATCAGTTAGATGTGAAGAATGCCTTCTTGAATGGAAACCTAGAAGAGGAAGTCTAAATGGAACCTCCACCTGGTTTTACTGAGGAATTTGGGACAAAAATCTGCAAGCTAAAAAGGTCTTTGTATGGCCTTAAACAATCCCTTAGAGCATGGTTCGAAAGATTAACGAAGTTCCTTAAGGGTCAAGGGTATAATCAAGGGCAGTCTGATCATACTCTCTTCACTAAGACGTCCACAAGAAACGAACTTTCTGTTCTCATTTTTTATGTGGATGATATGATTTTGACAGGGGATGATGTTGAAGAAATGAATCAACTGAAGCGAAATCTTGCTAGAGAATTTGAGATTAAGGATCTTGGTGACCTACGATACTTCCTTGGAATGGAGGTGGCCCGTTCAAAAAGTGGTATTGTTGTATCACAACGGAAATATATTTTGGATCTGTTGTCAGAAACTAGGATGAGTGGGTGTAAGCCATCGGATACTCCCATAGAACTGGGTACCAAGCTAGGAGATGTTAAAGATGGTGTTCCAGTCGAAACAGCGAGATACCAGAGTTTAGTTGGAAAACTAATTTACTTGTCTCATACGCGCCCTGACATTGCTTTCGCTGTGAGCTTGGTTAGTCAATTTATGCACTCACCATGTGAAGAACATCTAGAGGCGGTGTACCGTATTCTTCGTTACCTCAAAGGCTCCCCAGGGAAAGGTCTGTTCTTCAGGAAGAACGATAAAAGAGGGATAGAGGTGTATACTGATGCTGATTGGGCTGGCACGGTTATTGATAGACGGTCTACGTCTGGCTACTGTACGTTTCTTTGGGGCAACTTGGTTACATGGAGAAGCAAGAAGCAAAGCGTTGTCGCTCGAAGCAGTGCAGAAGCTGAGTTTAGATCAATGGCTCAAGGAGTATGTGAGGTTCTTTGGCTACAAAGGGTCTTAGAGGAACTCAAAAGGCCAATAAGTCTCCCGATGAAGCTATATTGCGATAACAAGGCTGCTATCAGTATTGCCCACAATCCGGTCTTACATGATAGGACAAAACATGTTGAGATTGATAGGCACTTCATCAAAGAGAAACTAGAAGGTGGAATTATATGTACTCCCTTTGTTCCGTCTAATCAACAAGTTGCAGATATTTTGACCAAGGGCCTGTTAAGGCAACCGTTCGAATTTCAAGTAAGCAAGTTGGGCCTGACGGATATCTTCGCACCAACTTGAGGGGGAGTATTGATAATTCAGTATTATTTATTTTAGTTATTTATGTTATTTTAGTTGTGGATAGAATCCCATCTTGATAGGGACTCTAGGTTAATTAGGAGTTGTGTTTATTTCCTATATAAGGTGCGTTGTTTTCATTATTTATGATTATGGAATAAGAACTATTGTTCTCTTTAAATTAATATGGTTTATTCCATAATAATAACAACGAGAACAATGCACCTTATATAGGAAACTAACACAACTCCTAATTAACCTAGAGTCCCTATCAAGGTGGGATTCTACCCACAAATAAAATAACATAAATAACTAACATAAATAATACTGAATTATCAATACTCCCCCTCAAGTTGGTGCGAAGATATCCGTCATGCCCAACTTGCTCACTTGAAAGATGTTATGAATTATAACTATTGTATATGAGCTGTAAATAATATAAGAGGAAAGTAGATAATTAGGAAATCCTAATTAGTAGGATTGGTAGGATTATTTCCTTACTCAAATAGGAGTCTTTGTATATATATATGGGTATAATCTTCTCTCTAATAACATAAGATAATTTTTCACCTCTCATAGTTTACATGGTCTCAGAGGTATAGGGTTTTTGTTTAGATAGTTAACGGCAGACTAGGGTTTGCTGGCTTCCAACTTCGAATTTCGTCAGCCATATTTGATCTCACCTCCCACACAGGGAGTTGCGCCATCCACCGTCTAGCACTCGCCCAAAGTCCGGCGTCGAACTACCCAGCGCGTGGCCCTCACGCGCCGCCACAAGTTTCAGACGCCGTCTCACGCGCCGGCGCGTGGAGGCGCGTGGAACCTCCGACTACCCTCCGGCCACTCTCGTTTGGCTCGTCTCAGTTAGTACAGCACATATATGTGCTTAGTTTGGCTCAGTTCGTCTCTCTTCGGTGCAGATCTGAGTTTGGTTCGGTTTAGCCTTCGTATAACACTTCGTTGACTTGGTACAATTCTGTTTTGCTTCTATTTGTTGGTCAATACGGTTTATACATCATATTGTGACCTGTTCATTGGTGTGCTTTGAGATTTGTGTGGCTTGATTTCTACTTCCGGCGTATACAAAGGATTTCGGTACCGTTTCGCCTCATTTATTATTATTCGTTGCCTCGTTTATGGTTAGTACGCTGTTTTGTGCACTGTTTTGTCACCAATTTTGTTCATAGTAATTGTGGTCCTCGCTATAAAATTATTTGAATATGTCAGAGCAGAAGGCGGCAGTTGTTTCTGATGTAGTTTCTGTAATGTCAAAAATCACTGAGCATAAACTTAATAGCTCCAATTATCTTGATTGGAGTAAAACCATCCGAATTTATTTGCGTAGTATCGATAAAGATGATCACATGACTAGTGATTCACCTTCAGATAATTCGAGACAGACGTGGCTAAGGGAAGATGCCCGGTTATTCTTACAAATTCGAAATTCGATTGATAGTACTGTGATTAGTCTGATTAACCATTGTGAATTGGTTAAGGAGTTAATGGATTATTTGGATTTTCTATACTCCGGGAAAGGGAATATTTCTCGTATTTACGATGTGTGCAAAGCTTTTTACCGTGCAGAAAAACAGGACAGGTCCATTATGAGTTATTTCATGGATTTTAAGAAAACATATGAACTTAATATGCTATTGCCATATAGCCCTGATGTCAAAGTTCAGCGGAGTCAGAGAGAGCAGATGGCTATCATGAGTTTTTTAGCTGGTCTTCCAGCTGAATTTGAAACCGCTAAGAACCAGATTCTTTCTAGTCCTGAGATTTCCTCCTTACAGGAAGTGTATAGCAGAGTTCTTCGCACAGAGAGGGCTTCTCCAGTTCAGACTCCACCTGTTCCGTTTAATAGTGCTCTGGTTAGTAAAAATAATGAGTCTGAACTTGGGCGATTACAGTATCGGGGAGGCAATCGAGGAGGGTTGAACAGTAACAATTTTACTAATCGCGTACATGATTCGGGAGGGAATGTGACTCGGGGACAAGGCTCTGGAGGAATCGTATGTCATTACTGTCATAATCCAGGGCATTTAAAGCGGGATTGTAGGAAGCTTCGGTACAGGAATCAGAGAACTCACTCGGCCCACATGGCATCTACCACTGATATAGCTGACAACTCAGTCCTTATCCCTACAGATGAGTTTGCTAAGTTCTCTAAGTACCAAGAATCTCTAAAGTCTTCATCCACTCCAGTCACCTCTGTCACTGCAATTGCTGATTCAGGTAAACCAAATACGTGCCTTGTTTCCTCCTCATCCAAATGGGTCATTGATTCTGGTGCCACAGATCATATGACAGGTAATTCTAGCCTCTTTTCTACCTTTCAGTCACATATATCCCTTTCCGATGTTACTTTAGCAGATGGATCATCATCTTTCGTTATAGGGTCTGGAACAATCACACCGACCCCTTTGCTCCCCTTATCATCTGTCCTACACTTATCTCATTTATCCTTTAATCTGATTTCTGTAAGCCAGCTTACTCGTACCCTTAATTGTTGCATCTCATTTTTTCCTGGTTATTGCTTATTTCAGGATCTTATGACGAAGAAGATTATTGGTAAAGGACATGAATCAGAAGGCCTCTACATTCTTGACACTTAGATACCAAAATCCGTTGCATGTTCAGGAGTCACATCTGCGTTCAAAGCTCATTGTAGGCTGGGTCACCCCTCTCTCCCTCTACTCAAGGAGTTGTGTCCACAATTTAGCAAGGTGTCTTCATTAGATTGCGAGTCATGTCAGTTTGCCAAACATCATCGTAGTAGTCTTAGTCCGAGAGTCAATAAAAGAGCAAGTGCTCCATTTGAATTAGTTCATTCTGATGTTTGGGGTCCATGTCCTGTTATGTCTAAAACTGGGTTTAAGTATTTTGTTACTTTTGTTGATGATTATTCTCGTGCAACTTGGTTATATTTAATGAAAAGTCGTTCTGAATTGTTTTCTCATTTTTGTGCGTTTTGTGCTGAAGTTAAAACTCAGTTTGCTACTTCTATCCATACGTTGCGTAGTGATAATGCCAAAGAATACTTATCCTCATCTTTTCAGACGTACATGATTCAGAATGGTATCCTTCATCAAACTTCTTGTGTTGATACTCCATCTCAAAATGGAGTGGCAGAACGAAAGAATAGACATCTTGAAACTGCAAGAGCCCTATTATTTCAAATGAATGTTCCTAAACCATTTTGGGCTGATGCAGTTTCAACAGCATGTTTTCTCATTAATCGAATGCCTTCCTCTATTCTTCATGGTGAAACCCCTTATAGTGTTCTCTTTCCAAACAAATCATTGTTTCCTATTGAACCAAGAATATTTGGCAGTACTTGCTTTGTTCGGGATGTCCGACCACAGGTTACCAAGTTAGACCCCAAGTCTCTAAAGTGTGTTTTTCTTGGATATTCTCGTCTTCAAAAAGGATACAGATGCTATTGTCCTAGTCTGAATAAGTACCTTGTCTCAACTGATGTCACATTCCTCGAAGAAACACCGTATTTTCCGTCTTCTACTTCCGAGAGTCAGGGGGAGACTGATGATTTGTTAATCTATACTATCACATTCCACGAACCTGTTATTAAACCAGCGCCTGTCAAGCCTCCCATTCATCAAGTCTACTCCAGACGGCAACACCCTCCTGATCCATGTCCTCCACCAGCTTCTTCATCATCAGATTCAGTGCCAAGTGATGATCTTCCCATTGCTTTACGTAAAGGTAAACGTCAATGTACTTATCCTGTTTCTTCTTGTGTATCTTATGATCACTTGTCACCTTCGTCTTATTCATTCATTGCATCTCTTGATTCTATATCTGTTCCTAAAACTGTTAACGAGGCCCTATCACATCCTGGATGGCGTAACGCAATGATAGAGGAAATGGATGCTTTAGATAAAAATGGTACATGGGACTTGGTCACTTTGCCTGTAGGGAAACAGGCTATTGGATGCAAATGGGTATTCACCGTCAAGGTTAATCTTGATGGGTCTATTGCTCGTTTAAAAGCTCGCCTAGTTGCTGAAGGCTATGCTCAAACCTATGGCATCGATTATTCTGATACTTTTTCGCCCGTTGCTAAATTAACTTCTGTCAGGTTATTTATATTTTTGGCTGCTACTCATCATTGGCCGTTGCATCAGCTCGATATAAAGAATGCTTTTCTTCATGGTGATCTTCAAGAGGAGGTCTATATGGAGCAACCTCCTGGGTTTGTTGCTCAGGGGGAGTATGGGAAAGTCTGTCATCTTCGTAAATCTTTGTATGGCTTGAAACAGAGTCCTCGTGCTTGGTTTGAAAAATTTAGCCAAGCTATTGAGACGTTTGGCATGACAAAAAGTAAGTCTGACCACTCTGTGTTTTATAGACAATCTGAAGCAGGCATCATTCTATTAGTTGTATACGTCGATGACATTGTCATTACTAGGAGTGATACTACGGGCATCTCTTCTCTTAAGTCCTTTCTCCATGCTCAATTTCATACAAAGGACTTAGGGACACTAAAGTATTTTTTGGGTGTCGAAGTCACAAGGAGTAAAAAGGGTATCTTTCTATCTCAGAGGAAATATGTTCTTGACTTATTATTTGAAACTGGGAAGTTGGGGGCAAAGCCGTGTAGTACCCCGATGATTCCTAATGTACAGTTGACAAAAGATGGTGAACTATTCGAGGATCCTGAAAGATATAGAAGATTGGTGGGGAAGTTGAACTATCTCACAATGACTCGCCCCGATATTGCGTATTCTGTTAGTGTGGTGAGCCAGTTTATGTCATCCCCAACAGTTCATCATTGGGCAGCGTTGGAACAAATTTTGTGTTACCTGAAAGGAGCACCTGGACGTGGTATCTTATACGCAAATCATGGACACACTCATATTGAATGTTTCTCGGATGCAGATTGGGCAGGTTCCAAGACGGATAGAAGATCAACATCAGGTTACTGTGTCTTTGTTGGAGGAAATTTGGTTTCATGGAAGAGTAAAAAGCAAAATGTTGTGTCACGATCCAGTGCAGAATCAGAATATAGAGCTATGGCTCAGTCAGTGTGTGAAATAATGTGGATATGTCAACTCGTAACTGAAATAGGAATTAAGACTTCGATACCAGCGAAATTGTGGTGTGATAACCAAGCTGCCATACATATTGCTTCTAATCCTGTATTCCATGAACGCACGAAACATATTGAAATTGATTGCCATTTTGTCCGTGAGAAGATACAACAAGGTTTAATTTCCACAGGGTATGTGAGAACTGGAGAACAATTGGGTGATCTTTTCACGAAGGCCTTAACCGGAATTCGGGTTGATTATCTTTGTAACAAGCTGGGCATGATTAATATCTATGCTCCAGCTTGAGGGAGAGTGTTATGAATTGTAACTATTGTATATGAGCTGTAAATAATATAAGAGGAAAGTAGATAATTAGGAAATCCTAATTAGTAGGATTGGTAGGATTATTTCCTTACTCAAATAGGAGTCTTTGTATATATATATGTGTATAATCTTCTCTCTAATAACATAAGATAATTTTCCACCTCTCATAGTTTACAAAAGACGAACGTGCACCCCGTATAGATGGTGAAGGCTCTGCACTGATAGTTCTTGATAAAGCCGTTGACAGTGATAAGCAGGGAGGTAAGCAGAGATTGTGGTGTGATCATTGTAAGTGGTCAGGTCATACTAGGGATAGTTGTTGGAAGCTTTATGGTAAACCAGCAACTTGGAAGAAGCGTGATAACAAAACTATAGGAGGTGCACGAGCATTCCAAACTAGCAATGCTGATTCAGAGCAAGTCTTCCTCAGAACCACTTCCATTCACAAAGGAACACATAGAGCATCTGTGTAAAACGGTTCAAAATCATTCCTTAGGAAACTCTGGCTCCTCATGTTCCATAGCTCAGTCAGGTAATACGTTTACAGCTACAATTGCTTGCATCAAATCCTATAGCAACTGGATATTAGATTCAGGGGCTACTGACCACATGACTGGTACCTCGGAATTTTTTTCGTCATATACTCCGTGTGCAAGGAATCAAAAGGTTAAAATTGCTGATGGTTCTTTCGCTGCGGTTGCCGGCAAAGGAACCATAATCGTCTCACCGTCTCTCACTCTTAAAGATGTCTTACATGTCCCTAATCTATCGTATAATCTTATATCTGTCAGTAAATTAGCTCTGATACCATGATAATTTAGAGAGAGAATTATTTCATTCCATAATAATAAACAACGAGAACAATGCACCTTATATAGGAAATAAACACAACTCCTAATTAACCTAGAGTCCCTATCAAAGTTGGATTCTACCCACAAATAAAATAACATAAATAACTAACATAAATAATACTGAATTATCAATATGCAATGGTAATTGCACGTAGCAGTATGTTAGGCACTCTATATGATGGTAGATGCACGTGGGTCAATTGCAGTTGCTGTAGACAAAAAAGATCCAAATATATGGCACCAGAGACTTAGTCACATGAGTAAAAAGGGGCTCAAGGTCATGCATTCAAAGGGGAAGCTAGCAAGGTTTCAGTTAACTAATATTGATTTATGTGAGGGTTGCATTTACGGGAAGTAGAAACGAGTTAGCTTTAATACAGGTGGTAGAACTCTAAAGCAAGAGAAGCTGGAGTTAGTGCACATAGATGCATGGGGACCAACTCCTGTTTCTTCCATTGGCGGGAAGTCATACTTTATGACTTCTATTGATGACCATTCCAGGAAGGTGCTAGTCTACTTCTTGAGGCACAAATCCGAGGTGATTGAAGTGTTCAAGAAATGGAAAGCAATGGTGGAAAATGAAACAAGCCCGAGGATCAAAAAGTTGAGATCCGACATTGGCGAAGAATATGAGGTTGGCGAGTTCAAAAGGTTTTGCTACATGAATGGAATTAAGTTAGAAAGGACAGTTCTAGGGACATCACAACAGAATGGTGTGGCAGCACGAATGAACCGGACACTAACTGAGAGAGCCAGAAGTATGCGTCTACAGGCAGGCTTACCTGAGCAATTTTGGGTAGAGGCAGTTAATACCACAGCCTACCTAATCAACTAGGGACCTTCAGTGCTATTGAAGCATAGAATACCAAAAGAGGTCTGGAGTGGCAAAGAAGTAAAACTTTCTCATTTGAAAGTTTTCGGTTGCGTCACATATGTACATATCAGTGCAAGCTAGATCCTAAATCACATTAGTGTATTTTTCTTGGATATGGGGACGATTTTGGTTATAAATTATAGGTCGACAAAAACAGAAAAATCATAAGAAGCAGAGATGTCATAAATGAGAAGGTGATATACAAGGATAGAGACACAGCAGATGCAAAAAACTTAGTACCGCTGCATGATCCTTCATATGCCAATATGGATGATATTCCCGATAACGGTGATGTAGACCAAATAGAAGAAATTTCCCAGGCAGAGGAATCGACACCACAGAGTAATATGCAATAGACGGAGGCAAAAGAATCTTCAGTTCCTACTCTTGTACTTAGGCGGTTTTTCTAGCCTCATGTACCAAACAAGAGATACTTAAATTACTTGTTGTTGTTCACTGATGGAGATGAACCTGAATGCTATAATGAAGCATGCCAGGTACAGGATGTGAGCAAGTGGGAGCTTGCAATGAAGGAGGAGATGAAGTCCCTTATCTCGAATAAGACATGAGAGCTAGCTGAGTTACCAAAAAAGAAGAAGGCTCTACACAACAAATGGGTGTATCCAATAAAAGAGGAGCACGATGGTGTCAAGAGGCACAAGGCAAGATTGGTGGTCAAAGGCTTTTATTAGAAAGAAATAATTGACTACACTGATATCTTCTCGCCAGTTGTAAAGTTTACTATTTGGTCAGGTTTAAGTATTGTTGCAGCAGAAGATTTACACCTTGAGCAGTTAGATGTGAAAACTGCCTTGCTCTATGGTGATCTAAAGGTGGAAATATACATGCAGCAGCCTGAAGGTTTCTTAGTAAAAGGAAAGGATGAACTAGTTTGCAAATTGCAAAAGAGCTTGTATGGCTTAAAACATGCTCCAAGACAGTAGTACAAGAAGTTTGATGGGTTCATGCAAATAAATGGCTATTACAAGTGCAACGTTAACCTTTGGTTTTATTTCAAAAGGTTTCAATCTAGTTACATCATTTTGTTACTTTTTTGTTGATGATATGTCAATAACAGGTTTAGATATGGATGAAATCAGAATGTTGAAGAAACAATTATCGAGTGAGTTTGACATGAAAGACTTGGGTGCAGCGAAGCAGATTCTTGGAATGAGGATCAATAGAGACAAGCAAAGGGACGTTTTGCAGTTGTCTTAGGTTGAGTATATTGGCTGTGTTCTGAAAAGATTCAGCATGATTGATGCTAAGCCAATCAGCACATCTCTAGCTAGTCACTTTTTACTATCCATGGAACAGTCTCCTAAGAACGATGAAGAAGAAAACTTCATTGCTAAGGTACCCTATGCCTCAGCCATTGAAAGTCTGATTTATGCCATGGTTTGCACGAGACCAGATATTGCCCATGCAGTGGGAGTTGTTTTTTTTTTGATAGGAAACATAAATTTTATTCCAAAAACAAGGAAAGACAATACAAAGATCTCCAAGATTCAGAGGATAAGACATCCTCTAGAAATCAAATTGAAAAGCTAGAATGAGAACAAAACACCCTGCTGACTAAACAAGGAACTATCCCAGGCAACTGTTACAATCTAAACAGAATAAGTATTGTTCTATGCTATCAAAAATATTTGAAGCTTTTGCCCAAAGACCCACGAGAAACTGAGCATGACACCATAACTCTTCCGATCTACTCCATCTATCTTCGAACACTCTTCTATTCCTTTCAAGCCATACTAGCCAAGCTACAACCATCATAAAAAATCTCCACAACACTAATTTTCTTGCCATGCTGCCTAAATCTCCATTTTATGACAATGAATTCTGCCCATCTAGATGGGACAGCCCCAATTACTCCGAACAGAACCCATAATTTAGCCCAAATATGCTTTACAAACTCACAATGCAACAAAATGTGATCCACAGATTCTCCCATCTTTTTACACATTATACACCAAGATGGGGATAACGCCATGTAAGGTCTCCTAGCTTGAAGCACATCACACGTATTCAATTTCCCCAAAGAAGCCAGCCACGCAAAAACTTTGATTTTATTGGGGGTACCACCTTTCCAAATGACCTCTGCATGGGGGGATGTAGACAGAGAGAATGAACAAAGAATTTCAAAGTATGATTTACAAGAGAACTCTCCCGACTTGTGCCCAACCCAAACCCTTGTATCTGGAGAATGCCGGTTATATTGTACACTATCAATTGTATTCAGAAGGGTCACAAACTCATCACAATCCCTATCATTAAAGTGTCTAGAAAATTCTAAGTTCCACGAATGGTTGTAATCTGTCGACCACACAAGAACCGATTGAATTTTGTCATTACGATTATTGGACAGTCGGTAAAGACGGGGAAATGATTCTTTTAGCGGACGATGACCCACCCAACTATCTTCCCAGAAGCGGGTTCTATCTCCTTTCCCAACCCTTATCTTAGTATTAACCATGAAAGTATTCCACCCTTTTGCTATAGATTTCCAAGGAGATCGAAGAGAAGCATTAAAATCAATATTCGCATCCCAACCATTACGGTGAAGGCCATATTTACTCACAATGATGGAATGCCAAAAATTGTCACGTTCCATGGGAAACCTCCACAACCATTTACCAAGCAAGGCGATGTTCCTTTTGAGTAAGTTCCTGTACCGACTCCCCCAAATTTTTTTGGTTTAGATACTACTTCCCATCATACCAAATGATCACTCTTGCTCTCACCTTTCCCTTCCCAAAAGAAGTCCCTTAACATTTTTTCCATAGTCCAAGCCACCCTTTTTGGAATTTTAAAAATTGATAGGAAGTAAGTGGGCATACTACTAAGAACTGATTTAATTAAAATCAACCTACCCCCTCTAGAAAGGCAGCTTTTATGCCAATCTTGGAGTCTCCTAGCAACTCTCTCAATGACCGGCTCCCAGAAAGAATAGGAACTAGGGTTACCACCTAGTGGTAGCCCTAGATAATTCATAGGCCATGACCCTCTAGCGCACCCCAACTTATTCGCAATCTCATCTAGCCTATCAGTCTCCATATTAATCCCCACTACCATGCTCTTCCCCATATTGATTTTTAAACCCGAGATTAGAGAACAAATTTAAAATCCCAACTAAGTTATCAACACTCTCATCCTTATTCGATACAAAGAAAATGCTATCATCTGCAAATTGTAAATGTGAAACTTTAACGTTATCCCTCCCTATCACAAAACCTTCAATCACTTGTTTGTCACACGCTCTCCTCATCAACCTACTTAGTGTATACGCTACCAAAATGAATAAGAAGGGGGACAACGGGTCTCCTTGACGAATCCCTCTACAAACTCCAAAATGGCCTCTTGGTCTCCCGTTAACAAATACCGAGAAGTTAACCGAAGACAAACATCCTCTAATCCATGATCTCCATCTAGCCCTAAACCCTTTTTTTCCCAAAACAAAGTCTAAAAACTCCCAACTCACATGGTCATAAGCCTTTTCAAAGTCGACTTTCACAACAATACCTTTTTTCTTTCTAGATCGGTACTCTTCCACCACTTCATTTGCTACTAGAACCATGTCCAAAATTTGCCTACCATGCACAAATGCCCCCTGTGATGCATCAATTGTCTCCCCCAAAACTTCTTTTAATCTCAATGAGAGAACTTTGGCCAAAATTTTCTACAATGATGTTACTAAGCTAATTGGTCTAAAGTCTCTAACAAAGTTCGAGTTCAATTTTTTCGGAATCAAGCAAATATACGTCGCATTTGTTTTTGCGTTCACCACCCCTTTCTCATAAAATTCATTGAACACCTTTATAATGTCTTCCTTAATTACCTCCCACCCATCTTGTAAGGCTGCCATGGTAAAACCATCCGGGCCCGGGGCCTTATCACCTTCACATTGGAACAAAGCTCTTTTAATCTCATTCTCCTCAAATGGTTTCTCTAGCCTTTCCCTATTCTCTATACTAATTTCAGCCCACTCCAAGCCCTCAACTCCAAACTCCGCTTCTCTCTTTTGATTGTACAGCTCCTCAAAAAAAGATGTAATCTTCTCCACAATTTCCTCTTCTGAGGATAACACCTCACCATTTGTGTTTTCAATTTTATTTATCAATTTATTAACTTTTCTCCCATTAGCAATTCTATGGAACAACTTAGAATTGTTGTCCCACTCAATGACTCCTTTAACTTTTGTCTTTTGGTACCAAGACGTTTCTTCCTTAATAATCAATTCCTCCAATCTTTTCTTTAAGTCTCCTCTTTCTCTTCTTTCAATCTCTTCCATGTTGCCTAAAGCATCAAGGTCGTCCAATTCTCCAATTCTTTTTGTCACCGCATTTTTTTCCAATCTAATATTGCCAAACACTACTCTATTCCACTTTTTAATTTCATTTTTAACTATCTCCATCTTTCTCATAAATTTGTATCCTTCCCACCCTTGACATTCACAATTCTCCCACCAATTTTTGAATTCATTCTTGAAGCCTCTCTCCCTTAACCACATGTTTTCAAACCGGAATGGAGTAGGTCCCCATTGAAAACTATCAGTATTCAAAATGATTGGGCAATGATCCGATATCACTCTCACTAGGGCTTCCTGCCTACTTGACTTATAAATATCCTCCCAACCCTCTGAAAAAAAAAATCTATCTATCCTTGAACAAACCAATTGCTCTCTCATATTTGACCACGTGAACTCCGTATTATTAAGTATTATATCTCTGACACCAGTCTCTCTAATAAATGTGTCAAAGAATGGGAGTTGTTAGCAGGTTCATGACAAATCCTGGCAAACAACACTAGGCAGCCGTAAGGTGGATATTGAGATATTTACGAGGTACAACCAACAAATGTCTATCTTTCAACAGAGGCAAGCTAAGACTCTAAAGGATTCCGAGATTCAGATTTTGCTGCAGAAATAGATCACGGAAGGAGTACCAATGGTTACGTCTTTACAGTGGGTACTACTACAGTTAATTGGGTCTCACAACTAAAGAAAATAGTTGCATTGTCCACTACAGAAGTAGAGTACATGGTTATCACTGAAGCAAGTAAATAAAAGATATGGTTACAAGATTTATTGGCAGAATTGGGTTTTATACAAACAAATAATGTATTGTATTGTGACAGTCAAAGTGCAATACATTTGGCAAAGAATTTGGCGTTTCATTCTAGGACAAAACATATAGGACTACGGTATCACTTCGTCAGGTCACTCCTAGAAGATGGTGTTTTGATGCTAGAGAAAATTGATGGCAGCAGAAATCCAGCAAACTTGTTAACCAAGATTGACCATAGAAAAATTGAAGTTATGCTCAGCTTCAATAAGTCTTCAAGATTGAAAACGATGGGCGCACTGCTATGCGTTGATCGAATTAATTTATTTTTTTCTCCATGTGGGAGATTGTTAGAAGTGTGGAGAAAAAAAGTAACTATTTAAGTTAAAAATAAAAAAAATTAAGGTGGTAAAATTTTATGGCTGGAATTAGCCAATTCTTATTTGGTTTCCAAGGCTCCGGCAAATCATGTACAAGTCTCTAGCAAATAATCCTCAAATTGACAGCACACATGTAAATAAGGCTTTGATTGGATTTGGTCAAATTTTCAAAGGTGCAAGCTAAGGAGGCGAAGATTTAGGCGGTGGCATGTTTTTTTGGTTCACCTATAAATAAGGCATTAGGCCTCTATGCTTATGCTTTTGTGATATGTTTAAGAGTAAGATTTTGTAGGAAAAAAATTAGAGAGGGAGCAAATAAGAGTGAGAAAAATAGATGCAATTTTTCTAGGTGAGAAAAATTGCAGTTTCTATTTTTCTATGTTTGAGTGTTAAGAGATAGATAGTGTGCCTGTATAATGTCGGTTGACCAGTCTCAAATTGATAATCCCACATTCCTTTTTAGGATGTTTCAAATTGATAAGTCCATTTCCTTTGGGGGGGGCTTTTGCATTAATTATTCTCTTGCTGTGATTATATTCTGGTGCTCAAGCTCTACAAAACTGAATAACTTAAAATTATATTTTCTAATGGTTGGACCTATCCATTATGAATCTGAGAAGAAGTTATCGGATGTAAAACTAGGTGTAAGAAGTTGAAACTAGCTCTATTTATATGTGTTAATTTATGATGGGCAGATGTTTTATATGTTGGGTTAGTGATGAAGTTTTGGTTTAACACCAGCCCTCACCAAAAAGTGCCTTGTGGCACAATGGCAAGTGTTGGCTGGTACATAGAAATCTGAGTGTAGGGTTTGGATCCTATCATTTCAATTCAAAAGAAGTTACTCTTTGAGTTCATTGAACTTACATCTAAAACCAAGAGCTCTCAACCAAGCTATTTGATGTGGTGTTTGGGACGTTGATTATCGCCTAAAAAGGAAATGGGACCATCAATCCAAGACATCCCAAAAAGGAAAGTGGGACTATCAATTTGAGACGGAGGGATTATTTGGGTTTATTTAACCTACCATAAACCCGATACTACTTCATAACACTATTAATGTGAGATTTGGAGCCTTATGTTCAATCGAATCATTTAGGCCAAAATAGTATGCGTGCGGATGGGGTCCTTCATGTGCATTATAGGCCTTGTTAATTGGTTAGTCGATTAAGTTGTTAGAGAAACAATAATAATAGCGATAATGATCATCATCATCATCAAGCAAGTGGGTTGTTCCCCAGTGGTAAAGGAACGCCAGTCGAACTTGTAGATTCCAGGTTCAAGTTTCGGCTGCAAGTGCATTAATCATCATGTAGATTGGTATGATAGAAACTCACAATCTTGGAGCATTATTTTACTTTCATGTCGTACTAGGTTAAATTGTGCTCTTAGGAGAGGTTACATAAGAATTTATCTAAATGTGTATATCTATATCATACATGGTGGCACTAGGCGAAATATCAACTGTTTGATCGTATTTGTATGGAAAACAGGACAACGGAGAGAAATTTACAAGCCTGTTGACAGCAATCAGCGCGTATGCAGAAGGGTTTTCAGCAGATACAATCATCAGGAGAGCCTTCTATTTGTGGAAGAAGCTTGAGAAGAGTAATTAGGCTTTCTTAGTACAATTTGTAAAGGTAATTGTATTTTGAAAAGAGCATGTACACATGTAGGGAAAATACTTGGCAGAATTCTCTCTTCTAATCTAATGATTGTACTTTTTTAGTCACATAGCAAAGAGAAATGAGTTGGGTGGATAAAATCAATGAAATATTTTACTGCTGGTTTATTTAAGTAGGAGGTGCCGAAGGGCACTACAATATTAACTCATAGCATTCGTACTTTTTAATAGCACACATGTTATATTGATTGCTCAGGGCACTACACATTCGGACACCACATCTAAAAGCAAAAAACTTCAACCTCTCCTCTCTTTTTCAGTTGCATCGCATCGTACTATCGGAGGAGTCCGTAGATCCTTTAGACACCTAGAGCCCCTCCCCCCCCAAAAAAAAGGGGGCAGCTTTAGCTTAGTAGCTTAACTCTTTTAACACCAATATTCTCCTTTTACTTTCCTTTTTTCTTGTTTTAATGCAAGTTTCAGCCGTATTTGCCAAGTTTAAATGTTGAAACTTGGTGTCACAGAGCCGACTTTAGGTGGTTTCTTTGGTCCTTTTTGCTTGCATATTATCTCGGTCGTGGATCGCTGAGTTTTGGGGTAAGTTTCGCCGATTTCGGCCTTTAGTTGCCAAATGGAACCACAGCCGGTTGAATTTGTGTGTTTAAAGAGAGATTGAAATCAGTATTTGAACTAATATGTTAGGATAATCCATATTGGAGGAATATAGTTTTCTAGATTTTATTAATTAAGCAGAAATAATTTACTTTTACATTTTTAACGATTATGTCTCGGGATACTCTGTGGCCTGTTAATATTTATGCATAAATGTATGTTTGACGATTTTATGCACACGCAATACGGGTGGTGTTCAATATATGTAATTTAATGAAAGTGGAAAGAAAAGAAAAAAAGAGGATAATTTTTTTTTTCTTCTGGAAATTGAAAGTCTGCAGGAGTGAAATTGGAAGACAAAAAATCTTACACGTATATGTACAGATAGCAAGGGTAATGAATTACGATCACAGATTCAAAGATCAATTGGGTGGTTGTTTTTATTTTTATTTATTAGTTAATGTGTCGTTTAAGAAGTTATTATTAATTTTTTAATTAATAATAATAATAAAAAAGTTATTATTAATTTTTTAATTTTTTTTCCATTCGATTTGTTTTAGCCTCTACCCATTGTATTTTGTTTTCTATCGTACATTAATTTTTGACTAAATGATGTTAATGCACTCCAAACTAAAAGAATGTATCAATTTGCACCCTAAATATTTTTTTTCGACACTTTGCAACCTATAAGGTGCAAAATATTTACAATTTTTTTTAACAGTTTGTACGTATAGGGCGCAAAGTGTCCGAAAAAAATATTTATGGTGCAAATTGATACATTATTTTAGTTTGGGATGCATTAGTATCATTTAGTCCTGATTTTTTAACCAAAACCAAAATAACTAAATGGTAATGACTTTTATGCAAGCAAATACTATGATTAATATATATACGGAAAGATTAATATTAGCAACAACAATATCAGACAGGGAAATAAGTTAATTCTTAATCTAAAAGATAAGACACTCCTTAATTTTTTGCTTCGGATTTATAAGAAATTGGAACATAAAAAATGTAAAACACATTTAGTGTAAATTATCTGGCATTATTCACACTGCATTAGAGATTTTTTCCAGTAATTCTTTTTTTTAGATTATGTAGGAAGTAAAGGTAAAAAAAATCTCATAAAGATTCCTTTGTCAGTACAAAACTTATGTATAAAATTACAAATAAATACCCACACTTTATTAGACATTTGAAGGAAGAAATTGTTGCACACATGTGCAATAATTTATACAAGAACGCATAGCTAGCACACTCGATGGTGTGCAATATTATACCTACAATATCGGAGGTATGTACGGGCAAGGGGGTCATTTTTGATCAATATATATAGCATAAATAGAGTTGTAGGATGACTATAAGATTTTTAAAAAGTTTGGGAGTCTTTTTTACAATAAATAAAAGTTCTACCCCTATTATTTTTCAAAGGTAAATCCTATAGTAATTGAGGACCACCAACTACAAAACTATATAGAAGATGCAAGGTCTTAGAATGACTTTTCTAATTTGTTGGGAATTAGTGAGCTTGCTTAAAAAATGATTGAGAGCGGTAAGCATATTGGTTATCCGTTAGTGTATTTTATCATGAAGTTGGTTTTATTATTACTTGTCGCAACAATAAGAGTTAAGAGAGCATTTTATGCAATGAAGATCATCAAGATTGCACTATGTAATTGAATGGGAGATGAATTTATGAATGATTGTTGACGTACATATATTGAACAAGATATTTTCAACAAGATTAAGAATGAAGTAGCTTTGCAATATTTAAAAAAAAATGAAACCTCGCAGATTTTATTATAATTTGTAATTGTAATAAATGTTTTCATTGGATTATATAAAAAGACTCTAGTATTGTGTTTGCATTAAAATTTTTGCCCTATTATTAATTTAATTTTTTTGTTTTGTTTCATTGCTCAAGAAAACATACATATATATAAATGCTAACTATGACCCCCAAAACCCCCCCCCCCCCCCCCCCCCCTCCTCCGAATCCCGACTTTGCCATTGACCATCAAGGTATACTAAATTCTTCAATTATATGAAAGTTCTGGTTTAACAAGTTATATATTTCAACAGGTTTGCGCAATATATGATCCAACATGCCTTTGAATTACACGAGTTAAGCAAACCAACAAGTTGTGCATATTGGGGTGTAAAGAAGTTTCAGATTCAACCACCAAATTTTTTATATGGATGGGTCAAACTACCTCCTATTCACATTCCGTTCGAACTATTTTCTTTTTTCACGTCTAACTCGGAAGATGTGAACAAAGTTCCTAACACATATAGATGCATATCATAATATATTTTACCTCTTTTGGAGTTAACTTAGATAACGAACTTGCGTCGATCTTCAAGACGAGGTATATACATTTTTTTTAGTTTCAATGATCTCTGTATTTCGGTTGAAAATCATATCCATCGATGTCTCTCAAGATACGTCTCTAATTCACTTATACATCTGTACTTCTAATTAATTTGAACAGAGGAAGTGTATATATGTATGATGTTTTTAATGTGCAAAAATCGTAGCTAGGTATTTTGTAGTGAAAGAATTTTGCAACACTGTAAGGCTATTTGCTATACACGTGAAAGACAAGCCATTTACTATTTTGTACGTAAAAAGGTATCTTATACATGTAAAGTTCAAATTTATAAGGACTTAGTTTAGTTGGCTTTATACCACTACGTACCAAAAGAATTTTTTTGGTTTTATGTTGTTTGAGTCTTATGAAGATTTGAAGACTGCGACATCACTCATTGCCAAACCTTTTGACGCCTCGAGTTCATAATCCAGAATAACATTGGGATTGATGTAAGAAAGTAAGCATAGCTATTTAGATTCAAAATTCTAATGTGGTGGTGTTAAGATGAAATCAAGGACAGGATTTTGAATCAAAAGCTTTTAAAATTTAATTTGTAACTTTGCAGAGTTTTCGCCTAGATTCTAAGTGTTTAATTATGTTCCTTATGAAGGTTTTCTGATGGGAACAAATTAAAGAGCCTTAGCGTTTGCATTGTTTTATTCAAGGAAGAAATGTCCTCTCAGAGGTTGCGAGTTGATATTTGTTTCCCTGGAATCGATCTACCTGACTATTGATGTTGGAATTCCAGCTAGAGATGCTGTGAATCGATATAGGAGTTCCTGAATCGATACACTGCACTACTGAGACTGGAATTGCTAGGAGGGCTGCATATCGATATGGTTATATGTGAATCGATCCGCTGGACCATTGAGCCCGGTTTATGTAAAGTCTATCTGTGGATCAATACCCATCTCAGTATCGAAACGCAAAATAAGATTTTCAGCTGCAAGTTTGTTTAATTGTAAAAACAACAGATTTCCTAATTCAATTACGATTCGGCTTGTTCCATTTTCTAAACCTGACTGACTTATGATTTTTAAACTTCTATATATTAAAGCAACTCATAGGGTAAAACACAAAGCTTTTAGCTCTCTAGATACAAGATTTATCAAGAGAGATTTTACACACCCACTTAGGGTTTTTGTGTCCACATACCATATTGTTCATCTTTTTAAAAACAAAGCATAGATCCTAGTAACCTTCTTCAAGTGCACCCAAGAAGAGAGAAGAGGCCATTACACCAGAATTAGCTATTTGTGATTGCTAAAAATAGTCACAGCCAAAAAAACAATCACAAATGGCAGTGACATAAATAGTAGTCACAAGTTTTTTTTTTTTTGTCACAGTCAAAAACAATCATCAAATAATGACAAATCCTCATTTACATGAATTTCCAAGATGACTATCCGTGGCAGTCACAATTTTTGTATTTGTGACAGCCAAAAACAATCACAAAAGTGGTATTTTATGACTGCTTTGGACAGTCACAAAGTTTAAATTATGTGACTGTTACTACTTACTAGCTAACAGTCATATGTCTGTTACAATGTTGTGACTCTTTTAACAGTCACAATTTTTATGATATTTGACTATTTTAGCAGTCATATGTATGTCACAAATTTAATGATTGCTACGAGTGACTGATTAAACAGTTGTACATTTGTTACAATTTGTGTGACTGCTTTTTGTTGTAACAAACTTCAAAATAATTTTAATTTAAAACAAAAAATATAGAAAACCAATTTTGTTTTTTTGTCTTGCAATCCAATATGATATAGATTACAATATCCACAATCCAATTAACATCCAATATCCAAAAATACAATTCCATTGTAATCTATTGTGGTGTATTTAGATTTTTTTAAAAGAATAAATTTGAGTTCGGGTCTTTGTAAACCTTTTGTTCATAGTGAATTATTGTCGGTTGGTTCCAAGGATCAATCGTACGCAAGTGCAGATACCTCGTTATCTCCGGTGTTGTGTGATTGTTCTTTACTAGTTTGATATATCAGCTTCCATAAGAATGATTGCTTTGTGAATTAATATTTTTTATTTTTTTTAAAAAAAATTAAAAAGTGAGGGAGGTCTAAGCTTAATCCTAAAAATAAAGAAAACCCCCACCCACCCCATGAGTCAAACCCTTGACCTCAAGATAAGGATGGAGGTTGCCTACCACTGGACCAACCCCTCTCCTCTACTTTGTGAATTAATATTAATTAAACTTAGGTTTAATATTTAATATTCACAATATTCCACATGAGTTTTCGAAACCATAATGACAAATAATTCACAAGATAAAATAATTAAGTTGTATTCATCATTATTGATTCAATTAAATTTAATCAGTGTGTTCTTAATAATTATTAAAATCAAAGTGGAGCTCCAAAGATTTTGCCTTCAGCGTTTGTAATACATCCAAGATAGCAAAGATTTTGAAAAATTATATGTAACATGCATTATGCATAGATAATTGATTTAAAATTAATTTCCCACCAAAATTACGTCTAGTGACCATAAAAGCAATATCGGAAACATAAATTTTAATTCATTATTTCTATCTACTATCACATTTATTTTGAGAAAGAATCATCACATATCTCATGCGTTTACCAAAAAAAATGTTGACTTGAAAAGTTCAACTTAATTTGATAAAGAATCATTTGGTTGCATATAAATTATTTCATTTATAACAGCTTTATTGTAAATTAATAAATTGTAAATTGTTTTATTTTAACAAAAAAAAAATTATGGTGTGATTTTTTTTCGCATGAACTTGTTGTATTGTAGTTATAAGTTATGCAGCTTCAACTTTATATTTACGTTTCTTATTTAATATCCTAGGTATTAATTTAAGTTTATGATTTTATATACTAGTTAATTTTTGCAATCAAACAGTCAAATTGGACAATTCACAAATTAAGTAATTTTAAACTATTTAATTCATAAATTGGAGGACAGCCAAATGAGTAAGTAATCGATCTGGCCATAAAGCTTTTGTGCATTGTTAGAGCATTTGTGTATTTAAGGAAAAACCAAGACAAGGTAATTTGATGTTTTTCCAAGTCTCACATAGGAGAAAGATAAAACCTTTTAGGGGTTTTTATAAGGGAGATTTTAGTTAAAGGCTTGAGCCCTTCGGGCATTACACTTTTGTACTACTAGGTGAGGATTTGAATGAATGTGGCTCTCCACACCCGATTCGGTCTGGTCTTGTGCAATGTATAAATTTTTTATACAAAATAGTTTTAGAAAATTATATTTGATAAATAAAATTTATTTTTTAGATTTCAAAAGTGGTCAAACCACGTCCAAAACGGTTCCCACTTTCTCTCCACTTTCCCTTGGATTTCTTTACTGAAACGGATATTTCTTATATTTCCGTTCATATTTTTTTTTAATAAAAACGGAAGAATTTTTTGCTAAAAGAGACATACACAACTTATCGTCTTCTACCAAAAAACAAATAATCCGTTCTTAGAAAAAATTCGAGCCTCCGGCAAGAATAGAACTGTTAGCACAATTCCGGGCAGAGCCGCGAAACATCTTAAAGAGAGCGACTTAGTCCGCGACTCAACCCAGTACACTCTCTTCCTTTGTTTCATTTTCGTTTCTGTAGTTCTTATTTGCAACAGTTTTCTTAGCTCTAAAGGATAGTAATTCTCAATTATGCTTTTTGATTGCTCCGGCCATAAGATAACAATGTGGATTTATTAGTACAATAGAAACACTATAAATTAATAAGATTGGGATCGTCTAATTTTATTAATTAAATGAGATTTTAGTTTATTGATAAGTTAATAATTTATTAGTTTACCAAAAAGATTTGTGTTTTCAATATTGTTTTCTTGATCTTACTAAAATTTTATTTCCTATAAATTTAATTAAGTAAATTATATTATCCTTTGATAATAATTTAAAAGATTTATATTTTCAATACTGTGATATTGCTCCTCCTAAATTTTTATTTCTTAGAAACTTAATTAAGCAATTATATTATCCTTTTTCTTGCAAAATTAATTACTCTTTATACATACCATATCTTACAAGATGTGAAATGCATATCAGACATTCTTAGAGCATTACAAAAAGTTGTGGATGAAATTCAGGCAAATATAAATTTTAGCAAAAATCAAAAAACATTATACTCATATTTTGATAAGGCATGATAGTAGGTTGAATAATTAATTTATGAACTCTTGGGCCCAAGTCGGGACCGCCAAAATTTATTAATTTAGCAAGGTTATTAATTTATCGAGTCTCTAACTTGCTTCGTTGCACATCATCTTGTCCTTGCATTTTTAGCAATGGTGACCTTGAGTTTTTAGGAGTGCTAGGCGAATTTTTGATTCAAAAGCTTTTTAAAATATATTAAAAAAATAACTAAAGACATATAAATGACATTTGGAAATTTTAATCTCAAATGGTTTGATGGTGTCAAAATCTAGAGATAGATAATTAACCAATCAATAAGCGAATATCGGTGAATAAAAAATAAATGCGGCGCAATGATGAACACATGACTTTTTTTTTAAGGTAGGTTCCCCCGGTAACGCTTATGCTATTCCAGTGGTACGTCCTCCTTTTGTGTGTGCTTGCTTTGTATTTGCTCAAAGGCGATCAATTTGGATGATAATACAAGCTACCAACTTTTCTCTCTCTATAATTTCCTTAATTCTATTTATAAGTATAGAATTAGGATTACAAATATTTCAACAGAATAAATAATAAACTGTGTAGGAGAGAGAGTGTATAAGGGTTGTTGGTATTTTTTTGGAGTATGAAAATAGAGAGTATAAGACCCTTCTATTTTTTGGGGTATGAAAATAGAGAGTATAAGACCCTTCTATTTCTGGGGGTATGAAAAGAGAGAGTATATGACTCCTCTATTTCTTCTCGAATTGGCTTATATTTGTATTGCCAATGGCTTTATATCTCTTGGAAGAGATAGATGGATCTTAAGAGAGAAAGAAGATATGTTTTGTTGTGTGTTTAATGAATGAATGGTGGGAGGTATTTATAGGTAAATGGAGAATGGCAAAAATGTAAATTTGGTAAAAATGAAGGGTAAAAGGCATTTTTTTGTGGAATTAGGTGAGATAATTATTTAAAGGAAAGTGTGGAATATAATGGAGTGAGATAATTATTTAAAGGAAAGTGTTGAATATAATGGAGTGGGATAATTATTTAAAGAAAAGTGTGGAATATAATGGAGTGGGATAATTATTTAAAGAAAAGTGTGGAATAAAAAAGAAAATGGAGAATATTATTTTTGAGAATATTATTTTTCTAGGCCAATGGTAAAATTATTTTTTATTTTTGTTTGGCCAATGGTAAATTAATATTTATCCCATCAATTGCCCCCTATCCTTATCATTTAGCTCGGGTGAGCTGATTGGTGAAGATATCCTTCAATTCGGGAGTTAGTAGTAGCTCTGAGCTCTGATGTTCGAGATGTCTTAGGCCTGAATCATTGACCATAAGTTTGTGGAGCTCGGAACATTAATGTGTAAAGCTAGCTAGACTTTGATCATTAGTCTTAGAGTTTCAGAACATCATTGTGTAAGGCTGGCTAGACGTTGATCTCGAGTATTTGTTCAAGGAAGCTAGATCTCGGATGCTAGTCGTTGAGCTCGAAACATCAATGTGTAGAACTCGTTAGACGTTGGGTGCAAGTCGTAGAGCTTGGAACATTAATATGTAAAGCTCACTATGCTTTTGATCATAAATAATTTGGTTCTACTCGGGCCTTTTTTCAACTCTTTATTTCATATACACATATATATTTTTTCTTTTTCTTTTTCTTTTTTTTTTCCTTTTTTCTTTTTTTTTCTTTTTTCTTTTTTTTTGCACCTTTCTTTTCTTTTTTTGTGTCGGCCCCTTTCGGCGGATTTTTCGGCCCTTTCGGCAGATTTTTCTTTTTTTGAGACCCTCCCTGTCGGAGGCTCCTCTCTCTCTCTCTCTCTCTCTCATTTTCAGACAACTTCCCCCTCTTCATCTCCCTCTCACTCTTCATCTTCCTCTCCCTCTTCATTTTCCTCTTCATCTCACTTTCCTTCTTCGTCTTTCTCTCTCTCTTTATCTTCCTCGAGACCCAATCCATTTCTTTCATCACTATCCATTTCTTTTGTAATAAATTTTTCTTACAAAAGTAAACCAAGATAATGTCTAACACTCACCGTTTTACAGGTCCTCCATGTGTGGCTTGCGCTTATAACCACAAGAGATGTCCACTATCTTGTGAATACGCCAAAATTTTTCGAAATGTGATTGATCGTTAAGATTATCACACAATCTTCACTGTTTTTGTGGTGAGGAACATTGCATCATTTTTGCAAGATGTCCCCGAAGATTGCCGTCTTGAGACTCTCAATTCATATCTTTTTGAAGCCACGGCGAGAATCGAAAATCCCATTAGAGGCTGTACTACTCTCCTTGCTTTTCTTGAACAGAAGGTGGAAGAGTTACAAGCACGGGTGACGGCATTAGAGGCTTGATTAGAAAGGGGGTCTTTCTGCGTTAACCCGTTATGCTCCTTTGCTCCTCCTGGAAATTCCTCGAGGTTCCCTTTGTCGGCAGAAAATAATATGCCTACTGTTATTCCGACTGCCATGAATCTTCCAGAACCTGCTCCCGGAATTTTTTTTAGGCTCCTTATGTCGGCAGAAGATATTGCACCTGAGATCCCTCCGCCTATCGTGAATCTTATAGAAAACAGGATTTTTCTGACTAAAGTAAAGTTGCCGTCATTTCAGAATCCGTCTTATGACCAGGCTACCTTGGACTCCGTTTACCAGGCTGCCTCGGAAGGTTTTTTATCGCAATCTTCGCTAGATGATTTTGTTGCAGATTTTGCCGAAACAACGGGCCCTGACTGGACAGCTTTAGGGAATATTCGCTATGATTTTTCTGATTATTCTTCTTCTAATTTAAGTACTATTTTGAATTTTGATGCTGATGATCTTCAAATTCTTCGACCTTTTCTGAGTGACTAGATAATGTGTGTCTCTAGTGAGGGTTTTGTAAAAATGTTTCGGAGTTGTTCCACTTGTGATTGTTTAAAGCATGTCCCTTATATGTTGATTGTAGTTTTTTTGAAGTCCTTGGTTTCTTAAAAGGAAAAATTATTCTTTTTGGCTAAGTCTTGAGTAGAGTCATGCCCACTTCTGACTTAGGCAAATTCTGACAATTTTCTCATTTAAGTCCTTGGTTTCTTAAAAGGAAAATTTGTTCTTTTTGCTAAGTTTTGAGTAGAGTCTTGCTCCCTTCTAACTTAGGCAAATTGCTAAGTTTTGAGTAGAGTCTTGCTCCCTTCTAACTTATGCAAATTCTGACAATTTTCTCATTTATTACCAGGATTTCTTAAAAGAAAAATTTGTTCTTTTTTGCTAAGTTTTGAGTAGAGCCATGCCCCCTTCTGACTTAGGCAAATTTTGACAATTTTTTTATTTATTACCAAGGAACGTCAAAATCTTGGTCTCTGACTAGTGGTGCAGCAGTAGATGATCATTCTCAGCCAAGTCTCTTTGGGCTGGGGTGGTCCTGCTGCTGTCTGATAGACTTCAAAATTGCATTCGGCTTTGTGGAAGTTTGATATCCGCTAAAAATTTCTTTAATTTCTTTCTTGTGGTTTGTCGAATGAACTTGATAGAAATTATATTCAATTGTAATTTTTTAGAAGCTCATCAATTTTACCTACAATAAAGATTATTGATCGTAAGAAAATGATACAACTTAGATATATTAAAATAAAGATAAAAAATCATATATGAGTTATCAAAAAATAACTTATCTCTTTTTTGGATTTTATCCCATTGGGTAACCGGATTTTTGAATGATTATGCGCCCGTAAATATTGAGCTAGCATAAGCCTGCCGGATTTTTGCATTTTTTGTCGCAGCAACTTTGTATCCCCGTTTTGGACCCCTAGATGGCCAAATTTGAAAAATGATTGAACTGGAAAGTTGTAGATCTTGACATTTTCTTCAAAATGGACTCTAGAATCATATGATTTGGAGTTTTGAGCACAAAGTTATGCACCTAATAATATTGAGTCACCGTATGCCCGCGGGGTTTCGTTTCATAAAGTTTGTATCGAAGTTTTGAACCCCTAGATGAACGAATTTGAAAAATCTTGAACTGAAAAGTTGTAGCTCTTGAAATTTTCTCCAAAATGAACTCCATAATCGCATAATTTGGAGTTCCGAGCACAAAGTTATGCCCCCGAGAATATTGAGTTACGTAGACCTGCGGGATTTTGAGTTTTTCACCGAAAATTCACTTGTAATTTCTAAAGAACGAGAGCTTTAGAAAGCTTATTGTTCCCACAGACGGCGCCAACTGATGGTGTCAAAATCTAGAGATAGATAATTAACCAATCAATAAGCGAATATCGGTGAATAAAAAATAAATGCGGCGCAATGATGAACACATGACTTTTTTTTAAGGTAGGTTCCCCCGGTAGCGCTTATGCTATTCCAGTGGTACGTCCTCCTTTTGTGTGTGCTTGCTTTGTATTTGCTCAAAGGCGATCAATTTGGATGATAATACAAGCTACCAACTTTTCTCTCTCTATAATTTCCTTAATTCTATTTATAAGTATAGAATTAGGATTACAAATATTTCAACAGAATAAATAATAAACTGTGTAAGAGAGAGAGTGTATAAGGGTTGTTGGTATTTTTTTGGAGTATGAAAATAGAGAGTATAAGACCCTTCTATTTCTGGGGGTATGAAAAGAGAGTATATGACTCCTCTATTTCTTCTCGAATTGGCTTATATTTGTATTGCCAATGGCTTTATATCTTTTGGAAGAGATAGATGGATCTTAAGAGAGAAAGAAGATATGTTTTGTTGTGTGTTTAATGAATGAATGGTGGGAGGTATTTATAGGTAAATGGAGAATGGCAAAAATGTAAATTTGGTAAAAATGAAGGGTAAAAGGCATTTTTTTGTGAAATTAGGTGAGATAATTATTTAAAGGAAAGTGTGGAATATAATGGAGTGAGATAATTAATTAAAGGAAAGTGTGGAATATAATGGAGTGGGATAATTATTTAAAGAAAAGTGTGGAATAAAAAAGAAATTGGAGAATATTATTTTTGAGAATATTATTTTTCTAGGCCAATGGTAAAATTATTTTTTATTTTTGTAGGCCAATGGTAAATTAATATTTACCCCATCATGGTTTATGCAACAAGACCTCCTTTTTACCAAAAGACTATTCCTAGTATTATAAGGGAATGTTAAATATTTTTAATATTTATATATATATAATGCCTAAAAAAATTGACGGGTATGTTAGGCCGGAAGACCGGAACTCTTGCCTCTGTCGCACATGACTTGATTTTTAAAAGGGTGATTTGTACTTAGGTACCCAAAGTTTTACTATACTTGGACTTTGGTATCCATTTTTTTACATATTGGTATATTGATACCCATTATCAATTTAATAGGTACTTTGGTATCATTTTTCACTTTTTCGTCAATTGACCGTTTGAACCTGTTAAGGCAATGATAAATGTGACATGTTATACCTAAATTGACCTTGTACTTTTACCAAAACACACCCATCTCTCCCATTTGCTTCAACAACAACAATTCCCCTGCAAAATACGATCAGAGCAAAAAAAAAAAAAAAACAACCCTAGTTTCACTATAACTTTTACACTTGAAATATTTGTTTTGCAAACCCGCGACGTCTGTATTTGGAACCGATTTACACCATTATTGAAGGATAGTAGAAGCCATTGAACGTTTTGATTCGTTTGAGCAAAGGATAGTGAGGATAGCAAAACAGGTATGTATGCTTAAAAATTAGGGTTTATAAGTGTATTATAAATGTGATAATGTATAATTGTTTATTATATAGTGTTGATAAATTAGGGCTTAGTTTTCCCAAAATTTGTTCCTATACAAATAATTTTGTGCATTTTTGTTTGATTGTGTGAATATTTTAGTTTGATTCTTGGCATATTTGTTTGATTGTTAGCATGTGAGTGAAAAAAAATTAAGGTTTGTGGTCCCAAATGTTGGTTAAATTATAGTAAGTGGTCCCAAATGTTTTGCATTTTCTTATTATAGATGTTTGTTATTGTACTTTCTTTTTGCGACATTAGCGTTTGTATTCATAATTCCCATGCATGCAAAACAATTTCAGGATTATGGAAAAACCAAATGCTCCTTTCAAAACACCAAGAAAAAGCACACCAAACCCCTCAATCATTTGCAGAAAATCACCTAGACTTAGGGGAGGGGGGAATGAAACTGCCCTTCAGCTGTGATTGAGAGCACCCTATTTCTTTAGCTGATGATGAAACACCATTCACTGAGACTAAACCTTCACAAATAAATGAACCACAACCCAAACAAACAAATAAACCACTTGACTTTGGACTATCTAATCTTGAGGAATACATGTCAGTAGATAAAGGGAATTGTTTAATGGAAGAATATGATGTATATTTTCCTAGGTTTGATAGTGAGATGTGTATGGTTCCTGTGTTTGATAGTCAAGTGTCAATGAATGACTTTGGACCTAATGAGGGAAGCACACCAAATATGGGGTTTGATGTTCCATTAAGTGCCCTAGACCCACTATTTGTAATAGATTATTTGCATGCTAAGGAGGATTATCACAGTGTAGATTCTACTGATAGTAGTGATGATGATAGGCAGAGTGGTGGGTTTGAGAAATGGGATTAGGATAGGTATGAGGCTGAAGACGAGGCTGATGTTGATAATGGTAGTGGTGATTATAGTAGTGATGGTAATTATGAAGGTACTGATGAGGATAGTGATGATAGTACTGATGATGTGGGCATTGAGGGTAGTGATTTAGAGGTTGAAACTGAGGGGGAACATGCTAATTTCAAAGAGTTTGCTAGGGAAACTGAGAATGTGCATAAAAAAGAAGATGATAGTGAAACTGATGAGTTAGGTGAAAAAGAACCAAATGATAATTTGGAGATTTACTAGAACATGGAATGGAATACAATGGAAGATTATAGGGAGTTCATAAGGAAGCATGCCATAACCAAAAAGTTTTAGTATAGGAAGAGAAAAAACAATAAGTTACAAATATATTTACATTGTAAAGTTCCAAGTTACAAATGGTGAGTGTTGGTGAGAAAGTTGCCATATGAGCACACGGCTAGGTTGAGAAAGTATGTGAGCTAACACACTTGTAAGAGTGATGATAAATGCAAGAATTCTCTGGCAAATGCTAGGTGGATTGTAGGTGAGATAGAGGAAGATATTAGAAACCATAAGTTTTTTCAACCAAGGGATATAATAGCTAAGATTTGGAGCAAACATGGGGTGAAAATTGGCTATGATTCTGCATATAATGCCAAACTTAAATGTCATGAGAACATATATGAGAAGTATGATGAAAGTTATAGGCTATGTCCAGAGATAAGTAGGAAAATTCTTGAGAAGAATCCTGGGAGTGTGGCTAAGTGGTTGAGGCATCCAGTTGATAACAGGTTTGTGGTTGTTGTATTGCTTTCAATGCATCATTAGATGGATTTTTAAATGGTTGT
Source organism: Lonicera japonica (assembly GCA_021464415.1). NCBI lineage: Eukaryota > Viridiplantae > Streptophyta > Magnoliopsida > Dipsacales > Caprifoliaceae > Lonicera > Lonicera japonica. The sequence goes on along the minus strand of CM038468.1, from coordinate 10,018,797 downwards.
AGGCCACTCATTGGGCTTGATGGGGCTTTCTTGAAGGGCAAATATGGTGGGGCAGTATTATCTACAATTTCTCTAGATGGGAACAATGGCTTATTTCTAGTAGCCATGTATGTAACAAGGGGAGAAACATATGACTCATAGGCCCAATTCTTTCAAATATTGAAACCTCACCTGATGTAACACAAGGACACAATAACTTTCATGTCAAATAGATGTAAATGGTTGTTGGCTGCTGTTAAAGATGTCTTCCCTAGAAGTACACACAGGCATTGTTTTAAGCATATGTATACAAATTTCAAAGCAAAGCAAAGCACAATGGTAAGTACATGCAACACTTAAGTTGGGGGTTAGCTAAGTCCTATAAGATAGAAGAGCATGAGAGGTGAATGAAGCAAATTTATAAGGATGATTTTGAGGCTTTTAAGTGTTTATATGGTGATGACAATGACAAAGAAAGTTGGGTGAGGGCCTACTTTGACACTACGTGCAAGTGTGAGCACATCACTAACAATTTCTCTGAATTCTTCAACAAGATGATTCTTGATCTAAGGGACATGCCACTGGTGAGATTGGTTGAGAAGTTCCAATACATGGTGATGTCTTTGATGTATAGGAGAAGGTTGAAAGCAAGGGATGAGATGAGTGAAAAAGTGGTTGTTCCTAGGGTTGAGAAGCAAATTGAGAAATTGAAAAAATAGTATAAACACTACACTACAAAGGGCATAACTGATTGGATGCATGTAGCAATTAATAAGCATAGGTTAGTTGGACAATTGACTTGAGGGCGCAAGAATGTAGCTGTAAAAAATGGGAAATAAGTGGGATTCCTTATGTGCATGCCATGTGTGTCATACTGCCAATGAGGGAGCAGTGGGACAAGTAAGTATCACTTTTCTTTTCATTTAGTCAAATCATTTCATCTTAAATGCATCACTTACTAACCGAATTAAATGCTTTTTGTTTCAGGTACTGCAATCCTTACTTCATTATTGATACTTACAAAAGAACATATAAAAGATAATTCCCTTTGAGGATTCCAAATATTGGAAAGAGGTTGTTTTACTTCACTGTTGTTTTAAATTGTTTATTTCTTTTCATTTAATGAAACTATCCTTACTTTGTTTTTTGTTATAATACTTACAGCCCCCGCAAAAGGTCCTTCCTCCACCACTTTATAGGCCTTCTGGGAGACCTAGAAACAACAGAATAAAAGGAAAAGACGAGGTAGTGCCAGAAAAGAGCAATGGCATGAAAAAATGTAGCAAATGTGGGAATTTAGGACACAACAAAAAGACTTGCAAAGGCTCAACAGCACCACCAGTTACAAGTAATAAATATAATTTAATACACATACAAAAAACAATTACAAACATTTCATTTCTTACAATAATGGCAAGAATAAGGAGGTCTGAGGAAAAAGGTGTAGGAGGTCCTTTTATACCAGTTGTTTCCATCCCACCTACACCAACAGTTAGAGGCAAGGGCAGGGGTAGAGGAGCTGGAGCATCTAGAGGGAGAAGAAGTAGAGGAAGGGGCAGGGGTAGAATATTTTATTCACCTGCATCAAGGGTATTTAATCCAGTTTCAATGGCAACTCCATATGTGGACAACTACAACTATGGATGGGAATTAAATAGGTCAAACAGAAGTTTGCAAATGTGAGTGTAACTTCTATGCTTTTTTTTTTAGACTGAATGAATAAACAGCTTTTTGGTTATGTGTAGTGCATTTGGTCTACCTTGTGTTTGCTACTATGTAGTCCAAATGTGGTGCATTTAAAGTTAAACTACTTTATTTTGGTAATATGTAGTACATTTGGACTATGTTTTTTGGCTAATGTATAGTCCAAATGTGGTACATCATATTGGGTTGTCTTTTTTGTAACCACTAACTGTATTATTACATTTTCTATTACATTTAGTTACAATGCTTGCATAGGCTATTATCACATTAATTTCTATTACAATTTACATATTTTTAGGGAAACTTCATCTTTTTGTCATTTGTGTTACATAAATAATCTATATTGACCTCTATCTTCACCTTTATATTACTTCTTACACCATTTTCCATTGCATGTTTTAACCATTCAAAACTTCCACATTTGACACACTTTAAAAAAAAATTCACCTTTACTCCACTCTTTTGTAGACATCAATAACTTTCTTACACCTTCGCAACCATTAGGACATACATTTGCTTTCCGAGGGAAATTTTTAACCCAAAGTCCACTTTGTCCATAATGAAAGCAACTGTTTGAATTACTTGCATTTGTTCCATGTGCTTTTTTCAGTTCAACCTCAGCAATTGCATCTTCTAGCCATTTTCATGCACCATAACTTTGGTATTGGCACATTAAGAACTTTTGTCCATAGTTTTCTTCTTGTACAGAGTTCACCATCATTATAGTGCCATGACAGTTTCCTTTTTAGCAGTGGCTGTAAACCCACGAGCATTGTGATACTTTGTGGCCATCTTTCTCACACATTTGGCATAGGTTATTCTGTTAAGAGCAAATAACACACAGTTATTGTAATGCACTTTTTATCGCATTTGAGATGTTTTAAGTATGGCAGCTTATTACCTAGTTGCATTAACACTGCTCTTTTCCACCACCTCCCATTGTTGCATTGAGATATATTTGCAGTGTTTTTGTGGTGCTTGGTGTTTGTATTTGTAAGCAGATTGTATCTATAAATAGTCATATTGCATTTTTACTTACTTAGATGTGTATTAAATGTGCTCAGGGTTTTTTTGGTCTACTACAATATGAACTTAACAAGACTTCACATCCTTGTGACGGAAAAGTGAAAAATGGATACCAAGGTACTTATTAAATTGATAATGGGTATACCAATATGTTAAAAAATGGGTACCAAAGTTCAATTATAGTAAAACTTTGGGTACTAAGTAGAAATCACCCTTTCTAAAAATGTGATTCATATGAACAACTGCATATAAACCAAATCTTTCGGTCATGTGTAATCTAATTTTAATAGAGAAACTAAAATTTTACTAAATCATATAGTTATCAGATTCAAAACTAAAATTATACAATTATATATGAAATTACATTGTATTGAATCAAAACTAGGTGATGATTTTATTACTATAAAAATACTCATGTAGTAAAAGTATTCGCATCACTAGCATATCACTGGAATTTTCTTTGTTTCTAGCTTAGTTTTAAATCAAGCCCCAGGAACTGCTTTTATAGGTGGTGATAAAAACTTCTACAGTTCTACTAGTAGTGAGAGTGGAGGGAAGGGAAATAAAGGTACTGAATAACAAGGTTAGAGAGAAATGGGGGGAATTTTAAAGAGTAACAGGAACTTCTTTAGAATTTGGGTAATCTTTAGAACTTTCGGAAATCTTCTAGGAAGAGAAATGTTAACTTTGTGATTAATCCAAAAGAAAAAAACTGGCTAAGTTGCCAAAGAAAATGTATTTGAGCCACCGTCCCACATCGGTAAGTGTTAATAACAAATCTTAACATATAACCACATTCGGTGCTACTAAAGGTTGGATCTTTTTAGTAGTACTCTATGTGCTCTGTTGTTAAATTTGTACGTTAACCAATGTTCTGATGTTTGATGTTTGTGGTTAAAAAATGTTAACTTTGTGATTAATCCAAAAGAAAAAAACTTTTAATTTACAATAGTGGTAGAGAGTAAAGATTGTTGAATATTCAACCCAAACTATTCTTTAAATCAACATTTTTTTTAATCATTATTTTATCTTAAAATTCATTACTTCATGCATTAAAGGAAATATAGTTTTTGAAATAGTAAATGATAAGACAGCCTGTAGATCCGGTATTTCACCAGTGGTTAAGAGGTTGTTAGGTAACTTATGGTCAAATTCTCCAACTCATTATTCTTTCTCGCGAGCTCGACCACGGATCTTTCATAATATACATGTGTATATATATACAATAAATTAAGCGTGAAGAGAAAGTTTTAGTAGGTCTATGAAATAACTAAATTACCCTTTTTACATTGAAAATTAGAATTAAAAAAAATTCAATTAATTACTGCTTGACCAAATAAATTACCCTTTCTGCATTGAAAATTACAATAAAAATAAGGTAACGTCAGGACTTAAGAACTCAATTAATTATCACTTGACCAAATGTTATCATATACTAGCCTTTCAAGTGATGAATTACTATATATCATATTGCACACATGTAGAGTGTGCCTAGAGACTAGCGTGTGTGTATATATATATCTGGCAAATTTAATTGAATTAAATACTACTCTTAACAATCATGTGCAAGGCACATGCTTTATAAACAAGCATATACATATGTGAGGGTCCGCTAATAGGTTTATAGCGCAAATTGTAGTGCTCGCTATATTAGCTTAGCACCTTCAGATTCCAATTCAATTTATTTCGAATTTATATATCATATATTTTTTTATTTATTTTCATTTTTACACCTTGTTGTTAGTAATTATTTGTTAACCGGTGTCAAAACTTTATTTTGTTGATTAAAATTCCCTTATAACAACTTATCCCATATTTTATTATTATTTTGAGTTTGCACTTCATCTTAAACAATTTAAACCTATGATACTATTCGCTGTAAATTAAATATAAAAAAAATTACGAAAAATCCCAGGTTCAACTTGCATTACAACATTGAGTTGTATAAATGATACTTCAATTCTGCTGGTAATGCATAAATTAGGATATTTTTTTAAAATTATTTTTTATAACTTTATAAATGAATTAAGAATAGTAAAGCACTTTATTTTGCTTGTCATTTGATTAATTTTCATTCATAAATTTAGTTAATTTTCTTTTCTAAATTTAGTTAATAATTCGACTGGGTCAATAGTAATAGTAATAAGTCAAATCACACTTTTCTCTCTCCTTATAATAAAATAATGTTTTGTTAGTTGGATGACGTAATAATGTTTCAAAATTAGTTTTACAATACCTTGTCATATTACTATTATTTTAAATTAAGATAAGATAAGATATTTATGCATTTTTTCCTCCTTTTATTTTGCATGAATTTTTTATGTGCAGTACAGAATTCAATATAAATGATTTTTGTACTAGCGTAAATAACTCATATAATCCTTTCAAATATATATATATATATATATATTTAAATGGTAAATAGACAAAATGCTAGTAGTCTAGTACGATTATTGAAATGTCTTCGTTCATAGTTCTTTATTTTTGTTTGTAATAAAAACTTCTATGCTTATTCTAAAGTATAGCGTGCAAATTCAAAATAGAATCAAGACAAGGGTGAGAAGTAACAAGTAGCATTTTGGTCTAAGAAACGATTTAACAATCGTTAACAGACTTTATTAACGGTGCGGTGCAAGTATAAACAAAACAAAATGTAAAATGCAAGAACAAATGTGTCCCAAAATGTAAGGTAAAAAAAAATTCCCTTTAAATTCACAAGATATCTATCCCATACATCTAGCAAATATTTGGAAGTTGCAAGTCCATTCCATTTATTACTACACTAATAACAAAAATCCTCCCGGTACTCCGGATGAGAATCGAACATAGGATATTTTTTAAATTCGAGTATCTTACCAATTAAGTTAACACACTCTCTCTACATCTAGCAAATATATTTACACAATAATTATATTTATTTTTCGTTTACTCAAATGGGAGAATAATTTCTTCTTTTCATCATTAAAAATTGGTTAATTTTAGTTAGAACTTTGTGTTTTGAAAAATTCATGCATGGAGGATTTTGATATTGGTTAATATATATGATGTCTTTTGAAACATCATTAAATCTCCAGAATTTTGAACAAAAAAATGTGCAGATTTTTTCCGCCCTCCTTTCGTCTCCCAAAAGGGCAAGTGTATTCCAACCCAAGCTTCAATTTCGCCAAACCTCAGTCATTCAAATTATAATTTGACTATATATATATATGAAAATCTCTTACTTTAAAAACAATAAGGACTGTTCATTTCAAAAGGTAAATAAATAATTTTTTCTTATAAAACTTCATAAAAATGATCTCTATAATGAGTAGATTAACTCCACCAAATTTTATTAAAAAAAAATAGTAAATTTTGAAGCTAGTAAATGATCATATAAAATTTTAATGGACAAAAATAACATTATATATCACATCTTCATTACGCCCAATTAAGGTTTGAATTTTTTGAGGGAATTTTGGGGAGATGATCTACCCTTACAGAGATCTCCACAAAGTTTCACGAAATAATCTATCCATTTACCCCTCAAAATGGACAATCCTTATTGTTCTTAAAATAAGAAATTTTCTTACAAGACGATTTCTATATATATATACAACCAGGCACTAAAGGGAAATTATCTGAAAAAAGGATGGGATTTCCATTGAACATCAATTAGCTCATCAAGCATTTTCAGTATAGAAGATCTCCAATGAAATCATTGTATTTTCCTTTCCTAACTTTTACAATTGATTATAGTATTTATTACACACCTCTTCTTTTTTTAAAAAAAACATAATTGATCAAAATAATCAACAAATTGATTGGAAAAAATAAGTCAAAAAATACCATCTAATACACTATGACAGCTCAATCTTAAACTAGAAAACTACAACCATCACATTTTCTGGGCAGCCAAACACCCTCTAGAAACTTCAAGTTTCTTCTGAGGAGCTAGAACTGGTTTCAGTTTCTGATTTTTCAAGGTCAAATGTAGCGTTGAATCCAAATTCCTTTCCAGGAGTAAATGATAATTTTAATTCATCCTTGCTCTGAATTGTATTTACCTTGTTCTCCTTCACTTTCAGATTTTCCTGGTTAATGCAATGACGCTAAAAAGGTTAGGGATGTGTTTGGTTGCATCTCAAAAAAATACCACATCATAAACTATTTTCTTTTTCTTGTAACGAAGGGTAGTATTGTCTTCTATTATATGAATCAAAAAATACCAAATGAATAGTCGCAATGACCTAAATAAACTGTTTTTTTTTTTTTTGGTGAATCAAAAGTGTTACACACGTCAACATGTTAGTCGCAATGCAAATGACTTAAAAAAAATGCCATTAGCATTGTCTTTTTTTAAATTGAGTGTACTGTTTTGTCCGAAATTGACATCAACCCTAGTTTTACCTCATGCTATGGAAGATGAGACCCACTTTGAGATAACAAGACGGAGTCTATTAAAGTGAAGCCAAGAAATGGTACTGAAATGACTTGCCTTGGTCACATAATCGGCAAGTGTTGAGTTGACTATTTCTTGTATAACAAAATTTGTGACACGCTCTTCCCCAAGAATCCGTAGTAGAAAATCCTTTGGTATCTGCAAAGAGCTTATGAATCAGCCTTGTTTCCAAACAAGATATAAGTAAAAAAAATATAGGACAACCTTTTACAAGCTTTATGATGCAAGCAGTACAAAAACTTCTTTAGGGTCCCATTTTGAACAACTTATTCTACATATATGTATATATGAATGATTACTAATATATATATACCCACAGTTATACATAGATTTGAGCAATTATTGCTCCATGCAGTATATACATATATACTCCTATGCCAAATTAAGAGTCTAGTTTGACTTTCACACTTGCTTAAAGATGCACTAGTTTCAACATAACCAAAGTTAAAAACAACTTATCATGAGATTTCGTGCATTGATAATGTCCCAAATAGGAAAGTAAAGTCTTTTTTTTGGGACATCCCAAAACGGAACAGTGGGCTCTTAATATGGGTCGGAGGGAGTGTGTGTGTGTCAGAGAGAGAGAGAGAGAGAGTGCTTGATTGGCTCAAAACAAAACCTATTTTATCTCCCACAATATACTTCAGGTTCTGGTTTCTGGTTTCTAGTCCAATGATTAATCCATCTATATATGCTGAATTGCTGATATAAACAATAATGAGGTTCTGATACAGTAAAAAAATAGACGCACAGATTTCACATATACACTCGAACCAAGCAGCATAACATTTGTCCACAAAGCACATTGTATATATATATACCCTCAAGGGCCAAGGCAAATGAGAGAGATAGAAGGTTTAGGGCGTGTTACAATTGCACTTCTTTTCAATGGGAAATACTCAAAATATCATATTTTCCCATCTTTAGAATTGCTTGATTACATTTATTTTTCCACGGAATCAATTTCAATGGTATAATGGTACAACTTGGTTTAGCCTAATTTTCTCCTTTTCCATGATATTTGGGAACCACTTTGTCCTGAGTTTTTGTTTTCTAGGGGAAAATTTTCCACGTAAACTAATCCGAGGAATTCAAATAATTTTCTCCAGGAACAAATCCTTGAACTATTCCCACTGTAGAATTTCCCCAGGTGTTGCTTAGAGTTTTTAGCAATGTAAAAAGAACATTTATAGCAACACATAAGGCAGAGTTCTTGCAACCTTCATTGTTTTAAGGGGTTATTTGTAACACCATTCGATATTTGACACTAGCGCACTAGTTGAAGGGGGTTTTGTGTAATTTACCAAGATTATATGCACGCAGATACTCCAAAATATGTATCTAATATAAAGAAAATCATGGATAATGCTAGGGAGTAGGGACACAAAATGTGCACTTTCGCACAAAATGATGTGTCAAGCATGTGATTTGTCGGATTGTAAGATCCACATGTAAGTAGTGAGTCCTATTGGCGTACTTAACCAAACGATCTTTGAAACATCATTTTGTGCACAAATTTTTGGTGCACATTTTGTGTCCCTAGCATTATTCTTTTTCCTTGCTACTCTTCACTTATACAACTGAGCACTAACAAAGCAAACGAATGGCGCACACAACACATCATATGATAGCTTCTCACTCATCGTGACTTGTGAGAGAGAGAGAGAGAGGCAGGGAGATAGCAAAGATAGACAGCTAATTAATGAATAATACCAACAGATAGCTAATTAATGAACAGAAAGGGAGATAAAAAGGCACTTACATTTGATGTTTTGCCTAGAGAAGTCCCCCAATGCCCATGCCAAGAGTATGGATGTTAGAATTAAAAGATTGACAAGCCTGGATTTGCATTAGAAAAGAAGCAAAACACACACACACAGCTGATATTTAAAATTAATGAACAATATGCAGCAAGATTAGCAGATTCATTATCTACTCTTGTACAGTATGTAACAGAATTAGCAAATAGCTGAGATAACCCAGAGACAAATGCAAGATTTAGAGCAGTCAGTTGCAGCTTATGTTTTCCGAAACAAAGCACAGATGACCTGAACCCGAACCGGTGCGGGTTTTATTTTGAAAACCCTGAACCTGCGCTATTTACCATATGCATAAGCCTGTATCTGCCTGCCCTGCCTTGACCTGCTGTAATTATATTATATTACAAAGGGTATGTAAAGAAATATGTATTCTATTTGGGCAGGGTCAAACATGTTAAATTTACGCATACCCGAACCCTGTCTGGTTTTTCTGATAAAACTCCTACTCACCCCATTAGGGTTGGGCTGGGTCAGGTCAAAAACCTGCCGGTTGGGCTATCTTGTCATCCCTAAGTAGCACAGATACTTCAAAAAGTTCAGAAATGGAGTATCAAATCTATATAGTACCAATACGACAGAATATAGATTTCATACTCCAAATAAGGCAAGCATTTTTTTCAATCATCTATTACCTCCTTTCTGTCTGCGAAAGCCTGGAACTGGTGGTGCTGTACGAGCTAAACTTGCCAAAACCTTATCAAATACTATTTGTGTATCCTCCCCCGGCACGTCCACTCTCACCTGATATAAAAAACATCATTAGAAATTTCAAATATAGGATCCGTTTGGTTCGGCATTGAACCTTTTTTTAAAGGAAGGTCTAATTCTCTCCTTTTAACTACAAATAATGAAAACGAACAACTCAAAATAGGGAGGTCTAAGTCTGCTTGGTTCGGCATTGAACTTTGTTCACTACAAAGTTCAATATTTTCTTGTTTAGAATTGCATAATTCATAAGTTTATACAAGTAAAAATTGCACTCAAAATAGGTAAGTACTATTTTTCACCATATCACTTGTCACCCAAGTGTATACTATTGCACTCCCAACCAAACAGACCCTGAGATTTGAAAAACACTATAATACATCAAGAAACATAATAAACCACATTATACCTTAAAGATCCAATTCGTCTGTGTGCATGATTATTTTTCAATGCAAATTGCATAGACTACAGCATCATTATACCTATATATGAACCAAGACATGTATCCTCCTTGTGTATTTTCAAGAAATTGCCTAGAAAGCTAAGGAAAGTAGGAGACTAAATAATGGAAAAATATGCAAGGCAGAGTCCCCTGCTTTTAAATTCTTGTGAGATATTTACAGAAGGATAAATCCTAATATATTGTTGAGAGTAAATGGATTTACAATAATCTATTAATGCAATAATTTGACTGTTAACATATTAAACTGATCTTTAAAATCATCATTTTTATTTAACAACGCGTCATATCAGTAGCTGAAAGAACTGAACTCTCTATAATTCACTACTAGAGTTACATTATTGAAGAAAGAATGTTATAATACAAGTGGGCAAACTCACTTGAATTTTATCATCTTCTTGAGACTCCAGAACTACCGTGGCATTTTTTACAGCTACTAAGGGATCCTTTGGATCTGAAACCGAAGCCTCTAAACCTAAAAAATCATCCAAAAATTATTTACAGCAGTCATAAGAAAATAAATCAGAGTGGAGAAACATGGAATACTTGAATTAAGATCACCTGATCCGACGGCAGATATTGGTCTGGGGAAGCATCTGTGACCTTCCCCAGAGGAGTTATAGGGGTTTAATGATCTGAAAACAGCAAACTACATGAGAATAATCATGGGTTTAATGAGCATAATGCAACTGGCATATGCACTTCATAATAATAAAAATCAATGAAATGTAGAAAGTTTAACTTCCTAGTTGCAAAAGGCGGATGGAAAACCTCAAAAATTTGATGTTGAGGCCTCGTAGTAGGATTTACGTCATAAAATATCAATCAACTTACAATCATAAAATATTTAAATATATAAAGTGGACAGATTTGATTGCAATTTCAATAAAAATTATATATAAATAAACTTTTGTATTCTACTCTGCAAATTCAATTTACATTAAGCATATAGACACCTACTATTCCAATTTGCAATTTGATGCTTGTGTCAAAATAACTCTTATTATAACTCGTACTAATGCCAACGATCAGTTGCCTGTGTCTACAAATAAGATATTATACTTTTTCAAGCTAGCTGATTTTCATTAGAATCAATTCGAATATTTTCTCCCTGAAACTAGTGAACTTATCAGTTATCTATAAAAATACAAAAAGATGGACTTGAATTCCTTTCCAATTTTTGCTAACTAGGGCAAGTGTCCAACAAACTAAACGGCACACACTCAAACACACTGCAACTCTATTTCTTCTCTCACATCTGCAACACCTTTGTTTAATCTCCCTCCGAAAATGTCTCACAGCCTACACGCAAAGATGTATGTAGTTGTTCATACAGTAATGCATGTAACTATGCAAAATTATCCTTAAGGAAGGCAATACTTATGGTGAATTACAAGCATCAACCACAATGCATGGAAAAAAGAAATATTACCTGTGCCTACAACATTTTACCATTATACCTTTGGTGGTTTTCTCTATAAACAACAACCCAACGTTCTTGCCATTTGTAATCTATGAGGAGAAAATTGTATTGTGTATTATTAGAGAGAAGACTACACACTTATATACATGAGACTCCTATTAAAATAAGGAAACAACTACTAATTAGGATTCCTAAATTATCTACCTTCCTAATTCATTATTTACAACTTATAACACTCCCCCTCAAGCTGGAGCATAGATATTGATCATGCCCAACTTGTTACAAAGATAATCAACCCGAACCCCATTTAAGGCTTTTGTGAAGAGATCACCCAATTGCTCTCCAGTCTTCACATATCCTGTGGAAATTAAGCCTTGCTGTATCTTTTCGCGGACAAAATGGCAATCGATTTCAATATGTTTCGTTCGTTCATGAAACACGGGATTGGATGCAATGTGTATGGCAGCTTGATTATCACACCACAGTTTTGCCGGTACCGAAGTCTTAATCCCTACTTCATGCAAGAGCTGCCATATCCACATTATTTTACATACAGACTGGGCCATAGCTCTATATTCTGATTCTGCACTGGATCGTGACACAACATGTTTCTTCTTACTTTTCCATGATACCAAATTTCCTCCAACAAATACGCAATAGCCAGATGTGGATCTTCTATCCACCTTGGAACCTGCCCAATCTGCATCTGAAAAACCTTCAATACGAGTGTGTCCATGATTGGCATATAAGATACCACGTCCAGGTGCTCCTTTCAGGTAACACAAAATTTGTTCTAACACTGCCCAATGATGAATTGTTGGGGACGACATAAACTGGCTCACCACACTGACAGAATACGCAATATCCGGGCGAGTCACTGTAAGAGAGTTCAACTTCCCCACCAATCTTCTATATTTCTCAGGATCTTCAAATAGTTTACCATCTTTTGTTAACTGTACATTTGGAATCATCGGAGTACTGCACGGCTTTGCCCCTAACTTCCCTGTCTCAGCTAATAAGTCAAGAACATATTTCTTTTGAGATAGAAAAATCCCCTTTTTACTCCTTGTGACTTCGACACCCAAAAAATATTTTAGCATCCCTAAGTCCTTGGTATGAAACTGAGCATGAAGGAAGGACTTAAGAGAAGAGATTCCCGTTGTATCACTCCCAGTAATGACAATGTCATCTACATACACAACCAACAAAATAATGCCTGCTTCAGATTGTTTGTAAAACACAGAGTGGTCAGACTTACTTTTCACCATGCCAAACGTCTCAATAGCCTGACTAAATTTTCCAAACCAAGCACGAGAACTCTGCTTCAAGCCATACAAAGATTTACGAAGATGACAGACTTTCCCATACTCCCCCTGAGCAACAAACCCAGGAGGTTGCTCCATATAGACCTCCTCCTGAAGATCACCATGGAGAAAAGCATTCTTTATGTCTAGCTGATGCAGAGACCAATGATGAGTAGCTGCCAAAGATATAAATAGCCTGACAGATGTTAATTTAGCAACAGGAGAAAAAGTATCAGAATAATCAACTCCATATGTCTGAGCATAACCCTTAGCAACAAGGCGGGCTTTTAAACGAGCAACAGACCCATCAGGATTGACCTTGACGGTAAACACCCATTTGCATCCGATAGCCTGTTTTCCTGCAGGCAAAGTGACCAAGTCTCTTGTACCAGTCTTGTCTAAAGCATCCATTTCCTCTATCATTGCATTACGCCATCCAGGATGTGATATAGCCTCATTAACAGTTTTAAGAACAGATATAGAATCAAGGGATGTAATGAATGAACAAGAGGAATGTGATAGGTGATCATAAGAGACACCAGAAGAAACAGGATAAGTACATTGACGTTTACCTTTGCGTAAAGCAATAGGAAGATCATCACTCGTCGCGGAATCTAATGATGAAGAAGAAGGCGGTGGAGGACATGGATCAAGAGGTCGCCGTCTGAGTATACTTGATGAATGGGAGGTCTGACTGATGCTGGTCAGCAACGGTTCAGGAGACGTGTCGTTCAGGTGCTGATCGTATACACTAGTAAATCATCATCCGCCCCTGACTTTCAAAAATGGAAGACGAAAAATATGGTGTTTCTTCCATGAAGGTAACATCAGCTGAGACAATGTACTTATTCAAACTAGGATAATAACATCTATATCCTTTCTGAAGACGAGAATACCCAAGAAAAACACATTTCAAAGACTTGGGGTCTAATTTAGTAACCTGTGGACGAACATCCCGAACAAAGCAAATACTACCAAATATTCTGGGTTCAATAGGAAACAATGATTTATTTGGAAAAAGAACACTATAAGGAGTTTCACCATGAAATATGGCATGGTGATTGATGAGAAAGCATGCTGTGAAAACTGCATCAGCCCAAAATGGTTTAGGAACATTCATTTGGAATAGTAGGGCTCTTGCAGTTTCAAGAAGATGTCTGTTTTTCCGTTCTGCCACTCTATTTTGGGATGGAGTATCAACACAAGAAGTTTGATGAAGGATACCATTCTGAATCATGTAAGTTTGAAAAGATGAAGATAAATATTCTTTGGCATTATCACTGCGCAATATATGGACAGAAGTAGCAAACTGAGTTTTAATCTCAGCACAAAACGCACAAAAATGAGAAAACAATTCAGACCGATTTTTCATTAAATATAACCAAGTTGTACGAGAATAATCATCAACAAACGTAACAAAATACTTAAACCCAGTTTTAGACATAACAAAACATGGACCCCAAACATCAGAATGAACTAATTCAAACGGAACACTTGCTCTTTTATTGACTCTCGGACTAAGACTACTACGGTGATGTTTGGCAAATTGACACGACTCACAATCTAATGAGGACACCTTATTAAACTGAGGACACAACTCCTTAAGCAGAGGAAGAGAAGGATGACCGAGCCTACAATGAGCCTTGAAAGCAGAAGTGACACCCGAACATGCAACAGATTTAGGTATTGATGTGTCAAGGATGTAGAGGCCACCCAATTCATGTCCTTTACCAATAATCTTCTTCGTCATAAGATCCTGAAACAAGCAATAATCAGGAAAGAATGAGATGCAACAATTAAGTGTACGAGTAAGTTGGCTTACAGAAATTAGATTAAAAGACAATCGAGGTAAATGTAGAACAGATGATAAGGGAAGCAAAGGGGTTGGGGTGGTTGTTCCAGATCCCAGAACAGAAGAGGATGTTCCATCTGCTAAAGTAACATTAGAAGGGAATACATGTGACTGAAAGGTAGAAAAGAGGCTAGAGTTACCTGTCATATGATCTGTGGCACCAGAATCAATGACCCATTTGGATGATGAGGAAACAAGGCATGTATTTGGTTTACCTGAATCGGCAATTGCAGTGACAGAGGTAACCGGAGTAGATGAAGACTTTAGAGATTCTTGATACTTAGAAAACTTAGCAAACTCATCTGCAGGGATAAAGACTGAGTTTTCAGCTATATCAGTGGTAGATGCCATATGGGCCGAGTGAGCTCTCTAAGTCCTGTACCGAAGCTTCCTGCAATCTCGCTTTAAATGCCCTGGATTATGACAGTAATAACATACGATCCCTCCGGAACCTTGTCCCCGAGTCACACTTGCTCCCGAATCATGTGCACGAGTATTAAAATTGCCGTGCGATCCTACTCCTTGATTGCCTCCCCGATATTGTAACCGCCCAAGTTCAAACTCATTATTTTTACTAACCAGAGCACTATTGAACGGAACAGGTGGAGTCTGAACTGGTGAAGCCCACTCTGTGCGAAGAACTCTACTATACACTTCCTGTAAGGAAGAGATCTCAGGACTAGAAAGAATCTGGTTCTTAGCAGTTTCAAATTCAGCTGGAAGACCAGCTAGAAAACTCATGATAGCCATCTGCTCTCTCTGACTTTGCTGAACTTTAATATCAGGGCTATACGGCAATAGCATATTAAGTTCTTCATACGTTTTCTTAAAATCCATAAAGTAACTCATAATAGACCTGTCCTGTTTTTTTGCACGGTAAAAGGCTTTGCACACATCATACATACGAGAAATATTCCCTTTCCCAGAGTATAGAAAATCCAGATAATCTATTAACTCCTTAACCAATTCACAATGGTTAATCAAACTAATCACGTTACTTTCAATCGAATTTCGAATTTGTAAAAATAACCGGGCATCCTCCCTTAGCCACTTCTGTCTCGACTCATCTGAAGGTGGATCACTAGTCATGTGATCATCCTTATCGATACTACACAAATAAATTCGAATGGTTTTACTCCAATCAAGATAGTTGAAACCATTAAGTTTATGTTCAGTGATTTTTGACATTACAGAAACCACATCAGTAACGACTGCTGCCTTCGTATCTGACATTCTCAAATAATTGTCTAGCAATAACTGAAATTATTACTTAAGTAGCAAGCCACAAAACAGCGCACGAACTACGAAAACAGCGCACAAGCCAACGCACAAGCCAGGAAACAAAACAGCCACAACACAGCGCATAAACCAGGAAAACAAAACAGTGCAGCCAAAAACAGAGCAGTGGACAATAGCAGGAAAAACAGAACAATGCCAAAATTCGAATTTAAGACAAACAGTACCGGAATCGTAAGCCAAAGGCAGGAAGCAATCCAAACAGATCACAGATCTATGATGTAGGGAACAAGACGAAGCTACTGAAATTCGAACGGAGATTTTCCGATGAGCGACGCACCCTCACGCGCCGGCGCGTGGGGTCGGAGGCGAGAGTGCAGGTGGCGCGTGAAGCCCACTCTCTGGGTATCTGACCACCGGACTTCGGGGGGTGGCTGATCGGCGGTCTGGCGTTTCTCCTACGCCGGAGGTGTCAACAAAAGAAGGCCTAAAGATGGTGAACTGAAATCGTAACTCACGAAACCATAGGAGCCCTAACTTGCTTTGACTGCTTAAGAAACCCTTAGCCTGTCATTAACTGGCAGAAGAATAAAAAACCCTAGCTTGCTCTGATACCATGTTATCTATGAGCAGAAAATTGTATTGTGTATTATTAGAGAGAAGATTACACACTTATATACATGAGACTCCTATTAAAATAAGGAAACAACTACTAATTAGGATTCCTAAATTATCTACCTTCCTAATTCATTATTTACAACTTATAACACCATTTAATACCAAGTTTTCCTTCTTAATCAAAGTATACAAAGTTGATAATTATTTAAAGTTCTTGCCCTGAACGAAGCATCCTAGACCATTGGATGTCAGACAATGACTTAATCTGGACCTCAATTGAGAACATAACCAAGTATCCCAATCAAATAATTTCAAAGCAATATACAAGAACAGAATACATTATCAATCAGAAAGGAATCAAAGGATAAGTTTTTTAGAATTACTAGATGAAAGTAGCTTACCTCCAGATTAGGTTTTGCTTTAGGGAGCGAAAATTGATACTTGTTGCAATATGACTAGTTAAAACTTGCATTGGAAGTTTCCTAACAGTAACATCCTGTCAAAAAGAAAGTAATATAGATCACCACCACAAGAAATACCCAGGTTTATTAACAATTTGACAAGCAAATAAGCTTTCATGATGTGATCTGGTAAACGATATAGGTAACTAACTCAAAGCGAATCAACAAGATTAAAAAACAGGTATACTTCTACCCAATTTGCTAGGAATTGGTCTAGGAGAATGAAAAGATATAGTGACTGCAATTTCAAGATTTAGAGTAGAGTTTCCAGTGTTCATTCATCTTGGCCATACTGCTAGTAATTAATAGTATCCTCCTCCTTCAATGTTCTTTCAAACAGTCTACTAATTTGGGAGCATTCTGGTAACCACTGTACTTTAATATGAAACGTACCGAAAGGTACTTATTAGTAATCCATTAAGGTACTTGATTCATTTAGAAATTGGACCAAGTTAATTCTGGTAAATTTCATTACTGTCTTACATATATACCAATTAGTCTATGCGTCTCCAGCGTATCTATGTAATTTACTAAGACTGAAAGACTAGAAATCCCCCTCCAATCTAAAATTTCCTCATATTACAAGTCTCATTTTTTGGGATATAATCATTGCATCATATCTCACCACAGTCAAAATCTTGGCCATTGATTATGTTGAAATTAGTGTTTTCTCTCAAGTGCAAAAGCCATATGTGAGATTCTTAATTTTAGACAAAGGCAATATCAATTTACCAGTCTCACTATAATTATAAGATATTTTACCTCTAATGCTGAATAAACTTCCCTTCAGCATTAGTTGTGTTTGTTTTATCACCTCTTAATGTTAAATTGGATAAAAGTTCAGTATTATGCATTAGGAGGCAAGTCTTGTGCTGAATGCTTAATCCAATTTCAATGAAATTATATTCCAATGGTGCCCCAATATTTCTCTTTCATTACCTATTGTTATTCATCATAATAATGAGGGTAAAATTGTAAAATGTCATATATTCAATACTCAAAGCCAATTAAAAACAAACACAATTTTTAGAGCTTCGGTTCAACATTAAGCATTCAACATTCAATTTCTTACAATCAGAGGCAAAAAAAAAAATTGTACGGTTAAGATTAAAGATGCCTTTTTAAAGGTAGATAGTGCCTTTGGCACAGGTTACAAGTTACGATCTAGTACATACATATATAGGGAAAATTTCCAATACATACCGAACATACGTACCATATATACGGATTGAGCCTTTTGAGGGGCTAAACGGATGAATTTTTTAATCAAATTTGGTGGAGATAAATCTCCATGATTAGTAAATTATCTCCACCAAATTTCATCAAAAATATTCAACCGCGAAGTTGTTTAATTATACATCTAAAATTTTAACCGCAAGAGATGTACACATATATTAACTCTTTAGTTAACTCCCTTTGCGGTTTTTGATGACATTTGGTGGAGATAATGATATTTCCACAAATTTTATCAAAAAAATTATCAGTTTATCCTCAAAAGCCCCAATCCGTAATGTATAGTTTGGTATGTATGAGAAATGTTCCCTGCATATATATAGACAGAGAGAGAGAGGAGCATACAGGTAGATGAAATTAGCGTTTACATTGTGGATTCAAATGACAGTAATAGATAGCAAGTAATGCAGTAGATATGAATACAAACTGTGAATGGTAGAGACTAGGGTTTAGTTTAACTTACATTGGAGCCATGAAAGTAAAGAAAAGGTGAAGGAGTTGTCGTCGCCGCCATTGTCGCCATGTCTTTCACCAATTCACAACGCAGAGAGAGAGACGAATAGCGAAGTGGTAACGTCTAATCTCTTCGCGTCATTTCTGCCAGAAGCCAGGGCAATTTAGGTAATTAAGTGGATAAGGATTTTTTTTATTTTATTTTATTTTTATTTTATTTTTTTTGTTTTTAGCCTAAAAAATTGAATTGTTTTACATTTAACTAACACATTTTTGAAATTAGGTTTTGGCATGAAGATATAGATAATCATTTTTTAAAATTTTTATGAAATCATTTAAAAAAAATTAATTTTTTTTTCTAGAATTGTTGTTTTGACTTTTATTAATTAAAATTAATTTATCCTACAATTTAGGAATCCTAAGATTTGGGAAACATATATAAGATACCATCCATTTGAAAATTCAAATTCAAACAATTTTGGAATTTAAAATCAAATTTTTATTCTAAAAAATTAGAGATAACATAGGTGAACCTACTATAGACAAATTATGGTACTAATGTAAACATAATAAATCTTAAATAAATGTACAAAATAGTCCTATTGTGCCGCATAACAAATATAGTAAGTGTTTGATGTCTTTTAAAAAGTAAAAAGTTAATGTAAATGTAATACCCAACTAAAGAAGAAAAAGAAGAAGAAGATAGAGTACTTTTGGGTACATAAAATTAGTAGTAGATAAAAAATTTTAAAATCTATACTATGAAATTTTGTTGCCTTAAAATAATGTATATTCTACTAAAAGCACAAATTTAAATTATATATGACTAGTTCCTTAAAATAAATGGATTGCCATAGCGATAAAAGAGAATTTGGAACTATGTGGGTAGGCGTGCAGTTTCAAATTCAATAAGATAAATAAAGAAAGTTGAAAGGTTATATGTGGACTTAAAAAGGACATGTAAAGGTTATACGTGGCATTAAATGGAGACTTAAAAAGGACATGTGTCCAGTGAAATAAAGACCATTCGATTAAACAAATATCGCTCAAGTAATGATTGCCAATGCTTATATTTGTATTATAAAAAGAACTTAAAAAGGACATGTGTTCAATAAAGTAAAGGCGATTTGGCCAAACAAATATCTCTTAAGTAATGATTGCCAACGTGGGCCATTTGGCTAAACAAATATCTCTCAAATAATAATTGTCAATGCTAATATTTGTATTATAAATAAATTGGACTTAAAAAGGACATGTGTCCAATGAAGTAAAGGCCATTTGGCCAAACAAATATTTCTTAAGTAATGATTACCAATGCAGGCCATTTGTCCAAACAAATATCTCTCAAATAATGATTGCTAATGCAGGCCATTTGTCCAAACAAATATCCCTTAAGTAATGATTGATAATGCTTATATTTGTATTATAAAAAGGACAATTTTAAATCACAAAACTTCACACAAGAAATTGGTCAAATTTGTGAGAGAGAAAGAGAGAGAGTTGTAGCCGTGGGTTTAAAAAAATAGGGTATCTCATTTTTCTCATCTCATATATATGTGTATGTATATAATAATAATAATAATAATAATAATAATAATAATAATAATAATAATAATACGAGTTATGTAAGATAAAGTACATGCCACACATATATTTACACGTCGTATCATATCATATAACTAAATATAATAATGATAGAATTGCATATCATTGTGACACATGTCCCCCCTCTCTACCCTCTCCTAAAGTTTTTCCTAAAAAAATGCTAAGAACCGTTATTTTCATGTCTATCTCTTCCCTCAACGATTTCCTACAACTCCCCCCATCTCTTTTCTCTCTCATTTTCACGTCTCTCTTCCCAGCAATTTACTACAATTCTCTCTGTCTTTTAGATTTTACCATGCCACTCTGTTAACCTACTAGGCATCTTCTCCATCTAAGATTATTCTTTATTTTAATAAGGAAATTGTGCAATAAATTGTTCATTTTTTGTAAGTTATTTATCATCCTCTAAGAAATGTTTACAACCCTATTGTAAAATATAAGTTTTACCAGTACTATAAAACACAATTCATTATTTAGTTCTCATTTTTAGTTTTTAACTTTAGTATGTTGCACACCATTCATTTGGTGAAATTCACAAGCAACAAAATCGTCTGTTATATAAAAACAAAAAAAAATGATTTATGTGAATACGTTTTAGGAACTCAGTTCTGGAATTTGTTGTGAAAATACGTTCCTTCCTTAGCATCATTTCCTCTAATTTGTTTTTAATTTCGAATCTTCTTAAATAAAAAGTAATGAATTATAGAGTAAAGTTGTACTTTTTTATTAGCAAGAAATTGGAGAGGAAAGTAATAATGTAATGTCATATTTAATAAGTCATATTTTACTTTTTACATCTGGGGCATTGTATTTATTGATTATATGTTTAGTGAGGTTCATGTGTCTTTTTATTCTAATTCCTTATGGTGTATCACTAAAAAAATATCGTCTTGATCATACTGAGCTAAGATTTCCTTCATTAACTTTGTTTTAAAAAGATTGGCATAATAGTAGCACATGGATATATGTACTAAAGATCACAAAATTCACAAAATTTAATAGAAAATTTGACATTATGAACATTATAAGTACTAACGTACTACAGAAAATTGGGATAGAAGAAACTATCAAACTTTTTTATAACTATAACATTGCACTTAACTTGCGAGATAGCAAGTGCTATATTATTTGTTCAATCCTTTACTTATTTGTTAAATAGATTTGGTTTTCTAATATTTAGATTGATTTTTTTTTCATAGTTTTTCTACCGAGCCATTACATATTTCAAAAGAAAGATCACATCATTTTAAAAATAAATTTACTATTTTATAAAGATCGTATGTTTCAATATATAAAAAAATTAACAAATAACAAATAACCTTTAATTTGATCTAGATTATTGTTTAAGAAAATAACAAACTTTAAAATTTTTTTTTGTAGAACGTAGTTCCGTGAATATTTAAAACGCCCCTACATCGTACGGACTGTAAAACTAGTGTACATAATAATAAATAACTATTATGGTTACTCAATTCATTTTAAGGTATTTTAATGGTTTAGTTATAAAAAATAATAATTTAGAATTTCGTCTAGTTTCTAATTTATAAATCGATATTAATTCTTAGGATCAAGAATTACATATCAAGAAAAATTTTTAAGTGCAGAAAAGTGAGTAGCACATATTCTCTATTTTAAGGCTTTAAATAAAATATTATTGTGTACATTTATAATTTATCTATTTATTATTGTCTGCAATGATATTTTTAAAGATGACGTATTTTTATTGAAAAATCACTTATATGATTTGACCTGTATCATCCTTGAAATAATTGGAAGGCTTGCCAAACACCAGCGTTGTTTTTGAACTAGTTCATTATTGGCCAATTATTTGATTGAAAAGTGAAATAACGGACCCTGGTTAATAGGGGTTATTCGTTGGCTTTAAAAGTGGAATATCATACAAGAAATTATTTCAATATTTAAGATTATGTGAAAATTATTCTGAAATAACTTTAAATTTATATTTTATGATATAATAATATTTTGCTAACCCTTGGAATAAAAATAAGTATTTCTCACGCGGCTTGTGAAGTTCACCCTTGTTATAATTGTTTTTTCACGGAATCCATAAAATGGTGGATAAATGAAGCTATGAAGTGAAGAATAATAAATAAGAAACGAACTAATATTATATCCAATGATTTTGAATAAACATGTAATAGAAAAAGTATGTATTGTGTTTACTGATATAATAAATACTCGTTTTCTTCTTTTTTTTAATTATAGAATGTAACTTTTATTGATACTAAATAAGAAATATTACTTTTATGATTGTCTTTTATAGTAATGTACCTTATAATGACTATTGTGTAAGTCGTGCACTGAATAAGTTAAAATATTGCATTTTATTACATTTTTATATGGCTCAAAGTTCTTATTTTGAATGTTAAAAGCCCGAAGTTATTGGATTTTGATTAACAATCCCAAAATTTGGTATTGCGTGTGTTTTGTATTTTTCTAAGCCATTTTGTAGGTAATAAAAAGTTAAGCGTAAATTTGGGATGCTAAGAGAGGCACATTAGCTCAAAAATGAAGCAAGAACGAAATTCCAAGAAGAAAGTCACCAAATTCAATCCCAAAGAGAAGGAATTGGCCGGAACTGAACCCTTCAGATGAGCTTAAAAAGAATTTGAAGAAATCCCCACAGATAAAAGTTGTAGCGATCTAAGTTAGCTACGGGTAGGTGCAAAACGTTTGTCAAGTAGAGTTCAGAGCAAAAAGTTATAGCAAAAATACGAATAGTGCATGAATCTATGAGTCAAAATTGATTTTCCTTGCAAAATTGATTTTCCTCCCAATTTTCTAGCTTGTTTAATTTTAAGCCCATTTTAGTCTGTAGAGCTTTTAATCTTAAAATATTTGATTAAAGGGTTATGTAACACTTATTTAAAGCCTTATATGTCAAAAGAATAGGGGTTCAACATCTTTTGAAGTTTATAGCATAACTTAAGGTAACAATTTTAGTTTTTTTTTTTTTATATAGTTTCCGAGAGAGATTTTCGTTGTTTTTTTAGTGTATTTTTTTTTTGTAATATTGTTTAAGGAATATTTGAGGACAAGAAGACAATGTTAATTTTATCATAGTATAATTCAGATCGTTGAAGTTTTATAAAGTTTTCGGTTTATCCAAGTTTTTATCTTATTTTATCTTTTCTTTATAATTGTTGTATCTAGATCTTGCATGTGTTTAGGTTTTGATTTATTTTTAGGTACTAAGATTTATATGTTGAATATGTTAAATTATTTATCAAGCATGTTTTAGTACATTATGTTGGGAAAATTACAAAATTAGTACTGCAAAAAGATTATTTCATTAGCCTAAAATAATAATAATTAGAACTATAAAATAATAATTCAAAAAATACAAATTCATGTATTGTTTTGGTTACCACTCAAAACAATTTTACCACAAATACGCCGCAGATGAAGAACTAAATGAATAAATGTCAAACTCAAGCTGGGGAATTTCTTAGGTTGAGTCGCGGACTAGGTTGCTTTCTTTAAGACGTTTCGCGACTCTGCCTTCTTTGTGCAAGCAATTCACCATATCACGCCACCCCCAGGATAAAACAACGCAGAAATTCAACTTCTGTCTCGACCTTCTTTGCACTGAAGATAGGCCGGTAATACACATATATATTCTAAAACTTGCTCGAAATGCATATACAACTTTGGGGGTTCTTGTAATGAAACAAGTAGAGAAGAAACATTCTTTTATGGGAAAGTTTATACAAAAAAGATTCTCGTATCATCTAGTTGAAGGTAACAAAATTTGTTTCTTCTCTTTTAGAATGAAAAGTTGATATTGAGATTACTAGTCTCATCTTCAAAGCTAATTTTCTAAGAATGAAGTTAAAGTATATTGGGTATAGAAAAACTATTTGAAATGAAAATGGTTTCTTTGTATTGAGAGGAAGATATAATAATTTTATAAAAGAATAATAGCTCATTTTTTTTTCTTTTTTTCATCTCCCAATATATATATATGTGTGTGTGTGAAAACATATATCATCATTAAAACATTCATTAAAATATATCATAATGTTCAAAATAAATTCACTCCATTAGTCTCCTTAAAATACCAAAATAAATTAGTCATTAGGGCATTGGTTACAAAACATTAATATTGTTTTAATTGGATATAATAAGAAATTATTTAATATTTTGAAATCGCCACATAATGAAAGCATAAATAAAATAATAAATGTTTTATTTTCTCAAATCTTTTAATAAAATATACTTGTGAATTTTTTTTTAAATACACACAAGTTCTAACACATTATGTCTAGCTAATTTATTAGTTAAGATCCAAAGGGAACGAACATGACAACGTGATTGAATTTATAAATCGGAAATAGTTTCTATCAATTTTTTCATTGGTTAAGATCATTATACTACTGATTTCTTATATTTTATCATCTTTCATGTCATTAGCATATTTTTTATATGAAATTCTAATTAATTTCAATCCGATTAAGAATCGAAAGTGGTTTAAATCATCATCTTTGTGCACTAAACGATAATTGATTGGATTAGAGGGTGATTTTTATTCTCTAAATCAATTGGTTAATTATTTATGTGATTAGATAAGTTTAAGCGCTGTTTTTGGTTATGTGTTTGAATTTTATCATTTAAATACTGAAAAAGTTGCTAATTTTAGTTTTCTACCACCCGATTGGTGACAAATTTGATTATGATCAAGTTTTAACCTATTCAAAACCTATTGAGAGTTTTGCTACTGATTTTTGAAGATAATTAAAATAAAAAAATTGCCATGTATAAGCGATATTTCAATTAAAAAGGGTTTTTGAGAATTTTAATTAAGCTTCACCGTTGAATTTTGTACCTACAATCATATGGTTCTTGTCATACATGAATTATGTATGACATACTTAGTTATAATATTTGTTGGTGGGTGAAATTAAGTGCTGATTTTTAGTGAAAAATTGAATATAAAATTGTTTCCCAGTTTACCCGATTCATCCGTTTGATTGTTTACTACCCAAGGATATCTTAGCGTTTGTTCCCATTGATCTATACTTTTGTTTAGCTACTGATTTTTAGGTTTAGTATGTTATTTTATTTGTTAAGTGCATTTGCAAGTTCTTATAATGTTTATTTAGGTTGTTTTTAGTTAGTTAACGTTTAGTAGGTTTTTTTTTCTTAAAATAAGAATATAATATTATTAATAATAAAATTCGAATATTATAATGAGAATAAAGAAATGCTTCAAAGATCTTACAAAGGACATAAAGATATAGACCTCACCAATTAAGGGTCTTTCCATACAAGAAAAAACCTTGAAAAAGTAGGGAACATCAAAGATAAATACTTATAAGGCACGTTTAGAAACATAAAAATACGACAAAAGAAGTCTTCCAAAACAATTATTCATCTACTCTGAAACACCACTGAATAAACAAGTATAAGTATTCGTAATTTTGAGTTAAATCTCCACCCAAAGAAGCACATCTACTCATTTCCACTTCAATCCATGCTACTCGACACATCTCCATATCTAATAGAAGGAGGACAAAAACTCTCACAAAAAGAGAGTAAAAACCTTGTAGATCTGAAAAAAAATGTTCAAAGACATTCAAATCTAGAAGTTTTATTATATATAATATAAAAATTGTAAAAAAATGGTTCCTCCCCTTCTCTTTCTATGGGAGGAGAAGGAGGAGAAGGGGAGAAGAGAAAGTTGTTGGAAATTGAATGGAATTCAGTTAGCCTGTCAGTTATTATCCAATAAGTCACAACTCCTCCTCCGTCAGTTATTGTCCAACAGTTATTGTCCAAGGGTCTTAACTGCTCTTTTTAAATTTTTTTGCCCGTTGGATCTTTCAATCTATTGTTAAGTCTTGTCTCTTCTTAATAGATAGAAGAGAAGATATAAAAAAAAATAAGACAGAAAAGAAATTATAAAAAAAAATCTCTCTTTAAAAGGTTCAAGTAATACACCACATTTGAGTTCGTTGGTTTTTGTTTTTGGGAGTGCTACCAATACAAAACGTATCCGTTCTATCCTGGGAAGCAATTGTTCAACGCAATCTTAGCACCGAAGAGAGGGACAATATTGCTTTAAGGAGACTGTACATTACAGGGCTCAGATTTAATCTTCTTCTCAAATTGTTCTGTAAGTTTGTTCAAGTGTGTAATAATATCAATTTATTTTACATTGTGATTATAAATCTGTTGTGTATGTATTTTGTATCTGCCATGCTTATTTATTGAGAACACATTGTATGTTAATATTTATTTATATATATATATATATATATCTACTGTTGCTAACAATCTTAAAGCAATTTTGAATAATAATAAGATATATATATTTTAGTCTATACACTGTTGAATAGTTGCCCTCTATGACATGATTCATTGTTGACCATGACCACTTGTGAATATGTAAATTTAATGTTCTGTTGTTGTACCGTGTATTGATTTGGCCCACATGAGTGGTTTGTTATTAATTGAAACCCTTGACTACTTGCATATAAGACAGTACATATGATGTATGATTTGTATACATATATATTATTATATATGAATTTATGAATACTTGGAGGTATCTTTAATAATAAAATATATATTTATATATATTATTGTTCTCTTTAATGTATAATATATTATATTCGTTTATATAATAGATTCCTATATAAATCAGTATATATATATATTTATATTATATATATATATTATATTCATTCATTTGGCTGTGTGCCAATATAAATAGATTTCTATAAATCTGTATATTCGTTTTTTTTCTTTTTCTTTTTGTTTTGTTTCTTCATTTCCGCCTGAATTGTCACTGTTTATATTAGTGACAAGTGTATGCAGAACTGTCACTGTTTTTAACAGTGACAATATTCAGTTGTCATTTTTTATGTAAGTGACAAGTATATCAGTGTATTTATTTTATTCTACTTGTTAGTGTATGGCTTGTTTTTGTTTAACTGCAGTATTTTGTGTTTGTATTATATATATATTATATTATTAAACACATGTATTTTTTTTTATTTTTTTTTACCAAAAATTGATCAATTTAATAAATACTTCGTGTGTTTGATTGTTGGTGTTTCTGTTTGTGTAACAAAAATGGAAAGTTCTTCCACCAACGTAACCACCGTGATTCCCAATGTGAAGCTCCGTCACGCTGAAAAACCGGACAAATTCAAGGGTCCGGATTTCAAGCTTTGGCAGCAGAAGATGTTCTTATACTTGACCACCCTTCATCTCTCAAAGTTTCTCAAAGAAATAATTCCTTAGTTGGAAGAAAAGGAAACCGACTTGGTGAAAATTGAGGCAGTTGATGCCTGAAAATATGGAGATTTCCTATGCCGCAATTATCTCCTCGGCGGTTTGGACGATAGCCTTTACAAGGTTTATAGTCAGTGTACAAGTTCTAAGGTGTTGACCTTGAAAGTCTTAATCTTATTTTGATAATACTAATAAATTAATCATGTGTAATTTAACATGTTCTTGATATAAGATTATAGATTTCTTATTTGGAAAATCAAGAATAGCATGACTGCTCAAAGGAAGTTTGACAAGGATCATTCAATCAATATCCGATCAAGTCAACGAAGCATTCGACTAAAACCGATCTACCCGAATTCAGATCATTCTTCTACAAGCGTTGGACAAGACAAGAAGATCAATCTCATCATCCACAAGCTAGCAATGCAAATCCATGAAGCACAAAGATCAAGAATCATATGCAAAAGTTTCAAGGGAAAAGCTTCAAGTGAAGAATCAATTTGAAGAAACAAATCGAAGCATTCGAAGACTCATCTATTCGGTAATTGAGTGTTTGCTTAGGATTAATGTAAAGTTTCTTAATTGATTGATTATATAGCTCAAACATATTCTTACATCTTTTAAAGATTGATTCAAACTAGCTTGAAATTGAATTTATTTGAAAAACATCATTTTACAAAAACCGAATTTCAAAATAAATTCATATTAATTTTAAATGATCATATTTTAAGCTATAATAAAAATATGTCTCCTTAGAAACATATCTTTGAGGTTCAACAATCATTATAAATTTATTTGGAACTATATATTAAATTGGAAAAATATTTTTATTTTTCGTTTAAATTCGCTCAATTTTGCCCAGTTTTGATCTAACGGTAAAATGGAGGACTTCCCGAACTCCGATCATTTTGAAATTTTTACAGTAGTTAGGACAACATCTCCTGGCAATTGTGACTAAAATTTGAGCATGATCCAACGGTTAAATTGGGAGAAATTACAAAACAAATTGAATTTTTTTGTCAAAACAGATCAGTTGGGAAAGTTTTGAAAATGTATACCTTGGAGCCAAAACCTCTCTTAATCATCCCCAACGCCATATGATTTTGTAAGCTATAAAAAGAATGTTCTTAGACATGTTTAATACACTTGAATCATTCTACAAAACTCATTTTTACATATATACAAAGTTATTCAAGTATTCAATTCATTTAATTGATCAATCTTTCATTTTTGAGCTATATACTTTGATCAATTTGATATCTCTTAGTGTGAGCTTCATTTGTATTTTGTTATACACAAGAGAGATATTGTTAATTGGTGTGAGTCACCAAACAATTGTATTAGACAATTTATGAGAGGTAAATCTCATAAGATAGAGAAGAAGGTAAATTCTTGTTGAGTGAAATTGTGAGAGTTGTATCTCATAGGTTAGCAAGAGGGTATCTTGTGAGAGTATTGTGGTGTAGCAATACTTGTAGAGTGTGTGAGAAAAATACACTTGTAGAGGTTTGATCTTCACCCGGAAGGAGATTGATTTTAGTGGAAATTCTCGGGGAACTAACCGAGCGCGGACTATGATTTGGTAAACCAAAACCGTGTGGACAAAAAGCCTTGGACTTCAAATCGGTTCAATCTTTCTTACTCAATCTCTTTATTTACTTGTTGTATTATTGTTTACTTGAGATTGTTTATTTGCTTGATTGTTTATTTGATTGCATTCCTTGATAAATTTGTTTAATAAATTATTTTACTTAAACATTTTTGAAAAGTTTTTTAATTCCGCATTAAGTTTTTAAAACCCTATTCACCCCCCCTCTAGGGTATTTTCCGACCTACATAAGGAACTTTGGGAAAAATTGGAGAAGAAATATAAGACCGAGGATGCCGGGACGAAGAAATTCATCGTCGGCAAATTTCTTGATTATAAGATGGTTGATTCCAAGTCGGTCGTAAGTCAAGTGGATGACTTCCAAATCATACTCCATGAGATTGAAGCGGAGGGTATGACACTCAGCGAATCATTTGAAGTGGCGGTAACAATTGAAAAATTACCTCCGTCTTGGAAGGATTTCAAGAGTTATCTGAAGCATAAGAAAAATGAGATGAATTTGGAAGACCTCACTCTCCGTATTCGTATTGAGGAGGATAACCGAGGGTCCGAGAAGAGGAACGTGGTTAACTCTATGACATCTAAAGCGAATGTCGTGGAAGATAAGCCAAAGGCCAACAAGCGGAAGTGGACTGATGAAGGGCCAAGCCGTTCAAAGAAATTCAGTGGTAAATGCTACAATTGTGGGAAACCCGGTCATCGGTCAAAAGACTGCCGAAAGCCCAAGAACTTCAAAAAGAAGAAGGCTCAAACACATATCACTGAATTTGATAATGATCCAGATGACATGGATCTTACCGCTGTGGTTTCTGAATGCAACTCGGTTGGGAATCCAAAGGAATGATGGGTGGATACAGGAGCAACTCGCCACGTTTGCGCTAATAGGTGGATGTTCTCTACCTACATTCCAGCGGACAAAGCAGAACCTCTCTATATGGGGAATTCAGCTACTGTAAATGTCGAGGGACGTGGGAACATAAAGCTGAAAATGACTTCCGGTAAGGAACTGACATTGAAGGATGTACTTCATGTTCCGGATATCCGGAAAAACCTTGTGTCTGGCTCGCTCCTTAGCAAGAATGGTTTTAAACTTGTATTTGTTTCTGATAAGTTTCTACTTACTAAAAATGACATATTTGTGGGGAAGGGGTATCTCGCTGAAGGCCTCTTCAAAATGAATGTAATGACTGTGGCACCAAACGATGCTAATGTTAATAAGAATAAAGCATCTTGTTCTTACTTGCTTGAGTCTTGTATGTGGCATGGTAGATTAGGACATGTGAATTATGATACCTTGCGTAGGTTAATCAATTTGGAATATTTGCCTAAATTCACAATTGTTCCTAATCATAAATGTGAAGTTTGTGTGGAATCAAAATTAACAAGATCTTCTTTTTCATCTGTTGAAAGAATATCTGAACCTTTAGATTTAATTCACATTGATATATGTGATTTAAAGTTTGTTCAAACTAGAGGTGGGAAAAAGTATTTCATTACTTTTATTGATGATTGCACAAGATACTGTAATATATATTTACTAAGAAGCAAAGATGAGGCGATTGATATATTCAAACTTTATAAGAATGAAGTTGAAAATCAACTAAGCAAGAAGATTAATGCATTAAGGAGTGATAGAGGTGGTGAATATGAATCACCTTTTGAACAAATATGTTCTGATAATGGGATCATTCACCAAACCACTGCTCCTTATTCACCTCAATCTAATGGTATTGCTGAACGCAAAAATCGTACTCTCAAAGAGATGATGAATGCTTTGTTGATAAACTCTAGTTTACCTCAGAACTTGTGGGGGGAAGCTTTGCTTTCCGCTAACTTTATTCTAAATAAAATACCTCATAAGAAAACCCATAAAACACCTTATGAATTGTGAAAAGGTCACAAGCCTTCTTATAAATACATGAGAGTGTGGGGGTGCTTAGCAAAAGTGGTGGTTCCTAAACATAAAACGGTTAAAATAGGACCGAAAACCATTGATTGTGTATTCATTGGTTATGCCAATAATATTAGTGCATACAGATTTTTAGTATTTAAATATGAGATTCCTAATGTACATGTTAATACGATTATAGAATCGAGAAACGCTTCGTTCTTCAAGAATATATTTCTGTACAAAACAGTACATGATACAAACTCGTCTAAAAGACCACATGAAGCTACGACTTCTAATCCACAAATGACAGAAACTGATAAGTCTTCGGAAAATGTGGAAGAGCCGAGGCGTAGCAAAAAGGCAAGAGTTGAAAAATCTTTTGGACCTGATTTTCTAACATATTTATTAGAAGATGACCCACAAAGCTTCAAGGAAGCAATGTCCTCTCCCAAGGCGCTATATTGGCGAGAAACAATTAATAGTGAAATTGAATCCATACTGCATAATCATACATAGGAATTGGTGGATCTTCCACCTGGTAACAAACCATTGGGTTGTAAATGGATCTTCAAAAAGAAGATGAAAGCAGATGGATCAATTGATAAGTACAAAGCAAGACTTGTTGCTAAAGGATGCAGACAAAAAGAAGGATTGGATTATTTTGATACCTATTCACCTGTTACGCAAATAACCTCCATTCGGATGTTAATCGCTATAGCTGCATTGCACAATCTTAAAATCCATCAAATGGATGTCAAGACGGCATTCTTAAATGGTGAATTAGATGAAGAAATATACATGGAACAACCTGAAGGGTTTATTGTTCCTGATAATGAGAATAAAGTCTACAGGCTTGTAAAATCCTTGTATGGATTAAAACAAGCACCTAAGTAATGGCATGAGAAATTTGACAATGTTATGATGTCAAATGGATTCAAGATTAATGAGTGTGATAAATGTGTTTATTTCAAACGAACTCAGGATAGCTATGTCATTGTTTGTCTTTATGTAGACGATATGTTTATTATGGGTAGTAATGATGGTATCATTAGATCTACCAAACAAATGCTATCCAGAAAGTTTGATATGAAAGATATGGGTATTGCAGATGTCATACTAGGGATTAAAATCTCTAAAACATCTGACGGCCTAATCTTGTCCCAATCTCATTACATTGAGAAAATCCTTGATAGGTTCAAGGAGCATAACATAAGTGCTATGAAGACTCCAGTCGATGTGAATCTTCATCTTTTTAAGCACTCTGGCCTGGGCATATCTCAACTCGAATATGCTCGTATTATAGGCAGTATAATGTATATAATGAATTGTACTCGACCGGATATAGCATACTCAGTAAGTAAGCTAAGTTGATACACAAGTAATCCTGGAAAGGATCACTGGAAAGGTATACTTCGAGTTTTGGGATATTTAAAATATACTCAAAACTATGGGCTGCACTACAAAAGATATCCACCTGTATTAGAAGGATATAGTGATGCAAACTGGATATCTGATTCTAAAGACTCGAATTCCATAAGTGGATATGTCTTTACACTTGCCGGTGCAGCAGTATCTTGGAAATCCTCAAAACAAACGTGCATTGCTAGATCTACAATGGAATCCGAATTCATTGCTCTAGACAAAGCAGAAGAAGAAGCAGAATGGCTTCGAAATTTTTTAGAGGATATTCCAAACTGGTCAAAACCCATGCCCGCAATATGTATACATTGCGATAGTCAATCGACTATAGGAAGAGCACAAAATCATATGTATAACGGTAAGTCACGCCACATTCGTAGAAGGCATAATACCGTTAGACAATTTCTCTTAAATGGAATTATCACAATTGACTATGTCAAGTCAAAGGATAATATTGCGGATCCGCTTACAAAAGGCTTAACAAGAGAGCAAGTTGAAAGTTCATCAAAGGGAATGGGTCTAAAGCCTATGAATTACTAATCACCATAATGGACACCCAACCTAGTTGACTGGAGATCCCAAGATCTAGGTTCAAAGGGCCAACTAAATTATGAGTGACAAAGTTAACAATGCACTGGAGAGGTTTTTATACTCTAACCTATTCCTATGATGAGACAGTGTAAGTATATAAGGGTAAGCTATGCTTTTAATGATTATCTATGGCTTAAATCTGTTTCAAGTTAAGTATATGCAATAGAGGATACTATACATAGAAATCACCTATGTGAGTGTGAAGGGGCCGCTTCAAAGAGAATTTCAAAGGCTTAATTCTCTAAGTCACTCATGAAACCAGGCGGTGTTTAAGGCCAAAATGAACATAATAGGAGGACCAAATGTGGTTGAAGGGTACTGTGTGAACTCTATTGTCTTGGTCTACATAAACGACTGGTGTAGACACCCCGATCCGTGACCCCCGCAAGAACCCTAACGACCTTCAAGAACTACTGTTTTTGGGCCCGGGACCCACCCGAGCACCCGGAACTACCCCGAAAGGGTTTGTTGGCCAACAAACCTTTTTTTAAGAGAGATTGTCGCACGACATATCACATTGTCGCGCGACAATCACTATGTCGCGCAACAATCCCACTATGACGCGCGACAATCCTTCTTGACACTAGACCATCCACTCTCTGACACATCAGTCTGTCAGAAACATCACTTCAGCCGTTTGTCGCGCGACATTGGACACATTGTCGCGCGACATATGCCCTTTTTGGGGACGTGTCGCGCGACAATCTTCCCCGAGCAGTATAAATAGGCCAACACCCCCCAAGGGTTCAAGGCAGCAACTTGGGATTGAAGATTCTAAGCTTTAAATCTGATTTTTAGTCTTTCGTCAAGCATTCTCTATTATCGTCTTATTTCTGAAGAATTATCGAATCTATTCCCGACACTCGACGTGTCCCGTCTCTAGAATCGAATTCTCGGAAATATCTGAAGAAGGAAAAGATTATTATTGCCGGAAATCTCTCCGCCGAATTATATTTTCTTTCTTATTATTATTCTCGTCGGGAAGGTAAAGAAAGTCTCTTCTAGTATTTAACATTAAATATTTGTGTACTTGTTTTATTTCTGTTGTTTTGTCCACGTTTTATTTGAATAAACTTATTGCCAAGTTACAAATAGTCTATCATTTTCAAAAGACCCTGATAAAACCATTTGTAAAACCAAAAGAGTAAGTACATTACCATCCGGATAAAATCCTATTTTCAAAACTCGGACCGGTAAAACTTACATAGGAATTAAAAACCCGGTATATCCTATCTGTTTCATAGATTGTGATACGTCCGGTAGAACTCCCCTCAAGAGTTCCAATTCCACATTGAATTAGTTCCGATAAAAGATCCGAACTTTTACGAAAAATAGTCAAAACCCGAAAAAATCGTCATTATCCGAGAAATAATACGGGAAGCTCCCTCTCTAAAGAAAAATAACTCTTGTCACTTATATTTGTATTTCTCAAAACTAAACATCGAATCTCAGAATACAAAGGCTTTTCATCCCTTTTCCCGGTTTTTCCCAAAAATTAGGGTTTTCACTTAGAAAGTAGTAGACTATCAGTAAAAGCATCCAAGTTTTTCAACATAGAATAAACATATAAAACACCACTAGAGACCAAAAGGGCGGAATGGGTGCTTAACACCTTCCCAAACCGTAATATAGTTTCCGAACCCTATAGAACCCTGGTTTCGTAGACAAACGTGTAAAGAAAGGCTTAACTGTAGCCTTCCCTCTTACACAACCATTTTGTCAGTTTTCTTGTAAAACGTACTGACGACTCTGAATGAACCTCTTTGCATTTAGAAATAGAACATAGGGATACCTGATATGAATCAAAAGAGACACTCCAGCAAATAGAACGACGGAATCCGTCCCGATGTTTCAGACGCCCACCCGAACGGGGACGAGACCTGGGGGGTCGCATTTGCGGATTCTCACAACTGGTAGTTCAAAGACATCGTGTCCACTGAATAGCCAAGTAAATCCGATAGTTTTCACTAGGGAAAAGTTCAAGGCCACTAGGCTACTTATTCCGATGCAGTAACTTTTCGGTTATGCTTGAATTTTTTTTTATTTTTTTTTATATTCGGTCTAGTAAACTAAATTTCATTCATGTGAGGGATTGTTGGAAATTGAATGGAATTCAGTTAGCCTGTCAGTTATTATCCAATAAGTCACAACTCCTCCTCCGTCAGTTATTGTCCAAGGGTCTTAACTGCTCTTTTTAAATTTTTTTGCCCGTTGGATCTTTCAATCTATTGTTAAGTCTTGTCTCTTCTTAATAGATAGAAGAGAAGATATAAAAAAAAAAAAATAGGACGGAAAAGAAATAATAAAAAAAAAATCTCTCTCAAAAAGGTTCAAGTAATACACCACATTTGAGTTCATTGGTTTTTGTTTTTGGGAGTGCTACCAATACAAAACGTATCCGTTCTATCCTGGGAAGCAACTGTTCAACGCGATCTTAGCACCAAAGAAAGGGACAAAATTGCTTTAAGGAGACTGTACATTACAAGGCTCGAATTTAATCTTCTTCTCAAATTGTTCTGTAAGTTTGTTCAAGTGTGTAATAATATCAATTTATTTTACATTGTGATTATAAATCTGTTGTGTATGTATTTTGTATCTGCCATGCTTATTTATTGAGAACACATTGTATGTTAATATTTATATATATATATCTACTGTTGCTAACAAAAGTAGAAGAAGAGAGCAAGAGCGACTATGTATTTTTTAAGAGCTAGAGATAATAAAAGCAGCTCATTAAGTTAATAGTTAGTTTCACATTTTAGTAATTAGTTTTGCTTTTAGTTAGATAACTTAGGTGTTTTAGAATGAATACCTTGATTTTATTTCACAATCATCATTTTTTTTTTTTTTTTTTTTTTTTTAATTTCTAATATTTTTCCCCTCTTTGAAAGAAAAGCCGAGTCTTATTAAAAAATAGTGTTTTCCTATGGTTCGATCTTGAATTTACTGAGTAATTATCACAAGCTGATCACTTGAGCTTGAGTGTTATAATTTATAATATTCAAGACGAGTCATTAACCTTACATTATGTCTAGTAGATGAATGCAACACGCTTAAATTAATCGTTCGATCAATAATGTAGATATGTTCTATCCAAAATATGGGTATCTAATCATTTGCATAAAAAAAGTAACTTCATTACTAATAATAACAATATCGATGACCACTTAATAATCAAAATACATGATGAAGTATTTTTTAAAATTGTGGTATGTCTAAGTACTTGTGTCAGAAGATGTCATACGTATATTCAAATTACTCGAAGAGAACCTTGCAACTACAACTTGATCTAAAGGAACAATTCCTCTTATAAGAGATCGATTTGGTGTAATACTAATTGAATGGGTAATTGTATTTCATCAAAGGTGATTTCAAGAGAGTTAGTAACCCCAGCAAGCACAATGGTAAAATCCTGCTTTTAATATTTTGATTTCAACGTACAGATGAAATTCTGTTAGGTATTTTTTTTAATTTAATAATTGAATTTTGGTAGATATATATATGTTTATTTATAAATATTTATTATTAATTGTATTAGAACCAATGATAATTACTATTAGATGTGGTAGATCTATTATTAATTTTATTATATTCTCACCAAAAATTAAGGATATTGCAACCTTATCATTCACTAAGCATAACTTATTCAAATTAGTCTTAAAAAGTTATAGTATTGGAACAAAAAAAATAATTTTTGAATTTGGGTTAAAACCAAACAGTTGGGTTTAATCCTAAAATACGGGCTATTCATTAATTTGTTAAATGTTGAGTAAAGAGACCTTAGAATCTTAGGCCAAATTCTAATTTACTATATATATATTTTTTATTTGTTTTAGCTTTTGTATACATGGACTAATTTTCAGTTGTAGTTCGTGGTTGCCGCAAATAGTCCTAGAAATTGACTTAAAGAGCAAATCCAATCGACTTAATTTTTTTTCCTAAAAATGATAGTCTTATATCACTGAAGTAAAAGACTTATCAATCTCTTTTTTATTTTACCCATTGGATATTCGGGTCAGCTATCGATAAAGATATCCAAATTTCCACTACCGTAGCATATATGGAAGTAACGTATCAGGTATACATATATAGGCAACGATAGTAGTGAGTTAGCAAACTCACTTATGAAGCAAATTTTTTTACTTTGGGTTCCTTTAAAAGATAGAAAAAGAAAATCACCGATAGGTGGTTTAATGGTATCGTATGGGGATCAGATTCAACTAAATTTTCCAGGTCGAATCTTGACCATTGCAAAAATATTTAATGGCCACTAGCTTGCTATTGTTTCATGAATAGAGATTAACTGAGGTGTGCGAATTCTGGCCTGAATACTCTGTGATATTAGAAATTATCTGGACAAAAAAAAATATAGAAAAAAAATAAAATAAAAGCCAAGGAAAATATGTTTTTCTATTTTTTATGTGTTTGGTTTGCAAAAAAGTTATTATAAAAAAAGGTTAGATTTTGACAGAAAGTTACATGAAATCTATACGATTACATAAAAAAATATAATTCATTGTTTTATAACAATATAATTATTGTTAATATGTATTTACCGGAGTAATATTTAATCTAATTATTATTAAATATTCTATTTTCTTTTTCAATTTTGATCATTTTTATTTTATTGTCAAACAAACACATATATAAGTGTGTTTTTTTTTTCGCTTCATTTACAAATGCAAAAAAAATAAATTTATTTTTCCTTTACTTGGTTTAGTTCACTTTTCTAGAAAATTATTTTGTTGCACAATTCATAGGAAAGCATCTCAACCGTTTATACTCAAATAAAAGGTGATTTTATTTACAGTTTTAATAATAGTTGGTTTCACTCTCACGTTTCATTCGATCTTAAGCACCAACTAATAATTTGTTATTCAGTTCATAAGGACTAAATATAAGTTTGGCGATGCCTTATTCAGCTTTTAAAAATCGAATAGTAGGCATATACTCCATTATCATGAACCGAATAACATTTTTTAACTTAATGTTTAAGGACTAAATAAAATATGAAAATAAAATTAAATATTATTGAAAGTAAAAATAAAACCGCTCTAAATAAACTCTTGCGCACTTCAACTAATTTTCGCTCGGAGTGACAACGCTGGAGTAACGCCGAAGTTCGACCTTAATAACTCCAAATGGACTCAAGATTATTCTAGTGGCATTCTTATACCACTTGGTCAAGAGCGTTGGATAAAATGAATAGATAAAAATATCAGACTGTAGTTTGTACCCACTGCAGATGGGGGCATTTATGTAAAAAAGCTTCGACCTTACTGGGTTTATTTGCTAGAGAGAGAAGAGCACAACAAACGGCTAGAGAGAGAGAAGGGGGAAATGGGAACTGCAATTCAAACACTCTTCGTGGGCTTAAATCCCAAGGTAAATTAAATTGGTAACCACATGCCTTTGAATTCTTGCACTCTACTTTTCATTTTCCTCCTAAATAAAAATTTCAACTTTTTTTCATGTAAGTGTAGTTCTTCTTATGGTGCAATGCCTGTAATTTTTTTAATTTTTTTCTTGTTTATGAGGAAAATTTATGCCCTTTCTAAGAAATTCTATTTTGTTATGCTCTCAACATTTCATTTTCCTCTTCTCATTTCCCCCCCTTTTTTAAGTTTTTGGCATGAATTTTTCTTTTGGTGGCTAGTATAGTAGTATGGACTGATAAGAAAATTCCATCTTCACCCATTCTTTGTTAATGGGTTCCTTAAAGGGAATCGAAACTGCCCTCGACGGAATTCGAACTGCGCCCTTGAGCTCTTCTATGAAGACTTGTTTTCGCTCTAGATTCGCCGTAGCTCCCTTGGAATACTCCATCACCATCTCCTAAGGGATTAATTTGAAGCTTGCTCACAATAGAAAAAAAGTTGTATAATTTACCATTGATTAGGTTGAGATTAGTGTTTTATAAAAGTACCAAAGTGACAGTGAGACAATTAATTGCAGACGGAGTGAGCAATTCGTTTTTTTCTTTCTGAATTTTTGAGGAGGGAAATTCTCGTTCAAATGCATAGAAATCACTTGCTTCCTGGTTCTTTTGCAGGTGATAATTACTCCCAAGCCAACTGCAGATGTCTTAATTCCTTATTTGTCTTCTAAAACAACTTATTGTTCCCTTAAGACAAGATACAGGACCCATCAATTTCATCAAAGGTATTACTGATTTTTCAATTTAGAGTGTACCCAAAGAAGCTCAAAACGTTAAAGATTGAAGCTCATGACGTCTATTTTTTTTTTTTTTTTACTTTGTATAATTTATCATTGACATTCATCATTATCCTCTGAAGTCCAATCTTTGATTCATATCCGTTGATGTTCTTGTTAGGTTTGAGAGTTTATTCGGTTAGTAGTATAGTTTTATCAGTACCTTCTGTTTCTTTGCTTGTACTAATGAAGCATCTACATTCACCACTACCCACCATCTTTTCTACCCTTTCGTTCAGATTTGCCAAGGTTCTTCCTATGACAAAGTGAGCTAAGCTTAGTTGGGAGGCACCCACTCGGACCTGAAGAGATCCTAGATTCGAGTCTCACCGGGGGGGAGTGTTTGGGGTGGGTTTTCGTTGTTTGTAGTTAAAGAGAGAGACTTAGACCTCCCTTTTTTTTTTTAACAAAAAGTCTTTTCCTATGTAGAAATTTTATTGTTAATAATCTTGCCCCAAACAGATTCAGCGAAATAATCTACTACCTCCATCCCAAATTAGGTGTCAACTATTCCTTTTCGCGACATCCCAAATTCGGAGTTTAGTTTTCTTTTTAGGGACGTCCCAAATTAAGAGTCCATTTTTCATTTTTAGGGACATAATCAATGTCCTAGTTTTCATGATAATAAAAAACTTCTATCATTAACCGAATGATGGAATTAGTGTAAACTTAAAAAGAGTGCATGTCAGACTGGACTATTAATTTGGCACAGAGACAGTTCTCCATTTCAGTTTTGTGATGAAACTTCTCCACGTAGGGTTTCAAACCTGCAACCTCTCACCTTCTGAGAGGGGTGAAGTTACTCATTCATATTGGGCTATAAGGTCATCAATAAATTATAGTGGCAATTATTAAAACTTCCACCTTGAATTCTTTTCAAAAACTAGTGAATTTTAATTAAAGTGGCCTAACTAATCTAGGGATGACCTAATCTCACTTGAAAACATTGGTTTATGTACAAATTGTGCATAGTAGTTGGTACAAATATATCACCGTTATTGCGATTTTTTTTGGGTCTAAGATTGACTGTATGAAACTATTCGATTTTTATTGAGTGTGATTACAAAGTTACTCAGATTGTTTGGGTTTCGTATAGTTGGCTAAATATTTTTTTATTTTTGAGGCCTTGACTCATATTAAATTATACTAGACTGTTGTGCACATGTGATGCGTGTGCTATTCGAATTTAAGCAATTTAACGAAAATATTTCAAAAAACGGAAGTAGCAGCGCGGTAGAGAGCCGTAATGCCCTTGCTAACAGCTAGGGTTCGAATCCTATTTCTTACACTATAATGCATTTTCTTTTTATGAAATGAAAGCCCGCAAGGACAAAATTGGAAAACCAAAAAAGCCTGACAAGGCTTCAATAAAAGCCAAAATGTCTTCTGACTTTATATAATAAGTAGATAGTAGATTCTGTTTCTTGGGTTCCTTCTATGGTTTTAAGATTATTCTTTCACGTGCAGAGTTCAGGCTAAACATGTTCTTGCCACTCAAGCCGTATCCTCAGGTGCAAAACCCAGTTATTTTTTCTCTAGTTCTTACAGTTCTTCACATTCTACATAGTGATATTAGTAAATGTCTTGTGGTTAATGTTCTACACGGATGTGAAAGATGCCAAAGTTTCTTCTCCGCAATTTGATGACTTCTCCGTTACAACTACTAGCACTGACAAGGATAATGAAATAAAGGTAAGAAAAATATGCTCTTTTTTTTTTGGAAAATAGCAACTTTTTATTTTGTTCAATGAAAGAAAAAAAAAACATATAAAGGTTGTCATAGCTTAATGGTAAGTATGACTGTCTTAGAAGCGAGAAGTTTTGGGTTTGAAACTAATGAGGTGAGTTTCACTTGTAATTTGAAAATAAGTATTTCTTAGGAGCAGGTGGATCTAGACCCCATTAGGGTCAGTTTCAAATCCCTCTAGGGGATTTTTTTTTTTTTTGGGTTTTTGCCACAAGGTCTCCCTCATCACATTGGAGTGGGACTAATCCTTGCTCGGGAAACTGAGGCTGTCCCTGGCCCCAATTGCTGTCCCCCGGGGTCCACCTTGGGCTCTGCCCGAACGATAAGCTTGCTTACCACTGTGCCACATCTTGTGGTCTAAGGGACAGTAGATAGGAGAGAGTTACCTCCATTTGTGTAGTGCATTACCATTTCCTAAAAGATATCACTGTAGTCCTTGACTAGATTTTGGAAAGAAAAAAAAACCAAAAAAAGTCCGATACAGCTACGTGAAAATTAATGTTATTGGAACTTATTAACTTCTGATAGGTCATGTTTGTGTTGGATAACTTGTATTTAATGCAGTCAAGGGAGTGGTTTTTACATCTTATTTTGTTTACCAAAAGAAAAAGAAACATAGAGGGATAGCTCAATGGTAAGTGAACCCCTCTCAAAAGTGAGAAGTTTC
The DNA here is from genome assembly GCA_021464415.1 of Lonicera japonica. NCBI lineage: Eukaryota > Viridiplantae > Streptophyta > Magnoliopsida > Dipsacales > Caprifoliaceae > Lonicera > Lonicera japonica. The sequence goes on along the minus strand of CM038468.1, from coordinate 9,977,083 downwards.
GGATTTAAAACTGATGACGCGAGTTTCACCGTTGGAGGAGCATTTCTTAGTAGCTGGCAAATCCAGACCCCCATCACCTTCAATTTCAAATCCCTGTATGGAGAGTTGATATGAGAGGGTTACCTCCACTGGTGTAGCCCATTACCGTTCCTAATAGATTTCACTATAGTCGTCGATTTTTTTGAAAACTTTTATAGCAGATAAGCGTAGAGGTAGTTGGTGCAAAAACTGAAGCAATTTTCAACAATGTGTTCGCCAAAATGGTTGCTGCTGCTCAGCCAATTCCAGGCTTTCAGAGAACTAAAGGAGGCAAGTTTTTTCCAATACACAGTATAATGGTATAATAATGTTCAAAAGGCGATCAAAGTCAATCACCTGGGTTTAATCATTATTGCAACATATATGGTAATTGCTATTGCCAGAACAATGTGTGCATATGTGTGCTTGTACATTATGCTTCAATCACAATGCATTGCTCTTGCAATAGCAATTGCCTATATATAAATCATTAAATCCTTTTGACTAGTTTTCTAACATATTACGTAATTTCTTCCGTTGGCATTTTCGTCACTTGCAAACAACTTGGAACCATCAGGAAAAACTCCAGACGTAAGTTCTTGTTTCTTTTTTTCCTTACGTTGTTGAAGTGTTGTACTTTATCCACTTGTTAATACATTTGTCACTCTGTAGAGGGGGCATATAGTATAATTTTTGGGTGTGTTTAATAATCTACGTTGAAAAGAACTGAATTTCGTGGAATTTTTTCATATGGAGGTTTTCGAGTTGCATTTAGATTGAAAAAAATTAGGCTACAAGAAGTTGTACCATGGAAAGTGATTACATGGAAAAGAATATCTTGCAATGGGGATGCATAATTCATATACTTAAACTATGCATATGTCTCCTAAGCTATGGCCATTGTCTCAATATGCCCCATGAACTAAAAATCGCATCTATTAAGCCCCTAAATTATCTTCCGCGTTTCATTTTGCCCCTTCTATCCATTTTGGCCGTTAAAGTTGACGGAAAATGGTCAGTTGCACCGCATATGACCATTTTTTCAGCGTATTTTGATCCAATTATTGAAAACTAACATTTTCCCTTAATGAGAAAGCAAAAAAGACGTAGGACTACAAGAGAGCCAAAAACTACCATTTTTACGGGTATTTTGGTCCAAATAAAAGTTGCCTTTTTTTTTTATCTTCTCTTTTTGCCTTTCTTCTCTGTTTTTTTTGAGAGAATGTTAGTTTCTAAAAGTTGGACCAAAATACCCTTATAAATGGTCACATGCACCATTTTCAGTCAACCTCAGCGGCCTAAATTGACCGAAGGTGCAAAAACGCAGCAGATAGTTTAAGGACTTAGTTGATATGATTTTTGGCTCATATACTTATCATATCACTGTTACTCTACGCTATCATTCCTTATATTTATGCTTGAAGGTTTCTCCTTCTCCTTTTATTTTGTTGAAATAATAAATAAACAATTCATCTGTTAAAATTGTTAAATCCCAATTTGAAAGTCGCCTTGTAAGATGGTAGTGTGTACCGGGGGTAATAGTACGTATATCGTGTGGTATATGATGAGGTGTTACTCGATCAAAAGTTCAACACAATAATCTCAAAAAATATCATTTCATTAATCATAATAATAGCATTACAATCCAAAGCACGCTACAAAATAGAGACAAACAGGGAATGCTAAAGCATTGGCTTAGAGTGAAGACAGAAGTACCCAAACAATTAGAGAGAGAGAGAGAGACACCAGACCAGTAGTACCGGTAGGTCTGATTCTCCGTGACACGTACTCTAGGTTCCTCGGGAAGCTTAGGTCTGCCAGGCTCTGCTCTTCCTGGTTGCAACGTAGCTTCTTGGTTGTATTAGTGTGCCGACTGTTGCCAGTAGACCCCATCTACATACTCTTTTTCTTGTTACAAGATGTTCAACACCCTATGTAAATTCGATTATATACATGTCCGTCAGGGTCCCAAATGGTCTGTAAACAGTATAGATTAGTGGAAAATTAGATTTGACACCATCAAATATACTTAATTTTGCTACTCTCTTTCCATATTTAGTTCTCCTCTAGTCCAACGTCTATGTTGCTTTCGAAGGATGACATAATGACTGCTACCAAAGTAGATGTAGCATTAAGTGCTTGTACTTTATGCATTTACAATAGTACATTTATTATAGAAGCCATCTTTGCTTTGGCAATAGAGTCATCCTATGTTATATATGCGCGTACATGTGGCTAACATAAACATACGTCTTGATCTTGTTTGTTTTAAAAACTATTTTGCAGCAATTTGACTTATGTATTGTGTTTGGCAGGTACCCAGAGAAATACTTTTAGAAATTCTTGGACCTACCAAAGTTTACAAGCAAGTCATCAAGAAAGTAATCAACTCTACCATAGCTGAATATGTTGAAAAGGTACACACACACATATATATATATATAACTGGGCATGTCAAAGGATCGGATCTGGACCGGGACCGGATCATATTGTATCCAAATCCGATCTGATTGACAACATAATGAATTCCTCCGTGAATCCGACAGATATACAAATACTTGTCCATATCCAAATTTATTACCAAACGGATATCCGATCCATATACCTGATTCGATTCAAAAGTTGAAGAATTATTGGCCACAACATGATTTTAATCATATTTTTTTGCTCGACCAATAATTATATTTATAATAAATAAACGATGATATACATACATATATATATATATATCAGATTGGATAGCAAATGGAGCAGATTGGTATATATGCATATCCGATTTGTTAATCAAAAGGCTTAATGGATCAGATAAAAGAATTAGGATTCCTTACCATATCTGACTAATCGGACGGACCGGATTCAGATAGAAGACCAGATTCAGATAGAAATCTGATCCATTGACATGTCTATATAAAACACTCTTTTAACTCTCTTCTCATCTCTCATGTTTATCATAAGATTTATTTGGAGGATGCTTGATTTTTTTTGGTTTACTTCAATACATTGCATGCTCAAAGGTTGAATTTTAATCATTTGATGGCTATCAAAAAATTTCCTACCGTTAGGTTGTAAGGAATATCTGCAAATTTAGATAACCGAGAAAATTCCTTTGTATTTTTGTCATAAGGTCATTTTACAATGTAAGTTAATCATACGCTTCCTAAACAACTGCCGCCGGCGCTTCATTGACCAGTGGACCTCCAGCAATGGTGAAAATTGTATGCGCACACTATTATATATAACCTCCCTCTTGCCCAACTTAAAAGTCTAGTTTGAATCTCAAACTTGTTTAAAAATACACTAATTTTAACATAATTCTCTCTTTGTTTCAAATTGATAGTCTCACTTTTATTTTGGAATGTATCAAATGGATAGTTCCATTTCCTGTTTGGGATACAGTCAATGAACCAAATCTCACAAGGAAAAATAAGTTTTATTCTTGACTATTGATTAGGTTGAATTAGTGTAACCTAAAAACATGTTGAGTAAAATATCCTAATGACCCGTAAACTATTCGTCCAGTCTTATTTTGGCTCTTAGTTTTAAAACACACTATTTAGGCGCTTAAACTATTGAATTAGTCTCACTTTGACCCTTCTGCCTAATTTCTCAAGGTGGACGGAATCAAGGGCAAACATGTCATTTTTTAATTAAAAGAAAATGTCATTTAGGTTTGTTAGTTTATTGGTAAGTAATTATTTCTGCATACCTACAACAACTAAAAATGCCTTTTTTTTTCCTTTTTATATTGAAAAATGACATTTTTGCCCATGAATGGCCATGATTCCGTCAAACTTAATGGAGGAATTGGACGGTCAAAGTAAGACTCACTCAATAGTTGTAGCGCTTAAATGGTGCTTTACATTTTAAGGATCGAAGTGAAATTGAACGAATAGTTTAGGGGCCACTAGGTTGGTTTACTTTGAAATGTCAAAATCAAGTTGTGATTATCAATTTGAGATAGATGGAGTAAATGGTTAAAAGAAAACTTGTTCACAATCGTGGGGTTTGGTACATTGATTATTTCTAAAACGAAAACTAGATTCTTAATTTTGGGACGGAGAGAGCTATTGATAAATAGGGCCAATGGTATTTTAAGTAAGAAAAAATGCGTGTCAGATATTTTTTAAAGGAACTGTGAAGTGCCCTCTTGTTCAGTTCCTTCTTAATAACTATTTTATGTATACCCAAAATTGGCAGGAAGGTTTAGCAGTAAGCAAGGATTTGAGAGTAGAACAAAGCTTTGAAGATCTTCAAGCCGCGTTTGAACCGGGTGACAATTTCAGATTCGACGCAGTTGTGATCACAAGAAATTGAGAAAAAAATTGACGTTAATTTATTCCTTTTGACATTTTTTGTTACATATTTCTTTTCGGCTGAATCGTATATTGATACTTATGTTTGATTGAAATATGATGTACTTCTGAGTTTATTACCTACAGCAGCTAGTTTAAAATCTTTGTATGTAAAACAAGTGATCATGAGTTTGTCAATCTTTGTACCAAAACGAGGATTTCACTAGACAAATCAGAAAATGATAGAACATAATTACTTTTTTTCTTTTACCTTGATGCTTTTGAACACTGCAAATTTACTATACCTAGTTCCACAGCGGAGGAAAGTTGATGGACAAACTTAGCTCTGTATGGTAGAAGTCGGCTAAGCTTACCATACGCTTCGATTTTACTCATACGGGTGTACTTTACTCGTATGGATCAAAAGGGTATATTCTTTACCCGTATTGAAAAAAAAATAAAAATACACCTAAGGGTGTGTCATGACTCATACAAGTAACACACAAATATGGCTCTATTTTTTTAAAGCTTCTTCATTGATCCATATGGGTTTGACGCACTTGTATGACTATTTTTTTGTCCTTACCCGCTATAGTCACTCAAGAAATTTACTGCCGTATTTGTAAATTTGGGTTTAAGTTTTATTCCCATCTGTGGATGCTCTAACATTTGGGAGATTCTATTTACGATACAATTTTTTTTTTAAAACAACCACATGTTGAAAAAGTACAAGAAAGAATTACACATATCACATTTTTTTCTGTAAAATTTTAAAAGTTTTATGGTGTGTCAAGCAAAAAATATGATATTTAATTTGTGATAAAATTAAGAAAAATCTTGTGGTGTATTAAGCAAATTCACTACTTATTTTTTTTGTTTTATTTGATTCATGGATCACTATATACGTTGAGTTTAAATTTGTTGACTCTCACCTAAAGAAGGTCATACTGACCCTACTTTATGATTAGTTAATAAATATCCATGTCATTAGTGACCTTACTTTATGATTAGTTCGTATATATCCATGTTATTGTCACACCATTTAAAATAGTCTTAATTAGTGAGGCACTTCCTTTGCGAGTACTCAACCAGAGCATGAGTGAAAGTCAACAAATTTAGATTCCAATATGCTTTGCAAATGAAATAGAATTTACATGGTTTTACCGATATCTAAACGTAGTCGACGTAGGCACCTGGTGTCGGTAAACTTCTAGTTTAAAGAGTTAGCTAATCTCAACCTTACCTTCCTTAGATTATGCACAACATAGATCTGTTTCATTTTCTACCTCAGACAATAGCCATAGAGTTTTACTTCTGGTTATATGGATAAATGGGATAGTAATCAATATTGTTAAGTTCATTTTTGTTTGTCTACTTATTCTAATTTCAAAATGTACATGAGTTGTTGAGTCCGTCTTGATCAAATGGTAAAAACATTTTCAACAAAGATATGTCTTCTTACCAAGAGCTAAGTTAAAGAGATATCAAGGGGTAAAAAGAGTAAATTTTGGTTGTAATAAAATTCTGATGGTGAATTGGTAAATCAAATTAAAGGATTTTCATGAAGAAATGTTTTTAATTGGATTTTGTTTTCAAAATCTTTGTTTGCATAAATTTTGCCATGGTTGGATAACATATATACTCCTTAGGGACATGTTATGATTGGTGTCAAAACATACTTTTAGATGTAAATCTTATTGAAAATTTAGAAAGAAAAAATAATAATTTCTTGTTGAAGATATTAATTAAAATTAATAATTTATTTGAGTGAAAAATAAGTTTAAAATTTAGTGGTTGCGTCCTTTCATTAGAGTCACGTTCCTAAGTTCTAATAGACATGTCTAGTGAGAACGGACATGCACTTAGAATTAAATATGCATCTTCTTCTTCTTCTTTTTTTTTTTCAACGATGCATCTGTTTTGAAGAGATATATTTTTTCCAAAGAGTCGCATGAAAATCTGTATAAACCTCTCTTCCTTCCATTTGTGATCATTGAATTTTTTAAGTCATTTTCATATTTTTCTTGATTTATTTGATTCAAGTATAAAAGTGCAATGATCATTAATTCACCGGTTCGTATTTGTTGGAGTGCTACTTCAATACAAGTTGGTCGTGGTATCCTAGGAGACCGAGTACCATGGCGGGTGCAAAACTAGTTTTGACCAAAATGCTCTTAAATGAAGTTACGTGTCTTCCACATAACTTCATCCCATCTAATTAACAAACGAGTTAGATATAATGGACAATTAAAACTCGCTCTATATTTAATGGATAAATTAACACTTTTAGGGTCTATTTATAGCAACATGAAAAATGATAGAAAATATAATAGTTTTGTGTTTGAAGTTGGAAAATAAGTTGATTCATGTGGTGATATACTTTCTATTTCATGCTTATTTTTACTGTATATGTCATCCATTTTTCTTTAATTTTTCCTCACACCCAAAGATAATTTTTCTACAAAAAAAGCGAAAAAAGTAAGAATCAATCCCACCGTATGTTTTAATTTATTTTTCAACTTCTCACACAAATTAATTATTTTTCTAACTATTTTTCATATTACTTAATTACTGTCAAATGGAACAAAAATTTGAAGTATAAAATTAGGGGTGGAACTCGGTTAGGTTGGTTAGGTACTTTTATTTTGTGTATTATTCTAAATGTTTTCGGTATTTTTGTTTTGGTATATATACTTAATTTCATCGAGACAAGGAATGCGATTACATTATTCAATCTTTACATATGGATTATAACAACTTCATTAATATAAAAATATTAAAATATACAAAATCTTAAACTAATGAGATACACAATTTAAAAACTATATTATAAGTATTAAATAATCTTATAATATTTTATGTGCATCTTTAAATAAACTTATATATTATAACAATACTATTATTTTAGGGATAAAATTTAAAATTATTCAACCCAATATAGTAAACCAAAAATGTTGCATCACATATTGTATAACATATAAAGTTCTTACCCTTATTTTAGATATTTCTGTTTTTAAAATATTAAGTCAATTTTAACTCAAAAAAATTCAGTATTTTTAATCTTTAATATTTTTAAAATATTTAAATATACACAACTAATTATCGGATTTTGATTTTTACCGTGCCAAATTCGCTGTAAAATTGTGTTGGCTCAACAGTTGAGTCGCGATTTAAGTAAACGTTTGGTAATTAACGCCTCAAGCGATAGCTATTCTTCTTTTTCTTGCGTCTCCGGCTCTCTCCCCGCTGTCGCCCCTATTCTTGAATCTACTAGTGAGAGAGAGAGAGTGTAATTGATCTTGACCAAAAAAGATTCTGTCATGGTAAATCTCTCTCTCTGTCTTTGTGCTTTATCTATATATATATATGTCATGGATCAATTCTGTATATCTTTCACACATGATTCTATTGCTCAAATTAATCTTGAATCTTGAATTATTTGTTTATCCATATATCCCCAGTTACTTGAGATTCCCAGTTATGTAGTAAAATTAGGGCTTTGGTCTAGTATAATTTATAATGTTCCAATGGTAAAGGTTCATGTCACAGGATTGAATCATAAGTTGACGAGGACCAAAATTTTCATGTGATATTATCGTTTTGGATTTCAAGAACGAACAAACACTTGATCAAATTGAGCACCTTTTGTCATTTCCGAAGTGTGAAGTGTAATTTTGTAATTTCACAGAGCTACCAAAAGCCCCACATATTATAGTATCTCACAGACCTACCTATATATAGTACATATAGTACCAATTGAAATACCAAATTTGACACAGCTTTAAAGAGCGGTTCAAATTGGTAGGGCTTTTGGTAGGTCTGGATGTATACTTACACTATGCACTATATGTAGGCATGTATTTGAGATCCTATATATATATATACTTACACTGTAGTATATGTAAGATGCTTGTAGGGATTTTGGTAGGTTTGTGAAATTACGAAGTTACTCTCACACTTCGAAAATGGCAATAGGTGCTCATTTAGGTGAAGTTTTTATTCGTTCTTAGAATTCAAAATGGTAATTTTACTTGGAAAATTTGAGCCTTGTCAACTTATAATTCAATCTCTTGGCATGAAGTATAAGAGACTCCTAGTGTCAATTTACCAATTTAGCATTTCAAGAACCAAAAAACTTGAACCAAGCGAGCGCTAAAAGTAATGCTTAAATAGAAACTTGAACCTATGTCCTTGAACCAAAAAAGCACATATCATTTGATTGAGTCATTTTTTTTAAAATTCTATACATAATATGAGGAGTTACTAAGTTTCATATTGCAAATGCTTTATGTGTGACACCAATTCTGTCTTGTTTTTAATGCATTTCTTCTCGGACGTGGGATTTATGTTGCTGCGAATTTATGCTTTAATTTTCTCCGTAGTTGCTTAATTTTGAATTAGAAACTTGAATATCACCTCTTGTAAAACCCCTATTTATTCAAAGTAATGCATTTCACTTTTTGAAGTTCTAATGAAGTAATCATGTAACTTCGTTGGTAATCATGATTCGATTCCCCACTTCAATTTTCATATTTTGTTTATCCATAAATCCCCGATTACTTAGCGATTTCCAATTACATAGTAAAAAATTAGGGTTTTTGGTCTTGTATATAGTCTTGTCTCTAATGTGTTTCTTCTTGGATGTGGGATTTATATCTCTGTGGTTCTATGCTTCAATTTTCTGAGTACTTGCTTAATTTTTAATAAAAACCTTGGATATTACCACTTGTAAACCCCAGTTTATTTGAAGTCATGCATTTCTCTTTTTGAAGTTCTAATGAACTTTTTAAAACCGATAAAACCACGTTGTTAGAAGCGTTCATGCATACATATATACATACACAATACTAATGCATTTCTATGTAGAGATTTGTATATATATATATTTATAATGGAAAGAGCAATTGGCTTAGCTGATCTTTAAAGAGTTTCCAAAGATAGATATAGGTAGCTGTATATCAACAAGCACAATTAATTATCCATGGCAACAAAATTACCATCATTACTAACAATGTATGTGCTTATTGCATTGTTGATGGCGATATATGATGCTGGAAGAACTTCTAGTGTACATGACATATATGTGCCTACTAAATTTCCATGTCATACCTACCCATAAATTGCTACTTCTACAAGATTATTCATTACCTGTGTAATATTATACTAGTGTTACTTACCTAGTTCAGCCCCAAACAGAGTACATTTGCGACCAAAAACACCAATCCCAACGACCAGCTATTTAGTTTTGCACAAACAGATAGATCTACACACATTTTATTATAGGTACAAACATGTAAATATATATATATCTCATAAATGTCAAGGATTGCACTCTACCATATTTCTACATTAAAAAATGATAAAATTGTGCGTACACAACCTGAAATAGTGTACCAACTAAGCCTACCTCCACCGCATTGCTTACCAGGCTAGGTACCGTACCTTATTCCCATACCACCTACCACATCATTCCACGGGTTAGGTAACATCGCTTGTGCCTAAATTGAATTTCCCTACCCATGCACTATCCAAATTTGTGGCTAGTATGGAATTAACCTAGCCTACGGCACTACTCAAATTTGTGCCTACATTGAATTACCCTAACCTACAACGCACCAAAGTTCGTGCCAACGTTAAATTACCCTTGCCTAAGATGCATACCAAGTTTGTTCCTACAATGAATTACCCTAGCCTTTGACAGCCCTATCTCTACAGCGAAATACCTGTACTTATGAATTATGACAATGCTCTACTTCGTCTCTATGGTGAAATACCTTCTTCTTATGGTACTAGCTGGGAATCTGTGACTATGACCCTATATGTGCCTATGGAACTGGTCAAGCCCATGCATACCTCTAAGTACCCATTCTTATTCTTATGTAAGATTACCCCTCATCCAGCACTATCCATTCATATGATAAATTATAATATGTATTTGAATCTCATTTTTTCACAGCATTTGCCAAGTTCATGCCTCCAACAAATTCTTCGTTCATATGGCAAATTATTCGTCCTATGGCGAATTACTTGTGCTTATGCCATAATCTGAATAATTTTTCCTTAGTTAAAAGAATTAGCAAGCAATGTTTGTGGTAATCAAAAAGAATTTTATTTAACCATATTTATTAATAGTTTTAATGATCTTAGCCATTTGCTATTTGTGTCTATGTCCATTCTGAAAAACTGAATCAGTTATCATACTTTATTATCCTTTTGTCCTCTTTCTTTTGTAAATGCTATTTTTTTCTCCTCATAAATTTGACGGCTTCTGATGCAATAAATGGTGTATGCCACAAGTGAATTTCTTGTCAAATTCTTATGAGCTATCTTGATATAATTATGATTCTTCTCATTGACCGAAAATTTCTGGACTGTTATACTATTAACATTTGTTTAATCTGGATTGCATGTTGGAAAGATAATAGACTTATCTAGTATGTTATGTAGATTTATCTTCTGTCTATATATGTTTCCCTCAACTTGAAGAAGTGTGCTTTTGATTGAGATATAATTTGTGATTTGAATTTGCTTTTCTCATAGGTACGTCTACAGCCAGACCCCTTTCTCAGTGAACTTACGAGCATGTTTGAGCGCAGCACAGAAAAAGGCTCAGTTTGGGTTACTATAAAACACTGTAAATCTCTCTCTCTCTCTCTCTCTCTCTCTCTCTTCCTTTTCTTTGTTTTCATTGCTTTCTCTTCTTTTTCTTCAGCATCTGATAAGTCTAAGGCTCAGAGGAATAAAATGGCATCAGCTGAGAAAGCAATTGAATATAGATGCCTTATTCGAGCATCGGATGGGAAAAAGACCATTTCCACCATGGTAACTACCTTAATTGGTTTGATTTTCTTATGCGTGAATCGTAAACCTCATCAAATTGTGCATCTATTATTTTTTAATTTTTTTTGTAAATAGATTTATGTTCCTTTATCTTGTTGAGGTTTAACATGGACTTCTATCTTCCTTAGCTCTGTGCATACTTAATCCATCATTGATGCTGAATAAAATATTGAAAGTCATGCAAATACTGTAGGTATAATCTGTATTCCGTTAGAAACATTAAGATCACTGTATTTCATCTCCTATTTCTCAGTATAATTTGTTCTCAATTTCTACATACACACAGAAGAGTACATCTGTTTGTACACCGAGTCTTTAGTTTGAACCAGATTGATAATCCTCTTTTGTACTTTGTAGAGATTTTGTAAGAATATCAAAATTAGAAGGTCAACTATATGAAAGAAGAATTTACCTCCTTAAGAGCTTGGAATCAATTGTGAAGTCGATAAGCCATCTAATCAAATGAGCGTTGATCTTACCTTGGGATCTGGGAAACAGAAATACCAAACATGTTGGAATCAGCAGCTCTTCCACTGGTAGAGAAGAACTCCAGTGGTCTTTTCAACCTTTTCAAAATCATTTAATTAAAATTAGCTGTCACATTATACAAGAAAATTATGTAATTTTTAGCTTTAGTGGGTTAATTTATTTTCATTTGAGTGACCAAAAAATTTCAGAGGAATGAGGAAGTGAGAATGTCTTTACAGAAGTAGTACTTTCACACCAATTTAATTGCTGAAGTGAAAACCAGGAACATATGATATTAAAATTCACATGGGAAATTCAAGACCTTGCATCTATTGCCAGTTAGTTATGAGAATGCGCCAACTTCAGTAAAGCTAAGGCTCCTACATTTTCTTAAGAAACAAATTACCAGCCATGTTATTATGGTGAGCATACTTCAAAAGGATTTGGATTTGGGGATGAGCAACATCAATGTAACACTGTGAATTCTTGCCCTAAAGTTCTAGCCCAAGTTATTATGAGTTCATTGAATCACCATATAAGCCAAAGGCCACCCCGTTACACTAATGTGGAACGTGGGTAATTACAAACTCCCCATTATGGTCCTGATGTCCTCATCAGGATGGGTTTTCACACCACGTTTCCAGCTTATTGTCAGCCTCACACACGAAACACTGAATTACCCCACATCCACATGGTAGTGGTTGACTCTGATACCTTATGTAACACCAGAGGTTCTTGCCCAAAATTACTAGCCCAAGCTACTATTACATTAATTGAACTGCAGTATACACCAAGGACCACCCCATAACACCAGCAATTGGGTATGTAGGCCTACACTTAAAACTTGATGTTGTTTTACTCCACCTGTTCTTTGCCTAGATGCAGTAGTGTTTGTTGTTACTTTGTTTCCTGTTGCAGTTCTTCCTAATAGACCTTGAATCCTTGTTGATCACCTGGAATCTATATTCTTTTCTATAGAAAAATCTTGATTTTGATGGTTTCCCAGATAGCTTTTACTAAAGACTATAAAATCATTTTGGTTTGAAGTTTCTTGCTTGTAAAGATACATTTTCAGCATCTCTTGGTTTAGTCCTTGTGGAAAGCCAACTTCCCTGCTTTCTTTATCTCATATATAAAGAGGTCTACATTGGCGTGGAATTATGCTGTCTTTCTTCTAAAGTGAAAAGGTCTTGCCTACATAAGTGAACTTCTCAATTGATTTACTTAATTGTGCACCAAAAATTATAGATCTGAATCCAAGAGAGATATACTTTCATTTCTATGTTTTCCAGTCCGTATGTCCATTTTGGGGGTTTGATAATGCAAATAAGGAAAGCATTCAAACAAATGCCTATTTGTGGGATGTGGATACTTGAAGCTAGGCCCGACAATTAGGTGGCTTTTGGTGGGCCGGGCCGGATCCTGTTGGGTTTGCCCAGATATGGCCTTACTAGTCAAGGACTAAGATTATGTGTAGGTTAGGTATGGGGTATGGGGTAGTTTGTGGTCGGGCCAACCTATTGATCCTCTCTCCGCCCTAAAAATATCCCAGTGGAAGGTGCCCAAAATCGAGATATTTAGGGAGATAAACAGATTATATCAACAAGATTACTACCCAATTCAGAATAGACATATGGTCGTTCAGATGTGCTAATGAAGAAGAGGATGAATTAGAAGACTTGAGGGAAAGAGCAGCCACTGCAGTGGTATCGATATGTCGTCGAAGAGGGGGTGAAGATGAAGAGGAGAAACTGAAACCCTTAAGAAAAAGCTGGTGTGGCGCAAGGAGAGAGTGTGCTTTTGGTCATTTTAGGGTTATGGTTTTCAGAAGTGCAGTTGAATTGGGTACTTTTAGATCCCCTGATCAGTCCACCAGGACCCTTAAACATATAGTGAGCAGCTCACGAATAGCCTGTGATGACAATTTTTTGGGCCCAATTATAACTACAGAGGGCTGTTTTGGGTGGTCTTATATATCATGCTAGTGTTTGCATAATCCTACTCGAAACCGTGAGGGGCTGGCCATATAAGTGTGAATCGTCCTTACCTAAGACTTGAAACTTGTGTTGACACTTTGCTTCTATGGTTATCATCAAAATCATATCTTACCAGCATATGTCCCATGATATATCGTTTGAAGAGTTTCAACTTCCAATATGTAGCAATAGCATACATATATAAGTATCGCGGCTTTATGAAATTGAGTGCTTGATGATTCCTTGCTAAGTGGGCTGCTAGAGGTGATTGTACCTATCCTTTTTCGTTTTAGTGTTCGTTTCTTTTCATTATCTTGTGAAAATGACTAATAGTGGAAAAAGGAGAGGGGAATGCACAATTGACTAAATTATTTGTGTTAGATGATAGTAGTAGATTAGTAGTGAAGATAATTCTAGAATGAATCTTAGGTGGTGTATGGATGTTGTCTACATGGGTACCTTATAACAAGATTAAAGTTTAATCCTGAAGGTGGTTGGTGAGATGAATAGACAGTTGTGTAGGATCATGGCGAGTATGTAGAGAGAGGGAAGAAGATAGCCCCCTTTGAAGAAGGTAAAGAGAATACGAAGATGAAGGTGCCATAAAAGTTACTTTCTTTACAAGGGTTCTAGAACGAGACAATGGCTTTTCACGTTAATTCACATTGATTCATTCTTCTCTGTTGAGTATTCCTGTTTACTAATTGTCTTTGTTTAAAACTCTAGTAGGGGTGGCCAACGAATTGAGACAATGATGATGAGTTTCTAATTGGAGGTTTATGAGATGAGAGGAGGGGGACTAAAAAACCTATTTACTACTCGTCTCTATTTAAAACTCTAGTACGGGTGGCTGATGAATTGAGGGGATGAGGATGAGTTTCTTCTTATTGGAGGGTTAAGAGATGAAAGCAGGGGGGTCACCTTGTTAGTTGGGAGCAAGTTTGCCGACATAGGGTTGAGGGGGCTTTGGAGCGGTTAATATAGTGTCCATACTCCATGCATTCGGTGTTTTTGAGGGAAGGGGATTGTTTTTATCACGGGATTTTTTTTATCACTGGATTTTCAATTCCGTCCTTTAAATTCGAGGGAAACATTGGAACTTTGCCCTTTGTTAAATACTATTGAGCCTTTCTTCCCTTCCACAGAATTCGATTGTAGATTTTTCACTTGCATCTCCAGTTGTTTTTCATTCAAAACCTGGTCCGTAGTACCCTTTCCAAAGGTAACTTATTTTCTAGCAAGGCCTTTGCTTTCTTGTTCGTACCCATCATATCGCTTTGTTTCCTCTTAAAATTTCACTTTGAAAGCTAAGGTTCCTCTTGAGAGTTGGAGTTTAACTGGTCTCTGGTTCTTCACAAGCTTAATATTAATAACCTTCTACAGAAGATGAGATCTCATAAGGCGGTCTCCAAATTTTCGCCTCATGTGCAAATCCTCAGAGGAAACCCTCACATATGCTTTTGCATTGCTCGGTATCTTGGTAGCTTTGGTCATCCTTGTGTTAGGTATTTAGGGTGGTTTGGATGTCTACACTGTCTAAGAACATTCCTCCTGAGTTCTGATACAACGTTTGAAAGTGTCTCGGCGGACCGCAGGCGGCAAGGGGCGACTAGCGCCTAGAGGGCTAGAGGATTAATAAGGCAACAATTTTATATCTCAATATTATTTACATAACATAATACCAAATAAATCAAACAATACTTCTTAAAAAGACACTAATTCTCCAACATTCAACTGAAAGGTAATTAAGTAATTAAATATTTTCAAGGCTGCAACAAAACAAAGACCAAAGAAGGCTTGAGGGGTTCCTGTTCCAGGCTTCATATTGAGAATTATGAAGTATGAATGCTGGCAAGGGCGAATCAAGCCCCGGGTGCTGGCAAGGGAGAATCAAGCCCTTGGCTGACTGGTGCTGTAGCCCATCCCAATTTTTATTCTTCCTATGATATGATATTTGAAAATTCTAGTTTTAGCACAGTCCATCTTAATTAGGTATCTACATTAACCCACCTTCCAAAAAATTGTGGATCTGCTCTTGAACACTGGAGGGTAGATAGGAGAGATGTGCAACGGAGGGATAGAGGGTGGAGAGAGAGAGATCGATGTGGGACGCAATGTCGAGAGTAGAGAGAGAAAAGCTATGACTGTTAGAATATGTATTTTATCGCATATGAAGGGCTTTATTTAAATAATAAGGAAAAAAGACTGCGCCGTTTCTAAAAAAATAAATAAAAAATAACCCTAGGTACTGAATATCCTTATGGCCCCGACTAGAGTGCCTAAGCACACTAAATGGGGGCCTAAAGACGACTTTCTCCATGGACTACTTTTTAAACGAAGCTGCATCGGGCCTGTACTGCCTAGCGCGTAGGTGCCAATTAATCGACGTCCTACTCTCCTAGGGCTATTTTTATAACAATGTTTGATGCTTCAAAAGCACAGTTGTTGGGGGCGTGGGGGTCAGGCTTTTCCCTTGTTTTCTAAGGATTTCAAAGCTTTTTAATAGGTGTGAGAAATTAACTTTAGCAACAAGGCTCATAACGAGCATGTTGCCAATTTATACCTCCATGGAATTTCCAATCTGATGGTTGAGCATGGCATTGACCATTCCCGATAAGTTGCACCTGCGTTTCTTAGATCGAAAGGCTTCACTTAATGAATGTTGTTTTCTCTTCATCTTTAAGGGACATTCTGACTTGGTTAAAACTTGAATAAGCGTCTATGACCGGAGGTAGCATCTACTAGAGTATTACTTCATGGAAGGGGAAAGATGTCTTTATGACATGCCTTGTCGAGTTCTGTGAAGTCTACAGTGTCCAGTTATTTCTTAATAAAAGATTCTTTAGGAGTGCCCTTTTTTAAGTTTCTCACTTGATCTTTGCCAATCAAACATTAGTGTTCTTAAAATCTGGAAGATGATCGAAGAAACCTATCCTTCCAGCTGGTAGATAATGTGATTAACTAAATATTGAAAGAGGCTCAAATTGCTCAAATGACCAAATATTATATATAAACAATGGGTGCAATTTGTCGAAGATTTTCCGATTAAGAGGAGACGGGTGAATCTAGTTTGAATTAAGTCCCAACACCAAATTCTCACTGTATCTTTCAATTTATTAGTTAAGATGAAGCTGTACTGAAGTTGACACTCGGTCGACTCAAAATGCTTGTTCGTGATACGTACTTGGCCTTTTCTCCATCATGATGTTTATCATAATGCTGTATGTTCTGTTGTGTACTTGTATGTATACGGAATTCAGTTCAATAATTTATATTATCTTTTGGGTTGAAAAATTTCTAAAACTTAGAGAAAATTAGGCTGGATAAACTTACGAAACTTGTGGATGAATCCTAAACTTAAATCTACTTTGCTCGGATCTTGATATATGGATTGACATATATATGACCACACTCTAAAACGAGCGGTCCTTTTTCTGCATATATATTTGTTTGTGGGTATTGTTTAACCTGGATTGTTTGGAACCGGAAAAATGAAGGTTGGGGCGAAGGATCACCAAAGATTTCAAGCTTCTTATGCAACAATTCTAAAGGCGCGCATGACTTCTTTGAAGAAGAGGGAGAGGAAGGACAAGCGAAAAGCAACAGAAGCTGATAAGAAACTAGATGGTTCGAAGAAGCGTTCTTCCACTGCCAAAGCCTAAACGGACTCGATTGCCTTTGTTTCCCTCTTTTGTAGTTGTACAAGTTTGAGCATTTATTGAGTTTGAAACGATTTTGCTTTTCTGGTAATACTGTTTTTCTTGTAACAAAAATATAGTTGAGACGGGAAATGAAAATTTTTGAACATTGGTTTGACATTTGTAATGGAGGAACTACACAGGATATCATCAACAACTACACTTCTGTTCTTTAAACTATTTTTCTTATATTTCATTTTCAAGAGGCGAGAAGAATCTATTGGTATTCGAGAAATTTTCAAACAAACGAATCCTGTGAAATCTATGCATCTCTCTAATTTGGGAGACCAAATCCTTTCGGAGTTTGGCGCGTTCATTGATGACAAAAGGTTCCTCAGCTCAAAGATCTCAGTGCGGGTTGGCCATGTTCCTAGAAAAGGTAACAAGCTTGCTCACGAATTTGCAAATTTCGCCCTTTCTTTCGTGCAAAGATCTCAGTGCGGATTGGCCGTTTTATATTGCATGTACATCAACCTTTTCTTCATACCCAAAAACGATAGAAATTGCAGGTGGAAAAACTCCTCACGAGTTGCACACTTGAATTTCTTCTTCCTGGATTGTGCGCACTTCACAAGTTCAAATGCTCTGAAAAGCATTTTTTTTTGTATTTTCCTTTTTTTCTATATACTTTGTAATCATTTCGTCGTAATATGCTTTTGCATGGGTTGCACACTTGTAAAATATGTGATTTAACAATAAATTGTATTTTGTTCATGCCAAATCAATAATTCATTATTTTTTTGATACCAAACAAGTTAAATTATTAGTCATTAATTATGATGTAATTATTGTATTTTTAAAAATATAAAAAAGACAAATTTTAACTCTAAAATAGGATAAAAATGAGTTTATTTATATGGTTGTGCTAAATACACTAGAAAATATCAAAATACCGAATAAACCAAACTAACAAAAAAAACATTGGGCCTTATGTTTGGGCCCTTCTAAAGTTAAAAACTTATCCCGAATTTAGCAAGATATCGTCCGCTTTGACATAGATGTTTTTGGTGGGAGTTATCAAGACACCCCTAAAAAGATTTGGTGGAAGTCACCAAGACACCCAAAAAGGCCCATTGCTGATTAGGAACCAAGTGAGTACTTATGAACAAAGGATCTACCCATTATACTATCGATGTGGGATATTTTTGGGTCATTACATCTTCCCTCAAAAAAATAAAAATAAAAAATACTCCACACCATTAACCAATAATGGCAAAAGCAAAGCAGTTGTAGCCGTTGCTCATTGGAAATCAAGTGGGTACTTATGAACAAATGATCTACCCATTATTCTATCGATTTAGGATATTTTTGGGTTATTACATCTTTTCTTAGAAAACAAAAAAAATACACCACACCACCAACCAACAATGGCGAAAGCAAAGCAAAGCAAAGCATTTGTAGCCGTTGCTCATTGGGAACCAAGTGGATACTTATGAACAAAAGATCTACCCATTATACTATCGATGTGGGATATTTTGGGTCATTACATCTTTCCTCAAAAAACAAAAAAAAAAATACCCCACACTACCAACCAACAATGGCGAAAGCATTTGTAGAGAGCCAATGTTGGGTATAGACCGTGTTGTGATCGAAACAAAAAAACTGAACATAAATTGAATATGTTTGGTTTGAATTGGGGTGTGTCAGTGCAAAAATGAACAAAACCAAATCATTTCATATATGACTCAAAAATAATATTATAAATATAAGAGTTAATATTTTTTCTTTCCAAAATAAGTTAAGAGCAACCATAGAGTTATTATTTTTCTAATCAAAACAAGTATTACCTTAAATTTATTGTTTTTAAAAAGTATATATGAACTATGAAGAAAACCAAACCGAAAAATTTGGTTTGAATATATGTTTAGAAGATTTAGAAATCGAGACTAAACCGAACTAAAGTCGAACTTTCAAATTCGGTTTAGGTCTTCTAATTTTCATCCCGGTCGAAATTGAAAACATTCCTAATTGTATATAATGAAAAATATACTCGTTCGATTCATATGTTGTGTTTATTTATTTGTTGCATGTGCCGATAGAATAGGACCAAACAAAAAAGTGTGTATATTATTGAGCACTGTTCTTGAAAAAATCATTGGCAATATCTTTAACGCACTTTTGGCCCATCAAAACTTGTAATGAAGCCCATGGAATGGTTTATTGAAAAAACCTAAGAAAAAAAAAAAACTCATCTCATTCTTCTTCCCCGTACCAAAAAATTACAACATCGAACAATGGAGAAAATAAAGCATTTCCTCCAACTACCCAACTCAGAATCTGAACTAATCTCTCAACTCACTTTCTCCCAACCCGGTTTATACGAATCTTTCTCCCTAAGAGGGATCATCGTGGACCGGGTCGAACCGGGTCTAGTTTCATGCACCTTCAAAGTCCCACCTCGGTTAACCGATCGGACCGGAAACTTGGCCAGTGGCGCAATCGCGAATCTGGTCGATGAAGTGGGCTCGGCTGTGGTTCAAATCGAAGGGCTCCCCATGAATGTATCGGTCGACATGTCGATTTCGTTTCTAGGGTTTGCGAAGTTGGGGGATGAGTTGGAGATTGAGTCTAGGGTTTTGGGACAGAGAGGGAGTTATTATGGAACAATTGTTCTTGTTAGGAATAAGGTGACTGGGGAACTTATTGCTGAAGGTAGGCATTCCTTATTTGGTAGGCATAATAGCAAAATCTGAGTGAGTAATGACATGCGTACCGACTTAAATGAGCAAAGTAATCTACTTAATGACGTGTCAGAAAGTGTATTAATCAGTGTGTGGAGTCCACATGAAAGAGGAATCAATGCACTTTCGATGCATGATTTGATCATTTAAGTTGGTACATGTGTCATTATTTAATATGGTCATGTATAGAATTTTAATATGTTGTGTGTATGTCTATCTGTTTTACTTTGGCGTGTTTCCAATAAAATTTTGTTTTTTTGTGCTTTTTTGCTTATGCGAAAACATTTAGTTTTTAATAGTTGGACCAAAATATGTTTAAAAATGGTTGCACGCGCATTGCATATGATTGGTTCCCATCAAATTTAATAGTCAAATTGGATGAAAGGGATAAAATGAAAAGTAGGGGTTTAATTGACACGATTTTTAGTTTAGGGGCATTTTGGATCCGTATCAATAGTTTAGGGGACAACATGTGCAGCATTTGGAGGTTCAGATCCTCCATGGGAGTGTAAACAGCTCAAATGGTCACTAAAGTTTCGATCCGCTACCACTTTGGGCATCAAACGAACAACTTTGACCGTTCCGTTCAATTTGGTTATTAAATCAGACGGAACGAAGTCATGCGCAAGGCATGTAACCTCATATAAGGGTATTTTGATCTTATTGCAAGAAAACAGCATTTTCTTGCAACAAAACACCCTTCCCTCCAATAATTCCTGGCAGGATTTCCAACAAAATGTTCAACTTAGGCTATTTTATGACCAAAATGATTAAAATACCCTTAAATGAAGTTATGTGCCTCCCACATGGCTTCATTCCCTCCAATTTAACTGCCAAATTGGATGGAATGCTACAGTGGTATTCACTCCAAGTTTGATGGCCAAAGTAGGTTGTTTGAAATTTGATGGCCAAAGTGGTATTGGATCAAAAGTTTAGTGGCCATTTGAGTAGTTTACTCCTCCGTGAAAATTGCGCCTATCATTCATGATGTGTCTTCTTTGCTCTGTAACGTTGATGTCCTTTTCAGCCATGTTCGTCGCGCAGTTAACAAGGTGGCTGATTTTGTTGCCAGATATGTCAATAGACATGGTTGGTTAGGTGGCTCTCTGTTTGGAGCCATTATTTTTTATAAAGTTTTTGGCTTATTCTTAGAGGATGTTGCTTGCTAGTCTGTTGGCCTTTTAGTCCTTTTGATTATCAAACAAAAAAAAGGTTTTGTATTTGAATCTGCACCTAAGAATAAAATTTTTGCCTATAATTCAACATACTTGCATAATTTTGAGGGCCGCTTGTTTTTTCGGCCACTACCTCTCTGAAACTTCTGCTTGGTTTTATCTGGCTTTGAGTGCGAAATTGATGAAATTTTACGTGAACCTTATTTTGTTACAAATCAATACGTAAAGAACAAAAACAATAAAGGGCATCACTGGAATAAAATTTCATTAAAATTAAATTCTTAATTTACCACATGACTAGTCTTAAGATGAGACAAAACAAACACCATTTCTACTTCTTGATGGAGTAAAAACAAACACCTATGTTATTGAGAAATTTTTGATTAATTTGTCGAAGTTACAAACTAAAGTAGTTGAGTTTTTGTACACAAATTAGTTCAATTTTGATGGATGTTGGACAAAGAACGGTTCCGTGTACAAAATTATTATTTTGATTTAGGGAGTTTACTGTATAATCTACCATTAATTCTTACTTCGAATGGTGAATTACATTTATTTCAGTTGCACTCAGTGCTGATTGGTTAGAGGCTTTGTTTAACTACAAACTCATTTTCACCTTTTGCCCATGAACTAGAAGTGAATCAATTGAAATGGAGTAGTCCTTTTCAGTAGGTTGCGTCTAGTTAGTCAAAAATTCAATGCAATAGAACCTGTCTTCAATGTAAAGATTTTTCTATGCAAATGAAAAAAGTTTTGTACCTGTTTGGTTGGTATGAGAAATAATGAAAATCAATTGCACTGCTTTCTTTTGTGCAATTGATTCACGGATGGTATGAGAAATAATGAAAATCAATTGCACTGCTTTCTTTTGTGCAATTGATTCACATCGAAATGGGGGAAACAGTGTCAAAGCAAATCACTCACTATTTATTTACAACCTCAGCTGAACACATATTTTCCTTGCAACTTAAACTCTCTCCCAGCATTTACAATTTATCAAACACCCCCGAAGTCAGAGAACTATCTGCTCATTTGGTTCGAGTTTTGGTTTGTTCCCTAAATTCACGCTAAGAGTCTCTTACAGTTTATGTCAATAGGCTGAATTATAAGTTGACAAGATTTACACTCTCCATGTGAAATTACCATTTTAGGTTCTAGGAACAAATAAAAACTCGAACTGAATGAGCACCAAGTGTATTTCTCACCAAGGAAAAGAACAAATCTCAACTATCACACAAATAACACAAGAATTTGAGGGTCTCCCAATTGGGACCGGTTTAGTCCACCCTTGAATCATGGATTAAGAGGGTTATTGCTTCAACTCTTTATATGTAGATAGATGGAAAATGCTTTTCTTATGGGGTAATCTTAAAGGTACAACCCATGTAATGCATGCCAGTAAAAATATCCATTTAAGATTACCTAGCAAGTGTAGCAAGTGTAGCACTACTGTAGATAGATAGATCAGGTTAAGTGGTTTCAGCCCCTTCATTTAGTACAAATTTTATCAGTAATTCAAGACATTATCATCTCTATGGGAGAGTTTTTGCAGGATTTGTTATACATTCTTTATGCAAGTCAATTCAAGTTAAAAGGGTCAAGTGCAAAGCTTAATTAGCTTATGGGCTTCTCTAGGTCCTCTTTTTCTTAGACTTGTAGAGGCAAGATGATTCAGACTCCAGAGACTATAATGAAGTTTAACTTTCTTACCTTTGGTTTCATTCATGACATATACATTCAGTTCAGCTGTGGAATCTGAATCTTTTTGATGGATATATAGTTACAATATGTGAATAAGTCACTCTTGACTCATGAGTAAATCTTTATTTGGTTCGTAGTATAAGATATAGGTTGTGTTTCATTACTTGCAAAAGGTACGGGAGGGTTTAGCTTGAACGGAAAATGCAAGACATTGTGTTGATTGATATTATAAACAAAAAGATTGTCCTTTACTTTTAAAATGTTTTCATTTTGATGCAAACCACCTGTATACCAGAAAGTTGTTGAGCTGATTTTGATCATTTTTTATTGCAGCCCAAAAGGTACAAAGGATTCTACTTGTATGGAATATATGTAGAAAACAATTTCCATTATAGTGAATTTTTGATGAACCATTCATCAACCGATGCCGCTTCCCATATTGGGTAAAAGTGCAAGCCTATTTTTTAGAATCGATTTGTCGTACCTATCTAATTAGAAATGGCTAGCTATTTACTCGGGTTTTGGGTCATAATCATTTTGTAGGAGAGATGCCGAGTGGTTCAAGGCGTAGCATTGAAACTGCTATGTAGGCTTTTGTTTACCGAGGGTTTGAGTCCCACTCTTGCCGCACCTTCTTCACCCAATTCCCCAATCTTACTAATCACATTAGATCAAATAACAATGGATACCACTAACAATTATACCTTTCTTTGAAATATATTTTCTATTCCTGCATAGAAACGCGGAAAATATTGGAAAATACCGGAAATAAAATAGTAGACTAAGTAATGAAAATCTCCCTCTCGGTAAATGATACCTAAATGGGAGTTCCGGATCAAACCCTTATAACCTTATTCATCTACTCGTGCCTTTGCATTAGCTAGTAGTCGTGTCCCTATTTTCATACTGATTTGGAATTCATATTGAGTGTTTATTTATTTATTTTTTATTTTTTTAATTGTTGTTGTTGTTGTTGTTGTTGTTGTTGCGTGTGCGGATTTACATGACTGAACAAGACAAGTCCTAGTTGTCCTCGTAACAAGCAGGTTTTGAGTTTGTTCCTCATGGTTGTGGACTTGGTTATTTAACCTTTGTTGTGTCTGCCACTTGTTGCAGTGGTTGTGAAAACATGGACGTGGTTATGGAATTGTGTATAGAAAGAGAAGAGAATTATTGGTTAGTTTATGCTGGAAGAGGTGGTCGGGTCGGTTTATTCTTGGTTGCGTGTATCATATTTAGTGTTCGTCTGGAATAGGTGGCCGGGTTGGTTTCTCCTTGGTCGCGTTTATCATATTTAGTGCTTGTTTCGTTTTAGTTTGCGTCCTTTTCAACTATTTTAGTGAACTTTTAGCTTAGAGCATAAGATGGTTTATTTGCACGATAAGTAGGCTATATTTAACGTACGTGTAACATCACGATGTACAGTTGAAAAGTGAATAATTTCGACTACTCATATGTCTCTTGTTTTAATTTGAAAAACTAATATCTAGCCGTTTTGAGATTTTGGCTTTTGATACCAAACTGCTTACTATTGTCCGATTGGATTCCAAATTGAATATGGTATTTCACTTGGGGTTATTTGGCTTTTGGCTCACATTAATTGTGCCATAACTAATTTTGGTATTCAAAATTTACACTATTGCAGCTTTGGTTCTCATTTTAAATGGTTTCTGTCCAAATGAAAGCCAAACCATTTGTTGACCTAAACTTTTTGTCAAAAGCCTTAAATTGCCCTTTTGTTCAATTAATTAATTAATTAATTTATATTATATAATATATGCATATATATATATATACGGTGCATTTCTTACACGGACCAATCCGTGCGGATTGGTCCACTTTTTGGCGCGTGTATTTCAATCTCTCAACATATTCGTCCACGTTTTGTCTCTCACTCTCTCTTTCTTCCTCTCTCTCTAAGTTTCTTCTTCTCTCTCTTTCCCCTTTCCTCTTCTCCTTCCCTCTTTTCATAGTTCTCATTTTTCCTCTCTTCTTTAATCGTCTCTCTCAACGAAAGTGGTATTTCTCTCTCTTTATTCCTCCTCTACTTCTCCCTCCGTCCCTCTCTCTTTTTAATACCTCAATCTCTCAATCCAAACTCAATAAATTTCTCAACCCCTAAACCCACATACATCTCTCAAATCGAATTGAGAAAGAAGCCTTAACATATGATATTTCTTTTTTCAAATTTTCAAGTCATGAGTGAGTGTGATTTGAGTTTAAAGAGAGACATAAAACTGATTTGGGTTTTAAGAAATAAAATTAAGATTTATTAAAATATTGGATGTAGTCCAGGTGTGATTCAAGTGTTTTTGGAATTGCTTTTTGAAAAAGAGAAGAGAGATATAGGGAATTGCAAGTTCAAATTATCAAATTTGATACCAAATGATCTGTTTTATGAGCTCAAAAACATGACCAAAAAATCAAGAAACCCAAAACCTAAGAAAAAACAATCTTCCTCACTTTCACAAAACCCAAACTATTCCCATCTTAATAGAGTTTAAAAAATCTGCAATTCCCCTAAAAACCCAAAAGCCATAGACACTTATTTCCCTGACCCACCAAGAAAATCACACAGAAAATATAGAAAAATCCATTTACAAGCCCACCCCCTTTGTTTCTTCAAAATAGAGCAACCCACTTGATTTCCATTCACCAAAATTCGATTTGATCAAAGAAGAAGAAGAAGACGAAAGATAGAGTAAAGAAGAGAGAGAGGGGAAAGAAGAGATCTCTGAAAAGAGAAGAAAAACAGAGGAAAGGAACGGAGAGAGAGAAGAAGAAACTTAGAGAGAGAAGAGAGAGAGAGAGAGAACGTGGATGAATATCTTGAGAGAGTGAGATACACGCGTTAAAAATTGGACCAATCCGCATGGATTGGTCCGTGTGGGAAATGCACCGTATATATATATATATATATATGATAAGTATATATGTGTAAATGCATAACAGAAAAAAAGAGAGAAGGCGGCAAAAAAAATACGGCAAAAATAAAATAAAATCGCACCATAGAAATCGGCAGTGATACAAACACGCCGGCGGCAAGGCAGGAAAGTATAACACCAATCTAATCATTTTTTCTTCTCTACACATTCTGCAAATCAAAACCCAACTTCAAATGTTTCAAAAAGCTGTCATTTTAAGAGCAAATATTCATATATCCCCAAATTGATGGGTTCATCTATGTCATTTTGACCCAATTGATGGCACTAGCGAAGAGTTCGAGATGTTATGAAATTCTGATGAGATTGTGGATTATTTTAGAGAGAGAAATTTGATCCGTGTTGTGTATATAATCATTTTTAGTGAGAGAAAACTGGAGTCGCTGATAAATTTTTAGTGAAAAAAAACCCCCACAAATCATCTATCGAATTCATTTAACATGAATTTCCCAAAAAAAATTAAAAAAAAAAAGAGCAACAAAACAGAGAGAGAGGGAGAATGTACACTACACTCAACCCACAATGGCAAGAGCTCCCAGTATGTATATATAAGTTTTTCTAATATATATATAAAATTTTAAGCAAGTAATAGAGATCAACACTCTCGATGGATTGCGGCAGGATCTATGAAAGTAAATAAAAGATTAACGAGGGAGTAGAGGGAAGAATGGAGGAGGTAGAAACGAGGGTGAAGTCCTGCCATGACGAAATCTACGGCGGCAATTGAAGGCAAATGAAGGAAGAGGAGAAGAATATGTGATGAATGATTCAATGTTATATTATGCACCTTCAATGTTTTTTTTTTTTGCTGTTTGATCTTTTCATTGGGGCTTTTCACATCTTTTTTCTCCTGCTTCATCTCTTCATTGGGGCTTTTAATTAAGTAATTTTACTTTAACCATATTACGTAGGAGGGTATTTTCGGGCATTTGGAGTAAAGTAAAAGTCAACGAACGGTTTGGCTCTAATTTAGACGAAACTGTCCAAAATGGAGGCCAAAGCTACAATATGATAAAATTTGGGTACCAAGACTAGTTATGACACAATTAATAAGAGCTAAAAATCAAATAACCCATTTCTCTTGGGTTAAATTTGTTCTACACTATTACACAACATTTCAAGTAAATAAGATAAATTTATCGTATCATACGTCACTCCATCTACATGACTGAATTCTCTTAAGAGGGTATTTCTATCTTAAGGAAGAGAAAAGAATATCATTTGTCAAGTAAGAGTGCATGAATCCTTCATGTGAATTAAATTGATTAAATTTTTTGGTAATTAATCAAGGAGGAAAATTGCACATTTTTCTAGCTTGTGTCAATTTTTTCAAGAAAATTCTTAGACTATCAGACAAATCAATCAAATTTTTATCACATGCAATGCATGTGTGATTCATATAGAATTAAAATCAACACGTAAATAAAACAAAATAAAAAATCACTTATTCCAAGAAATCATTTCATCTTTACTAGAGGCAAAATGCTCGAGTTTTTTTTTTTATCAATTAAGTTCATTGTTATTCTTTTAGGGGGGATAAAGATAGATCGAGTCAATATGTGAAAACATAATTAGGATAGAGCTTGACATACCGAACCTAGGCTTGACTTGGATCTTGCAAAAGCCGCACTAAACGAAAGAACACAAGGGGTCACTCTATTAGTAAGGTAAAGCAACGCACACCTGTGAAAGCATACAATACAACTTCTAGTAATAAACTAACAAATCAGCACATTTGAACATTGCGAAGGATTAAACATATGCAGTCTTTTTTCCACGCACAAAAACTATTCTTTGACTAACAAGTGGCGATGCCCATATATATAGTGCAAAAACAAAAAATCTAATTCGATCGTAGTATATATAAAATCAAACTAATTTAATTTATATATTTCTTCTGGAATAACGTAGCGTGAATCAACACCTTCAAGCTCCCAATTGAGAACACTTAGTTTGATCCGTATAAATTTCTCTTTGAAGTACTTCATTGCTGACCAAATAGAAATGAAAGGTAACTTTACTAACCTTAAAAAATCCATATTGAAAAATGTTTTAATAAATTTTAGGGTTTCAAATTATTTATTTTGTGATTTACACACACATAAGGAGTAGGATGGAGTGCGGTTGTTACTTGTTAGGTCCAAGACCATTATTGTGTGGTTTAAGGTGTAAAGGGCATGTTTGACTTAAATTGTGCCCCAAAAAATTAGGAAGAAGGCCTCTCTAACTCTCTCTCTCTCTCTCTCTCTCCTTCTTCTTCTTTTTTTGTCTAGAACTGATTCGTAGCCTTGAAAATTATTAAGAATTTAAGGGTCCGTTTTATAACAACATGGAAAAAAAAATAGTTAATTTTTGTGAGAAGTCGAAAAATAAATTGAAACATATGGTGATATGTGTTCCTACTTTGTGATTTTTTCAATGGAGAAAATTTTTTTGGCGGTTGAGAAAGAAATTTTTTTTGCAAAAAATTATGAAGGATGGGGAACATCTACTCAGAAAATGAGCATGAATGCCTAAACTTATTTTTCAACATCTTACCAAATCAAGTGTTTTTATTTTCTTTTTTCGTGTTGTTATCAAACATAATTTAAGATACGCTTTATAATTTTTTTTAAAAGGATGCAACCATTAATTCACAAGTACTTAATAGTGTGAAGTGGATACCAAAAAATGTGGGCAATAGATATTGAAAATGCGGGAACATATCCCAAAAATGTGGACAGTAGATACCAAAAATATGCGGCAGATACTATTAGGCTATGCGAAAATATTTCTATAAAGTGTTTCTCGGAGGGCATTCTTTAAAAAATTGTAGACTGCATCTCGTAAATAATTCAAACTCAGCTACCAATCTTTATTTATTTATTTTAACTTTTTTTTTTTGAGACAAAAACTTAATTAGTGTTGTTGTGATAGTACACTACTATATCCATTAGTTCCACTTGATGTTTAGCCCAGCCCAATATTAATAGCCTAACCAAATCTATATAGCCCATTTGCCAGCCACGTAGGTTCTTTTAAATGAAAGGAAAAGTAAATCCAAGAAAGAAAATTAGACAAAAGCCAACCCAAAAAATCTTGCTCCTTGTTTTTCCTTTTCCGATCATTCACATTTCACAATGCACCTCCTCCCTTTTTGTTTTTCTTTTCCCTCCAAAAAGAAAACGTGTCATTCAATGGATAATTTTGATTTTGGATACCGTACTTATAATTTTGACTTAGACTTCATGTATTAAAAGATTATTTCTTAGACTTTGGAGTCCCATTCTTTGACCGGTGTTAAACCATCTTACAATTTTAATTGATATTCTAATTTTTTTCTTGAAATCTAATTGAGTAAACTGAGTTACACTATCGAGTTGGCTATTGACTCATTGTGTCCCAAATTAATTGCACATATCCAATTCCCCACTCTTTAATTCTTATATCTCAAATCTCACCATAAGCCCCAAATTTTCTCTGTCTACCCATAAATAGTAGCAAAAATCTCCTCAAGCTTATCAAAATCCTCTAAATCTACCACCATCACCACCATCTCCCTCTTCTTCTCCAAACTCCGATGCATGAACAACATCCCCAAAAACACCATTTACGGCAGGCCTCTAAATCCATTGGCTACATAATGTCCGTAATCTCGACCATTTTGTGTACTATTTTATCAAGTTTACAATCAACCAAATTCTCCACCCCCACAAAAAAAAATCGTAAACAAACATACCCAATTATATTTATGACACTCTTTCACATGGCAAATTCCATCAAGTGTTTTTAATGGGCCATCCATTTTTGCAACAAAGTGAGACGCGTGTGAAATTTTATGTACTAACTTTTACAATTTAAAACTTTGTGGACCAAAGTAAAATAAAAAATAAACTTTAAGGGTAAAGAAATTTGTATCATTTTAATGGCAATTTGCTAATAGACAGACTCATAAAACTTTAAAGGTCATATTACATTGCTAATAGATATACTCATAAAAATTTGCATCATTTTTAATGGAAATTTGCTACTTGTTTTCTCTATGTATGGGTTCCTAGTGTGTGATCCTAAAACATATGTTGAAATGTCACCTTCTAATTGAAAAAATGGACATGTTTAACTATATTGTCAAGTATGTTTACAACTTGTATGGAATCTGTTTAACTGGTTTAGTAGTTAAAATAGATAAATATCTCCTCTTGTAAAAAGTATACAGATTATTAAGGGTGGGCACAATTCAATTCAAATTGATAAAATACAATCCAAGTTTCCCGAATTTTATGGATGATTAGATTTGATTGAATCAAATTTTTGAAAACCGAAAAGATTAGATCAATTTTCAATTTTGGTGCTCTAATAACCAAACCAAGCCAAGCCAAGCCAAGCCAATTTTATTTTTATTTTTTTGTTGCCACATGGTTTCATCTATTAATGGTCACAACATAAGAAGAAAGAGGTGATACTTTAGACTTTAGAACTTTGGACAAATGATAAAAGAACAAGTGTAGCAGACTAGTAGTAGGTAGTAGCATTATTCATTTTATTTAAATTGCATTTTATCTAATTTTATTTATATTGCATTTTATAACTTTGGACAAAAGAAAAAAAAAGGTGTATTAAACTAGCAATATGCTAGCATTATTCTAGTAAGCAATTGACTTTTTTTCATGTCAATTGGAACGGATTGAAATGATTTAATTCAATATTTAATCAGATCAAATTAGTAAGGTGTGCTAGATTGGGTTAGATGCTAAATCCAAAGACCGACATTAAATCGGATCAAACGCAGATGGTTTAAATCGGATGTCCGCCCCTAAAAGTTATTTTACATTGTGAAATTTGATTTATAAATAAAAGAACAAAGAATTATGGAACACTATTCCCAAAAAGGAAGGGTTTGGTTGGTGCGTGGGGTGGGTTGGGGTGGGGGGTTGGGTTTTCTGGGTGTAACCGTGAAACTCATTTATGGCACATTAATTAGAACCTCACATCATATCAGCGTTGTCTGAATACAAATGTCCTTCTACCAAAAAAAAATGTCCTTTTTCCAAAAAAAAAAAAAGCGTCCTTTTTCGTACTCTCCTATTTACCAATTTGGACATAAATCCAAGACCCTCGTGGAAGGTGGTCCCTAGTGTCAAATTTTTCTTTGAAAATTTAAACTTAAAATAACATATGCCGTCCAAAAAATAAAACTCAAAATTTCTCGCACGTTTATATTTCAAAGATTCTCTACTTACAGTATATTAATGGACGGATATAGAATTTCATATATGACGGAATTAAAATGAAAGTAAAATTTTATTAAAGAGTTTGAAAATAATGAAGAAACTTAAATTACGTTAAGAACAATTTCAAAAATTCTTTTAAATGACAGTTTGGTTGGGAAGCCCTACTCTCATTTATGTATCTCATTACGATTTCTTAATAAATTTTCAACTCTAATCTTTTATTAGAGTTTTTTTTTAATAAAATAAAAAAGAAAAAAAATCTATAGAGATATAAGTGATAGAATTCTAGAATACTCCAACAATGGTCAAGAGATAAGTTTAAATCATGATAAGTTTTTCGTGCAATATTGGGAATGAGTTCAAACTTCACGATATGCGATATCTTAGCAATGCCTTGTGAATTTCTTAGTTTCAATGTGAATGACCTGGCTTTGACTAAGATCAGTAGCAATAAATAAATAATCTAGCGCAAGTTTACCCAGTTTATATAATAATTGTTTGAACACAAAAAATAGAGAGATTTAGTAGCATAGGCATAAAATATTTATACAAGAAATGAGAAAGATATTATTATCTATTTCATCGATTGATTATTTACATCTAATGTATTATTAAGTTGTACACATTTTAAAAAGGTAGAATACATCAAGGTGCCTAGTATGCAAAATTAGTTGATGAAATTAATCCATTAGTGTAGCATTCATAAAATTATTGAAAAATAAACAAAGAATAGTATCTTTTCGTAAACAATGATATATTTTTTAATGTTGGTTAAAGTACGCCTCTCTATTTAAAATCATGTTTTAGAAATAAGGAGTTTTATTATGATAATAATAACAATAACAATAACAATAATAATAAATAATAATAATAATAATAATAATAATAATAATAATAATAATAATAATAATAATAATAATAATAATAACAAAATTTATTTGTGTATCGATAATTTACACTTGTGAAATTCATATTCCTTCATTTTTTATAGTGGTTGTTGGGCCTCACCATCACAGCCACCACTGTCCACCGAAGACCTTAGCCACGGAGCTCTAGCAAAAGGTCATTGGAGACAGGGGCGTTGCCACGCTTGTACGAGGGAGTGCGGACGCACTCCCGAGATTTTCGGGAAATTTAAAAAAAAAAAAAAAAGTTGAGGGTATGTAGTTGTAAGAAATAATAGTTGAGGGACTGGTGAGAAATAAAGTTTACTTAGAAAGGATTGAGATCCAAAGAGATCAACTCCACCTTTTCTTTCCGCACGCAGCACGCAGCACGCTTCTTTCTTTCTCTCTTTTTTCGTTGTTCTCTGCTCTTTCACGACTCACACTCACCAAGTCGCCGACCAAGCTTGCACGGTTGCATCACGCAGCTCACGCCTCACCAAGAACAGCTCACCGCTCACGCCTAGACGGCTCACTGCTCAGGAGTCACGGCTGGATAGTTAGGTTGAGGTTAGAACACCATTTTTGTCCCTTTTCTTTTCCTTTTCCTTTTATAGCGAAATTGATAATTTTTCTGTGATATATATTATGAATCATGAATGCATATATCATATATGATATCAATATATGTGTGATTGGGTAAAATTAGTTGGAGCTTAATTTTATAGGGTTGATTTTAGGACTTAATTTTGTAGGGCTGATTTTAGGGCTTAATTTTATGTGTAAAATTATGAACGGATATAGCCTAAAGACTAAACATGTGCTCGTAGCTGGTGGTTGCTAATCATATATATGATTGTTAAATCCTTGCAGCATTGATGTTTTATATATTTTAAATTTTCTATGATTTACTGTGAAGGCTTCGTGGAAATTGCGCACCCCCGGCTTCAAATTCCTGGCTACGCCACTGATTGGAGATAATAATGTCAAGTGTATTTTAGGTATTTAAAATGAAAATGGAAGAACACATGGTGCAATGTGGTTAATTGGTATGATCTCAAAGTTCAAAGTTCAAACCACGGCACCCCCAAGTCTTCCCTTTTTTTCGTTGGTTTGAACTCGAAATGTATTCATGTATTGATTGTATAAAAAAGGCATTATTTAATACATTTTTATTCCTTCAATTATGTTATATAAATTTTACATAAAGAAGTTGAGACCTAATTTGTAGCGTAATATATAAAATCTTGTGACTTATTTATCCAAATCGGTTCGGGTTAGTTACTCCATCACTAATATGGTATTAGATAGAGCAGGCTCTTGCATCAATGTATGCGGCTTAACAAACTTGCATACAAGTCATCTATGTCAGCTAAAATAATTTGTTCGTGTCAAAATTATGCCATACATAAGGGGCATATAGAAACTATAAATTACCTTCCATAAAATTTTTGAGCATTATATATATATATATATATAATATGGTAGGTTGCATGCTGGTGAGTACTTTATACTATAGCTCTGGTAAAATACCTCTTTGTTTTTACATTTATAAGTTAGGGAGAATTATGAAAATGCTAAAGTGATAGAAAACTAGAAAAACTTTTTGCTAAATTACAAGATATAACAATCCACCCAAACTAATTACAAAAGTGATAGAAATCGCTGCACACTTAATGTTTTGGCATGTTTGCCTTCTTCCCCCATGGTAAAATACCATTTTGCCAATCATTTAACCCCTTATTTACCATAACCCAATTTGACCAGCCATAATCTCTCCTCTCCTCTTTGACTTAACCTTCAATAATATTCATCTCCACCCACACCTTAAACTCATCTGAAAAAGATTCCCACCGGAAAATCCACAATCATCTATTACTTTCTCCCACTAAGATTGAATACCAAACCCACTTCCACTTCCATTTCCACTCCCACATAATTGTTTGGCGAAATTCGTCATTAATCACCCCATCTATGTCCATCCCATCCGTTGAAACCCTAAGTAGTGATGGGTTTGGGAATTAATTGTAAAGAGACAAACTCGCAAGAAAAAATGGATAAGACATATTAAAAACTGATGCAATTTTGTTCGACTAAAATCAGTACTTGGGTGTATAATACTAGTAATTTTTTTATTTTTTTTTTAAAAATAGGGACCAAAAAGGCGGAATGGTTGCTTAACGCCTTCCTAATCCATTAATCACCCCATATATGTCCATCCCATCTATTGAAACCCTAAGTAGTGATGGGTTTGGGACTTAATTGTAAAGAGACAAACTCGCAAGAAAAAAGGGATAAGACATGTTAAAAACTGATGCGATTTTGTTCGACTAAAATCAGTACTTGGGTGTATAATACTAGTAATTTTTTATTTTTTTATAAAAAAATAGAGACCAAAAGGGCGGAATATATGGTAGCTTAACGCCTTCCTAATCCATAATATAATTCTCGAACTCTATCGAATCTTGATTTCGTAAACAAACATGTAAGAAAAAAGTTTATATGTAACATTTTCTCCGTATACAACTCTTTTGTTTGTTTTCTCGTAAAGCATACTGGCAACTCTGAACCTTCATACATCTATAATAGGATAGAGGGACACATGATATCAATTTTCATCTAATATAAGCGAATGGACCGTAGGAATTTCTTTTGGAGTTTCAAGCCCCTAATTTAAAGTTGGGACTGAGGGTTACATTTGTGGAATTTCACACTTTCCAAATAATGGATGAGGTGTCCAATTTTGGAGAAAAGTAAAAATAAGATCAAACTTTAAGGATCAAAATGTGGAGAATGAAATATTAGCGACCAAAGTGAGACAACATTAAACTTAAAGGGTTTAAAAAGTCAATTACCCAAAAAAAGAAAGTAAAGAAGTGGATACCTTTATTCTAGTGTAGGATGATCAATGCTCACCTTTAAGCTCCCACTTGAGAACCCTAAACTGAAGTTGCATAAGTATTTTCTTCAAGAATTGCATAGATGGCCATATAAGAATGAAATATAGCACTAGCCACACTAGATTAAAGAAACCCATTGTAGAAAAATTTGATACAAAAGTTTTAACTATATACTCTAGTGTTTTTAAAGTTTTAAAGCTTAGAATAAATAAAAAGGATGGAGGGTTTTGTTGGTTCACATTGACACACACACACACACATATATATATATTGTGTGGCCCAAAGTAGTTAAGATATTTTAATTTTGTAAGTGTAATAGTAAATATAATTTTTTGGCTTGTGGGTGTCGGCCAAAGAGTTTTTAGTATTGGATTAAATGACATTTTTGATCTTTCCGACTAACTTAGGACACTCATACTCCCACATATTGAACAATTAACATCACTTATGTTTGAATAATATCATTTTTTTTGTAATAAATGTATCAACTTAAATGTTTAAGTTAATAATTTAAATAATATGTCAAAGAGTTTATCGGACTGTGTTTTTAACTAAACTACACTGGTATGCAATGCTCTCTAGATTCCCCTAGGGTTTACAAATTTTTGATTTTTTTGAATTACATAAATAAAATTCAAATCCGTAACTTCTCCCCACCTTAATTCTCAGATGCCAGTCATCAGCACCACTGTGCTACAAACACATTGATGCAAATTTCTGGATAATAAGCATAAACTTACACGCATGAGACATGGTAAACTTTAGAAGTTCACGTGGTGAGCACATGGCAAATTCCATCAAGTAATTTTTAACGGGCCGCCCATTTTTGGGGTAAAGTGAGACACATGTGAAATTTCACGTACTGACTTTTGCAATTTTAAAACTTCATAGGCGAAAGTGAAATAAAAGGAAAACTTTAAAGGTAAAGAAATTTGTATAATTTTTAATGGAAATTTGCTACTTCTTTTTCTCTATGTATGGGTTCCTCATGTGTGATCTTAAAGCATATGTTGAAATGTCACCTTCTAATTGAAAAAATGGGTATGTTTAATTGTATTGTCAAGTACATATGTATACAACTTGTATAGAATCTGTTTAACTAGTTTAGTAGTTAAAAGAGAATAATATCTCCTATTGTAAAAGGTATACGAATTATTAGGGGTGGATAAAATTCAATCTAAACTGATGGAACCAACCGATCCAATTTAAGTTTTTTTGGATTTTATGGATGATTAGATTGGATTGAATCCAATTTTTGAAAACCGGAAAGATCAGATCGATTTTTGGTCTTGAGTGATCTATAAACTAATCCAATTTTTTTGTAATTTTTTTTATGCAACATATGTTCATTTTGTTGGTAGTCACAACGTAAGAATAAATGGTTGTTATTATGGAAAGGGATATTTTAGTTCAAAAAAGTTAACAAATGATGAAAAGTTAACGATGTCAAACTTTAAGAGAATTATGTCTAATTATTTTTTTTTAATTTTTTTTCTATTAACATTATTAATGCAGGAGTTAAAGTCAATAATTCCAAAAAAAAATAAAAAAATTATAATAATAACACTCACTCCGTCCTAATTCAATTGTCCACTATTCTATTTTCGAATGTCCCGAAATAATTGTCCACTTTCTATATTTAGCTGGTCATTAATTACAGCATTTTTTATTATTTTCAATATTATCCTTTAAAACTCCCATCACTTTTTTTATTTTGGGTCCCACTACCTTTTTTTATTAGGAGAAAAATAAATAAAATTTTTAAAAATAAATATTTTCTCTTAAAATAATTATTATATTTTTTAATTTTTAATTTTTTAAAGTGTGATAATTAAATTAATACAGTGGAAGTAACAAAAACTATTTAACTCGAGAAACTCATTTATTTAACATTAATTACAACTTGACATGATATCAGCGTTGTCTGAATACAAATGTCCTTTCACCAATTAAAAGTGTCCTTTTTCCTAATCCCCTATTTACCTTTAATTTGGACATAAATCCAAGATACACTCCTCCAAGGTGGTCCCTCGTGTTACAAAAAAATTACATGCATGTTTATATTTCAAATAATCTACGGATATAAAATTTCAACAACAGAGGAATCAAAGAAAAAGTAAGTCTTCGTCAAACAATTCGAGTGGGGATGTAGGTTCAAATTTTGTTAAGATCAATTTTAAAAATCTCTTTAAAAGATATTTTAATTAAAGAGAGCTCCTCTCATTTCTGTAGCATATATCAATTTTTTAATAAAATTTTAGTTACAATCCTTGGACAGGATTTTTTTTTTTTTTGAAAAATATAAAATGGTAGAGATAATTGATAGAATCCTAGAAGACTTGAGCATTGGTCTGAGTGATAAATTTAAAGCATGATAAGTGTCACATGAAGTATTGGTAATGAATTAATTCAAAGTTACATGAGACACTATCTTAGCAATGTCTTATGAATTAGATAGCCTATTAGATAGCCTCAACGTGAATGGCATATGCTTTTGACCTAAATCAATATATTGGCAATACTTAGTCTAGTGCGTACGAGTTGGCTTACGTTACTCAATAATTATGAACAAAAAATAAATAGATAAAGTAGAGAGCATTGGTAATAATGCATAAAATATATATACTAGCAATAAAATAAGGAGTTTGATTATGGAAAAAATAATAATAATTTTTTTTTTGATAAAAAATTATTTTATGTATCAACAATTATCTTGCCAACACTGCCCACCGAAGACCATAGCTGAGCTCCAGTGAGGAGGTCAATGGAGATATTGAGGTCAAGTATATTTTAGGTATTTAAAATGAAAATGGAAGAACACATGGTGCGACGTGATTGGCAATATCTCAAATTAAAACCACAGCATCTCTATCTCTTCCATTTTTCCTCGTATTTGAACCCCGAATGTATCTTTATATAGCTTGTATGAATTAAAAAAAAGCCATTGTTTAATAAGTTTTTATTGCTTGATTTGGGTTGGGTGTTTTTTTTTCTTCACTTTCGGCCTTTTTCATTGTCGAGATTATAAATTTTGCATAGAGAAGTTGAGGCCTAACTTGTAGCATAATATATAAAATCTTGCGACTTATTTATCCAAATCGGTTCCGGGTTAGATACTCGATCACTAATATAGTATTAGTTGGAGCAGGTTATTGTGTCAATATACGTGGCATAACGAACTTGCTTACAAGTCATCCATATAACCTAAAATAAGTTGTTCATGTATTTGACTCAAAATTATGACATCTTGCATGTAGAAACTATACCTGTAGACACCCCGATCCGTGACCCCCGCAAGAACCCTAACGACCTCCGAGAACTACTATTTTGGGTCCGGGACCCACCCGAGGACCCGGTACTACACTAGGAGGGTTTGTCGCCCGACAAACTTGTTCTTTAGAGAGATTGTCGCACGACATATCACATTGTCGCGCGACAATCCCTGATATGTCGCGCGACAAATTCCACTATGTCGCACGACATTCCCCCTCTGCACCAGACCAACCACTTTCTGACACATCAATCTGTCAGAACCATCACTTCAGCCGTTTGTCGCGCGACATTCCCGTATGTCGCGCGACATATCACAATGTCGCGCGACATTCTCCTTTTTTAAGGAAATGTCGCGCGACAATCTCTCCCGAGCAGTATAAATAGGCCAACACCCCCAAGGGTTCAGAGGCAGCAATTGGAATCTGAGAATTTGGAGCTTTAGATTTGATTTTTATCAAGCACTTTTCTACTATTATCTTATTTCTGAAGAATTATCGAATCTATCCTCGACACTCGACGTGTCCCGTCTCCGGAATCGATTTCTCGAAAATATCTGAAGAAAGAGAAGATTATTATCGCCGGAGATCCCTCTGCCGTATTATATTTTCTTTCTTATTATTATTCTCGTCGGGAAGGTAAAGAAAGTCCCTTCTAGTATTTAAGATTAGATATCTGTGTACTTGTTTTACTTCTGTTATTCTGTCCACGTTTTATTTGAATAAACTTATTGTCAAGTTACCAATAGTCTACCGTTTTCAAAACAAAAGACCCTGATAAAACTACTTTCAAAACCAGAAGAGTAAGTACATTATCGTCCGGATAAACCCTGTTTTCAAACCCCGGACCGATAAAGACTTATCTAGGAATTAAAATCAACATATCTTGTCTTTTCCATAGACTGCGACGTGTCTGATAAACTCTCCTCAAAGAGTTCAAATTCCATATTGAATTAGTCCCGACATAAAGATCCGAACCTTTTTCAAAATAATCACAACTCGAGAAAACGTCATTATCTGAGGAAATAATACGGAATACTCTTTC
Organism: Lonicera japonica; assembly: GCA_021464415.1. Lineage (NCBI taxonomy): Eukaryota > Viridiplantae > Streptophyta > Magnoliopsida > Dipsacales > Caprifoliaceae > Lonicera > Lonicera japonica. Next base: position 9,937,984 of record CM038468.1, on the reverse strand, counting down.
AAAAAAAAATAAAAGGTTTTTGTCATTTGTCATTTCATCTTTTAAATATAAAAACATCGGATCTCGGAACACAAAGGTTTTCATCCCTTTCCCCGTTTTCCCAAATTAGGGTTTTTATTTATTTATTTATTTATTTAGAAAGTAGTAGACTGTCGGTAAAAGCATCCAAGTTTTTCAACATAGAATAAACTTATAAGACCACTAGAGACCGAAAGGGCGGAATGGGTGCTTAACACCTTCCCAAACCGTAATATAGTTTCCGAACCCTATAAGAATCCCGGTTTCGCAGACAAAAGTGTAAAGAAAGGCTTGTCTATAGCCTTTCCTCTTACACGACCTTTTTTGTCCGTTTTCTCGTAAAAACGTACTGGCGACTCTGAATGAACCCCCCTTGCATCTAGAAATAGAACGTAGGGACACTTGATATGAATCAACGAAAACGCTCCAGCAAATGGAACGACGGAATCAGTTCCGACGTCCCATGACCCCCACCACCAACGGGGACGAGACCCGGGGGGTCGCATTTGCGGATTCTCACAGTGGCGACTCTGCTGGGGAAGTCATTAGAAAACTAGACTCTTATATGTGGACCTTTGTTTATCTGTTGAAAACTTGCTTTTACTGCTTTCCCTACTCATGTTAATTGATTGAGAAGAAACCTTTTTCTAAAAAAATGGGAGTTTTTTGAAAAGACGTAATAAAGATAAAGATATTTGTGAAACCAACCTTTCGAACTTTACACGCACTATCACAAATCATGCATTGGTTCTACGAGTGTGAATTTACCCCAAACCCTCGGAAGTATTATAAGTGAGTAGGGAGTTGGCTTGCTTGGGCCAACATAAACCGAAAGCATTTACTTCCACTCTCCTTGGCCAAGTACGCCCCCGAGGTATATCGAGTGACGAGAACACTCACGTACCCGGGAAGTATATCAAAAGATTCTTGCACGTACCCGCCCTTGGGGTATATCGCAAGGTCTTGCCAAAAAGGAGGGAGCCTGAAGCCTTAACCGTTCGAACACCTGCGCTGCATCTAAGATTGAGTCAGTTAAAACACTTGTCATACAGCTGTAGGGGATGTACCACTTTACGGCTTACTTTACCACACCTATTTTCCGAGGTTTTCTCTCGACCATTTTTAGTGATTCTTTTGGCAAAAATCGAGTCGCATCATAGTCTCCCTTCATCTTCGCCACGTGGTTTCGTCTACAGCCATAAAGCGACGTCAGTCTGGAAGGTTGGGCCGGTCGAGATCATACCGGAAGACTAGTGAGACCAAGCATACCTGAAATGGCCGATGGACGAGAGAATCAGGAGACAAATCAGAGCCTAGCCGAGGCGTCTGCAGTTCAACCGACTTTAGCCGAGATGCACCGTTTGTTGATGACCGTCAGCATGAATTTGGCAAGCCTCACAAGTGAGCAACAGAACACCCGGATTCGAATGGAAGAGTTGTCAGCCGAACGGACCGCACCACCCGGGTTTGAGCAACTACCACCGAATCGAGATCCGAATCAAGGGCAATCTTCACAAGTACTTCCCCCAATCCAAGGAACCAATCCACCCCAAACGGGCCCCAACATGGCCGGTCCCGTTCAAACCGACCCCAACAATCAGAACTAATGGGCCCCGGATTCAGGCCCCACATACCAACAACAAGAGCCACCCATCGTCTGGCCACAACCTCAGCAAGGCCTCGATCCCCAATATCAACCATGGCCACAAGTCCCCGCAAGACCTATTCCACCAGCCCCAATAGCCCCTCCCAATGAGTACCCAGACATCAACCGACTCCGGGCAGTATACGCAGAATCGATGATAGCCCGGGAACAGCCCGATGAGGTGTCAAGAGAGAGCGAAGAAATGAAGAAATTGAAAGAGCAGATGAAGGTTCTGCAAAGAGGTGTTTCTCTGATGAAAGGGGCAGACGAGATCACAGACATGAACGCCTTTTCCCTCTACCCAGAAGCCAGACTACCTCAAGAATTTAAGCTCCCCTCTATCACCAAATTCACTGGTACTACACCCCCCAAAACCCATCTCCAATCCTACATCAGATCCATGCAAGTGTCCGGCTGTGGAGAGCCGGAGCTGGCTCAAGCTTTTCACATGACTCTCACAGGGGCAGCCCTGAGATGGTTCTTCGACCTAGAGAAACACCACACGAAAACTTGGGGGGATATCGTCAAAGAATTCATGACCAAGTACGGGTCCAACGAGAATTTGGAAATTACCCGTAAACACCTGGAAATGGCCAAGCAAGGCGAGAAAGAAAGCTTCAGCGACTTTGTCACCCGCTGGAGGGAAATGGCATCCCAAATGTCCAAACGGCCCGACGAAGAAGAGCAGTTAGAAATCATACAGAAAAATTTTACTCCAGCTGTATTGAACTGCATGGGAAAGCATGTATTCCCACACTTCAGAGCCCTGTTGAGTATGGGGTCACATGTAGAGGAAGAATTGGCCAGAAAGTCGGACACGGATACCAAGAAGGCCTCTTACACTGGAAGAAAAACGGCCACTCCAGCCGTAAACCAACTAAGCTCGTACCCATATCAACAAAACCCATTTCAGCAGTCACCGCAAGTCCCCCCAATGAGTTGGCCTACGCAGGGAGACTCTTCAAACACCGAGGTCAAGAAAAGGAGAAATTTCTGCACCCTCCCCACTACTCTGGTCAAAAGCCTGGAACTACTCCAAAAGGCCGGACTAGTCACCCCACTCAACCCACGCCCTCCACCAAATCCTATCCCCAACACTTGGAGAATGAATGAGAACTGTGCGTACCATCAGGCGGCAGGCCATGACACGGAACGTTGTTTAGCTCTCCGCCATCGTATCCAGGACCTCATTGAAGCCGGAACCATCCCCGCACCCGGCGGGCCCAATGTTACCAACAACCCCCTCCCCAATCATGCTCCACCTGCAGGAATTAACGCCTTAACCACTGACGAAGGCTTTGATCCCGTAGGACTCATTCGGGACGATTCAGCCTATAAGGCACCCGTTATGCTATCGGCAAAAGCACAAGTTGCCCCAGGCCTCAACCCAATAATTGACCAATGGATGGCCAAGATGAACTTTCTATCTGGGCAGGGCTTAGGAAAGACAAATCAGGGGATCTCGCAACCATTCACCATCAAAACCAATCCTGGGAAAGCTGGGATAGGATGGACCCAGGACAAGAAAAAACAACCATGGAAACCCCGCCCCCCTCATAAGGAGACAATCTGTATGACAGAAACCTCCCCCGGGACTTTTAGTTGGTCGGCAGAGCCAGAGTCGTCAGAAACTTCAGAGGGATCAGACCCAACATCCCTTTGGATACAACAGATTACCCGCTCAGGAAAGGTATACCAGCCACCACCGATGGATGCCGAAAAATCACCGCCTCCAAAAGAAGTAGGAGAAGACCGAGTACTGGAACAGTTGAAGAAAACCCAGGCACACATCACCATTTGGGGCCTCTTGGTTGCCTCCAAACCTCACAGGACCGCTTTCATTAAACTCCTGGATGAGGCTGTCATATCGCCGGACTCCACGCCCGAACAACTGCCAAACATGATCGGGTCACTCACAGTCCAAAGAAGTCTGTCATTTTCAGATGAAGACTTGTCTCCGTTGGGGAGAAAACACAGCCTGGCTCTCCATATCACCGTCCGAACCCGAGGAAAGATCTTGCCACAAGTTCTCATCGACAATGGGTCGACCATAAATGTCTGCCCCTAAAGACTGCCAGATGCTTGGGTATCTCAGATTCAGAGCTCTCACCATCCGCTGTAACCGTCAGGGCCTATGATAATACCAGGAGGGCCGTTCTGGGGTCTCTGAAACTTGATCTCATGGTTGGTCCCGGAAGCTTCCCGGCCGACTTTCAAATCATAGACATTCCTTCCAGTTTTAACCTACTGTTGGGAAGAGCATGGCTACACGACATAGGAGCACTCCCTCCTCCTTGCACCAAAAGATCAAGATACCGTTTGAAGGGAACATAATTACCATCCAAGGAGATCCTGAAAGGACCTTGGCGGATATGGAGTTACCAGTTTTGGGAATCGGGAGCCAGAGCATACAGTTAGGAGGCTTTTCTTACGAGCCTCAAGTGCAAACTCTTAGCACCCAGACAATCAGGTATCTTCCCCCTGACAATATCCCCGGTCTCAGCACCAAGATTACAAATATGTTGAGAATGATGAAATACTTGCCTGGAGCCGGTCTGGGAATGGGACAACCAGGACTACTTCAAGCATTGGAACCAGTAGCAAGGTACGAGAGGGAAGGTTTGGGGTACCAACACACTGAAGAGGACGATCAACAAAAAAGGGGTCGAGGGCATCAGTATCCGAGTTTCAGCTCTCTGAACGGGTTCTTTGTCAAAGAAGGAGAGGACTTCCCCTTTTGCGGCTTTCAGGAGCCTTGGAGAAACAGCGACGGAGAGAACCTTCCTGGGTGGGAAATCTTCTATGAAGAGGACCTATATATCAAAGAAAACACCGTACACAGCTTCGCTACCAAGTTGACAATCGGGCCGAAGGAAGAAAGTGAAGACATGAAAGGCGAAGAGGAAGAAATGATCGGAGATCTCTTCGACATCATGGCTCTGGGAGATGATGAGCCAGGAGACGACCCTGTACACTTGATATACGCTGATCCAGACTACCAAGGGGAAAGGGAAAAGAGCGAAATTGTAAGGGTGAGAGATAAGAGTGAGGGTAAGGATAGGAAGGAGTCACTCCTAAATGAACTTTTTAAACTTGTACCTGTAAATACTAGTATCAATAAGAAGAGTCTATTTTGCGTTATCCTGTTATTTTTAATTCTGTAATTGCTTATATGGAATTGGAAAGAATGAACAAACACCCTGAACGGGAGGAGCAACGTATACAAAGCGAGGAAGGAGACACTCTTGTGATTAACCTCGGAACAGAGGAGGAAAGAAAAGAGGTCCGCATTGGGGCAAGCCTAAGTGGGACAGAGAGAGAAGAATTCACACAAACTCTGAAAGAGTATGTGGATGTCTTCGCCTGGTCTTATGCAGATATGCCGGGTTTGAACAGTCAGATAGTCATGCACGAAATACACACCAATCCAGAACTTAGGCCCGTCAAACAGAAGCTGAGGAAACTTACGCCAGAATGGTCCTTGAAAGTGAAAGAAGAAGTAATGAAACAACTGAGTGTGGGATTCTTACGGGTGATCGAGTACCCCTCGTGGTTAGCCAACATCGTGCCTGTTCCAAAAGCTAATGGGAAAGTCCGCATGTGTGTGGATTACCGGGATCTAAATAAAGCTTGTCCAAAGGACGATTTTCCATTGCCCAACATCGATTTGATAGTAGATAATACTGCCAACCACGCCCTGAAGTCATTTGTGGATGGTTTTGCCGGATATAACCAGATCAAGATGCACCCGGATCACCAGGAGAAAACAGCATTTATCACACCGTGGGGAACATACTGCTACACCGTTATGCCGTTTGGGCTGAAGAACGCAGGGGCAACATATCAGAGGGCAGCTACGGCTATCTTTCACGACATGATTCACAAAGAAGTAGAGGTGTATGTAGACGACATGATAATCAAGTCAAAAGAGAGGGAAGGCCACGTACCAGCCTTGCGAGCCTTCTTTGATCGGCTCCGCCAGTATCAGATGAGACTCAATCCGCAGAAATGTGTGTTCGGGATAACCAAAGGAAAACTCCTGGGATATGTCGTCAGTAAGAAAGGAATCGAGGTGGACCCCGCTAAAGTTCAAGCTATCCAAGACATGCCCGAGCCTCGTACCGAGAGGGAAGTCCGAGGATTTTTGGGCAATCTGCAGTACATCAGCAGGTTTATCTCTCAACTCACCCAAACTTGCGAACCCATCTTCAAACTCCTGAGGAAGTCTTCACCAGGAGAATGGAACGACCAATGCCAAGAGGCTTTTGACAAAATCAAGGAGTACCTCTCCAAGCCCCAGTATTAGCCCCGCCTCAGACCGGACTACCACTAATTCTATACCTAACCGTCACTGACTCATCCACGGGAGCAATGCTAGCCCAACACCTGACGGATACCCGGAAGGAGCAGGCCATCTACTTCCTCAGCAAAAAGCAGTCCCCGTTCGAGATAAACTACACATCATTGGAGAAATCATGTACCGCTCTCGTCTGGGTAACACAGAAACTACGGCACTACATGCTAGTTTTTCCCAGTCATCCTGGCATCACGGATTGATCCGTTGAAATACCTCTTCGAGAAACCGGCTCTCTCGAATCGAATGGCAAAATGGTTATTTCTACTCTCCGAATTCGACATCACCTACATGACCCAGAAGGCAGTCAAAGGCAAGATCATAGCTGATTACCTGGCCCACAATCCGATATTGGGAGACATGATAGAAGAAGCCGAGTTTCCGGACGAAACCATCATGAACGTCGAGATCAATGAAGACTGGAGGTTGTACTTTGACGGGGCCGCCAATCGGAACGGAAACGGGATAGGCATCCTGTTAGTTTCTCCGGACCAAACTCACTCCCCGGTGTCATATCGTCTGGACTTTTTCTGCACCAACAATATGGCCGAATATGAAGCCTGCATACTCGGGTTAGAGATCGCTCTTCAAAGGGGTATAAAGAGAATACAGGTATACGGAGATTCAGCACTAGTGGTCCATCAAGTTCTGAAGGAATGGAAGATCAGAGATGAGAAATTAGTCCCTTACCTCGCCCGACTAGAAGAAGTCGCAGGAAGGTTCGAGCGTGTGGAGTTTTACTATATCCCCAGGTCCCAGAACAGTTTTGCTGACGCATTGGCAACCCTGGCATCTATGATCAATATTCCGGAGGGGATGGAAGAAATAACCCTCACGGTACAAAAGAAATCAGGACCCGCCCACTGCATGACCCTTGAGGTGGAAATTGAAAAAGACGGTGACTCAACCGTTTGGTTTTATGATATCTGGAACCTGCTGAAGAACCATCAGTATCCCGAGAAAGCAGACAAGAGAACGCGGGTCACACTCAGGAGACTAGCATCAGGATTCATACTCTGTGCCGGAAGATTGTATAAAAGGAACTACGACGGGACTCATCTTCAATGTCTCACCGAAGAAGAATCGGTTAGAATGATGGATCAGATACATGGGGGCGATTGCGGACCTCATATGAGCGGCATACGCTTGCCCGCAAGATCATCAGGCAAGGGTATTTCTGGTCTACCCTACAAACTGACTGCGCTGATCATGTACGCCGTTGTCACAAATGCCAAATTTATGCTAAGTCCCAGAAGCTTCCTCCAAAAGAGTTGTACAACATGACTGCTCCCTGGCCTTTTTCAGCTTGGGGAATTGACGTCATTGGGAAAGTCTCACCCAAAGCCAGCAACGGCCATGAATTCATACTAGTAGCCATCGACTACTTCACCAAATGGGTGGAAGCCGAATCTTACCAAACCCTGGATGCCAGGAAAGTTGCCCGATTCATCAAAAGGAATATTGTCTGCCGATATGGGGTCCCACACGAGATCATCTCAGATAACGGCACCCACTTCGAAGGAGAAGCTAATACAGTCATGGAAGAATACGGTATCACCCGACACAAATCTTCGCCATATAGACCACAAACCAATGGGGCAGTTGAAGCCGCCAACAAGAATTTGAAGAATATCCTAAGCAAGATGACCGACACCTGCCGGGACTGGCCGGAGAAATTACCATATGCATTGTGGGGATACCGCACCACCGAAAGGGTCTCTACCGGGGCAACCCCGTTCTCGCTTACATACGGGATGGAGGCAGTCCTCCCTGTCGAGTTAGAGGTCCCTTCCCTCAGAGTAATGCTAGAGAATCAGGTCAATGAACTGGAGTGGGTCCAGGCACGTTATAACGAGCTAGCCTTACTAGATGAGAAAAGATTGAAAGCCGCATACCACCATCAAGGGTATCAGAAGAGAATCGCTCGAGCATTTAACCAGAGAGTGAGGACTCGGGGTATAAATTGAAATGACATCGTGTTGAAAGAAATTCGAGAGCCAGCCAGAGATCCGAGGGGAAAGTTCGGGCAGAAGTGGACAGGGCCGTATATCGTCAAAGAAATCAATACAGGAGGCGCCGCTATACTCACTGACCTAGACGGGCAGTTACTACATTCACCAGTCAACATGGACCGACTGAAGAAGTATTATCAATAAGCACGACGTGTATAAGAACTACGTAAACCTGAGCCCCAACTCGAATATCGTATTTTCTGGAAAAATCAAAAAGGGGGGAACGTAGGCAACATGAGAAGTGACTTCAGGCCCGGTTTAAAGCTTTGTAAAGAAATTTATTTCTCATAAAAAGTCCCTTCATATATTATTAAAGAGGTGGTTCAGAACACCAAGAGTTACAAAGGAAGTACAGCATACAAAGAAGAAACTAATCCCTAGGGGTTGGCCACACTGGGTCCTCAGCGGCCAAATCAATTCGAGCCTCATCCAAAATCTGGTACGCAAAGACAATGCCATCCTCTGTAGGCTCAGAATCCATGAATCGGAACCACTCCATTTGAAAGGGGTCATCAATCAGCTCTCCTTCTAGAGATTGCCAGCAAGAGCGGATAATGTCAGCCCGGAGAGGCCTGGAAATACCGAAACGAGCATAGTTAAACTGACGAGTCAGTCGAGCACGCCACATCCTCTCTACCGATAAAGAAACATGTGGGGTCACAAATTTAGACTCAGAAGAGAAGTTGTTCAGACCAAGGGGAACCTCCTGAGGAATGTTAAACTGTCGAAGAAGACGCCCAGGAAGATAAAAGGAAGTAAACCAGAGCCCGCGGAGCCGAACGTAGTTCTGACCCCCAGTACTAAGTACCATCTTCCTCAGCTTCCACCAAGGAATGTTCCACCGGATAGCCCGAAAGTTCTCCGAAAACCACACCGTCCAATCAGAGGAAGACATGGTCAAAGCACCAAAGAGAGGCCGATGGAAGAAATGAGTCGGATTGTCGAGCCGAACTCCGCTGAAACCCACCGATCGAAAGCGCTCTAGCAGCCACATGTATAGCAGACGCGGGCTCCCCCGAAAGAAGGGCGAGGTCCCCCGTTGAACATCATCAAGACCATTCAGGGTCTCTGCAAGAATGATCGGCACTATAGACTCCCCATTTCTAGCCTGGTAAATCAGACTCAAGATAGTCGGATCAACACGGGAAGAACCCGTCACCAGCAGCATATCAGAAACCAGGCAAATCAGGGCCGCTGCAGTACGCCCCACGCCGTAAGAGGCCCTATCTTCATAACGATGAAAGAACCTCACCATTTTGTGGAGGTCAAGGAGCCCGTCGACAATGAAACCATCGCAGGCCGCTTGGGGAATGGCTAACAGAGCAATTAGCATGTCGCGGGGACCGATTCCTTCTATAGGAACTGCCATCGGGAGACGAACGTCAGAACGTAACAGCCAGGAGAACTCCTCATAGGTTGGGCAGAGCTCATCTAGTCCAAAACGGAAGAGATGGTCCGCAGGACTCCAGAAATACAAAGCACCTAACAGAAAGGAGAAATCTACAGGACGATGGCACCAGCCCGCCAAAGGACTAAATGCACCAAAGTTCAAACCATTTTCAGAAGATATCAGAGCATCTCGAGCTTTAACATAAGAAAAATCAGAGTTGGTACGGTAGGAAGACATTTTGGAGAGGTGTGGGGATGAAGGAAGGAAGATGGGTGTATTTATAGCAAAAAAGAGGGTCCTGTACCTGTTTGTCGCGCGACAAACCCATTTTCAGGGGGAAGTGTCGCGCGACAAACCCATGACCAGGAGGGATTGTCGCGCGACAAACCCATCTGGGGGGCACCCTACTTTTTTCTTATACATAATGGTCATCTTTGCCAAAAGAATCACTTCTGGATGCTTTTCTGTTCTCACTTTGTTCTTTTTTGCAGGAAACATAAGTATCACTACACTAGAAGGTACGACTTTTAAATTACCGACTCTTATATATATATATGTATATATCTTGCACAGACAGAGAATAAAAGTATAATCAAACACAGATAAAGATATTTTATAAAACCAATAAAAGAACAGTTTTTAAATATCCGTCTAAAATAAATACATATCTGTCCAACTAACACTAAATGCAGAAAAGGGAAAACTAATCTACTCGGGCGCGTTTTGACACGCTCCCACTATCTCTCGAGCCCTCCTCGGGGGTAAGATCAACAACTGGGACGCTGGGAACAGAAGGAACTGCCGCCTGAGAAGGCCCCGTGGACTGGACCGGTGCCGTAGGACGGATCACCGAAGATCGGGATCGCCTAGAAGTCCGACTACTACTCCGCCTAGACTCCGACCGAGCATGGGAAGAGGTCAGGGGGTCGTCCGGCTGTAAGGAGACGTCGATAGCCCTCTGATAGTCGCGCATGTAGGCTGGAGGGTCTCGACCGACGTACTGGAGCATGTTCCAGCTGTAGAAATACTGGGCATACCAAGCCCGAAGATCTGCCACCCGTACACCCACTCTCTGTAAAAAAAGACATACAAAAAGAGGAGAATCAGCACAGTCAAAATAAATAGATATAAACATGAAAGTATCAGGAGAAGTTGAAGAAGATACCTCATCATCAGAGCGACCACCCAAGAAATCAAAAGTATCCTCGGGAAGAGGATACTCCGGGACAGAATATCGACATAGGCCCGCGCCGACATAAGAAATATCTCTGGGGAGTGGAGGTAGGTCTACCCACGAAATAGATGACCCTGCACGAGTAGCTGCAGAAGAAGACCCTCCCTCCTCACGAATGGGGAACAAGGGTGGACGAGAGGATGAGCCGCCAAAGCCGGAGATCGGGCGGGAGGCCCCATGACAGTCGTCGGTAGAGGGGTCAACGTAGCATATGTTCGGACCCCCGGAGGATCCACCATGGCCGTCGCCCCCAAAGGAGGTACTCCACTAGAAGGAGTAGTCGCCGCCGCGGGAGGAGTCCGCCCAAACTGATCAAAATCTGCCCCAAGGTCCGCGGGCTCCCAGGACCTCTCAGAAAATCCCGCTCTCCCCTCAGCAGCCTCAGCAGCAGCAAAAAGGCCCCCCGGAGACACGGAAGGGCCGGTGGGAAACTCGAAGCCCTCAGCGCGCTGCTCCCCCGCAGGTGTCGCCTGAGGTGGCGGCTCCGGAACCGCTGTCGCATCGCCTCCCTCGCCCTCTGGCCGATCACCGCCCTCAGCCGCAGCGGGAACATCCCTCTCTCCCTCAGGATCCTCATCCTCAGAATCCGGAATGTTGTCCCTCTGATCAGGGACAGGTGGCAAATGACCCGGGACCGCCCTAGCTAAATGAGTCTGTCCCCGTATGTAATGGGGATCACCTCCCAAAGTCTGGTATCTCTCGTAGAAGACCCTGTCCCCGAGTCCCCTTCGGCTCCCTCATCAGGTAACGGGCAGCAAAAACAGCGTAGTCTCCCTCCTCGACGAACGTCTGGAAACCGAGTCCGTCGACTAAAGCCTGCACCATCACCTGATCAATCTCACCCGTCCGCCTCATCAGAACAGGAGGGAACAAAGGGACACGAGGCCACTGGGACGGCGTATGCTGACGGATGACCCTCTCGCCCAAGTAGAAGAGAAGGCCGTACTCATCCCGGATAAGCCGCCTGGTCCTCGAGGCGGTCAGAGCACGGCCATACCCATAATGATGACCCAGATCACCCCAAGGGGCCCACTCAATCTGAAAAGAGAATAAGATTTTATTTCAGTATTTTATATATTCTACTCTATCTGACTATTGAAAAGCAAGAAGACTAAAAATATTTTACCTGCTCCTCCCGCAGATCATGAACAGCAGCAGCTCCGGTCTCCCGAGTCCGGTATACATAGGGAGCCCTATAGTTCCCCGCGATGAATCGGCGGAGAAAAGGGAACTGGTCCTCGTTCTCAACGAGGAGATCCACCTGGGCGCGACCCAGACGGGTATAAGCTACAAACCAGCTCTGAAAAGGAAAGATAGAAGAAATCAGCAATGATCAACAAGTAATGAGCAAAGAACTGAAGCAAAGACAGAAAGACTAAAAAATGTACCTCCCACAGCAAAGAAAAGCCCTTGAGGTTCAGGGCTAAATGACGAGAGACCTGGTCCATGGCATCGTAAAGGACTGCAAGAATAAAGCCTCCCCAGTCGTAGTCAAACAGGAGGCTGAAGTCCCGAAGATAGGGCAACCACCAAAGATGAGCCGTGTCCCCACCACGAGCCTCGAATAGATCATGGAGTGTCAATAGAAGAAAGACGCGGGCATACTGGCGCGCCTCCTGACGGGTCATAGGAACCCCTGAAGCAGCTAGTCGAGCCCTCTCTGTGGCTAACCGCGTAACCAAGACGCCCCGAGGAATCGTGTCACCGGAACTCCGTCGCTCCGGAAACCATCCTAATGAACTAACGATGCCCTCGGCTGTCAGACGCAAGGGGACGTCGATCTGAATGGGGACCCCCCCTGAAGGGATCCCGGTCAAAGCAAACAAATCGAGGGGGGTCATCGTCATCTCCCCCCAGCTCCAGTGAAAGGTATGGGTGGTGTCCCACCAGTGGCAAGCCAATGCCGACACCAAAACTGTCGCCCTAGAAACCCGCTCCGGGAGGGCGTCGAAGAGGGAGCCAAAAGGAGTCGCGAGAATCAACTCCTGGACAGGGGCCGGTGCCCGTCGCCACTCCGAAGATATAGTGTTGGGGGAACCCCAACCGCGGCCAACCCACTGCAGACAAAGGAACGAGTATGGGGTTATGAGGGTACTTTGGTGTAATTATGAGAGTTATAGGGGTTATAAGGGTAAATTATGTAATTTCCAAAACCTGAGGGTACTTTGGTGTAATTATGAGAGTTATGGGGTTATAAGGGTAAATTATGTAATTTCCAAAACCTGAGGGTACTTTGGTGCAATTATGAGAGTTATGGGGTTATAAGGGTAAATTATGTAATTTCCAAAACCTGAGGGTACTTTGGTGTAATTATGAGAGTTATAGGGGTTATAAGGGTAAATTATGTAATTTTCAAAACCTGAGGGTACTTTGGTGTAATTATGAGAGTTATAGGGGTTATAAGGGTAAATTATGTAATTTCCAAAACCTGAGGGTACTTTGGTGTAATTATGAGAGTTATAGGGTTATAAGGGTAAAATATGTAATTTCCAAAACCTGAGGGTACTTTGGTGTAATTATGAGAGTTATAGGGGTTATAAGGGTAAATTATGTAATTTTCAAAACCTGAGGGTACTTTGGTGCAATTATGAGAGTTATAGAGTTATGGGGGTACATTATGTAATTTTCTAAACTAAGAGGTATCACAGGTAAAAGTATGTGTTCGCTAAAAATCGGGCGTTATTCCTAGTCAGACATGCATACTAACATTATCTAAAACGAATACAGGAAACGACAAGAAGCAGAACAGATAAATGCACGAAAGAAGACATACCAGAGATCGACGACGAATCTCGTGAGAAACGGGCTCCATCAAAAGCCACGGGACGTCCGGGACCGGAGCAGCTCGGATAGCATCCCGATAGACCACCGCCCGACCGCGGTCTATCCCATCCTCATCATACCAGTCCAAGTCCGCCCAGTCGTCGTGATGAGGGCTGCAGCGAAGAACGCCCTGAGCGTCACTGAAGGTGACCTCCTCCTGGTCACCCTCCAATCGGTCGAGATGAGCAGGGTCCATCGATATAGGTAGAATATGTGTGAAAAGATCGGAAAAATCAAAAACACGGCAGAGCTTCCGCGCTTGGGAGAGAAGAAAAGAGAGCTAGAGAGAGAAAGAGAAAGGAGAGAATGAGGTGGAATGAGCTCAGCAAGGGGTTTATATAATGGGTCAGTTTGTCGCGCGACAAATGGCCACATTGTCGCGCGACAAAGAGCCAGACACCGAAGTGTCGCGCGACAATCCCCCCTCCTCCCTGATTTTTTTGACCTTTGTCTCATTTTATCTTCTGCAGAGGCACTTCGGAGAAGCAGTTTTCGGAAAATTGCTAAAAACCGCACACCCGTGATAAAAAGTTCAAAGAGAAAACTTCCAAATCATCTCTCCGAAAAAATGCGAAAACAGAATGCCGCGATTAAAAGTAGTCTCTGATCTTACAGAAGGACCGAGACCGTCAAATAAAAAGCAGAATAGCGATATAAGACGGGAATAGAAAAAATTGAAAGAGTAGAAAAGAGAAATAACCCGTATGAACGCCCAAAGCGAGCGAGAGAAACAAAAATGCAGAGTGACAGGGAGAGCCACACCGAAAGTGATAGCTAGGCCAAAAAACGGCTCGGGGCTTCGTTTTAGGGTGAGTAAGGCTCCTGATCACGACAAAGGGATGAAAAGACTCCTGGTCAAAAACAGAGAGGGCCAGGAAAAGTCTTTCCCAAAAGAGGGAGAAATAAGGGCATCGAAAAAACAGAAAACGATGTGGGCCCACCAAAAGAGAAAACTAAGAAAAGAATAAAGATCAGAGATTGAACTTTCAAACAAATTTTCTTTTCAGCACGATACAGAAAAGATGATTTGGAAAACCTCGGACCATCACTCTGCGGAGAGCAAAGAAATCCGAAAACTGCCTTCTGAGTGAAACATCTTCACTCGAGGAAAACATGAGAGTAAAGTTCAGAAAGATACAGGGAAACGGACATCCCGAATAGACCCTGAGAAGTTCTTTTTACCTTCGCAAAAGCTACTCTCTTTCACTCTAGCAGTCTAAGAGAGGCAATTCACAAACACAAGCCCTCTCCAGAGGCAATTCACAAACACAAGCCCTCTCCGGAGGCATTCACCAACACAAGCCCTCTCCGGAGGCAATACACAAAATCACAAGCCCTCTCCAGAGGCAAAAGTTACTCATGAAAGTCCTCCCAGAGGCATTTTTTCCTTCTTCTTTCAGATCTAGAAACCCTCCCAGAGAGGCACAACGGTAGTCCTCCCACCTGAGGCGAAGCCCTCCCAGAGAGGCACAACGGTAGTCCTCCCACCTGAGGCGAAGCCCTCCCAGAGAGGCACAATGGTAGTCCTCCCACCTGAGGCGAAGCCCTCCTAAAGAGGCACCACGGTAGTCCTCCCACCTGAGGCGAAGCCCTCCCAGAGAGGCACAATGGTAGTCCTCCCACCTGAAGGCGAAGCCCTCCCAGAGAGGCACGAACGGTAGTCCTCCCACCTGAGGCGAAGCCCTCCCAGAGAGGCACGAACGGTAGTCCTCCCACCTGAGGCGAAGCCCTCCCAGAGAGGCACAATGGTAGTCCTCCCACATGAGGCGAAGCCCTCCCAGAGAGGCACGAACGGTAGTCCTCCCACCTGAGGCGAAGCCCTCCCAGAGAGGCACAATGGTAGTCCTCCCACATGAGGCGAGAAGATCTAAAAAGCCCTCCCAGAGAGGCACGGTGTAGCAACGGTAGTCCTCCCACCTGAGGCGAAGCCCTCCCAGAGAGGCACGAACGGTAGTCCTCCCACCTGAGGCGAAGCCCTCCCAGAGAGGCACGAACGGTAGTCCTCCCACCTGAGGCGAAGCCCTCCCAGAGAGGCACGAACGGTAGTCCTCCCACCTGAGCCGAAGCCCTCCCAGAGAGGCACGAACGGTAGTCCTCCCACCTGAGGCGAAGCCCTCCCAGAGAGGCATACGGTAGTCCTCCCATCTGAGGCGCAAAGTGGAACAAATGAAAGTCCTCGAAAGAGGCAATGAGGTAACACAAGCCCTCTGCGGAGGCAAACCAATCGCCGAGCCCTCTCCGGAGGCACTCACAAGTACTTCTATACGCATACACTTTCTTAGAGTTCCTGCGGGAGCCATGGATCAAGGTCTCTTCCAGTCGCCTCAATTCCTTGCAAGCAAGGAGCTTGAGTCGAGAGGGTCTGTAGACACCCCGATCCGTGACCCCCGCAAGAACCCTAACGACCTCCGAGAACTACTATTTTGGGTCCGGGACCCACCCGAGGACCCGGTACTACACTAGGAGGGTTTGTCGCCCGACAAACTTGTTCTTTAGAGAGATTGTCGCACGACATATCACATTGTCGCGCGACAATCCCTGATATGTCGCGCGACAAATTCCACTATGTCGCACGACATTCCCCCTCTGCACCAGACCAACCACTTTCTGACACATCAATCTGTCAGAACCATCACTTCAGCCGTTTGTCGCGCGACATTCCCGTATGTCGCGCGACATATCACAATGTCGCGCGACATTCTCCTTTTTTAAGGAAATGTCGCGCGACAATCTCTCCCGAGCAGTATAAATAGGCCAACACCCCCAAGGGTTCAGAGGCAGCAATTGGAATATGAGAATTTGGAGCTTTAGATTTGATTTTTATCAAGCACTTTTCTACTATTATCTTATTTCTGAAGAATTATCGAATCTATCCTCGACACTCGACGTGTCCCGTCTCCGGAATCGATTTCTCGGAAATATCTGAAGAAAGAGAAGATTATTATCGCCGGAGATCCCTCTGCCGTATTATATTTTCTTTCTTATTATTATTCTCGTCGGGAAGGTAAAGAAAGTCCCTTCTAGTATTTAAGATTAGATATCTGTGTACTTGTTTTACTTCTGTTATTCTGTCCACGTTTTATTTGAATAAACTTATTGTCAAGTTACCAATAGTCTACCGTTTTCAAAACAAAAGACCCTGATAAAACTACTTTCAAAACCAGAAGAGTAAGTACATTATCGTCCGGATAAACCCTGTTTTCAAACCCCGGACCGATAAAGACTTATCTAGGAATTAAAATCCACATATCTTGTCTTTTCCATAGACTGCGACGTGTCTGATAAACTCTCCTCAAAGAGTTCAAATTCCATATTGAATTAGTCCCGACATAAAGATCCGAACCTTTTTCAAAATAATCACAACTCGAGAAAACCGTCATTATCTGAGGAAATAATACGGAATACTCTTTCAAAAAAAAATAAAAGGTTTTTGTCATTTGTCATTTCATCTTTTAAATATAAAAACATCGGATCTCGGAACACAAAGGTTTTCATCCCTTTCCCCGTTTTCCCAAATTAGGGTTTTTATTTATTTATTTATTTATTTAGAAAGTAGTAGACTGTCGGTAAAAGCATCCAAGTTTTTCAACATAGAATAAACTTATAAGACCACTAGAGACCGAAAGGGCGGAATGGGTGCTTAACACCTTCCCAAACCGTAATATAGTTTCCGAACCCTATAAGAATCCCGGTTTCGCAGACAAACGTGTAAAGAAAGGCTTGTCTATAGCCTTTCCTCTTACACGACCTTTTTTGTCCGTTTTCTCGTAAAAACGTACTGGCGACTCTGAATGAACCCCCCTTGCATTTAGAAATAGAACGTAGGGACACTTGATATGAATCAACGAAAACGCTCCAGCAAATGGAACGACGGAATCAGTTCCGACGTCCCATGACCCCCACCACCAACGGGGACGAGACCCGGGGGGTCGCATTTGCGGATTCTCACAATACCTTATATAAAATTATAAAGCATGAAATATATATATATATATATAATATGGTGTGCATCAGTGGATATTTCTATCATAGCGTATGGTGGATATCTCTTTATTTTTATATATATTTATAAATTTCAAGTTGGTGATTTAAATTTTCAATTATGTTTAAGCTTAAACTTTTGGAAGATAGTTTCTTGAAAATTTAAGGTTCAATCTTTGTTAACTCTATTCCAATATATATGTTAATCAAGAATCTTTTTGTTCTAGCTTGGTAGGGATGATGAGCATGATATTTATTGTGATTCTTAAAGAATGGTTTTCATCAAAAACAAAAGTTTGTGCCACACTATATATACGAGATTTTTTGGCTATTTTTTTCCTATTGTCTAAGTCATATAGTGTTCGAGCCAGCTTTTGTACACTTCGACTAATGTTTGCTCGCAGAAGAACACACAGCTGGCCACAATTTTTGTTTACAATTGGCAGGATTCAACCTGGCAACTTCCAATTGAACCCACCACTAATCTCCGTATTTCAACCACTAAGAGCATTTTCAATAGGCGTGTGTAAACCATGCCACATAAGATTTGTGTAAAATTTACACATTGTGTATAATTTTTGGTACTCCAATGGTATTGTGTAAAACATGCCAATCATCTTTTGTGTAAAATGGGTGTGTATTTTACACATTGACCTAATCATTTTCTCTCTCCAACATTTTACATAAACTTCAAAATAGTATAATTAAAATTTTAAAATATATTTTGTAATAAAACTTGCTTATTTGAATTCTACTCATTGAGATCTTTAAATCAATACCCACTTTTACTATTTAGTTATAAATAAAAAATATTTATAAAAAATATTGAATATTATATATTTCATGTGTTTCCATATAATTGGTGCATCATAATTTTACATAAGACTATAAGTATGAACCATTGGAGCAAAAATGAAAATTTGTATAGTTTATGTGTAAAAACAACTTTTTATCAACCAAATATCAATTGCTTATTAATCTACATATTTTTATACATCAATTTTATACATTACTATTGGAGATGATATTATCACACTTTATGGTTGATTTTGTGGGTACTTCCACCACCCCCACCCCCAACCCACGCACACACCTACCCAACCAATACTTTTGATAAAAGTTAAAAAGACAGCAATTATTTTTGGGAACTGCGTTGATTTTAAGCTTTTGTGTAGGGCTGGGAAAAAAAAACCAGGAACCAGAGAACCGATAAGAACCGAACCGATAAAAACCGATTCGGTTCGGTTCTTGAAAATATGTTACTAATTTTAACGGTTCGGTTCTTATTGAAAATTATCGGTTCGGTTCTTGGTTCTTCATATTTTATATCCGTAAGAACCGTTAAAGAACCATTATCTCAATTTATAATTTTACATTTTTACATATATATATATATTAATATATATATATATATATATATAATTATTATATAATATAATATGTACTTAGATAATAATAAAAGAAATGTAACAAAGCAATTAAGCAAATAAAATTTAAAACTTAAAACAAACCCCTCACTCCCTCAGCCCTCAGGAGACGTCTCCAGACTCTCCGCTGCTTTCTTTTCTTTTGCTCGAAAGAAACCCTAGCCCTAATCTCAGTCGCCGCCCGCCGTCGACCACGTCTCAGCGACTCAGCCCCGTTCCCAATCCCATGTACCCATCTCAGCCACCGTCTCAGCCACTGTCTCAGCCCCAATCCCGTCACAGCCTCATAGGCACTCGTCTCTCTATCTCCCTCTATCTCCTTATATCTATCTCCGCCTCTCTCTATCTCTCTCTCTCTATCCCCAACTATTTTCTTTGGTATTTTTCTTTAGTTAAAATATTATTATGTGGACGTGAGTCATGAGATCGAGAGTGACCATTGCCAAAGAAAGAAGAAAAGATACAGCATCAGAGAGATTTTTAGAGTACATATTACGCACCCATCTTTTACTAGATGCCCGGTACAAGGATTCTCTTTGATTGATTGATGGATCTTGTGGGATCTTATGATCTGTTGGGATTTGATTAAGTTACTTCCTTGTATATGATTCAAATTTTCTATCCAAATTTCCTTGTAGCTATTGCCTATTGGGATAGTTTCAAATTTCAATCAAATTGTGAACGGTTCTTCAGGTTTATAAACGGTTCTTAAATAGATATTGGTTCCTAATTATTATTCGGTTAATTTAAGTTTTACGGTTAATTTTTAATAATGGTTTTTTTTTGGTTAACGGTTAACCAATAACCTCGAGGAACCGAACCGTTATAACCGGTTCGGTTCTTAAACGGTTCTTCATTAAAATATAGTTGGAACCGAACCGTTATAATATTAACGGTTCTTCAAACGGTTCTTCGTAAAATTACCAAGAACCAAACCGGTCCCACCCCTACTTTTGTGTTTTTCAAGAAAGTTAAATTATTGGTAAATTAATATAAGGGTGCGTTTGATTGCAAGTATGTAATTTACATAGAAAAAAAATAAGTTCCAGGTAATTGAATTGCCTAGAATTGAGTTGCATGGAAAATGTAATTAAATGTGTTTGATTGCCTTAATTTTCTACCTGGAAAATATTGGTTGTATTGTGGCATTTTTAATGTAGAAAAAATTATGGGTATTTTTTTTTACATAATTTTATAGTCATGATGGATCTTGTTTAATTGATCTTGATGAGTAGATTTTAAATATAAAATTTTTATTAAATTTTGAATTTTGTAATTTAAGTTATAGCATTTTTAGTGTAGAAAATGGGTAAAATGTTGTCTCGAAAATTGTGCAATTGCTTGGAAAATAAAAAATAGCCCCCCCCCCCCCCCCCCCCCCCCCAAAGAAAATATTTTCCTTGTTTACAAGAAAAATGTAAGGGTGCGTTTGATTGCAAGCATGGAACTTGCATGGAAAGAAAATAAGTTACGGGCAATTGAATTGCCTAGAATTGAGTTGCATGGAAAATGTAGTGCAGTGTGTTTGATTGCCTTAGTTTTCTACCCGGAAAATATTTGTTCTATTATGGCATTTTTAATGTAGAAAAAATTATTGATATTTTTTTTTTACATAATTATATAGTCATGACGGATCTTGTTTAATTGATCTTGATTAGTAGATTTTAAATATTAAATTTTTATATTATTTTGAATTTTATATTTTAAGTTATGGCATTTTTAATGTAGAAAATGGTAAAAACCTTGTCTCGTGAACCGTGCCCAAGCATAGAAAACAAAAACCACCTCCCCCCAAAGAAAACATTTTCCTCAATTGCCTTGAAAATGCACATGTGTGAGGCAAAAGTGGGAATTGAATTGCCTAGAAAAAAAATGCAATCAAACACTTTAAGTTGTCAAATCAAGTGGAAAATGCTCATTTTCCATGGAAAATGTTACCAATCAAACACACCCTAAGTGTGTGAGCAAAAGTGGGAAAATATTTTCCTTAGAAAAAAAAAGCCAATCAAACACCTTAAGTTGTCAAATCAAGTGGAAAATGGGTATTTTCAGGAAAATACCCCCAATCAAACACACCCTAAGTTATTTCATTGGAAAACCCTTGCTGCAAATTTAACCAAGAATTCATTTGAGGAAACCCAAACTGCCAAGCACATTAATTTATATTCATGCAAATTAAGCTTAAAAAAAATTAAATTTTTTTTGCAAACATATAGTCACGCTATGTTAAGTTTTCAAAGGATTAGATAAATTTTTTCAAGGAATATATATTCTCATATAGACCAAAATTCCAAAGGAGTTATTTATTCGAGTTAATATTACAATATAATTACTCAAATCAGATGCATTACAACAAACATAAAGAATTACTTCATTACTTCATAGGGCTTAAAAATGTCGTACAGATATTGATACATCAAGAGTCTTACAACACAAGGTAAAAACAGGGAATATCAAAATTTCAAAAGATCTATTTTATATCAAAAAAAACAGAGGGTCCAATTTAGCCCGGGGAAATCTATGGTTTTGGAATTTTAGAGAAAAATAATAATAATAAATATATGTACATATATATATATAAACCAAATTAAATTAAAGCTAACCTCTATTTGGTACATAAATCAAACTGGCTTAGTGTAGGGGGTAAATTTCTTGGGGAATAGCAAAGTATGGATCAATGCCTTCAAGCTCCCACATGAGAACCATTAATTGAAACTCCATAAGAGTTCTCTTGAAGATCTCCATTATTGTTGGCCATTTGTGAAAGAAAGCGTTGGAAAGATTCGCAATGGCTGTTTAAGTTTTAGGGTTTCGAAAATGTTGAAGATAAGAATTGAGATAAGTACATGGAGGTTTTTGCTGATATATTCACAAGATTTGCTGAAATTTGTAGCTTTAGGTTGTTCATACATTTCTTCTAGTAGTAGGGCTAAGAATCACAACACTTTCGTCTTTTAATTCGTATATCAAGATTTTCTAAGGTGAAACACCGATTAATTTTAACCGCGACAATTCAAAAATTTTTTTTTGTGTCGCGGCAAGAAAAGTATATGGAAGGTGTTTGCTCAATCCTATTAACATATATTGTTTGGTATTTAGTCACATAAAATTTGTTGAAATTTTGGGTTTTTGGTTGTCCATACGTTTCTTTTAGTAGGGCCATGAATTATTTGTGATAAAAGACTTTGGCATATACATGGTTTTGAAGTTTCTAGTGAAACTGAACTATCGCAACACTTTTGTCTGCCGTGCGCTCCATGTATCTTAGCTAGGATCGGACAAATTTATGAAAAGAAAATGCTGATCTTGACCGCGACAATTCACTGTTTTTTGTGTGATAACAGAAAAATATTTCGCTTGGAGGCCGATCAAGACTGTGAGGTATTGCCAAATCGGCAATTATTAAGCTTGGCTTAACTACACACCATAAAATTAGGATAGACTATTATCAAAGTAATGTATAATATTAAAAGCATTTAGTACGACTTTTCAAGTGGATATTCTAAAAAAGATACAATTGCTTTAATTGGTAATAGAGATATTTTGCATCTGCGCATTCATTCGCATTATCTTTTTTCTATGCCTTAAGATTTCCACCAGTACATTATTATTACCTTCACAAAATCTTCCACTAGATATTCTGCCTGTTCTTACTTTTGGTTGGATTGCTAATTTTCACTAGTATGAATAAGAAGGGCAAAACTGGAACACAAATAAAATTCAATTAACCAGATGTTAGCATTAATGCTAGCTGAATATATTATGAATTTTAATAAGTCAATTAATTAATTTTATTGTATATCAAGAGGTGAAAAACAAGCTCTAGTTTAACTTCTTAAACACATAAACACCTAATTAATAAATAGGATGCTGATTCCTATGTCAATATTTAAATTATACTCATAAAATTACTAACTTCTTCTAGAAAACACTAATCAATAAATAAACACGCACTTGGCACTATTCTACTGATCTGAACTCACAACTAACTATATCACTTTAATTTATTCTACTAATCTGGACTCACCACTAACCATATCACTTTAATTAAGAAAGTGCCGAATATATTTATGAATCAACTTTTTGTGAATTATTTTGTCACAACACACACTTGGCATTGTTTAGTAGATTTGAAAGTCACCATTAAATTACGTAATAGTAAACAAGAATATGCCAAGTATATTTATAGATCAACTTTAAACCAAAACAGGAAATCTACCAAGTAAAAGATTGAATCCCCTAAGCTTCTTCTATATATTTTTCCTCCTTTTTTTTGCCAAAAAAAAGAGTAGGAAAAATATAAATATAGAGAAGAAGCTCGAGGGTTTTTGCAAAAAGAAAAACAGAAGCAAAAATAAAGCCTCAATTAAATGCTAGAAAATAATTAAAAGCAACTGATAATATATAGTGAAATCATGGCCTTGAGTTTGCTAATACAAAATAGATATATAGCAATATAAAGCTTAAAAATATATTGCTAAATACAATCAAGCCAAATTAAGCTCACCATAATTAAGGTCTTGTTACATAATCAAAGTAGCTAATTTGGGTAGTATATTTCTTGAGGAATAGCATAGTTTGGATCAATGCCTTCAAGTTCCCACTTCAAAACCATCAACTGAATCTCCAAAAGCTTTACCTTGAACATCTCCACTGCAGGCAACATAACAACAAAGACACCCAACATAATTAGCCCTCACTATTACTTCCAAATTACAAAACTATTTTAAAGAAATATAAATATATATAAATGTGTGGGTAACAAAAGTTTAATAAGTTATAGGGGTTTCTAGATATAGGGAAAGAAAGGGATATATTGGACGGTATTGACTTCTTGTTGAGTCCATCTACTTAATGTGTGGTCTTTGTGGGTTCCTTGGAATTCAAAAAAAGAAAAAGAAAAAGATGAGAGATAAACAAGAATAAATAAATAAAAATAGAAGAAAAGGAAAGGCCAATAATTTCTATGTACGTAGTTATACTTTATTGAGAAATTAATATTGTAAATGTGGTACACCGCATGAGGTAGTTGTGGTGCATTAACTTCTTTTAAAAATATTGAGCCGGGTTTTGAAACTTGTTCAGTCATATAAAAAGCAGACAGTGATATTGCAAATATATATATACATACCAACAAACATGTCTATTTGTTTGTAATATTCGACAATTTGTACAATAAACGTTATTAGGGTGTAAAATTTATTGACGTGTCAGTTGTCACAAAATGAGCAAGGGTAAAATAAGCATAAAAACATTGATTTCATTGACAAAGCTCAAAATTTGTTGTTAGAAGTTAGAACACAAATTATCAGTATTGAATCCTTAAAAAAAAAAGAACACAAAACTACACATGCGTGCACTTAATTTATTGATCAAGCTTCAATCATCCACAGATTTATCGACCATGCTAAAGTAAAAATAAAGAATATATAAGGAAATAAACCTAGAACTTCAAAAAAAGATTTCTCACTATAAATTAATAATGAACTTATAAGTTATAATACAACGAATTAAGGTGTGATAGGAACCGTCTTAATTAATACGGACTGTCCTTCTAGTGACAAATTTCTTTTACTAAAACATTGAAAAATGTTTTTAGCTATGTAAATTTATCAGTAAATAAGCTATTCATATACAAACAGTCATCACTCTTTAAGTGTCATATTTTCACAGAAGCAACCTTTTCCAAAAAAATTGCTAAACAAATTGAAAGAAAATGAAATTAAGCCCACCTTGTGTGGTCAGTGTAGTTGGTATACTTCATGGGGAATGACATATTGTGGATCAACACTTCCACCCTCCAACTTCAAAACCATAAGCTGAAGGCGCAAATAAATTTTCTTCAAGATTTGTAAAGTTGGCCATATAAGAATGAAATATAACACTAGACTCACTAGTCTAAACAAGCCCATGTTTGTAGAGTAGTTTTGTTTTGGAAAGGCAAATGTTTTATCAAGTGATTTTAGGGCTTTTGTAGTTGTGAATGCATCTATGGATAGAGGGTGTTTGTTTGTACCCTATCACAATTTGTGTGGCCTACACAAACAAAGATTTATTTATATAGTACTTCTTATTTTTGCATCAAATTAAGACCATATATGTTTGCTAAAATGATGAAATAATAATAAAAATAATATATTTTTATGAGAAGTGAAAAAAATAAGTTGAATACTAATGTGGTAAAATATTCTCTTACTTTTTCACCTTTTATTTCTTTTTATGGAAAAAAGTTCATTGTAGGTCTAGAAAGAAATATTTTTTACAAAAAATGAAAAAAGATGGTGGACATCAACTTATATGAGATATATGTAGATGAGCGTCCGACTCAACTCATTTTTCAAATTTTCATATTTTTTTTATTATTATTACTTTCTATCTTATTATCAAATGGAATCATAAATTTACAGTATTGATAATATAATTTGTGGCTGGGAATAAATTTTCTTTATTATATATAATGTGGTATGCATGAAACATATATTCATAGATACTGAATTTTTAATTCGAGACAACTTGATCGAGAAAATAGTAGACTTTTTAATTTTGAAAAAATAAAAATTACTTTCTTTTTAAGAAAAGATGTTTGGATTTTTTTTGATTATTAGTGGTACTGTCCATTCATTTCTTCGTAGTACATGCACGTGAATGGTGCTAATGACTTTAATTTTGTGACCACCTATAAATTTGTGGAAGTCATTTAATAATTATTTGTCGTACACAAATTCTTTTTTTTTTTCGCTCTTTTTTTTGGAAATTACACAATAATGGAACTTCATTATCACTACGTTTATCTTGGTATATAAGTTCGCTATCTTCTAGTACTTTCATTTAATTTGCCTTTTAACACTAATGCAAGAGGAGGTCCCATATTTCGATTAAAGCCAATATTATAAATGACAAAGGGTCATATTTAGGGTTGATTTGGCCGAATTCGAACTCGACTTATTTATATGAACATTTATCCTGAATATGATTTTACTTAAGGCGAGTTTTATATTGAGAAACTCGTATTTGCCCTACTTGCTTGCATGTCTAGACCCGAACCAAGATTCGCCCTATATTGACTCGTCTTTATCTAATATAATTATATGAAATCATAAAGGTGTTTAATGGGAAAAAAAATTATTTGGGGTGCGCTGGGTGAAATGGGTTTCTTTTTCACAAATCCAAAGCCATCCTGACTCGATGCAGGTTTTTGCTTTGGAAAATCCGAGTTTTCCTCGAGTCAAAAACATACCGACCCAAACCTGCCCAATTCAAGTACGGTTAGACCATTGATACCTTTTATCAATAATTTCATTTTGATATTGTTGAAAAATACAATAATTTCAACGAATCAATAATTTAAAATACAATTTATTGTCACTATGAATTTGATATTTTGAATATGTCAACAAAATAAATAGAACTCTTAACTTAAAATGTTAAAAAACAAAAACTAATTTATTTGAGAAGATGAGAATAGTTAAAATTAAAGAAGTAATATAAATTCTGCCTTTCATTTTTCTTTTTTATATAAACTCCAAGTTTTGGTTTTGTCTTGGTTATATTATTAGAGTGAATGAAAATTTTGAGTCTTCAATATTTTTTCAAAACTAGAACAATATTTACATGAGTGATTACCTTCTTTTACTTTAAATGAGATGATGCATTTGCGCCAAAATTATATACACATTCATCACGTGTACTTAAGTGTATGTATAAATTAACTTATATTAAGCATTTTCCGTATGTTGAAACTTTCTTACTTTTACCATTCACCCATTTTATTATAATTTTTACTGTTTTTTTTAAATGTGAGTATATATAAAAAAAAGTAACTTTTCCTAAAATAATTATTTTCTAAAATTTTCTATTTTTTAATTAACTTATATCTGCACGCACCCAATGTGTACACAAACTTAAGACACATTGTAGACACTCCGATCCGTAACCCCCGCAAGAACCTTAACTACCTACGAGAACTACTGTTTTTGAAACTCGGGACCCACCAGAGCACCCGAAACTGCCCCGAAGGGGTTTGTTGGCCAACAAAACCTATTTTTAAGTGAAGTGTCGCACGACAAGCAAGTATGTCGCGCGACAATCCCCCCTGTGTCGCGTGACAATCCTCCCTGATACCAGACCATCCACTTTCTGACACATCAGTTTGTCAGAAACATCAATTCAGCCGTTTGTCGCGCAACATAGTACACATTGTCGCGCGACACATGCCCTTTTGGGGGAAATGTCTCGCGACAATCCTCCCCGAGCAGTATAAATAGGCCAACACCCCCATGGGTTCTGGACAGCAACTTCTCAATACAATTTATATACTAAGATTCCTTATTCTCTCTGATATTTTATAATCTTTAAAGTCTTCTGCAGAAGCATCTGTGATAACATTTATTTTCGCAAGAGTCTCGGATCTAATCTTGGCACCCGGAGCGCCACCTTCTAGAGTCAGACCGCCGGAAATATTTCTAAGAGAAAAGCTGATATCCGTCGGAGGTCTTCTCTGCTGTATTATATTTTCTCTCTTATTCTTATTATTATCGCCGGGAAGGTAAATAAAGTCTCTTCTAGTAATTAAATAAAATATTTGTATATTAGTTTTATTGTAGACTTGTTTAAAACTCGAATTTTCTAACGGGTCGATCCCCGTCCTAGTAAGCGAAGTGGCGACATGGTTGTGGTAGATTCCTAATGCGCTCGAAAATCAGGTTTTTATTAGTTATTTCCAAAAAGCAGTAGAATATCAGTAAAAGCATCCAAGTTTTCCAACATAGAATAAACATATAAAACCACTAGAGACCGAAAGGGCGGAATGGGTGCTTAACACCTTCCCAAACTGTAATATAGTTCCCGAACCCTATAGAATCCTGGTTTCGTAGACAAACGTGTAAAGAAAGGCTTATCTGTAGCATTTCCTCTTACACAACTATTTTATCCGTTTTCTCGTAAAACGTACTGGCGACTCTGAACAAACTCTCTTGCATCTAGACATAGGATAGAGGGACACCCGATATGAATTATCAACACATAGAAGCAAATGGAACAACGGAATCCTTTCCGATATTTCAGACTCCCAAACCAGAGGCTGAGAACCTGAGGTCGCATTTGCGGATTCTCACACACATCAAAATTCAATAATATTGAGAATGACTTCTTTGATCAAATTAAGTTTTTCACTCTAGAACATTTGGGAGAGAAAATTATTTTAATGGTGGTGCTAACTAAAATAATTATAACTATTGTTGGAGTAATATACAATTTAAAAAAGAGTTGCTATATTATATGGAAATAATATTTAATTTACTTTAGTAATAGAAGTATGCTACTATTATTCAGGCAATGATGTTATTATAATTTTGACATTTTTTAAAACAAACAAAAGAACAAACACTAACCGGTCACATTTGAGGCAATAGAAAATAAGATCCAACTTGAAAATAAGGAGCCCTAACTCTCCAAACATTTAAAAGATCAAACATGAAAGCAGTATTATAAACTACATGAATCGCACTCTTAAAAACGTACATAAAAATAACATAAATATTTAAAATTTGGTCTCGAATATATATATTTTCAAGCATCGATCACTCCAAACTCAAATCTAACAAAAATGTTTGAAATTAACACGTATGTTCTAAACGTGATCAATAACATAGGTACCTTTATGCCGTTTTTACTAAAGCATTCTTAGTTGTCAGTGAAAACAACGTGCCATTATTAGGACAATGTACAAATTCAATGGATTGTTAGAAGGGCTGTTTTGGAATTTTATTTTTAATATAACTACGCTTCTTTTTAATTTTAATTAATAATATAGGGTATTTTTTAACTAAAATGGGTAAATGGAGTTCTTTTAGTACATTGGAAGGCGTAGTGATTTTAACCTTAAAAATACCACCATAACTAATATTTTTATACTACTTAAATTTTATTTGGTTCATCTTGGTTCAAAAACATGAGAAGGGATACAAAATTTTAGGCAACTTAAAAACGCCACCCACTCTAACAATTTTAAGGTTAAAATCGCCACCTCTTCTGATGGTTTTAAGTGTAAAATCGCTACCCACTTTGGTGGTTTTTAAACGACTCTATTTGTCCTTAAGTTAAAAAGTACCATATTCTACAAATTAAGATTGAAAACAAGCATAGTTATAAGAAAGAATCACTGTTTTACTAGAGGGAGTAGCTAGTTATATTACATATTTACTTGAATTGATTGAAGAGTATTTATTGTATGTATTTAAAATTTAATTATAAATTAATAAATTTTGATAGAACGGGTTAATCAATTAATTTGCTCCGCCAACCTCAATTTGACATGTGGCGCTCTTACATCAGCAACATGTTCTACCACAATGGGTGGAGCTCAAGAGCTCTGCTCAGGTGCCCTTTAAGAGCCAAAGCTCCGGAGAATATGGGCATTCAACCTAAAGGTCATCTTCGCGCAACCACTGTGTCAAAAAAAGGTACAAACGTCATGGACAAATGCTACCAACTCTAAGAAAGCTGCAAAACCTCCCTCAACTTCATTAAATGCATACCAACTGCATTCAATGCACTGGATTCCATGAAGAAGCACGGTGAGAGTTGGTGATGTGTAGAGATGGCTTCAGACCTGCTCTAAAGACTCTTCCACACCTTTTCTCTTTGTCATATATATATGAGGGAAATTTACTTCTTCCAACAATCAAGCAATAAACAGTTAACAACTGAAAAAGATTAAAGCAACTAAGCTTTAATCGTAAGAAAAAAAAGATACAGAGAGATGGAGCTAAAAGGCCCACGACAAGAGCTCTTGGAATAAAGAGTTTAGAACTCATATGGCTTAGAAATATCTCTGCTGTAATCTTGTGAGGATATAATAGCTAGAGAGACCTTGTCAGCTTGTAATATAAACTCATTTATTATAATATAAAGCAGCCTGAGCTCCTAGCCTTATTCATAAGATGATGACTAACCCATATTTTCAAATAAGGCGAACCTCCTCTATACATCATTGTCTTATTCAGTCATTTTTCATTTTCAATCATTACATCAAGTATCAATCATTTGATTGTGTGGTCAGAATAGATCTTTTCTATTTTTTCGCACCAACAGTTTGGTGCCGTTGGTGGGAAAGACATTTTCTCAAATTCACACTTCCTTTTAAAAGCTAAATACGTCCAAAACTTACTATGTATTCTTCAGGACAAACTTAACTAGATCCTTTAGTAGCACTGAGGGAATAGCATGCCATCTTTCAAGTCCAGATTGATAGGCTTATGGCTCAAAGAGAAACTCCCCCATCCAGCTTGAGAAATAGGTCGATTTCGGCCTTTGCGTTTACATATGCATCTGCTCACCCAGTTCATGTGCGAGTTCTGGCTATACAAAGGCTCGGAGATTGTCGCAGAGAATCTAGGGTGAGTCGTAACAGGACAGTGAGTTTAAAGCTGATTGATCCAATTCTAGGCGGGAGTCCTTATTTGAAGAAATCTCAACCAGACTTCCTCCACCACTAGTGAGGAACCCGCAAGTGAATGTGATCCGCGAAGGACGCTCTGAAAGAGCTTCTTGACATCAAAGATGAAACAGAGGAGCTTAACTTCCCCTTTCCCCAGTTTGGGAGCCTGAATAGGAAGCAGGTGCCAGACCTCAAGGGTTCGTGTTCAACAAAATATCCCACAAAGGATATGTGGAAGAAGTGAAAAAATGGCTCAGATCGAAAATGAGAGCTCAACTGGCCAAAATGATGAAGCGATGGGCCACCTCGGAGGAAGCTCGGGCGTAGCTCTGGTGAGGAATTCCTAATCCCCATTTGCGGAGTACATTCAGACCTGCCTGGTCCTGGAAAGATTCAAGCTCTCAACCTTGGAGTCGTATGTTGGCACTACAGATCCTGTAGACCAATAGCAACAATAAATGATATATAATTGGTTATAGAATATCCCAGATGGCATTATATGCAAGGCATTTGTAATAACTCTCAAAAGAGCGACATGAATGTGATGAACAATTTGTTCTCTGGGTCAATTCAGAGCTCGCAAGAGCTCGGAATTAGGTTCACAACTTATTTCCTTGGGATCCAAAAGTAGTTCAAACCCTCCACTTACCTTTTCACCATCAAACATAGGTCGACATAAAGTTTGAACGACTATGCTTGTCGATTCAACTAGGAAAACCTTACAATCACAAACCTCAATAAAAGGGTAGTAGTGGTTGCCTTTATCGAAGGTGTGAGCTCTCCTTATTACTTGATGACTCTAGCCAGGATGGCTCTGAAAATTATGTCCGAACTCTTAGATGATGTCAACTAACAGGTCACATTTGAGGCAGCAGAAAACAAGATCCAACTTGAAAATAAAGAGTCCTAACTCTCCAAACATTTAAAAGACCAAACATAAAAGCAATACTATAAAGTACACGAATCGCACTCTTACAAACCTACATAAAAATAATAGAAATATTTAAAATTTGGTCTCGAATATTTTCAATCACCACTCCAAGCTCAGATCTAACAAAAATGTTTGAAATTAACTCATATGTTCTAAACGTGATCAATAACATGGGTACCTTTATGCCTTTTTTACTAAAGCATTCTTAGTTGTCAGTGAAAACAACGTACTATTATTAGGACAATGTACAAATTCAATGGATTGTTAGATGGGCTGTTTTGGACGACGACGGCTTCTTCTTTTTATTATTATTATTATTATTATTATTATTATTATTATTATTATTATTATTATTATTATTATTATTATTATTATTATTATTTATGCTTCTTTTTAATCTTAATAATATAGGATAATTTTAAACTAAAATGGGTAAATAGGGTTATTTTAAAAACACTAGAAGGAGTAGCGATTTTAATTTTAAAAACGCCACTTTAACTAACTTTTTAAGCTGCCCAAAATTTATTCAGTTCATCTTAGTTCAAAAAAACGTGAGAAGAGTTACAAAATTTTGGACAACTTAAAAACACCACTCACTCTAGCAATTTTAAGGTTAAAATCGCCGCCTCTAAGGGTTTATTTAAAACAACCCTATTTGACCATTTAAGTTAAAAAGTACTTTATTCTACAAATTAAGATTGAAAACAAGAATAATAAAAAAAAAATGTCGCTGTTTTGCTAGTGGGAGTAGCTAGTTTTATCACATATTTACTTGAATTGATTGAAGTGTATTTTATTGTATGTATTTAAAATTTAATTATAAATTAATACTTTTTAAGATAATCCTTGGGATAAGTTTATATTTTCCTACTGTTCATATTTTAGAAATGGGCACCTTCAACTAACTATGCATATAATTTATATTCATAAAAAAAAATAAACTAAAAATCTATTAAGTTATAACCTTTTTGTTGTAATAAAATTTGTTAGATCCCAACATTATTACTACATAGAGGTTTTACTAGAATATATATACTACGGAAAGTTTCAGGTGCAGACCGGTCCTTTTACTACGGCTTTGCGTTGTAAAAAATACCCCCAATGTTTTTATTACAGAAAGTGTTGTAAAAAGGTTCAGTGCGTAACAGAAACAATTAACTACAAGTAGTGGTCCAATAGCATAAATTAATAAGCTACATACCTTGGAGTTCTATTGTTGCACAACCCGAGTTCGAATTTCAGTTGATCGAGAAAAATTATTGTGGCTAGCGGCAAGTACAGCTCCACGAGCCGAGATTAGTTGAACTGCGTAAAAGTTAAACTGAATACCATATAGATTACCAAAAAGTGTGTATATATATATATATATATATTAACGCAAACAACATACTCTTTTCACCTTCAAGTAAGAGTGCATTATTTTCTTTTCGAACGTCTTAAATTAAGAGTATAGATAATCAACATCTTACATAACTTGATAATGTAAAATTAAACAACTCATTGTGTTAAAAGTAATGTATTTTTAAAAATATGTGGAAGTCAAACTAGATTTTTAAATCAGAATAGAAGAAGTATTAATTTTTTTATTTACCTGTGTAATGCTATTTTTCAAACAACTTTAGTCAAGAGCTATAGTAATATTTATTACAAAAGGATAGTTTGACCCCTACACCCCTAAAGTTTATTTACCGTTACCTTGTTTCTTAATGTTTCATTTGCCGAATATTCATTTTTTGGATGTAAAATCCATGTACCACATGGACTTTTCATCAAAAAAATTGATGGAGCAAATTTTAGATTAAGTGCAACTCATCTTCTCGAACTTTAATTTTCAAAATGTAAAAAACAAAGCGGTAGGATAAGACCAAATTAAAGAGAGGTGAGAAGGAGATTTTGAAGGAGATAAATAGAAGAATTTTTAAATTGCTCCCGATAGAAATAACTTGATTCATCAATTTTAAACTCGTCACCTCTCGCTTACAAGAAGGTTCAATTTACCCTTTAAATATTATGAATTTTTTTTTATCTTATCATATACTTTCTGTATTTATAGGTTTTTTTTTTAAATTATGATAAATACTACGTAGTCCATAAATTTTTTTAAAGTATAATCTAAAAGTAAATATAAATGCATTTCAACCACTTATAATTTTCTTTCTCAATATAAATATATAATTCATTTCTATTATTTTACGATAATTGCATTCACGTATACATTTTATTAAAATAAAATGTGTTCTTTATTTTTTGGAAGCATATTTATACATAAAGAACCCATTTTAAAAGTAAATCCAAAAAATAAAGAACACATTTTATAATAGAAATGGATGTTCTCACCATTAAATGTATTGTTTTCAATTTTTTTTAAAATAACTCTTAATATTGACGTGGGAGCGGAAAAAAAAAATTTGCGACAAAATCGTTTATGAGCACACCACAAAAATCCAATATTTCTATATGTAATATGAGTAATATAGATATTTTTTGCAATTTGAATTTCAAAACCTAATAAAACAATTCTTAAATAACACAATAAATAAACACATGCAAGGAAGCCACGAATTTGAACCCTCTTTAAATAGCACTTAATTTTTTAAAAGTGATTGTGTTAGTTAGAAGCATGTAGATTCAGTAAAAAAAAAATAAATATATTTTGCCTTTTTAGTTAGAAAATTAGTAGTGTTTTTTTTATGTCATTTTTGCAAAGCAATAGAAATTTTAGGTACTTTTTTTTTTGGCTTTTTGATGTGTTTTCATTGCCTACATATTTTCTTATTTTAATAGAAAATGAGAAGTTTCAGAAAAAGAAAAGAAAAGAAAAGAAAAAAACTCCGAAGTTTGGTTGCCATGTCAGCTTTCCGTTAACTTTAACAGGGGAGTTAGACGGAGGGTCCAATTTGCAGTGAAAAATTACTTTGGAGGCACGATTGCAAAGTTTCAAATTTCGGAGTCAATATTGCAAATACCCCCAAACTTCGGGGTTTTCTTTGTTTTTTTCCCAATTTTATTTGACCATGATAAAGAGAACACCTATATTTTGAATTTTTTAATTTTTTTTAATTTTTTTCACGACATGACTACACAGTAGTGGGATAAATTTTTGTTCAAGAAGTTAAATTTATCTTTGGTTCAATAAAATTTATACTTGAAAGGGATTGAACGCAAGATCTTCGGCTAAATAAGTTGTTCTTTTTAAAAAATATAGTGAAAAACAGGACACTGAATCTAGGGCTGACAATATTTGACACAATACGCTAACTTGATACGAACTTGACACGAAATTAGCAGGTTTGCGTCAAGTATAAACGAGTTCGGGTCAATTTTGGGTCAGACACGCTTAACTTGCAAATTAAACGAGTTGTGTTCGGGTTAAACCGCTAACTCGAAATTGACCCCCACTTAACACGATTTTTTTTTGCAGCTATATATATATATTATTTTGCCATCTTGCTTGGACAATTATATTCTTATTTTGAGTATTGGTAATAGATGATAGTTATTATGTTTTTGATGATGTATAAACTACTAAAATTTTATGTTTTTGCTTCGATGATAGAATGCTATCTATTTTGACTTTAAATTATTATTTTCATATTATTTTGATTAAAATATTAAATTTTGGTATTGAGTGATACTTATTATCACTTATTAAAAATCTAAAACTATTATACACATGAGACTTAATTGTCATTATAATCTTAAAAGGTTAATCGTACTGTGTCGAGTTGCAAATTTAACACGAACTATTTACTAAACGGTCTAGTTGGGTCATATCGTGTAACTTGTAAAATAAACAGGCCGTGTTCGAGTTAATATAAATGACACTTAAACGAGTCATATTCAAATTAACACTAATATTATAATACTTATATGTTGACACGACCCGAACACAACATGCGAATCTGAATTGCCAGCCCTTACTGAACCAACCCACATTTAATATTTTGAAATGTTTTAATTGTAGTCGATCAAAAAATGGAATAATTTTCCCTGCTTGATCAAGAAACGGTGTACCAATTATTAGACCCAAGGTGCATTAAAGTTGAAAAATAGCTATCGTGGATTTTCCTCTATTTTAGCACAACTATGGTAATCTTAGTTCTCTTTCCCAAGGATTAAACATTGGCCGCATGTATATCTGTGTACCGCAGCTACCGCTTCTATAAAAATGAAAAGAATGGGATGTCAATTGTTTGATTTTTCCTTTATGCTCTTTTTGATCCAAGATTTATCAAAAATAATTATGATTTATGCAAGACATGAACCCTTTTTTTTGACAAAGAACGAATAAGTATTACTTAACTCTGTACGGTCTAGATGTTATTACGGTAAAAAAATATATCACAAGAATCTATATTCAGATTTGTTTATATAACAAACAAGTCTTGAAACACACTCTATATTTATATAGTATGATACGTAACAATTTCTCACATTAAATATATGTAATAATATTTGGTTTAGTAAAAATTAAATGAACTATTCATACTTAGGTCATAGATTCAAGTCCATACAATAGTATTATTCTTGTCATAATTTTAAGCGCGAGAAGGATAATTTTGTCACGAACCTACCAAATTAACCTTATTCGCGTTTAAGGTGGGACTTGACTCATGACCATGGCCTACATGATCAACACCTATTATATATACTAGACCACGAGCTAGAGAAGTGAGGTGACAGAAGGAGAAAGGTCCAAGGCTTGCAAGAATAATTGGTGTTGATCATGAAGGACAAAATATATTTTTACTTTTTTTTCAAAATAATGTTTTCAAAAATTTTATGTCCTTAAATAATACTTTTGTTTTTGTTTTTAATATAATGTGTCTTTAAAAGTGATATTCGTAATGTCAATTTTATAATTAAAAACGGCATCAGCAATACCAATTTCACGATATCGGTAAAAAACTCATTAACAGAAATTACGGTATCGGTAAAAAAAAAAAAACCTTTGTTTTGGGGTGAAAAAAAATGAGTTTGAAGGAAACTATTGCAATCAAATGTATTAAATAAGTAGTCATCGCTAAAAAAATATACGAAAATCTTATGTAAACTCATAAAAATATTCTTCTCACACACAGTAAGAGAAAATTTGCATTTTATCCCACCATTTTTTTTGTCAAAAACATTCAACACACCTCATCTATTTATACACACCAATTACATACCACCTATATTTTATACGCTAACCCAAAATATATATATTTTTTATTGTATATCTAAGAAATTTATTACTATCTTGATAAAAGCTTTTTCTAAACTCAATGAGTCATTGACAATTGAATCCCCTGCTATACGCTCACATAAAGTTAAGCTATCTGAGTGGACCGATTAGCGTAGTAGTAAAGACACACTCTGATCTTGGAGATCCCAGATCTAAGTGTCACACAAGGCGACGAGGTTTTTTTTTCTTAGACCATTTTCAATGATAGTGTAAAAATTGACTTGTAAATCATATATTAACCTACTTTAAAAAAAAATCATACAGTAAGAAAAATGCTCCATTGATACTTTTGTAGTTTTGAAATAACCAATAAGATTTCAAGGCATGTTAAATATCAATCTAAGCATTTTATTTTTTATTTTTTCTTGAAAATAATCTTATAGTCATGATGAATCTTAATTTATAAGTATTGATGAGTATATTTCAAATAAATAATGGTTGCGTATACCCATTTTACATAAATTTCAATTTTAAAAGACCGCTAGAGACATGAAAATTTACAAGTTGTATAAATTTACACAAAACAAAAATATAAAATACTACTGAAGATGATCTTAAATAATTCTCGAAATGCTACATTTCACTCCAGAATAATTATGATATTCAGGTTTTGGGTAAGAAATGCATCATTTCAAGAATGGAGTATTTCTTCAAAGTTTCTCCACTTAAATGTATGGGAATAGAGGATTACTGTAGCTATTTTCTTTTAATTTTTTTCCTAAGATTGCCTCTTAAGACTAAAATATAACTTTTACATACCGATACAACTTTTTTTTTCATTTATATTCTTTTTGAAAGAAAAAAAAATTGTTATTAAACTTTTTCTTTTTATTATTAAATAAATAAAACGACATTTCAAAATTCTTAACAATAAGAACTTAAATTTTACTTTCATAAAATTATTAGGGCTTGTATTTTATTTTTATAAAATGAAGAATAATTTTATAATTCACACATATATCATTCCTATTCTCATTTGAACCCAATATGGAGAAGAAATTTAATATATCAAGGAAAAAGAATTCCCGTCCGAACTAAACATTAGCAAAATATCCTAAAGACTATCAAAAGCTTTATAAGAATCTAAAATATTCATTCCGTTCCTAAAATTCGAACCAAATGAATTCCCTCGCAGTATTCATCTGCTTAGTTGCATAAAAATTCGTGTAAGGAAGTATTGCCAATTTCTACATACGCTTAACGCATTGAGTCCTTAAAGCCATTGACGACCCAAAAAACTTGGGCCAGAAATAATGAAACAGGCTCAATATATACATCTGACCATATAAATAACCCCAATAAATATAATTAGACCAGCGCAATATATTTCTAAGCATATTTATAACATTTTTTTTGGTCTATTAAGCATATTTGTAACTTATTAGCCCCCATAGTATACAATTTCAATAAACAATTTATTTATTTATTTTGAGAAAGTAAGTTTCTTAGTCTCTTTCTTTAGAAATCAGATGGGGAGGACAATCCTAAAGGAGGGCGGCCAAAACCGATACCACTTGAGTTAATCCATTATTTTTTTCTTATACGCAGTAGAATTTTTGAACCAGAAAATACATAACATAATCCAAGGAGCCTTAATATACATGAGAATGTGCCCAAATAAACAAAGCAAAAAAAATGTTTTATACATTTTTTATACATTAGTTGAAGAAAGTAGCTAGCCGACCAAGAAATGTTTTATACATTGGCTGATTACGAAGTCAGTCCGACTAATGATGAATAAAGACTTACAAAAGTAATGAAGATCAACCAATATTGGTCGGCCAACGAGTAGAGGAAAGCTGAGTTGAAAGATAACTAATGAGAAATGACTGTTTTATAAATGTAAAAAGGGTTATAGACAGGTGTAATATTAGAGTAGTGAGTAAGTTTATCATTTATAATAATTTACACATCCCACTAACCCCAATGTAACCATGTCTTATATATATATATATAAAGAGGAAGGGAAAACCCTTAACTCAAGGAAGTTTGCTATTCTCTCTAAACTCACTTCCACTTAGTTGTCTTCTTTCTCCATCCAATCCCCAATTTATTTGTAATTGTATTCTCTCATTAAGCTTTTAAGCTAATATAACCAATACACACATCTAAGCAAGGACGTACTGCTGAATTGGGAAAAATAGCCACCATAGGAACGTACTCTTAAATACAATTTTGGTTACATTTTCATTGTTGGTTCACTGTTCATTACCTTCGTCATACATATTTTCTAGTTATCAACCCTCGACTATGCTGATTCTCATCAAATTGGACTTGGTTGAATTTTTTATTAATATGTAACGCAATGAAAATGTGATATTTAATTTGAAATGTCCTAAAAAATGAAATTCATAATTCGAGGCAGAACTGATATTTAATATGATCCATTAATATAACAAAAGAATTTTCTTTATTCAGTTATATTTTCCTTTTGAGAAAACCCCCATATACAAATAAAAAGTATAAAAGTAAATAAATAAACAAAGAATTATATCATCAAATTTTGTTGTCAAGAGTTCGAAACACCGATGTAATTCAAAGAAAATAAAACACATTTCTTCTTTATTCCACATGTATGACGTATCTTTCAAAAATAGCCATATATGTCTTAGTGATGACCTGGTCCTCTAGGGCTAGGTCCAGAGGCCAACATCCCTAGCCAACATGTCATAGTGTCTTTTGTCTTCTCATACATCACTACCAAGTGATTATCACCTGCAGAATTCTCTAATAACATTCTTGACGCATCGACATTGCTCATAACACTGATAAATATGATAAAAATTATCAGTACACTAGTAAATATCTTGTAATTCATCTTTAAAATGATTAAAACGTAACGAAAACCGGATGCTTTTAAAGATTATTCGGATGATTTTTGGTGAGGTAACTTCTTGTTTTTTTTTTTTTGGCTTGTAAATGTGTGTGATAGATTGAGGTATTTATAGTACTAATTGTATTGATCAGTGTACGTTGTAGACTTGGACTAAAACACTTTGAATAAGCATACGACTTTACGTGTTGAATGAAGTAAAGAGTGATTCTAATGATGTGCATTTAATTCTCCAAAAATGAAATTCCCCAAATGACTTGAAAGAACTGGATTGATGAGTCATAATTCTGTGGAAAACAGTCGTAGTGATTATCGTAACAACTTCAAAATAATTATCAAAGTTATTAATTACACATTGCTAAGGGGTCTCCCAAAAGCTTTAGTGTGGTGGCTAAAGCTTTAGTTTGAGCACATCGGTTGGTTCTTGTGAGGATCGATTGATTTAATAGAATGTCTCGTTTTTTATTCGACACGGATACAAATTCTCTTGTGGCATGTTTATTTCTACAAGCGGAAATTAGTTTCACATTCAATATGGTGTGGGGACATTTCGTGGGAGAACAAAAAAATATAGTTGATCGCTTATAAAATAAAAATTAATAGACCAGAATTATTTTTGTTCTTTTTAATGGACAACTCTATCAATTATTTTTATTTTCTATCACTCATTGTGATCACTGGGCTTTACTAACTGCCACCACCATTGCGAGCTGCCACCATCTAGGTGCAACCGGAGCTCCGGTAGCTGTCCAAAATAAAATGGATTGAAAATACTCCTTCTACAATTAAATTGTTGTAAATGACACGTTATTTTTCTTCTACAAATAGAACGTTTCTTCCGCAAATTATTTTAGATATACAATTATTTTTCAATAATAATTGTATAATAATACAAAGCACAACTCTTTCTTTTTTTTTAAAACAAGAAGAAGAAGAAGAAGAAGAAGCAGCTTATCTGAGAACTTTTTATTCAACTTTTACACTGCTCGTTAAGAAAAAAAAATGTAATTTGGTCAAGTTTCTGGTCTAAGATAACGCTGATAGTAAAAAGGAAGAAAAATTGTGGGTGTTACAAATTATTCCAAATAATTCTTCAAGCCTAAAAGGTTTGGCAATTGGGATCAATAAGCCTTTGAATTGACTCTGCAATCTTCTTCATCTTTCATTACATTATTTATATTAGTACTTTTCGAATAACATTAAGAACATATTGTTAATTATTTATATAAGAGGTCTTCAATTGATAAACTGCCATGTACAAGAATAGGTGGCAGTGGACTATTTTGTTATATTGGACTAACATAAGCCCATTAGGCCTAGGAGGTGATAATTTTAAAAATATCAAAATAAAATCATGCACTTTATTTTTTTTTGGCCAAATTTCATTATTTAGTTCCTGAATTTGCTTGTTTTCCATTTATGGTGTACTTAGATCTAGTAATAAATTGAGTTAGAAAAGTCATATTTGAATTTTCGTCAAATATAAAATGATCCTTGGCGTCAACAATGCAAAATTCCACAATTTTTGCGATTTTTTGCAGATTTTTATTAATTATTTTTCGCTTTCCTGCATTTTGGTTTCCTATAAAAGGGTCTTTATGTAATTGTTGAAAGGCATACTATTCATGAATAAAAATTGAGTTTTAATTGTATTATTTAACTTTCATTCCTTTTATTCAAGGTTTTATCCTTTTCATAACTTTTTCGTTACGCTAAACTACATAATTTTTAAGTAGAAGATTCTAACATTACAATCTTGACTCATTCTCCCTCAGCAATCCTAAATTAGGCTTCTATCTATTGCCTTGTACCGAAAGGAAAAACTTAATTAGTTACATGTTTAACTTAATGTTAACCATCTAAACTAAATAATAAAATTGGACAAATTAAACAATAGATATTAAAATTTGGTTTTGAGATGTGTATCTCTAATAAATATGCATTTTTATTTGTTTAATAATGCTTTGTATGCTTGCAAGATACACATCTCGAGTTGCTTGTAAGAAGAATAATTTTATAGTTACATTTAAAATCACTCTTTCTGGAATGCAAGCAATAAATTGAAAATATGATAAAACTATATACTGTCTTGGCCCCATATTAAGAGTTGGTGTTTAACTTCCATATTTTAAGAACTACAAATTGTCACATATGTTCTCAATCATAAATTAAGAGTCAATAATTTGAATTTTAAACTTTATAATATATGAATTTTAAACTTAAGCTAAGGTTAAAGGCAAACGCTACATAATATCAGCTATCATAAAATTTGATACATTAATTATGTTAGGGAAAAAATCCACTGTATATAGTTCCCTAAACAAAGTGTACGCTTACAAAATTGTTTATGAGTTGTTAATAATTGGTCCAATAAGAGGAAACAGTAACAGGAATTGAAAGAGAAATGTGCGTACGTAAACCTTTTTTTTTTGCCGGCCACGAGATCTCTCAGATCTGTCTTGGAATGGGACTAATTATCGTTTAAAAAATTAGTTGTCGAAATCTTGCGGTGCAAGAACATTTCACCCACTTAAAATCTATATTGTATCCAAAAAAAAAAACGTAACATGAAGTAGACAGAATGAATTGATTGGTGTAGGGAATTTATGTTGGTCCTTCCTTGAAGGTTGTGACAACATATATTATGCCAGTTGTATATTATACTTGTTGCTATATGTATATAAATATACGTACAAAGTTGACTTTGTATATGTGTATCAATTAAATCTCTAAATTTATTAATGTTTATTCTTTCCTTTATTTTATTATGTACATAACTCATAAATAGGGTTCTCACTATATTAGTTTATTCATCAATTCAATATACACAATTTCTCTCGTCTCTCTAGTTTAACATGGTATCAGAATAATAAAATTATTTCGCTGCCTTGCATCACCTAGCCGCCATTGACGGCTCACCTTTTGTCGCCTTAGCCTAACTCCCATTAATGACTCACCTCTTGTCGCCTTGCTGCTTCTCTTAGGCCATCCTCGGCTTGACCACTTGCCTTGTCTCTCAACCTTATCATCAACCACAAACCTTAGTCATATCTTAAACCTATTGTTCTATGAACCTAAAATGAACTCCCCATCCAAGCCATCTAAAGACTAAACCGCCGAACTCAAAGCCATCAAACCACCAAACCTATGCAATTAGAATAAGAAGTCCCATAGCCTTCACACACAGGTCTCGCTCTCGCACCGTAGGTGGATCCCTTACGCTACCATAACCTTCCGGTGCAGATCTCACTCTCCCTTGCTAATGTGCTCTACTCGTGCCACTGGCTGATGGGCTCCAAGCACCCCACTTCCAAGTGGGGCCTACATGCCCTAGCCACAATCGCGACCTCACTTGCCCTAGTTGTTGTTAGTTCAACTAGGGGTGTTAAGACTAATTCGAAAACTGACTGAATCAATCAAGACTGATCCGTAAAACGCTGAAACAAAAAAATCAAAATCAAAAACAAAAAAAACGAATTGAAATCGAATAGTTTGGTTCGGGTTCGGGGCTAGCTTGTCTCGAACCGAATTATGTATAAGAAAACAAAATATGTTAATATATACATATATATATATATACTCTAAGGGCACACGTTAAGTATAATATGATACATAAAAAGAGGGACTTTTATAAGAGTATGTTCCTTATTAAATTACATTTTGTGATCCTCTTAACAAAAATCATTAATGCATGCCCTTATTATTGAGTTAATTACATGATTGTAGACACCCCGATCCGTGACCCCCGCAAGAACCCTAACGACCTACGAGAACTATTGCTTTTGGAGTCCAGGACCCACCCGAGCACCTGAAACTACCTCAGGGGGGTTTGTTGCGCGACAAACCTATTTTTATGAAAGATTGTCGCACGACATATCACATTGTCGCGCGACAATCATTGGAATGTCGCGCCACAATCCCTCTATGTCGCGCGACAATCCCTCTCTGCACCCGACCAACCACTTTCTGACACATCACAGTGTCAGGACCCATCACTTCAGCCGTTTGTCGCACGACATACAGGAATGTCGCGCGACAAACAGATATGTCGCGCGACACTTGCCTTTTTTGGGGAAATGTCGCGCGACAATCTTCTCCGAGCAGTATAAATAGGCCAACACCCCCAAAGGTTCAGAGAGGAGGGGGCAGCAAGTGAAATCTGGGAATTTGGAGCCTTCGATCTGATTTTCATCAAGCATTTTTCTACTATTATCTTATTTCTGAAGAATTATCGAATCTATCCTCGACACTCGACGTGTCCCGTCTCTGGAATCGATTCCTCAGAAATATTTGAAGAAAGAGAAGATTATTATCGCCAGAGATCCCTCTGCCGTATTATATTTTCTTTCCTATTATTATTCTCGTCGGGAAGGTAAAGAAAGTTCCTTCTAGTATTTAAAATTAGATATCTGTGTACTTGTTTTACTTATGTTATTCTGTCCACGTTTTATTTGAATAAACTTATTGTCAAGTTACAAATAGTCTATCGTTTTCGACGCAAAAAGACCCTAATAAAACTACTTTCAAAACCAGAAGAGTAAGTACATTATCGTCCGGATAAACCCTGTTTTCAAACCCCGGACCGATAAAAGACTTATCTAGGAATTAAAATCCACACATCCTGTCCTTTTCATAGACTGCGATGTGTCTGATAAACTCTCCTCAAAGAGTTCTAATTCCATATTGAATTAGTCCCGACATAAAGATCCGAACTTTTCCAAAAATAATCACAACTCGAGAAAACTCTCATTATCTGAGGACATAATACGAAATACTCTTTCAAAATAAAAGGTTTTTTTGTCATTTGTCATTTACATCTTTTAAAATTATAAAAACATCGGATCTCGGAATACAAAGGTTTTCACCCCTTTTTCCCGTTTTTCCCGAGAAATAGGGTTTTCTTTTAGAAAGTAGTAGACTATCGGTAAAAGCATCCAAGTTTTTCAACATAGAATAAATATATAAGTCCGCTAGAGACCGAAAGGGCGGAATGGGTGCTTAACACCTTCCCAAACCGTAATATAGTTCCCGAACCCTATAGAATCCTGGTTTCGCAGACAAACGTGTAAAGAAAGGCTTATCTGTAGCCTTTGC
This sequence comes from Lonicera japonica, assembly GCA_021464415.1. Classification (NCBI taxonomy): domain Eukaryota; kingdom Viridiplantae; phylum Streptophyta; class Magnoliopsida; order Dipsacales; family Caprifoliaceae; genus Lonicera; species Lonicera japonica. Next base: position 9,893,581 of record CM038468.1, on the reverse strand, counting down.
TCTTACACAACTTTTTTGTCCGTTTTCTCGTAAAACGTACTGGCGACTCTGAACGAACCCCTTTGCATCTAGAATAGACGTAAGGACCCCCGATATCAACTATCAAAACAAACTCCAAGCAAATGGAACGACGTGATCCGTTCCGACGTTTCAAGACGCCCAACGAACGGGGACGAGACCCGGGGGGTCGCATTTGCAGATTCTCACAGTGGCGACTCTGCTGGGGAGCTAGTTAGAAAACTAGACTCTTATATATGGACCTTTATTTATCTGTTGAATACTTGCTTTTACTGCTTTCCCTACTCATGTTAATTGATTGAGAAGAAACATTTTTTCAGAAAAAGGGAATTTTTCAAAAATACGTAATCAAGATAATGATATTTGTAAAACCAACCTTTTTCACATGCACTATCACAAATCATGCATTGGTTCTACGAGTGTGAATTTACCCCAAACCCTCAGAAGTATTATAAGTGAGTAGGGAGTTGGCTTGCTTGGGCCAACATAAACCGAAAGCATTTACTTCCACTCTCCTTGGCCAAGTACGCCCCCGAGGTATATCGAGTGACGAGAACACTCACGTACCCGGGAAGTATATCAAAAGGCTCTTGCACGTACCCGCCCCTGGCGTATATCGCAAGGTCTTGCCAAAAAGGAGGGAGCCTGAAGCCTTAACCGTTCGTACACCTGCGCTACATATAAGATCGAGTCAAGTTAAAACACTTGTCAAACAGCCGTAGGGGATGTACCACCTTACGGTTTACTTTTGGATGCCCTTTTAAATCCGAGGCTCTTCTCGGCAATTTTTAGTGATTCTTTTGGCAAAAATCGAGTCGCATCACAGTCTTCCTTCATCTTCGCCACGTGGTTTCGTCTACAGTCGTGAAGCAACAAACAGACTGGAAGGTTGGGCCGGCCGTGATCACACCGGAAGACTAGTAAGACCAAGCACACCTGAAATGGCCGATGAACGCGAGAATCGAGAGACAGATTAGAGCCTAGCCGAGGCATCATCAGCTCAGCCAACCCTAGCCGAAATGCACCGTTTACTCATGACCGTCAGCAGGGATCTGGCAAACCTCACGAACGAACAACAGGGTACCCGGATCCGAATAGAAGAATTATCAGCCGAACGAACTGCACCACCGGGGTTTGATCGACTACCGCCGAATCGAGATCCGAACCAAGGACAGTCTTCACAAGTACTCCCCCCAGTTCAAGGAACCAATCCACCCCAAACGGGCCCTATCGTAGCTGGTCCCGTTCAAACCGACCCCAACAATCAGAACCAATGGGCCCCAGATTCAGGCCCCACTTATCAACAGCAAGAGCCACCCATAGTCTGGCCACAACCCCAAGTACAACCCGGTTTTGACCCCCAATACCAACCATGGCCACAAGTCCCCGCAAGACCTATCCCACCACCGGCCCCAGTGGCCCCTCCCAATGAGTACCCAGACATCAACCGACTCCGGGCAGTGTACGCAGAATCGGTTATAGCTCGGGAACAGCCCGATGAGGTGTCAAGAGAGAGCGAATAAATGAAGAAATTGAAAGAGCAGATGAAGGTTCTGCAAAGAGGGGTTTCTCTGATAAAAGGGGCAGACGAGATCACAGACATGAACGCCTTTTCCCTCTACCCAGAAGCCAGACTACCTCAAGGATTTAAGCTCCCCTCTATCACCAAATTCACTGGAACCACACCCCCCAAAACTCATCTCCAATCCTACATCAGATCTATGCAAGTGTCCGGTTGTGGAGAGCCGGAGCTAGCTCAGGCTTTTCATATGACTCTCACGGGGGCCGCCCTGAGATGGTTCTTCGATCTAGAGAAACACCACACAAAAACTTGGGGAGATATCGTCAAAGAGTTCATGACAAAGTACGGGTCCAACGAGAGTTTAGAAATTACCCGTAAACACCTGGAAATGGCCAAGCAAGGCGAGAAAGAAAGCTTCAGCGACTTTGTCACCCGCTGGAGGGAAATGGCATCCCAAATGTCCAAACGGCCCGACAAAGAAGAACAGTTGGAAATCATACAGAAGAATTTTTCTCCAGCTGTATTGAACTGCATGGGAAAGCATGTATTCCCACACTTCAGAGCCCTGTTGAGTATGGGGTCACAAGTAGAGGAGGAATTGGCCAAAAAGGCGGAAACAGATACCAAAAAGGCCTCTTACACCGGAAGGAAGACGGCCACTCCAGCCGTAAACCAACTAAGCTCGTACCCGTATCAACAAAACCCATTCCAGCAGTCACCGCAAGTCCCCCCAATGAATTGGCCTACGCAGGGAGACTCTTCAAACACCGAGGCCAAGAAAAGGAGAAATTTCTGCACCCTCCCCACTACTCTGGTTAAGAGCCTAGAACTACTCCAAAAAGCCGGACTAGTCACTCCACTCAACCCACGCCCCCCACCAAACCCTATTCCCAACACTTGGAGAATGAATGAGAACTGTGCGTACCATCAAGCGGCAGGCCATGACACGGAACGCTGTTTAGCTCTCCGCCATCGAATCCAGGACCTCATTGAAGCCGGAACCATCCCCGCACCCGGCGGGCCCAATGTTACCAACAACCCCCTCCCCAATCATGCTCCCCCTGCAGGAATTAACGCCTTGACCACTGATGAAGGCTTTGATCCCGTAGGACTCATTTGGGATGATCCAGCCTATAAGGCGCTCGTTATTCTACCGACAAAAGCACGAGTTGCCCCAGGCCTCAACCCAATAATTGACCAATGGATGGCCAAGATGAACTTCCTACCTGGTCAGGGCTTAGGAAAGACAAATCAGGGAATCTCGCAACCACTCACAATCAAAACCAATCCCGGGAAAGCTGGGATAGGATGGACCCAAGACAAGAAGAAACAACCATGGAAACCTCCCCCCCCCCCATAAGGAGACAATCTGTATGACAGAAACCTCCTCCGGGACTTTCAGTTGGTCGGCAGAGCCAGAGTTGTCAGAAGCTTCAGAGGGATCAGACCCAACATCCCTTTAGATACAACAGATTACCCGCTCAGGAAAGGTATACCAGCCACCACCGATGGATGCCGAGAAATCACCACCTCCTAAGGAAGTAGGAGAAGACCGAGTACTGGAACAGTTGAAGAAAACCCAGGCACACATCACCATTTGGGGTCTCTTGGTTGCCTCCAAACCTCACAGGACCGCCTTCATTAAACTCCTAGATGAGGCTGTCATATCGCCAGACTCCATGCCCGAACAGCTGCCAAACATGATCGGGTCACTCACAGTCCGAAGAAGTCTGTCATTTTCAGATGAAGACTTGTCTCCATTGGGGAGAAAACACAGCTTGGCTCTCCACATCACCGTCCGAACCCGAGGGAAGATCTTGCCACAAGTCCTCATCGACAATGGGTCGACCATAAATGTTTGCCCTCTGAAGACTGCCAGATGTTTGGGTATCTTGGATTCAGAGCTTTCTCCATCCGCCGTAACCGTCAGGGCCTATGATAATACCAGGAGGGCCGTTCTGGGTTCTCTGAAGCTTGATCTCATGATCGGTCTCGGAAGCTTTTCGGCCGATTTTCAAATCATAGACATCACCTCCAGTTTTAATCTACTGTTGGGAAGGGCATGGTTACACGACATAGGAGCACTCCCCTCCTCCTTACACCAGAAGATCAAGATACCGTTCAAGGGGAACATAATCACCATCCAAGGAGATCCTGAAAGGACCTTGGCAGACCTGGAATTTCCGGTTTTAGGCATCGGGAGTCAGAGTATATAGTTGGGAGGCTTTTCTTACGAGCCTCAAGTACAAACTCTCAACACCCAGATAATCGAATATCTTCCCCCTGACAATATCCCCGGTCTCAGCACCAAGATTACAAATATGCTAAGAATGATGAAATACTTACCTGGAGCCGGCCTAGGAATGGGACAATCAGGACTACTTCAAGCCTTGGAACCAGTAACGAGGTACGAAAGGGAAGGTTTGGGGTACCAACACACTGGAGAAGATGATCAGCAAAAAAGGGGCCGAGGGCATCAGTATCCGAGTTTCAGCTCTTTGAACGGGTTTTTTGTCAAAGAAGGAGAGGACTTCCCCTTTTGCGGTTTTCAGGAACCTTGGAGAAACAGCGACGGAGAGAACCTGCCGGGGTGGAAAATCTTCTATAAAGAGGACCTATATGTCAAAAAAAGCATTGAACACAGTTTCTTCACCAAATTAACGATCGGGTTGAAAGAGGGAAATGAAGACAAGACAGACAAGGAGGAAGAAATGATCGGAGATCTCTTCGACATCATGGTTCTAGGGGATGACGAGCCAAGGGATGACCCCGTACACCTGATATACGCTGATCCAGACTACCAAAGGGAAAGGGAAAAGAGTGAAATTGTAAGGGTGAGAGGTGAGAGTGAAAGTAAGGCTAGGAAAGAGCCACTCCTAGATTTACTCTTTAAACTTGTACCCGTAAACACTATTATCAATAAAGAAAACTCTGTGTTGCGTTATCCTGTTATTTGTAATTCTGTAATAGCTTATAAGGAGTTAGAAAGACTTAACGAACACCCGGAACGGGAAGAACAGCGTATACAGAGTGAGGAAGGAGACACTCTTGTGATTAACCTCGGAACAGAGGAGGAAAGAAGAGAGGTCCGCATTGGGGCAAGCCTAAGTGAGACAGAAAGAGAAGAATTCACACGAACTCTGAAAGAGTATGTGGATGTCTTCGCCTGGTCTTATGCGGATATGCCAGGTTTGAACAGCCAGATAGTCATGCACGAGATACACACCAAGCCAGAATTTAGGCCCGTCAAGCAGAAGCTGAGGAAACTTACGCCGGAATGGTCCTTAAAAGTGAAAGAAGAGGTGATGAAACAATTAAGTGTGGGTTTCTTACGGGTGATCGAATACCCTTCGTGGTTAGCCAACACCGTGCCTGTTCCAAAAGCTAATGGAAAAGTCCGCATGTGTGTGGATTACCGGGATCTCAATAAAGCTTGTCCAAAAGACGATTTTCCCTTGCCCAACATCGATTTAATAGTAGATAATACTGCCAACCACGCCCTGAAGTCATTTGTGGATGGTTTTGCCGGATATAACCAGATCAAGATGCACCCAGATCACCAAGAGAAAACAGCATTCATCACACCGTGGGGAACATACTGCTACACCGTTATGCCATTTGGGCTAAAGAACGCCGGGGCAACGTATCAGAAGGCGGCTACGGCTATCTTTCACAACATGATTCACAAAGAAGTAGAGGTGTATGTAGACGACATGATAATCAAGTCAAAAGAGAGGAAAGGCCATGTACCAGCCTTGCGAGCCTTCTTTGATCGGTTCCGCCAGTATCAGATGAGACTCAACCCGCAGAAATGTGTGTTCGGGGTAACCAAAGGAAAACTCCTGGGATATGTCATCAGTAAGAAGGGAATCGAGGTGGACCCCGCTAAAGTTCAAGCTATCCAAGACATGCCCGAGCCTCGTACCGAGAGAGAAATTCGGGGATTTTTGGGAAATCTACAGTACATCAGCAGGTTTATCTCTCAGCTCACTCAAACTTGCGAACCCATCTTCAAAATCCTGAGGAAGTCTTCACCAGGAGAATGGAACGATCAATGCCAAGAGGCTTTTGACAAAATCAAGGATTACCTCTCCAAGCCCCCAGTGTTAGCCCCGCCGCAGACCGGACTACCACTAATTCTATACCTAACCGTCACTGATTCAGCCGCGGGAGCAATGCTAGCCCAACACCTGACCGATACCTGGAAGGAGCAGGCCATCTATTTCCTCAGCAAAAAGCTGTCCCCGTTTGAGATAAACTACACACCATTGGAGAAATCATGTAACGCTCTCGTCTGGGTAACACAGAAACTACGGCACTATATGCTAGTTTTCCCAGTCATCCTGGCATCACGGATCGATCCGTTGAAATACCTCTTCGAGAAACCGGCTCTCTCGAACCGAATGGCTAAATGGTTGTTTCTACTCTCCGAATTCGACATCACCTACATGACCCAAAAGGCAGTCAAAGGCAAGATCATAGCTGATTACCTGGCCCACAATCCGATATTAGGAGACATGCTAGAAGAAGCCGAGTTCCCGGACGAAACCATCATGAACGTCGAGACTGATGAAGACTGGAAGTTGTACTTTGACGGGGCCGCCAATCGAAACGGAAACGGGATAGGCATCCTGTTAGTTTCTCCGGACCAAACTCACTCCCCGGTATCATATCGTCTGGACTTTTTCTGCACCAACAACATGGCCGAATATGAAGCATGCATACTTGGGTTAGAGATCGCTCTTCAAAAGGGTATAAAGAGAATACAGGTATACGGAGATTCAGCACTAGTGGTCCACCAAGTTCTGAAGGAATGGAAGATCAGAGATGAGAAATTAGTCCCTTACCTCGCCCGACTAGAGGATGTCGCAGGAAAGTTCGAGCGTGTGGAGTTTTACTATATCCCCAGGTCCCAGAACAGTTTTGCTGACGCATTGGCAACCCTGGCATCTATGATCGATATTCCGGAGGGGATGGAAGAAATAACCCTCACGGTACAAAAGAAATCAGGACCCGCGCACTGCATGACCCTTGAGGTAGAAACTGAAAAAAACGGTGACTCGACCGTTTGGTTTTATGACATCTGGAACCTTCTGAAGAACCACCAGTATCCCGAGAAAACAGACAAGAGAACGCGGGTCACCCTCAGAAGACTAGCATCAGGATTCATACTCTGTGCCGGAAGATTATATAAAAGGAACTACGACGGAACTCATCTTCAATGTCTCACCGAAGAAGAATCGGTTAGAATGATGGATCAGATACATGGGGGCGATTGCGGACCTCATATGAGCGGGCATACACTTGCCCGCAAGATCATCAGGCAAGGGTATTTCTGGTCTACCCTACAAACCGACTGTGCTGACCATGTACGCCGATGTCACAAATGTCAAATCTATGCTAAATCCCAGAAGCTTCCTCCAAAAGAGTTGTACAACATGACTGCTCCCTGGCCTTTCGCAGCTTGGGGAATCGACGTCATAGGGAAAATCTCGCCCAAAGCCAGCAACGGCCATGAATTCATACTAGTAGCCATCGACTACTTCACCAAATGGGTGGAAGCCGAGTCTTACCAGACCCTGGATGCCAGGAAAGTTGCCCGATTCATCAAAAGGAATATTGTCTGCCGATATGGGGTCCCACACGAGATCATCTCAGATAACGGCACCCACTTCGAAGGAGAAGCTAATACAGTCATGGAGGAATACGGTATCACCCGACACAAATCTTCGCCATATAGACCACAAACCAATGAGGCAGTTGAAGCCGCCAACAAGAATTTGAAGAATATCCTAAGCAAGATGACCGACACCTGCCGGGACTGGCCGGAGAAATTACCATATGCATTGTGGGGATACCGCACCACCGAGAGGGTCTCCACCGGGGCAACCCCGTTCTCGCTGACATACGGGATGGAAGCAGTCCTCCCTGTCGAGTTAGAGGTCCCTTCCTTCAGAGTAGTGCTAGAAAATTAAGTCAATGAACTGGAGTGGGTTCAGGCACGTTATAACGAGCTAGCCCTACTGGATGAGAAAAGATTGAAAGCCGCATACCACCATCAAGGGTATCAGAAGAGAATCGCTCGAGCATTTAACCAGAAAGTGAAGACTCGGGGTATCAATGAAAATGACATCGTGTTGAAAGAAATTCGAGAGCCAGCCAGAGATCCAAGGGGTAAGTTCGGGCAGAAGTGGACAGGACCGTACATCGTCAAAGAAATCGATACAGGAGGTGCCGCTATACTCACTGATTTGGATGGGCAGTTACTACATTCACCAGTCAACATGGATCGACTGAAGAAGTATTATCAATAGGTGTGGCATGTAATAAGAACTACGTAAACCTGAGCCCCAACTCAAAACTTTTTGTTCTTTGTAAAAATTAAAAAGGGGAACGTAGGCAACCTGAGAAGTGACTTCAGGCCCGGTTTAAAGCTTTGTAAAGAAATTTATTTCTCATAAAAAGTCCCTTCATATGTTATTAAAAAGGTGGTTCAGAACACCGAAAGTTACAAAGGAAGTATAGCATACAAAAAGAAACTAATCCCTAGGGGGTTGGCCACACTGGGTCCTCAGCGGCCAAATCAATACGAGCCTCGTCCAGAATCTGGTACGCAAAGACAATGCCATCCTCTGTAGGCTCAGAATCCATGAATCGGAACCACTCCATTTGAAAGGGGTCATCAATCAGCTCTCCTTCTAGAGCTTGCCAGCAAGAACGGATAATGTCAGCCCGGAGGGGCCTGGAAATACCGAAACGAGCATAGTTAAACTGCCGAGTCAACCGAGCACGCCACATCCTCTCTACTGATAGGGAGACATGCTGGGTCACAAATTTAGACTCAGAGAAAAAGTTATTCAGGCCAAGAGGAATATCCTGAGGAACGTTGAACTGCCGAAGAAGACGACCTGGGAGATAAAAGGAGGTAAACCAGAGCCCACGGAGCCGAACATAATTCTGTCCCCCGGTACTAAGCACCATCGCCCTCAACTTCCACCAAGGAACGTTCCACCGTATGGCACGAAAGTTCTCCGAAAACCAAACTGTCCAATCATAGGAAGACATAGTCAAAGCACCAAAGAGAGGACGATGGAAGAAATGAGTCGGATTGTCGAGCCGAACCCCGTTGAAGCCCACCGATCGGAAACGCTCCAAAAGCCACATATATAACAGGCGCGGACTTCCCCTGAAGAAAGGTGAAGCCCCCCTTTGAATATCATCCAGGCCATTTAAAGTCTCTGCAAGAACAATGGGCACTATGGACTCTCCATTTCTAGCATGATAGATCAAACTCAGGATAGTCGGATCCACACGGGAAGAACCTGTCACCAGCAGCATATCAGAGACAAGGCAGATCAAGGCCGCCGCAGTACGCCCCACGCCGTAAGAGTCTCTATCTTTATAACGATGAAAAAACCTCACCATCTTGTGGAGGTCAAGGAGCCCGTCGACAATAAAACCATCACAGGCCGCTGGAGGAATGGCTAACAGAGCAATCAACATATCTCGAGGACCGATTTCTTCTATGGGGACTGCCATCGGGAGACAGACGTCAGAACGTAGCAGCCAGGAAAACTCCTCGTAAGTCGGGCAGAGCTCGTCAAGCCCAAAACGGAAAAGGTGATCCACAGGGCTCCAAAAATGCAAAGCGCCTAACAAAAAGGAAAAATCTACAGGGCGATGACACCAGCCCGCCAAAGGACTGAATGCACCAAAATTCAGACCATTTTCAGAAGATATCAAAGCATCTCGAGCATTAACATAAGAAAAATCAGAGTTTGTACGATAGGAAGACATTGTGGAGAGATGTGGGGATGAAGGAAGGAAGATGGGTGTATTTATAGCAAAAAAGAGGGACCTGTACCTGTTTGTCGCGCGACAAACCCATATTCAGGAGGGATTGTCGCGCGACAAACTCCTTTTGGGTCACCCTAATTTTGTTCTTCCTACACATAGCAGTCATGATTGCCAAAAGAATCATTTTTGGATGCTTTCTTGTTCTCACTTTGCTCTTTTTTACAGGAAAAGTATCACTACACTACAAGGTATGACTTCTAAAATACCGACTCTTATATATATATGTGTATGTATATATCTTTTCACATACAGAGAATAAAAGTATAATCAAACACAGATAAAGATATTTTATAAATCCAATAAAAGAACAGTTTTTAAATATCTGTCTAAACATGTCTAAAAATAAATACATATCTGTCCAAACTAACACTAAATGCAGAAAGGAAAAACTAATCTACTCGGGCGCGTTTTGACACGCTCCCGCTATCACCCGAGCCTTTCTCGGGAGTAAGATCAACGACTGGGACGCTGGGAGCAGGAGGAGCTGCCGCCTGGGAAGGACCCGTAGACTGAACCGGTGCCGTCGGACGGATCACCGAAGATCGGGATCGCCTAGAAGTCCGACTGCTACTCCGCCTAGACTCCGACCGAGCATGAGAGGAGGTCAGGGGGTCGTCCGGCCGTAAGGAGACGTCGATAGCCCTCTGATAATCGCGCATGTAGGCCGGAGGGTCTCGACCAACGTACTGGAGCAGGTTCCAGCTGTAAAGATACTGGGCGTGCCAAGCCCGTAGATCTGCCACCCGTACACTCACCCGCTGTAAAAAGACATAAGATAAAAGAATCAGCACAGTCAAAATAGATAGATATCGATGTAAAGGTATCAAGAGAAGTTGAAGAAAATACCTCGTCATCAGGACGACCACCCAGATAGTCAAAAGTATCCTCAGGAAGAGGGTACTCTGGGACGGGATATCGACGTAATCCAGCGCCAACGTAAGAGATGTCCCTGGGGAGTGGGGGTAGATCTACCCACAGAATAGACGACCCCGCCGGAACACCAGCAGAAGTGGACCCGCCCTCCTCACGGATCGGGAACAAGGGAGGCCGGGATGAAGAACCCCCGAAGCCTGGAGATCGGGCAGGAGGACCCATGACAGTCGCCGGGAGAGGAGTCAACGTGGCGTAGGTACGGACCCCCGGAGGATCCACTATGGCCGTCGCCCTCAAAGGAGGTACCCCACTAGAAGGAGTAGCCACCGCGGCTGGAGGAGTCCGCCCGAACTGCTCATAATCTGCCCCAAGGTCCGCAGGCTCCCAGGACCTCTCAGACAATCCCTCTCTCCCCTCAGCAGCCTCAGCAGCAGCAAAAAGGACCCCCGGAGACACAGAAGGGCCGGTGGGAAACTCGAAACCCTCAGCACGCTGCTCCCTCACAGGTGTCGCCTGAGGTGACGGCTCCGGAACAGCTGTCGCATCACCTCCCTCACCCTCTGGCTGACCACCACCCTCGGCCGCAGCAGGAACATCCCTCTCTCCCTCAGGATCCTCATCCTCAGAATCCGAAATGTTGTCCCTCTGATCGGGGACAGGTGGCAAGTGACCCGGAACCGCCCTACCTAAATGGGTCTGTCCCCGTATGTAGTCGAGATCACCTCCCAATGCCCGGTACCTCTCATAGAAGACTCGTCCCCGAGTCCCCTTCGGCTCCCTCATCAGATAACGGGCAGCAAAAACGGCATAGTCTCCCTCCTCGACGAAGGTCTGGAAGCCGAGTCCATCGATCAAAGCCTGCACCGTCACCGGATCGATCTCGCCCGTCCGCCTCATCAGAACAGGAGGGAATAATGGAACACGAGGCCACTGGGACGGCGTGTGCTGGCGAATGACCCTCTCGCCCAAGAAGAAGAGAAGGCCGTACTCATCCCGGATAAGCCGCCTAGTCCTCGAGGCGGTCAGGGCGCGGCCATACCCATAATGGGGACTCAGATCACCCCAAGGGGCCCACTCAACCTGAAAAGAAAACAAGTTTTTTATTCTCAATAATTTATATATTCTATCTAACTATCAAAGAGCAAGAGAACTAAAATATTTACTTGCTCCTCCAACAGGTCATGAACGGCAGCAGCTCCGGTCTCCCGAGTCCGGTATACATAGGGAGCCCTGTAGTTCCCTGCAATGAATCGGCGGAGGAAAGGGAACTGGTCCTCGCTCTCAACGAGGAGATCCACCTGGGCGCGACCCAGGCGGGTATAAGCAACAAACCAGCTCTGAAAAGGAAAGATAAAAGAAATCAGCAATGATCAACAGGTAATATATAAAGAACTGAAGCAAAGACAGAAGACTAAAGTATGTACCTCCCACAGCAGAGAAAAGCCCTTGAGGTTCAGGGCTAAATGGCGAGAGACCTGGTCCATGGCATCATAGAGGACTGCAAGAATGAAGCCTCCCCAGTCATAGTCAAACATGAGGCTGAAGTCCCGAAGATAGGGCAACCACCAAAGATGAGCCGTATCCCCACCACGGGCCTCGAATAAATCATGGAGTGTCAGTAGAAGAAGGACGCGGGCATACTGGCGCGCCTCCTGACGGGTCATAGGAACCCCTGAAGCAACTAGTCGAGCCCTCTCTGTGGCTAACCGTGTAACCAAGACGCCCCGAGGAATCGTATCACCGGAACTCTGTCGCTCCGGAAACCATCCTAATGAACTAACAATGCCCTCGGCTGTCAGACGCAAAGGGACATCGATCTGAATGGGGACCCCCCTGAAGGAATCCCGGTCAGAGCAAAAAGATCGAGGGGTGTCATCGTCATCTCACCCCAGCTCCAATGGAAGGTATGAGTAGTATCCCACCAATGGCAAGCCAGTGCCGACACCAAAACTGCCGCCCTAGAAACCCGCTCTGGGAGGGCGTCAAAGAGGGAGCCAAAAGGAGTCGCGAGAATCAACTCCTGGACAGGGGCCGGTGCCCGTCGCCACTCCGAAGATATAGTGTTGGGGGAACCCCAACCTCGGCCAATCCACTGCAGACAAAAGAACGAGTATGGGGTTATGAGGGTGCTTTGGTGTAGTTATGAGAGTTATAGGGCTATAAGGGTAAATTATGTAATTTTCCAAAACCTGAGGGTACTTTGGTGTAATTATGAGAGTTATGGGGCTATAAAGGTAAATTATGTAATTTCCCAAAACCTGAGGGTACTTTGGTGTAATTATGAGGGCTATAAGGGTAAATTATGTAATTTTCCAAAACCTGAGGGTACTTTGGTGTAATTATGAGAGTTATGGGGCTATAAAGGTAAATTATGTAATTTTCCAAACCTGAGGGTACTTTGGTGTAATTATGAGAGTTATAGGGGTAAATTATGTAATTTTCCAATCCTGAGGGTACTTTGGTGTAATTATGATAGATATAGGGCTATAAGGGTAAATTATGTAATTTTCCAAACCTGAGGGTACTTTGGTGTAATTATGATAGATATAGGGTTATAAGGGTAAATTATGTAATTTTCCAAACCTGAGGGTACTTTGGTGTAATTATGAGAGTTATGGGGCTATAAAGGTAAATTATGTGATTTCCCAAAACCTGAGGGTACTTTGGTGTAATTATGAGAGTTATAGGGGTAAATTATGTAATTTTCCAAACCTAAGGGTACTTTGGTGTAATTATGATAGATATAGGGCTATAAGGGTAAATTATGTAATTTTCCAAACCTGAGGGTACTTTGGTGTAATTATGAGAGTTATAGGGGTAAATTATGTAATTTTCCAAACCTGAGGGTACTTTGGTGTAATTATGATAGATATAGGGCTATAAGGGTAAATTATGTAATTTTTCAAACCTGAGGGTACTTTGGTGTAATTATGATAGATATAGGGTTATAAGGGTAAATTATGTAATTTTCCAAACCTGAGGGTACTTTGGTGTAATTATGAGAGTTATAGGGCTATAAGGGTAAATTATGTAATTTTCCAAACCTGAGGGTACTTTGGTGTAATTATGGTAATTATAGGGCTATAAGGGTAAATTATGTAATTTTCCAAACTTGAGGGTACTTTGGTGTAATTATGATAGATATAGGGTTATAAGGGTAAATTATGTAATTTTCCAAACCTGAGGGTACTTTGGTGTAATTATGAGAAAAATAGGGTTATGGGGGTAAATTATGTAATTTTTCAAACCTGATGGTATTTTGGTGTAATTATGAGAGTTATAGGGTTATAGGGGTACATTATGTAATTTTCTAAAAAACCTAAGAGGTATCACAGGTAAAAAGTATGTGTTCGCTAAAATCGGACATTATTTCTAGGCAGACATACATACTAACATTGTTTAAAATACATGCAGGAAACGACAGAAGTAATAGAACAGATAAAAAACACACGAAAAGAAGACATACCAGAGACCGTCGACGGATCTCGTGAGAAACAGGCTCCATCAAAAGCCACGGGACATCCGGGACCGGAGCAGCCCGGATAGCATCCCGATAGACCACCGCCCGACCGCGGTCTATCCCATCCTCATCATACCAGTCCAAGTCCGCCCAGTCGTCGTGATGAGGGCTGCAGCCGAGAACGCCCTGAGCGTCAGTAAAGGTGACCTCCTCCTGGTCACCCTCCAATCGGTCGAGATGAGCAGGGTCCATCGGTATAGGTAGAATGAATGGAAAAGGTCGAAAAAGTCAAAAACACGGCAGAGCTTCCGCGCTTGGGAGAGAAGAAAAGAAAGAGAGAAGGAGAGCTAGAGAGAGAAAGAGAAAGGAGAGAGTGAGGTGGAATGAGCTCAGCAGGAGGCTTATATAGTGGGGCAGTTTGTCGCGCGACAAATGGCCACATTGTCGCGCGACAAAGAGCCAGACACCGAAGTGTCGCGCGACAATCACCCCCGACCCCTGATTTTTTGACCTTTGTCTCATTTTATCTCCTACAAAGGGCACTTCGGAGAAGCAGTTTTCGAAAAAATTGCTAAAAACCGCACACCCATGATAAAGATTTCAACGAGCTAACTTCCAAATCATCTCCCCGAAAAAAGCGAGAACAGAATGCCGCGATTAAAAGTAGTCTCTAATCTCACAGAAGGACCGAGACCATCAAATAAGAAAAAGCAGAATAGCGAGATAAAGACGGGAATAGAAAAAAATTGAAAGAGTAGAAAAGAGGAGAAACCCGCATGAGCGCCCAAAGCAAGCAAGAGAAACAGAAATGTAGAGTGACAGGGAGAGCCACACCAAAAGTGATAGCTAGGCCAAAAACGGCTCAGGGCTTCGTTTTAGGGTGAGTAAGGCTCCTGATCACGACAAAGGGATGAAAAGACTCCTGGTCAAAAACAGAGAGGGCCAGGAAAAGTCTTTCCCAAAAGAGGGAGAAATAAGGGCATCGAAAAACAGAAAACGATGTTGGGCCCACCAAAAAGAGAAACTGAGAAAAGAACAGAGATCAGAGATTGGACTTTTAGACAAATTTTCTTTTCAGCACGATACAGAAGAGATGGTTTGGAAAATCCTCGAATCATCACGCTGCGGAAAGCAAAAGAAAATCGAAAACTGCCTTCTGAGAAAAGTACCCTCACTCGAGGAAAACATGAGAACAAAATTCAAGAAAGATATAGGAAAACGGACATTCGGATAAGATTAGACCTCGAGGAGCTCTTTTCACCCTCACAAAAAACTTCTCTCTCTCACTTTAGAGAGACAAATTAAAATTTAACAAAAATCACAAACACAAGCCCTCTTCAGAGGCAAAATCACAAGCCCTCTCCAGAGGCAAAAGTTACTCATGAAAGTCCTCCCAGAGGCATTTTTTCCTTCTTCTTACAGATCTAGAAACCCTCCCAGAGAGGCACAACGGTAGTCCTCCCACTTGAGGCGAAGCCCTCCCAGAGAGGCACAACGGTAGTCCTCCCACCTGAGGCGAAGCCCTCCCAGAGAGGCACAACCGGTAGTCCTCCCACCTGAGGCGAAGCCCTCCCAGAGAGGCACAAACGGTAGTCCTCCCACCTGAGGCGAAGCCCTCCCAGAGAGGCACAAACGGTAGTCCTCCCACCTGAGGCGAAGCCCTCCCAGAGAGGCACAACGGTAGTCCTCCCACCTGAGGCGAAGCCCTCCCAGAGAGGCACAACGGTAGTCCTCCCACCTGAGGCGAAGCCCTCCCAGAGAGGCACAAACGGTAGTCCTCCCACCTGAGGCGAAGCCCTTCCAGAGAGGCACAACGGTAGTCCTCCCACCTGAGGCGCAATGGTAGTCCTCCCATCTGAGGCAAGTGGAGCAAGTCAAAGCCCTCGAGAGAGGCAATGAGGTAACAAAAGCCCTCTCTAGAGGCAAAACCAAACACGAAGCCCTCTCCGGAGGCACTCACAAGCACTTTTTGCATAAACACTTCTTTAGAGTTCATGCGGGAGCCATGGATCATGGTCTCTTCCAGTCGCCTCAATTCCTTGCAAACAAGGAGCTTGAGTCGAGAGGGTCTGTAGACACCCCGATCCGTGACCCCCGCAAAAACCCTAACGACCTACGAGAACTACTGCTTTTGGAGTCCAGGACCCACCCGAGCACCTGAAACTACCTCAGGGGGGTTTGTTGCGCGACAAACCTATTTTTATGAAAGATTGTCGCACGACATATCACATTGTCGCGCGACAATCATTGGAATGTCGCGCCACAATCCCTCTATGTCGCGCGACAATCCCTCTCTGCACCCGACCAACCACTTTCTGACACATCACAGTGTCAGGACCCATCACTTCAGCCGTTTGTCGCACGACATACAGGAATGTCGCGCGACAAATAGATATGTCGCGCGACACTTGCCTTTTTTGGGGAAATGTCGCGCGACAATCTTCTCCGAGCAGTATAAATAGGCCAACACCCCCAAGGGTTCAGAGATGAGGGGGCAGCAAGTGAAATCTGGGAATTTGGAGCCTTCGATCTGATTTTCATCAAGCATTTTTCTACTATTATCTTATTTCTGAAGAATTATCGAATCTATCCTCGACACTCGACGTGTCCCGTCTCTGGAATCGATTCCTCAGAAATATCTGAAGAAAGAGAAGATTATTATCGCCAGAGATCCCTCTGCCGTATTATATTTTCTTTCCTATTATTATTCTCGTCGGGAAGGTAAAGAAAGTTCCTTCTAGTATTTAAAATTAGATATATGTGTACTTGTTTTACTTCTGTTATTCTGTCCACGTTTTATTTGAATAAACTTATTGTCAAGTTACAAATAGTCTATCGTTTTCGACGCAAAAAGACCCTAATAAAACTACTTTCAAAACCAGAAGAGTAAGTACATTATCGTCCGGATAAACCCTGTTTTCAAACCCCGGACCGATAAAAGACTTATCTAGGAATTAAAATCCACACATCCTGTCCTTTTCATAGATTGCGATGTGTCTGATAAACTCTCCTCAAAGAGTTCTAATTCCATATTGAATTAGTCCCGACATAAAGATCCGAACTTTTCCAAAAATAATCACAACTCGAGAAAACCCTCATTATCTGAGGACATAATACGAAATACTCTTTCAAAATAAAAGGTTTTTTTGTCATTTGTCATTTACATCTTTTAAAATTATAAAAACATCGGATCTCGGAATACAAAGGTTTTCACCCCTTTTTCCCGTTTTTCCCGAGAAATAGGGTTTTCTTTTAGAAAGTAGTAGACTATCGGTAAAAGCATCCAAGTTTTTCAACATAGAATAAATATATAAGTCCGCTAGAGACCGAAAGGGCGGAATGGGTGCTTAACACCTTCCCAAACCATAATATAGTTCTCGAACCCTATAGAATCCTGGTTTCGCAGACAAACGTGTAAAGAAAGGCTTATCTGTAGCCTTTGCTCTTACACAACCTTTTTGTCCGTTTTCTCGTAAAACGTACTGGCGACTCTGAACGAACCCCTTTGCATCTAGAATAGACGTAAGGACCCCCGATATCAACTATCAAAACAAACTCCAAGCAAATGGAACGATGGGATCCGTTCCGACGTTTCAAGACGCCCAACGAACGGGGACGAGACCCGGGGGGTCGCATTTGCGGATTCTCACAATGATGCTAAGGTTTTTTTTTTTTTAATCATATACATGTTGGTAAGATAATTCATCATTTTATTTAATGTGTTTTATTCTTGTAAATGAATAAATAAAATAAATAACATGTTTTTTATATGTTTGCATTTTATTTCAAGAAAACCATGACTTTAATTTGAATTTGAACCAATCTTACATTACTATTAGTATTCCATTGTTATGTTAAATTCATTCAGAAAAAAAAACATATATGTCAAATTCGAATAAACCGAACCGAAACTAAACCAAAAAGTTTGGTTCGTGTTTGGGTTTAAAAGATTTAAAAAATGAAACCGAACCGAACTAAAACCAAATTTTTACATTGGTTTGAGTTTGGAATACTTTACTTTCTACCCCGACTGAAACCGAAAATACTCCTGAGTTCAACCAAACCGAAACAAAATATGTTTCTAGCCGGTGCACCAATTTCTTGGTTGTTTTTTTGTCGGTTTAGACTAGTTCATGCAGTTTCAACCATTTTGATCACGTTTTTGCCCTCGATTTTTCCAAAATTAGCCTTAGTTTCATAGTTGTAATTCTACGCTATATATCTCTAATGAAAAAGTCTAAAATTTCTCGCCCCATCTCTATAACTCTCAATGGACCAAATTAGGTACATTGGGCCCAAGCTATGACCAGCTATTTGAAAGCCCATCGAGTCTAGAGAATTATCACCGGAAAAGTTATTGCACCAATTAGAAAAGAAAGGAAATAAAAGAAATAAAAGAAAAGTATGATGAGCGAAAAAAGATTGGGACGACAAAAATCGCAATATTATTACTTGGTTTCGCAACACTTCCACCACCTGAATCAATTAGCATTTTGGTTAGTTTAACACTAAAAAGGAAATGTGGGACTTTCTCAAATTTTGATATACTACCAATGATCTTTTCGATAAATATCAAATTCTGACTGCACTGCATGTCAAAACTTAACAACCAGATCAATCAAATGTTGATTTCTTGTCAAAACTCTATGCTATATGGAATCAAATGGCCCTTTTTAAACCTGTTTGGAGTTGTCTTACTGATGCTGAGAAATTCAAAACTTAGGTTGCTTTAAAACTTTTGTATCGATGGATGCCATCATTTACCAAAGCTAATTTGGGTTCCGAGGTGGTTAAATTAGTCCAATTCTTACTATGCCCACGAGACTTAATGACACATGAGCATCTTTGAGTACCAATACCACCAGCTCCACTATTATCTCCTATATTATATGTGGGTGTGTTTGACGCGTCAGATTAAAAAGTCTGATAAAATTATTTAATCCCATTTGGACAGGATAAAACAATCCCATATCTTAGGTGGGATTTGTTAATCCCTTTGTCGGTGGGATAAATAATCCGCTCCGATATCTAATTTTCACGAATATCAAACATGTGATAGGATAAAGTTATCATATTCTATCTTCTTATCATACTCGTCAAACTCAGCTTATTTTTTTTTATTCTTATTCTCTTTCTACATTCATTAAGGGTGTGTTTGTCGCATGAGATTAGAGGTAGAATTGGATTAATGAATCATATCCGGTATTTGTTGTCATAAAGGATCGGATAATCAAATAATATCTCATGTTTGATGCAAGGGTGGATAGGATATCTTTATCCTATTTCGTGTTTGGTGTGACGCGGAATAGAATTGCATTCGGTATTAATTATCTTTTTATCCCATTAGCACTGGATAAAACTATACCACCCTTATAGGTGGTATTATTTTATCCTGTAGTTATCGGATAACAAAACAAAGAAAAAAATAAAATTTTAATTTATTTATTTTTATTTTGATCTTATTTTTTACGCCCTTTAGATAATCAAAGTGATTATTAAAATTTTCGATCATCCCAAATCACAGTAACTCAATTAATAAAATTCATTTATCTTATAATATAGTATTTTTAATTTTCTCTTATTAAATGAAGGTATTTATAAGAAACTTTATTTAAAAAAAAAAATTAATTTACATTAGAATTTGAAATTGTACTTAATGCCTAATTCGTAAATATTGTATGTAATATATAACTTTTATCGTAGAAGAGTTTTTACGAAGCTTATTTATAAATAGGAGACTCGCATTTGCAAAAAAAAAAAAATATTTTTGTGGACAACAATTAATATTGCATGTATTTTTAAAACAAAAGCGAGTTATGTTGTATAATATCCGGAATTGTAATTCAAGATTCCATTAAATACAAAATTTATTAAATTTTTATCCGACTAATTTTTGTCATGTCCAATCTCGCTTAATTCTTATTTGACCGATTCATTTCCTATCATATCCCACATAATTTATATTCAACTAATACTGATTATTATCCTATCTGACATTTATCCTATCCGATCATATATTCTTATAAGTGTCATGGTGCTATTGATGAAATTTTTAAGGAAGACATTGAAAAGAGATTGTGAAAGATAACACAATTTTGGAAGACAAGAAGAAACATATAAGGTTGAGCGGCGGACGAAATAGATGGTGGCCAGGAGATATGAGAGAGACTTTTTCAGTTTCCCATTCATGTTGAGACTTTGTACGTAATTAAACAAAAAATTATGATTAATTTATTCCTGCAAGTCAGCCACGTCTTGATCCCACGCCAGCTGGTAAGCAATTGCGATGGTAAAACTAACAAGTTTTACAAATTTAAACACGACAAGACTCAATTGACAATACAAAAATTAATCACATATATAGCTCCAATTTTATCTAATTAAATTTATTTCAAAATTTTAACACCAACGTGTGTTAAAAATTGCAGTTACGAACACGAGTTCTCCCGTTACCTTTGTGCCAATATTTGTTCATTTTGTGCTTTGTTATCGCCTTTTGTAAAAATGTAATGGTTCGGGAACAACTTAAGTGAAACAATTAAATAGTTTCTATTTTTATTTTAACAAACAAAATCTTACACTGCTACATGAAGAATGCAAAGATTGAAGGTGACTAGTATCTAGTGCAATCAAATGTATAAACTAGATAGACAACAATGTACAAATGGAATTACAAAATTAAATTTGCACAAAATTAAAAAAAAATTAGAAAAACATCATTGTAAAGTTAGTTTTGCATAATAACATCAAATAATCCAAAGGAAAGAATATTTTTAAACATGAAAAGAAATAAAAACAAGTAATTAAACAGTAATTTAGACAATGTATAAAATTCTCTTAACAATTAAATATTCTTTAAAATTGATGAAACTTATCATTTTAAATCACAATTATTAGATTTGAAGTACCTTAATCTAAATAGCACTGCAAAATAGAAATTTAGTTTCAAAAAAATATCATTCATGTGTTGAAATATATACAACAACTTTTCACAGTTCTTAACAATAAAAGCTTAAATTTTAACTTTGTAAAATTATTAGGACTTGTTTTTTAATTTTATAAAATGAAAAATATTTTTATAATTCACACATATATCATTCTTATTCTTGTTTGAACTAAATATATAGACGAAATTCAATGTTTCAAAAAAGAAGAATTTACGATTGAACCAAATATTGGCAAAACATTTTAAGTAAAAGAAAAAATACTTTTCAAAAATTTAAGATATCCATCTTATTCCATTCATATAAATATGAACTCTCGAAGTATTCATTTGCTTAGTTGCGCAAAAAATCATGTAAGGAAGTATTAATTGCCAATTTCTACATACGTTTAATCCGTTCGAGTCCTCAAAGCCATTGACGACCCAAGAAATAAGAAAACAGGCTCCCAATACATGTAACCAAATAAATAACCCCAATAATAATAAATATAATAAAACCAACGCAATATATTTCTATGCATATTTCTAACTCTTTTTTTTTTTGGGTCTATTATCATATTAAAAACTTATTAGCCCACATAATATACAATTTAAATATATTTTATTTAAGGGTTTTTTTTTCTTGAAATAAGGTAAGAGGGGGCGCTTGCATGATTATGTTTTTTTTTTGAGAAAAATCAATGAATAATATTTTTTATAAATAAGGGCTTAAATATCATTATCATTATGAGATAAGGGCTTGCTTATTACTTGTGTTTTAAAATAAGGTTTTCGACCAAGTGAAAACTTTACTTTGTACTAAATTATGTTGAGTGCAAATTTGTTTTGCTTAATGTGCTTATATTTTTTAATAAGTATATTCTTATCTTTCATTCATAAAATTTTAAAACAACATCAAATAAATACAAATACATGGTAATATTTTAGAAAATAAATAGTGCAAACTTAACTTTGCTTGACTCTGAAAAAATTATTATGTGCATCTTATTAATAAATAGGTTTTGAATATGTAGTTTTTTTTAAATTATTCTAAAGCACTGTAATTAAACACTTATTTTTAATAATATGCTAAAAAAATGTAGTGCAAACTTAATTTAGCATGATTTTATAAAAAAAATACAATTTAAAGATTTATGCAAAGTTAACTTTACAATTCTTTTGGAATTTGGTCAAATATAGACCTTTAATTTAAAATAATATTATTCATTAGTTCCTTTGGAAAAAATAAATCATACAAACCCTATTTTTTAATAATAATAATTTTATTTTTATTTTTTTAATTTTTTAAAATTTGTTGTTGTTGTTGTTGTTGAGGGGTGGCTTTGTGTGGGTGGGTGGGGGTGGAGAGGGGTGAGGGGGCGAAGAAGAATGGTAATCCAAACCTCTTTTTTTTTGTTTTTTGTTTTTGTTTTTGTTAACAAGAAAATACATTACACTAATCCAAGGAGCCTTAATATGTGAGAGTGTACCCAAAAAAAAATGTAAAATTCCTCCGAATGTTGTAAGTTAATTTTACTTTCATTTAATATTAAAAAAACAAAAACAAAACCTAATTTTTATGTAATCAATTTTTATGAATATAATTTATTTTTTTCAAAAAATAAAAAAGAATATGATTTGTTCGTTAGGGTCAAATTTGATCCATGTTGTGGGAGATAAAAATTATAATTACACTTTTTCCCAAGACCAACCTAGCTAGCTCATGTCATGGTCGGCCTAAGGCCATTAAGCTCATTATACTTTATACGAAGAAAGATAGTTAGCCTACCATTATATGTTTCATATTTTGATTGACCACCAAGCTAGTCCAACCAATAATTAATAAAGACTTACAGAAGTAATGAAGATCGACCAATACTGGTCGGCAAACGAGAAGAAGACAGTTGAGTTGGAAGATAAATAATGTGAAATAACTACTTGTATAAATGTAGAAACCATTACGGACATGTGTAACATTAGAATGGTGACAAACTTTACCATTTATAGTAATATCCACATCCTATTAATCCTAATGTAACCATATCTTATACATATAAATAGGAAGGAAAAACCTTAACTCATGATTTTTTTTTATTCTCTATACAATCACTCCTCACTTAGTTGTCGTATTCCTCTAGCCAATCCCCAATTTCACTACAATTGTATTCTTTCATTAAGCTTTTAAGCTAATACAATCAGTAAACACACCAAAGGAATGACATATTGTCGGATTAGGAATAATGGCATTTAATTTGAAATGTCCTAGAAAATTAAATTCATAATTTGGGATAGAAGTGATACACTGATACTTAATATGATTCAATAATATAACAAAAGAGCTTTCTTTATTCCGTTACATTTTCCTTTTGAGTAAAACCCCTGTATACAAATAAAAAGTATAAAGGTTAATAAATAAACAAAGAATTATACATCTATCTTAAGAATCATCGTGGTGGCAGTGATGCTAGTTAGCATCAGGAACCGAAACGAGTAAAGAGTTGGAAACACCGTTGTAATTCAAAGAAAAACAAACACATTTCTTCATTATTCCACATATCTTTCAAAAATAGCCATATATGTCTTAGTGATGATGACCGGGTCCTTTAGGGCTAGGTCCAGAGGATGTCACTGCCAATTGATTATCACCTGCAAAATTCTCTGATAACATTCTTAACGCGTCAACATTGCTCATAACACTGATAAATATGAAAAAAATTATTAGTACATTGATAAATCTCCTGTAATCCATCTTTAAAACAATTAAAACCTAACGAAAATGGGATGCTTTTAAAGATTAATTGGATGATCTTTGGTGAGGTAACTTGTTTTTTTTTTTGGCTTGTATATGTGTGTGATAGATTGAGGTATTTATAGTACTAATTGTATTGATCAGTCTACTTTGTAGACTTGGACTAAAACATTTTGACTAAGCATATATGATTAATGAACTTAAGAGTGATTCTAATGGTGTGCATTTAATTTCCAAAAAATGTAATTCCACAAATTGAAAGAACTGGCTTAATTGGTGGGGGTATTTACTAACACAATGCTAAGGGGTCTTTAGCTTTGACCACGTGGGTTGGTTCTTGTTACAATTGATGAATTTAGTAAAATATTTTATTTTTGATTCGATGCAAATATAAATTTTCTTGTAGCAGGTATATTTCTACAAGCACGGATTAATCTTACATTTAATATGATAGTAGAGACATTTTGTAAAAGACCAAGAAAAAAGGCCATTGATCGTTAAGAAAAATAAAAATTAGTAGACCATTAATAGGTGAGGATAGAATGTATATTCATTATAAGAATTATTTATTTTTTTCTTTTTAATGAACAACTATTAATTATTTTTATTTTCTATCACTCATTATAATTGCTGGGCCTTACTAACTGCTACCACTACTACAAGCTGCCACTATCTAGGGGCAACCAGAGCTCCACAGGTTTGACAATTGGGATCAATGAGCCTTTGAATTGACTCTGGAATCTTCCTCATCTTTCATTACATTATTTATATTTCTACTTTTCAAATAACATTAAGAACGCATGGTTAATTATTTATAAGAGGTTGTAAAAGGTGGCAGTGGACTATTTTGTTTTGTTGACTATCCCAAGTTCATTATGCACACCGGCGATTCGGCGAAGTCATAAATTAAAGTAACTGGAGTAAAATTTGATTGAAATTCAAATTACATTAAAATTTTATTTCTTATAGTTAGGCACCTTTAAATTTATTTTTATACATCAAAGTCTATATATATATATATGTATATATAATTTTTTCAATAAAGGAAGAAGTTGAGGTAGACACATAAATAAGAAGTTAGGGTGATTTGTTAAGTTTAGAGTTTTTAAATTGTCCTATAAAGTTTTGCCCCTACAGTTAGACACCCTCAAGTTCATTTTTATTCACAAAAGTCTCTACATATAATTTTTTTTTCAAAAAAGATCCCATATATATATAACCCCAAAAAATGATATCCAAGAGGGGGCAGCTGCCCCCCCTATGTGACTTCGCCACTGATTATGATATGCTTAGATTTGGTAAAAAGTTGAGTTAGGAAACTCCTAGTTGACTTTTCGTCAAATATAAAATGATCCTTGGTGTCAACAATGCAAAATCCCACAAATTTTGCGATTTTTGGCAGTTTTTTAATAAAAAAAATTTCGCTTTCTTGCATTTTTGTTCCCTATAAGAGGGTCTTTATATATGTAATTGTTGAAAGACAGACTATTCATGAATACAAATTTAGTTTTAACTCTTTATTATTTAACATCCATTCCTTTTATTCAAGGTTTTGTCCTTTACATAACTTTCCTGCACTTTTTACGATTATTTTTCAATGATTGTTTATCACAAAAGCACAACTTTTTATTTATTTATTTAAAAGTTGAATTGCACCAATCTAAATATCTGAGAATTTTTTATTCAACTGTTGCACTGGTTGTTAAGAAAACAAAATTTAATTTAGTGAAGTTTCAAATCTAATTAAGATAATGCTGATAGTAAAAAGGAAGAAAATTGTGGGTGTTACAAATTATTCCAATTTAATTCTTCAAGCCTAGAACGTTTGACAATTGGGATCAATGAGCCTTTGAATTGACTCTGCAATCTTCCTCATCTTTCATTACATTATTTATACTTCTACTTTTCAAATAACATTAACAACATATGGTTAGTTATTTATCGGAGATTGTAAAAAATGGCAGTTGACTATTTTGTTTTGTAAACTATCATAAGTCCATTATGCATATCATTTTTTGGCAAAATTATATCATTTAATTCCAGAATTTGCATATTTTCCATTTATAATATGCTTAAATCTGGTAATAAGTTGAGTTAGAAAACTCATATTTGACTTTTCGTCAAATATAAAATGATCCTTGGCGTCAACAAAGCAAAATCCCACAAATTTTGCGATTTTTGGCAGTTTTTTAATAATTATTTTTCGCTTTCTTGCATTTTTGTTCCCTAGAAGAGGGTCTTTATTTATGTCATTGTTGAAAGGCAGACTATTCATGAATACAAATATAATTTTAACTCTCTATTATTTAACATCCACTCATTTTATTCAAAGTCTTGTCCTTTTCATAATTTTCCCGCTTCGTTAAACTACATAAAATGTCCACTTTTTACGTAGACAATTCTAACATTAGAATCTTGACCCATTGTCCTCAGCAGACCTCTATCTATGCCTTTTTAAGCTTGCTAATGTCTGGCTTTTTACTCAGTTTTTCTCCTCTCATTCTCTTCTCTTCTCTTCTCTTCATCAATTAATGTTTACTATCTAATTGAGATTATTTTCAATATGATTTACATTTCGTTTTAAAAATCAAATAACATGATATAGCTCCAATTTCATTTAATTAAATTTATTTCAAAATTTCGGCACGAATGTGTGTTAAAAATTGCAGTCACGAACACGAGTTTTCCCGTCACCTTTGTGCCAATATTCGTTCATTTTGTGCTTTGTTATCACCTTTTGTCAAAATGTAATGGTTTGGGAACATCCAAAGTGAAACAATTAATTAAATAGTTTCTTTTTTAATTTTAACAAACAAAATCTTACACTGTTACGTGAAGAATGGGAGAAGGCAAATGCACAGATTGAAGATAATTACTATTGCAATCAAATGTATTAAATAAATAGAAGAGAATGTACAGATGGAATTGCAAAATTAAATTTGTATAAAATAAAAAAAAATAGAAAAACATCATTGTAAAGTTAGTTTTGCATAATAACATCTAACAATCCAAAGAAAAAAATAATCTAAACATGATAAGAAATAAAAACAAGTAATTAAACAATAATTTAGGCAATATATAAAATTCTCTTAACAATTAAATATTCTTTAAAATTGGCGAAACTTATCATTTTAAATCACAATTACTAGATTCAAA
The DNA here is from genome assembly GCA_021464415.1 of Lonicera japonica. Taxonomy (NCBI): domain Eukaryota; kingdom Viridiplantae; phylum Streptophyta; class Magnoliopsida; order Dipsacales; family Caprifoliaceae; genus Lonicera; species Lonicera japonica. The sequence continues at coordinate 9,867,024 of CM038468.1, read as the reverse complement.
CACTACTCTAATTAGCATTACAAAATCAATATTTGGTTTCAAAAAGATATCATTCATGTGTTGAAATTGACCCTCACGCAAAGTCATCTTGAGCGAACTAAGTTGACTAATCTAGTGGTAAAAGCGCTCGATCAGATTCGAGAAATCCCAAGTTCAAGTCACCAAAAACATAACCATTATTCGTCAGATAAGAGTCAATAAATTGGAACTCTAGGGGAGTATTCATTTGGTTCTTTTGCCAATTTATAGATACACTTAACCAATTCGAGTCCTTAACCCAAAAAACTTGGGCCAGAAATATAAAAAGGGGGGTTAATACATGTAACCAAATAAACAAAACCCCAATAAACATAATCATACCAGCCCAATATATTTCTGAGAATATTTATAGCTGTTTTTTTTTTCTTTTTTCTTTTTTCTTTTTCTGGTTCTAAATGGCCAATTTTAGAGGACCTCGAATAATGTCTCCTTGCAGGAGAGCACTTCATTGGCCATTATAGTATACAATTTCAATGTACTATAATTTTATAAAATAAAAAATATTCTTATAATTTACACATATATCATTCCTATTTCGTTTAAACCAAATATGGAAAAGAAATTCAATATTTCACGAAAAAATAATTCATGTCCGAACTAAACGTTAGCAAGACATTCTAGACACTATGAAAAAAGCTTTCTAAGAATTTGAAATACTCATTCCATTCCTAAAATTCGAACAAAATGAACTCTTAGAGTTGCGATAAACATCATTCATCAGATGAGAGTCAGTAAATATGAACTCTCTCGCAGTATTCATTTGCTTAGTTGCGTAAAGTATTGCCAATTTCTACATACATTAACCCATTCGAGTCCTTAAAGCCATTGACGACCCCAGAAATAATGAAACAGGCTCAATATATACATGTAACCATATAAATAACCCCAATAAATATAATTAATGTATAAGAATGCACCGTAAAATAGTTAATTTGACTTTCAATTTAAAAATAAAAAAAAAACTCATTTTAAGTAATAAATGTTCATGAATATAATTTGTTTTAAAGAAAAAGATTAAATATTATTTGTCCGTCAGGGTCCAAAGAAAATGTAACATTTAATTTTAAATGTCCACCAAAAAAAATTATTTATTTGGAGCGGAAGCAATACTCAATAAGATCCAATAATAAAATAAAAGAGCTTTCTTTATTCCTTTACAATTTTCTTTTGGGTAAGCCCAATACATAAATAAAAAGAATATAAATAAACAATATATATATATATATATCTGACAACCAATTTTATTGTCAATAGTCTCATAGTATGGTGGTAATGCCTATTAGCATTAGGAACCAGAAGGGGAAGGGTCAAGGTTCTAAACACTATTATAATTCAAAGAAATACAAATACATTTCTTCATTAGTCCACACGTATCCTTCAAAAACAATCATATATATCTTAATTACCCGGGCCTTTAGGGCTAGGTCCAGAGGCCAACATCTCAAGCCAACATGTCATAGTATCCTTTGCCTTTACGTATATCGAAGGGTATGTTGCCAGGTGATTTTCACCTGCAAAATTCTCCGATATCGTTCTTGATGCGTTGACACTGCTCATAACATTGACAAAGATGACAAAAATTATCATTACGTTAGTAAATCTCTTGTAACTCATCTTTAAAACGATTAAAACCTAATGAAAATTGGATGCCTTTAAAGACTAATCGGAGGATTTTTGGTGAAGTAACTTTTTTTTTTTTTGCCTTGTAATTGTGTGTGGTAGATTAAGGTATTTATAGTACTCATTGTATTGATCAGTCCACTTTGTAGACCTAGACTAAACAAACCACTTTGAATAAGCGTATGCGTTTACGCGTGGAATGAACTTTAAGTGTGATTCTCATGGTGTGCACATTTTCCTGGAAAAAAAAATGTAATTCCACAAATGAATTGAAAGAAATGGCTTGGTGGGGGTATCATAATTCTGAGGAAAATAGTGGTAGTGATTATCATTACAATCTATATATCTATTAAAACAAAACAGCATCCAAAAAATTTTCTGCCCATTTGGTCTTTCTCTTTTTGGATTCTTTATTTTGTACTTTTTTTGTGATTTCTACTCTTGTAAACTTTTTTTTTCAATTTAAAATATCTTATTGGGTATTCTATGATAACCTATTACTATATAGTAAAATTGAGGAACTAATATAATTCTATATATCTATTAAAACAAAACAGCCTCCAAAATTTTTTCCACCCATTTGGTCTTTCTCTTTTTGGATTCTTTATTTTGTACTTTTTTTTGTGATTTCTACTTTTAGAAATTTCTTTTTTTAATTGAAAAGATCTTGTTAGGTATTCTATGATAGCCTATTACTATATGGTAAATTGAGGAACTAATATAATTAATGCAATCATTAATAACTTTTATGAATATCTATTACTTAATTAATGCAATCATTGAAGAAGTGGATACATTTTACCTTTCTTATATTCTCAATGCATAATAAACTAGTAATTATAATATTTTTTTAATTTACTATTTAGTATTATAGAGGAAGTAGTATCATTTATTATACTATTTTTTAAAAATGTCTTAAAATTAATAGTTTTATTTTAAATTTTTCATAAATTATAAGTTGTATTCTCAACCATTAATTAAATTGAAATTAATTTCTTATTGAAAGTAATAAAATAAAAGTTGCAAAATTAATTTGAAATAGAGGCAATGTATATTTTATTTTCCGTACGTAACATATTTAAGCCAATTATTTGACAAAGCTATTAGATAAACGATACTGAGGTTGCAGATACAATTAATAATATAGATACATAACTTATATAATAGCAATGTCTGTAGGAATTAAGAATCCAAGCAAATGAAATAGATTTTTAGACTGGTATTCAATTTGTTGTGTATGATATAATCATTAGTATTATGCTCAACTAAAGTTATTAAATAGTACCCACTAATCTACCATAACTCAACTCTTTAGTAGGATTTAAATTGTTTTCCTGCTTTTGATTCATTAATCACTTTGAAGGCACCCATTCTTCTTTTTAAAATGGAAAAAAACTAATTACAATCGTACTTTGAAGGCACCCAAATCCATTCTAATGACGAGGTTCCATTGGACGACTACATGAATACTTATGACACCAACCATTTGAGTTTTTAATGGATTAAGTTTTGATAGATTTGAGTTTAATTTGAGAAATGTGTTCCAATGTTGTGATAAATTTTAATACCTGCAAGTACATGAATTAATTTATGATATAGCGTGTAAGCGAGATTGATCCCACAAGGAGTCAAACAGTATGTTTTAAAATTATCTTGTTAATCTTTCACTAAACTCCTAATCTAGCTATAAAAGTTTGTGGAAATCACACTGATGGTGTCAAAATCTTGGAATAGATAATTAACCAATCAATAAGCGAATATCGGTGAATAAATAAAATAAATGAACACGAGGCATTTTTTATTAAGATAGGTTCCCCCGGTAGCGCTTATGTTATTCCAGTAATACGTCCTCCTTTTGTGTGTGCTTGTGTTGTATTAGCTCAAAGGCGATCAATTTGGATGATAAAACAAGCTACCAACTTCTCTCTCTCTATAATTTCTTTAATTCTATTTATAAGTATAGAATTAAAATTACAAATATTTTAACAGAATAAATAATATACTGTGTAGGAGATAGAGTTAATAAGGGTTGTTGGTATTTTTTGGAGTATGAAAATAGAGAGTATAAGACCCTTCTATTTTTTGGGGTATGAAAATAGAGAGTATAAGACCCTTCTATTTCTGGGGGGTATGAAAAAAGAGAGTATATGACTCCTCTATTTCTTCTCGAATTGGCTTGTATTTGTATTGCCAATGGCTTTATATCTCTTGGAAGAGATAGATGGATCTTAAGAGAGAAAGAAGAGATGTTTTTGTTGTGTGTTGAATGAATGAATGGTGGGAGGTATTTAAAGGTAAATGGAGAATGGCAAAAAGGTAAATTTGTAAAAATGAAGGGCAAAATGGTCATTTTTTGTGGAGGTAGGTGAGGTAGGTGAGATGTGGTAGGTGTGGTAGGTGAGATGTAGTAGGTGTGGTAGGTGAGGTGTGGTAGGTGAGGAGGTAAAAATGAGATTTTACTGAAGGTAAAAATGAGATTTTACCGGGGGTAAAATTGGAATTTTATCAGAGGTAAAAAATGTTGAAAATTACCTTTGTAGGCTAATAGTAAAATTAGTATTTAACCCCATCACACACAAATAAAATAAAGTAAACTTAATTAAATTAAATTAAATAAAGCAAAGCAAAGCAAGTAAATTAAAGTAATGGAACTAAATTAAATAATACTAAGCATGATAATAAAATTAATGAATTAATTGACTAGAGTTTCGGAGTCATATATTCAATATCATTTTCCTAAGTATTCATACGCATAAACTCTACTCTTATCTCGCACTAATTTGGTCTCTCAACTCTATTAGATGTGAAAAATAAAATCAATAAAGTCTAATTAATTAATAAAATTCAATTGTAAATCTTCCGCAGCCAAACTTATGTATAAAGTTAAAACACTCACTATATCCGTCAAAACATATATTATATCCGCTCTTAACAAATCATAAGATGAATCTAACAAAAAATATCGAGAATCTAACTTTATTTTTTTGTCAATTAAAACAGACATCCAATAAGAAGAATTGTATTTAATATTAAAGCATTAAGTTGGTGGAGTCAATTGGTATGAATACGTGTAAAGAAATTAATTAAATATAATCATCTTAACTCTAATACAAATTTATGTTAGTATAGAATAAATTAAATAACAGATAAATTTTTCTAAAAAAAAAACTTACTTGATATTAATTAATTAAATGGTAAAATTAAAATTACAAATCTTCAAAATCTTAAAAGCAAAAAGAAATAAATTGAAAAAAGAGGAGAGGAAGTGCTCGGCCCCACCAAGAAGATAGTGTACGGCTTCCTTGCATTATTGTGGCTACTCTTTATTTATAATTGTAGAGTCCTCCTTTAAATAGGACCATGGCACCTTTCTAGGATGAACTTAAATTAATTAAATGGGCTTAGCTCTATATCTTGGTTAATGGATATTTGGTCATTATATGGGCTTTGCAGCAATTTTTAATATCATAGTAGATGGATGGGCTAAAAATATGAATGGGACCCATAATTGAATTTTCGCCATTTTTAACTGTTCATTTTGTGTCGTAATTTCGGACTCTAAGATGGTTAAATTTGAAAAAGTGCTGAAATGAAAAATTATAAATCTCGAAATTCTCTTCAAATTAGGCTCAAGAATCGCATTGTTTGGAGTTCCGAGTAAAAAGTTATGTGACCGAAAATATTGAGCACTTTTAGGTATCTTCACAAGCTAAAGGGCCTGTTTGGATAGTGTTTCTAGACAATTTTTTCAAAAACTCAACTTAAAATCAACTTTATTTTTACACTTTTTAAAATTTATTTCACTTTACTTTCTCTCTCTAATTTTTTTTAAAACACCATAACTTTAAATCCAAAAATCAAAATTAGATAAAAAAAAATATATATATTTAAAACTTACTCGTCGAGATCTATAAAATAAGATCCATTGTGACTATTTTTTGAAAATTTTTTATGACATTTTTTAATTGGTTGAACAAAACTCAAACAAAAATCAAATTTACTTTTCAACATACTTCTAAATTCTACCAAACACCATAATTTAAAAACTCAATTAAAAATATCAACCAAACATCACATAATTTTTCTATTTTTCTCAATCTTCTCAAATTCTTTTCTAACACCTAAGAAACACTAAAAATATAAATATTAATAATATTTTACGCTTTCTAAATTATAAATTAACATAATAAATTATACAAATTTCTTAGTACATCATCTAGTTTACAATACCATTGTTAGGAAATTAAGGTTCTGTTCCCGATAAATCAACATGCCATTCTTTAGTTTGCGGACTTTGCGAGGCAAGGATGTTGGAAGCTGCGGTCAAACTTTTGAGAAAGATGACTAGGAAGGTGTTTTAGCTGGTAAGGCTACTTTTAATATGTTAATCCTAAAATGCATTGAAAAGGAGAGGCGGATCTAGAAAATTTTATTGGGGGGGGGGACCAAATAATTTTCAACAACGTAACATAATATAAAAAATGTAAAGTTGTATTACAAAATAAAAAAAAATATAAAATTGCACTACAAAATATATACCTTTCAAAGTTCAGTATTACTATAATTGTGTTCGACATTCTTTCAAGTCACGGAATCTATCTCTCTTAGTCTATCTCTACTATTTTTTTTAATTGGGGGGATCACAATAGAAATTTAATAGACTTTTTTTTTCTATATATATATATTAAAATATATATATATATATATATATATTGGGGGGGACCATGGCCCCCTCAAACAACACCTACATCCGCCCCTGCTGAAAAGCATGAGATTTGTTGAGTACGATGAATTTTTTGGTGGTTTAACCATGGAGACACTTATGACTCCATAATGAAAGGACTGAACGTAACATTTGGTTTCATATATTCATATTTTCTTGCACGAGATGTTGGAAAATGGTTTTGTTCCTACTAATAGGCAGTACGTTTCCTTGGTTATTGGCATGTGTGGGGTGGGTGATATACAAGGAGCATTCGAGCTAAAGGTGGATATACAGATTGAGTTTTGATAGAAAAGTTCCATTAGTTCCATTAATCATTTGGAGGCTAAATGCATTTGAGTTAATTATATAGACACCATTGTACTAATTAAATAATTGAGACAAAATTTTTGTTGCATTTATATAACTTATAACGACACTCTTCTTTTGTCATTGTAGACATGTTTATATTGGGTGCTCTTGTAAAATTAAAATTTTTGCATGGGTGCCTAAATAATGGGGGTTAAAATTGAGGTTTTAGGGTGCTTTTACCAACACTCAATATCTTTTTACTCAACTGTTACACTGCTCGTTAAGGGAAAAAAAATGAAGTTTGGTGAAGTTTCTTTTTTTATTTTAACTAACAAAATCTTACACTTTTTCATGAAGAATGGGAGAAGGCAAATGCAGAGATTGGAGATAACTGTTGCAATCAAATGTATTAAATAAATAGACAAAATATACAAATGGAGTTGCAAAATTAAGTATGCACAAAATAAAAAAAAATAAAAAAACATCATTGTAAAGTTAGTTTTGCATAATAACAACTAACAATCCAAAGAAAAAAAATCTAAACATGAAAAGAAATAAAAACAAGTAATTAAACAGTAATTTAGGCGATATATAAAATTATCTTATCGATTAAATATTCTTTAAAATTGGTAAAACTTATTATTTTAAATCACAATTGTTAGATTTGAACCTTACTCTAAAGTCTAAATAGCATTACAAAAGAGATATTTAGTTTTAGAAAAATATCATTCATGATTTCATGAGTTGAAATTGACCCTCAACCAAAGTGATCTTAAACGAACTAAGTGGGTTAACCTAGTGATAAAAACGCCCACTCCAGATCCAAGATACTAGATTCAAGTTACCATAACCATTATTCATCATATCATATGAGAGTCAAATAAATTGGAACTCCCGCCTTGTGTGAAAATTCATGCAAGGAAGTATGCCAATTCATAGATACACTTAAACCCATTCCAGTCCTTCACCCAATGAAGCCCTTAACCCAAAAAACTTGGGCCAGAAATATAAAAAAGGGGCTCAATACATGTCACCAAATAAACAAAACCCCAATAAATATAATACCAGCCCAAATACTATGCGTATTTGTAGCCCATATTTTTATTTTTTTGGATTTAAATTAATATCGGGCCAATAGAGTTCTATCTTTTGCGGGAGAGTACGCCACAAAAGAAGAGCAAGCGCATAAAATATATTTGCTTTAATATAAGTATTATTTCCACCCCACAAACTACTGCTTTCACTCCCACTCTCACTACCACTCCCACCAACTCTCTTTTACTCATTAACACTCTCTATTTTCTTTATATTTTTATTTTTTGATTAATTATATTTAACCATTAATCATTAATCCTCCTCCTCCTCCTCCTCCTCCTCCTTCTTCTTCTTCTTCCTCTTCTTCTTCTCAACAATGTTTCTAAAATTTTACATTCATTTAATCCTTAATGCAACACAAACTAATTATAATTTAAATTCTTCTTCTTCTTCTTTCCGGTTTTTAAAATTTTACATTCATTTAACCCTTTGCAACACAAACTAATTATAATAAATCATTAATTCTTCTTCCTTCTCTTCTTCTTCTTCTTCTTCTTCTTCTTCTTCTTTCGGTTTTAAATTTTTGCATCCCAATTGGTCCCTTACAACCGTTTTGTATCATATTTTAGCTTTCGGGACCTTATCGCCCTCTAAAAATCGAGTATTAAATAATCTTTTGACCGAGGTTCATCCACTTCCTCGATCCCTCACAACCGAGATTCTGGACTATATTTTTAGCTCTCGACCTTACTGTCTTTAACAACCGAGTATTTTGAATAATTTTGGTTTTATAGGACCGAAATTTATCAAATTACTCGGTCTCCTAGGACCGAAGTTGTTATAGTATATAATTCGGTCACCGAAAACCGAATTCAATTTCGGTTTCCCGTAACCGAGGTAACCTGCTATGCTCTAATTCGTTTTGTTGGTACAAATTTTTTTTTGTTCTAAAGAAAATAAACATTAAACAATAAAAACAAAATATCTTTCTTTCATAGGTTTTTTCTTTGATAATCCATTTGCTATTCTCTACCCAAAAAAAGGTTTTTTTTGTGTGAAAAAATTTTGTGGTTACTTTTAAATTTTTGTTGGCTTTTGAAATGAATTGAATGAGATAGAATGTGTTAATTAGATCTAAATTTTTGTAAATTATTAACCATTGAGTAAAAATCATAGAGAAGAAGAAGAAGAAGAAGAAGAAGAAGAAGAAGAAGAAGAAGAAGAAGAAGAGAAGAGGAAGAAGAAGAGGAAGAGGAAGAGGAAGAAGATGAAGAGGAAGAGGAAGAGGAAGAGGAAGAAGAAGAAGAAGATGAAAATGACGATGAATAGTAATTAATGTTAATGAGTAATTAGTTGGTTGAAAATGATTAATTGAGTGGGGTGGAAATAGGATTAACTTTTTTTTTGGTGGGAGTGGAAGAAGTTTGTGGGGTGGAAATAGCACCACCCTTTAATATATGAGAATGCACCCTAAAATAGTTAATTGGACTTTTGCTTATTTTATTTTATTTTTAAAAAAAATGCATTTTAAAGTAATAAATGTTCAATAATATAATTTGTTTTAAAGAAAAAGAATAAATATAATTTTTTTGTCACGGTCCAAAGAAAATGTGACATTTAATTTGAAATGTCCAAAAAACTATATATATATTTGGAGCGGAAGTAATACTTAATATGATCCAATAATAAAATAACAGAACTTTCTTTATTGGTTTACATTTTCCTTTTGAGTAATCTCAATACATGAGTAAAGAGTATAAAAAGCATATAAATAAACAAAAAAAATATCTATCTAACAAACAATTTTGTTGCCAATAGTCTCATAGTATGTTGGTAGTGCCGGTTAGCATTAGAAACCGGGAGGAGAAGGGTCAAGGTTCTAAACACTATTATAATTCAAAGAAATACAAAGACATTTCTTCATCGGCAAGTATCATTCAAAAACAACCATATATGTCTTAGTGACCCGAGCCTTTAGGGCTAGGTCCCGAGGCCAACATCCCTAGCCAACATGTCATAGTATCCTTTACTTTTAAGTACATCGAAGGGTATGTTGCCAGGTGATTTTCACCTGCAAAATTCTCCGATAACATTCTTGATGCGTCGACACTGTTCATAACACTGACAAAGATGATAAAAATTATCATTACGCCGGTAAATCTTCTGTAATCCATCTTTAAAACGATTAAAACCTAATGAAAACCGGATGCTTTTAAAGATTAATTGGAGGATTTTTTGTAAGGTAAGTATTTTTATTTTTATTTTTTGGTTTGTAAATGTGTATGACAGATTGAGGTATTTATAGTACTAATTGTAATGATCAGTCCACTTTGTAGACGTAGACTAAAACACTTTGAATAAGCATAGCCGTTTACGTGTTGAATGAATTTAAGAGTGATTCTCATGTTGTGCGCATTTTCCAGAAAAAAAAAAATGTAATTCCACAAATGACTTGAAAGAGCTGGCTTAGTGGGGGTATCACAATTCTGAGGAAAATAGTGGTAGTGATTATCATTACAATCTAGTAATAATTATCAAAGATATTAATTACACAATGCCAAGAACTTTCTTAAAAGTTTTAGCAGGATCACTAAATCTTTAATTTGACAGCGGGAGTTGACTTAGTGACTTGTCTACTACTTGTTTTTTGTGAGGATCGATTCATTTCGCAAAATGTTCCGTTTTCGATTTTTTGCATATGCAAATTCCCTTGTGGCAAATTCAGTTCTACGAGTGGAAACTAGTTTGACATCCAATGTGGCATGGAGACTAAAAAAAGATAGTTAATCGCTTAAATTGGTGAGGACACAACGTATATCCATTATAAGAATTATTTATCTTTTTCCTTATTAATGGATAAGTATATTAATTATTTTTATTTTATGTTATTCAATGTAATCATTAGACCTTACCGGCTGCTACTATCACCGCCGAGCTGCCACTGTCTAGGGGCAACTGGAACTCTGGCAGTGGTCCAAGATTGGGTGCATGCATCAAGAGGACAATTAAACACTGAATTGTGTTCTTTTTCATCTTTCAAATAAAATGATGGAGAATTTTAGGTAAATATATAAAAAGAAATTGGATTGAAAATACTCCTTCCACAATTAAAACTCAGAGAATTTTCCTCTACAAATAGAGAGCTTCTTCTACAAACTATTTTAGTTTATTATAATATCATTTTTCAATATTTGTATATCACAAAAATATAATTTATTTTCTTAAAAGTTGAAATTGTACCAATTTATATATCTATCTAAGTATCTAATAACTTTTTACTCAACTGTTACACTGCTCGTTAAGGAAAAAAATGTAATTTGGTGAAGTTTCTTTTTTAATTTTAACAAACAAAATCTTACACATTTTCATGAAGAATGGGAGAAGGCAAATGCAGAGATTGGAGATAACTATTGCAATCAATTGTATTAAATTAATAGACAATAATATACAAATGGAGTTGCAAAATTAAATTTGCACAAAATAAAAAAAATAAAATATAAGAACATCATTGTAAAGTTAGTTTTGCATAATAACATCTAACAATCCAAAGAAAAAAAAATCTAAACATGAAAAGAAATAAAAACAAGTAATTAAACAGTAATTTAGGCAATATATAAAATTATCTTAACAATTAAATATTCTTTAAAAGTAGTAAAACTTATCATTTTAAATCACAATTATTAGATTTGAACCCTACTCTAAAGTATAAATAGCATTACAAAATAGATATTTAGTTTCAGAAAAATATCATTCATGAGTCGAAATTGACCCTCAACCAAAGTGATCTTAAGCGAGTTGAGTGGGTTAACCAGTAATGGTAAAAACGTTCACTCCAAGATTTACGAAATACTAGGTTCGAATCACCATAACCATTATTCATCTTATTAGAGTCAATAAATTGGAACTCCCTTCATGTGTAAAAATTCATGCAAGGAAGTATATGTTCGAGTCCTTAAGCCAATGACGCCCTTACCCGAAAAAAGTTGGGCTAGAAATATAAAAAAGGGACTCAATATATACATACAACCAGATAAACAAAACCCCAATAAATATAATAATATCAGCCCAATATATTTCTAAGCATATTGTAGCTGCTCTTTTATTTATTTATTTTGGGTTTAAATCACAGTATGTTCAGGCTAATTTTGGAGTACCGCAAATAATTTCTTCTCATGGAAGAGCATGTTGCTGGCTATTATAGTATACCATTTCAATGTATTATAATGGGTTCCCAATAATAATGTTTTCCCATATACGCAAAAAAATATTGACCAAGCAAATAAAATATCATTAATCGAAGGAGATTTAATATATGAGAATGCACCCTAAAATAGTCAATTTGACTTTCACTTATTTATTTATTTTTATTTAAAAAAAACTCATTTTAAAGTAATAAATGTTCATGAAAATAATTTGTTTGTCAGGGTCCAAAGAAAATATCACATTTAATTTCAAATGTGCAAAAAAAAATTAATATTTGGAGCGGAAGTTATACTTAAGATGATCCAATAATAAAATAAAAGAACTTTCTTTATTGCTTTACATTTTCCTTTTGGGTAACCCCAATACATGAATAAGAGTTTAAAAAGTACATAAATATATATATATATAATATATATATATATCTAACAACCAATTTTGTTGCCAATAGTCTCATAGTATCGTGGTAGTCCCGGTTAGCTTATGAACCGGGAGGATAAGGGTCAAGGTTCTAAACACTATTATAATTCAAAGAAATACAAATACATTTATTTCTTCATTAGTCCGCACGTATCCTTCAAAAACATCCATATATGTCTTAGTGACCCGGGCCTTTAGGGCTAGGTCCAGAGCCAACATCCCTAGCCAACATGTCATAGTATCCTTTGCCTTTACGTATATCGAAGGGTATGTTGCCAAGTGATTTTCACCTGCAAAATTCTCCGGTAACATTCTTGATGCGTCGACACTGCTCATAACATTGACAAAGATAACAAAAATTATCATTATACTGATAAATTTTCTGTAATCCATCTTTAAAACGATTAAAACCTAACGAAAACCGGATGCTTGTAAAGATTAATCGAAGGATTTTTGGTGAAGTAACTTTTATTTTATTTTTGGCTTGTAAATATGTATGATAGATTCAGGTATTTATAGCAATTAGTCTACTTTGTAGACGTAGACTAAAACGCTTTGGATAAGCATAGGCGTTTACGTGTTGAATGCACTTAAGAGTGATTTTCATGATGTGCGCCGCATTTTCCAGGAAAAAAAAATGTAATTCCACAAATGACTTGAAACTAGGCTTAGTGGGGGTATCATAATTCTGAGGAAAATAGTGGCAGTAATTATCATTACATTTAACAAAATAATTATCAAAGATATTAATTACAAAATGCTAAGGGCTCTCCCAAAAGCATTAGCAGGGTTGGCTAGAACTTTAGTTAGACCACTGGGGTTGACATAGTGGCACTATTAGTTTTTTGTGAGGATTGATTCATTTAGCGAAATGTTCTATTTTTTATTTCCCACATATGCAAATTCTCTTGTGGTGTAAGATTAGTACCGTGAGCAGGTCGAAACTGTTAAAAGATTATTCCCCTTTCTATGTTTTGTATTTCCGTTATGAGATTATTCCCCTTTCTATGTTCTTTATTTCCTTTATTACTTTTCCTATAATTTAGAGTATCTCCAAGAGAGCTCTCTATTCTAGAGAGCATAATCTCTAAAATAGAGAGTAATTTTTGAAATAGGGAGCACAACTTAATTACCAACTCCAACAACGCTCTCTACTGTCAATAGTTTACCAATTTTTTATTATTTTTTCTTTTTCAGTAAAATTATTTAGATGAGTAAAATCAAATTAGAAAAAATAGGAACCACAAATATATTATTAATTTATTAAGTAGAGAGCCAAAGAGGCTAGTTAAATTTGGAGAGCCAAATGAAGCTCTCTATTTTTATTAGTTATTATGGCTAATCTCTTGGAGTATTAATTTAATCATTTCACTTTTTATAATAGAAGAGTATGAAGGTAATAAAGAGTTTATTGGAAATGCTCTTAGCATGTTATTTTTCTCTTTGTCTCCTTAGTTTTAGGCTTCCCTTTTTTCTATGTTCTTCTATATATATGAGCTCTATTCTTGTAAAACAATAAACAACAAATACAGATTATATATTCTTTCCCTCTTTTCTCTAGTTTTATCATGGTATCAGAGGGAGGTTTCTAAGCCATCTCCCTTTGTCATCCGTCCTGCCACAGCCAACCCACTTCTTCTTTTCAATCCATCTTGCCAAACCTTTTCAACAATACATAAGTAATCTTCTCTCTCTCTCTCGAAAAACCATCAAACCAGTGCCAAATCCTCATATCTCACCATCATTACCTTCGTCTTGAAGAGACAAGTTCAACAACTGAAAAATCATCGGAAAATACCTACGGACGCGCCCTCACGCGCCAGCGCGTGAAATCTGCTCCGTTACGCCAAGTCCACGCGCAGGATCCACGCGTAAACCCCACTCTTTGCACGCTCCACGCGCGCGTGAGTTACACGCGCCAACGCGTGTTCTTGCCCAGATCACGCGCTCCAGCTGTCAAAGCGCGTTGCTCTTACGCGCCCCCACGCACACACGCTCCTCCACACGCGCCGTTAGTTCTCACGTTGACTGTTTAACGCCGTTAACTTGCCGTTAACTCGCCGTTAAAAAAAATAAAAACTAAAAAACATTGTTCTCAAAGTTTTCCAGCATTCCAGACTCAACCGTGGCCTCCGTTTTTGCCAAATCCATCTCCAAAATATCGGTTTCAGGTTCCATCTCTGTTAATCGTTCACTTTATTTATTTCACCATGTCTTCCAATTCTGAAATTCCTATCACCATTAAACTAGATGGGAACAATTATAGTCATTGGTCAATGCTATTTCGAAACTTTCTGAAAGGTAAAGGTCTTTGGAATTATGTTTCTGGCAAAGAAAATTATCCTGCTGATACTGTGAGAATCCGCAAATGCGGCCCCCGGGTCTCATTCCCGTCATTGGGCGTCTGAAACGTCGAAAAGGATTCCGTCACTCCATTTGCTTCTTTTGGTGGTGTAATACAATATCAGGTGTCCCTATATTCTATTTTTAGATACAAGAGGGTTCGTTCAGAGTCGCCAGTACGTTTTACGAGAAAACGGACAAAAAGGGTCGTGTAAGAGAAAATGCTACGGATAAGTCTTTCTTTACACGTTTGCCTATGAAATCAAGATTCTATAGGGTTCGGAAATTATGTTACGGATTGGGAAGGTGTTAGGCACCCACTCCGCCCTTTCGGTCTCTAGTGGCTTTATATGTTTATTTTATGTTGAAAAACTTGGATGCTTTTACTGACAGTCTACTTGTGGGAATCCGGACCCGCGACCCGAGAAGAAATAGAAGAGTCCCTCGTTCTCGGTTTTATTTGAAAACGTGTTTTGTAGAGTCGCCAGTTTGTTTTACGAGAAAACAAACAAAAGATCGTACGAAGGATAATTCGAAAATGAACTATCTTTCATACGTTTAAAACCAGAGATTTATTTTGAAAATTTACTTTGCTAGGGTTCGGGAACTACGTTACGAATTGGGAAGGTGTTAGGCACCCAATTCGCCCTTTCGGTCTCTTAATGGATCATGTATTTAATTTCTATTTTAGATATCTTGCAAGTAGTTCGAATTGTTTTCAGAATAATCCTTTCCGGATAAATTTAGTTTTAAAACAATATTTTTGAAATCAGACTCGAGCTTTGCGAGCGCCTACGTATTCATTCGTAGAATGAAATCAGAGTCTCGTAGTTCCTTTCTTTTGGAAACTGTTTTTGTATTTTTGTTTGTTTTGAAAACGTGTCAAAACAGGTTTTAGATTTCTTGTAAAACTTAGAAAGGATTTGTTTTGAAAGAAATGAACTTCTTTGCAAGTTATCTAATTTAAAAGTGAAATTAAATGCAGTACTGAAATTAAGGATTTGGTAGAAAGTTATACCTGCTGCGTTTGAAGAAGATAGGAGGACTTTGCCTTGACTTTCTTCTCTCTCTAGAGCTTTCTCTCTCTAAAGCTTTCTCTCACTAGCCTTTTCTCTCACTAGCCTTCTCTCTCAGAATTTCTCTAAAAATGACTTTCTAGAGACTTTGACAAAGCTCCTACTTACCAAAAATACTATTCAATGTTGATGATCTCCAAAATGAGACCCCAAGGGTTCTATTTATAGGAAAAAATCCGCCAAAAACGCTCCAAAAGAGGCCAACCGCAGGGGGTAGCCGCATGGCGTGCGGCTAGGGCGTGCGACAAGGGTGTGCCAACCGTACGGTTGGCAGGTAGCCGTACGGTTGGGTGTGCGACAGGCGGCGGTGGTATGTGCCAACCGTACGGTTGGGAGCCAACCATGCGGTTGGGGGGCGTGCGGTATGTGCCAACCGTACTGTTGGGGGCCAACCGTGCGGTTGGGGGGCGTGCGGATGGCTATCAAAAAAACCTAATTTTTCTAACGGGGCGCTGTCCCGCACCCCGTGACCTGACCGGGCAGGTCGATCCCCGTCCTAGTAAGCGAAGTGGCAACAAAGGTTGCGGTATATTCCTAACGCGCTCAAAAAATCAGGGTTTTTCCTAATGGCCTCTTGTATGCATGATGACTTAAGACTTGATGCAAAATGCTTGTTAGGTTCACACGAGAGTCGCGGATTGGGGTGTTCACACTACTACTTTTCAAGTGAAAAATCCGGATTTCTAGGGAAGGCGGGGAAAGGGATAAAAGCCTTTGTGTTCAGGGATCCAATGTTTTATTTTGAAAGATGTAAATACAAGTGACAAAAAGTTATTTTATTTTGGAGGGAGTTTCCCATGTTATTTCTCAGATAATGACGGTTTTCTCGGGTTTTAACTTCTTTTGAAAGAGTTTGGATCTCGTATCGGGACTAATTTAATGTGGAATTAGAACTCTTGAGGGGAGTTCCACCAGACACATCGCAGTCTAAGAGAGAGACAGGATATACCGGATTTTAATTCCTAAGTAAGTTTTACCGGTTCGGGTTTTAAAAACAGAATTTTGTTCGAATGATAATGTACTTACTCTTCTGATTTTGCAAATAGTTTTATCAGGGTCTTTTGTTTTGAAAATAGTAGACTGTTTATAACTTGACAATAAGTTTTTTCAAATAAAACGTGGACAGAACAATGGAAGTAAAACAAGTACACAGATATTCAATGTTAAATACTAGAAGAAACTTTCTTTACCTTCCTGACGAGAATAATAAGAAAGAGAATATAATATGGCAGAAAGATCTCCGGCGACAATAATCTTTTCCTTCTTTAGATATTTTCGAGAATTCGATTCCAAAGACGGGACACGTCGAGTGTCGAGAATATATTCGATAATTCTTCAGAAATAAGACGATAATAGAGAATGCTTGATGAAAGATTAGAAAATCTGATTTAAAGTTTAGAATTCTTAGATCCCAAGTCGCTACCTTTAAAACCCTTGGGGGTGTTAGCCTATTTATACTGCTCGGGGAAGATTGTCGCGCGACATTTCCTCAGAAAGGGCAAGTGTCGCGCGACAGAGCGTACAATGTCGCACGATAAACGGCTGAAGTGATGTTTTTGACATACTGATGTGTCAGAGAGTGGATGGTCTGGTGTCAGAAGGGTTTGTCGCGCGACACAAGGGAAATTGTCGCGCAACAGACTCATTTGTCGTGCGACAATTCCCTTTTAAAAATAGGTTTGTTTGGCCAACAAACCCTTTCGGGACAGTCTCAGGTGTTCGGGTGGATTTCGGACTCCAAAACAGTACTTCTCAAAGGTCGTTAGGGTTCTTGCGGGGGTCACGGATCGGGGTGTCTATAGATACTGATCCCAAGTTTGCAGAATGGGATATTAACAATAACAAGATCTTGACTTGGATTGCCAATACTGTTATACCATCCATTAGCGTACAGCTCGGGAAATGTGATACTGCATAGAAAGCTTGAGAGTTTTTGGCAAATCGATATGTTCAAACTAATTTTGCCAAAAAGTACAAGCTTGAACAGGATATACGGGCCCTACAACAACAAGCAGGGCAATCTATTTCTGATTTTCACTCTAGTATGTCTCTTATCTGGGATCAGTTAGAACTTATGGAACCACAGTGGACCACTGATATGTAACTGTGGAAAACTTTTCGTGAGGAGACTCACCTTGTCCAATTTCTTATTGCTCTCAGAGAAGAGTTTGAACCACTACGAGCTGCCATGCTCCACCGTAAACCTCTGCCTACCGTTGAAGTGGCTTTAACTAAATTAATTACTGAAGAAACTCGCCGAGGTATCTCTTCAACTCTATCTTCAGTATTCATTGCGACCCCTCGCCCTCATCAACAATCTTACAAACCTCCCATATATCACCCTTCCCCACGCCCTCCTCATACCTCAACATATTCCCCACAAACTTCCCCCCGGCCACCTAGAGGTTCATCCGTCAAATGTAACTAATGCAAGGAATTTGGTCACCCAGTTAAGTATTGCCCCTCTCCTACTTCTCGTTACATGCAAGGCCTACAAAACTCCTCCAACTCTGTTGCTGCCCTCACATCATCTGACCCATCAGGTATCAGCTATCCACCTCCACCTGGCTTTTGTCCGCCCACCACTCCTGAGGACCCCACCCACCTTTCCCAGCTCCGTCATACTGTTGCATCTGCCTTCTCTACTCCTACTGGCACACCTACCTCTCCATGGTTCCTTGATTCTGGAGCTTAAACCACATGACATTTGACTCCTCCCACTTTGCCACTTCTAGTCCGATGCACTCATCTCCCCCGATTCATACTGTTAATGGGTATACTATCTCTGCTAGCTACATTGGTTCCATCAATACCACCAACGGTTTGTCTGTTCCTCACGTTCTTCTTGTCCCTCAGTTATCTATGCAACTTTTATCTGTTGGCCAACTATGTGACCTTGGGCTAATCATTTCATTTGATTCTTCTGATTTTGTTGTACAGACCGTTTGACGGGGACATCAGTTGGGACATGCCATAAAGTTGGATGCCTATATGCGACAGACAGACTACAGATTTCTTCTCCCAGTGGTTCCTCCTTCGCGACATTTACCCCCAATCCCTCCTCATTTATTTCCTGGCATTCTATATTAGGTCATGTTTCTTTTTCTCGTCTTCAATTTATGGTTAATAAAGGGTTATTAGGACCAGCTACATTAGACAAAGATCCCTCTTGTGTTGCTTGTAAACTGGCTAAACAAACAGCTCTTCCTTTCAATAATAGTACTACTGTTTCAAACTCTTCATTTGATCTTGTGCATTCTTATGTCTGGGGTAAAGTCCCGGTTACCTCTATGGGTGGGGCCTTATATTAGTTGTGTTCATTGATGATTACTCTCGTTATACCTGCACCAATTTACTTCGTTCTCATTCGAATTTTTTGAAAGTTTACATTGACTTTGCCACTATGATTAAAACTCAATTTTCCAAAAGTATTAAAATTTTTCGATCCGACTCCGGTGGTGAATATCTGTCTAAATTCTTTCTTGATTTTCTTAAATCTCAAGGGACCCTTCCTCAACTTTTTTGCCCCGACACCCCTCAACAAAATGGGGTTGCCGAACGCAAACACCGTCATCTTGTTGAAACAACCCAGACTTTACTTGTCTCGTCCTGTGTCCCTTCCGTTTTTTGGGGTGAAGCCATTCATACATCTGCCTTCCTCATTAATTGCATTCCTTCCGTAGTTACCGGTAGTATATCTTATTTTGAACATCTCTTTGGTACCAGACCTGATTATTCATCTCTTCGTGTTTTTGGAGCCACCTGTTTTGTGCTTATTCCAAAACGAGAGCGCACAAAACTCACACCAAAAATAGCTATGTGTGTCTTTTTAGGGTATAGTGTTCAACAAAAGGGTTATCGTTGTTATGATCCTATCACAAAACGACTCCGTATTTCTCGACATGTCACCTTTTGGGAAAATACCACATTCTACACCTTGTTTAAGGATTACGTGTCTTCCACTACGCCCTCCCTTCCGGTTGATCCTTTTTCTGACGTCTCTACCACTGATTCCTCTCCAAATCAACCCACTCCTCTCCACATTCCTGATCCTACACCATTACAAACTCCTACCACTGATCTTGTATCTGGATGTCCACCTGCTACTGACTCTACGTCTTGTCCTGACTCTATCTGTCCCATCGACGGTTCTGTGCCACGACCGACTCGTGATCGTCGTCCACCAGCTAAGCTATCATATTATCATTGTTTTTTCTCTGCCATGCTATCTCTCCATGAACCCACCTCCTACCGCACTGCTTCTTTCGATCCTCTTTGGCAACAGGTTATGACTGAGGAACTTATTGCTCTCCAATAGACCAATACATGGGATCTAACCACCTTACCTGCCGGTCACTCTGTTGTTGGTTGTAAATGGGTTTACAAAATTAAAACTAAGGCTGATGGTTCTGTTGATCGATACAAAGCACGTCTAGTTGCCAAGGGCTTTACTCAAGAATATGGCATTGATTATGAGAAAAACTTTTGCTCCTATTGCTCGTATGACTACTGTTCGCACTCTAATTTCAGTTGCCTCTATCCGCCAATGGACGATTCATCAAATGGATGTCAAGAACGCTTTTCTTCATGGTGATCTCTCTGAAGTGGTTTATATGCAACCTCCTCCTGGCCTTCCTCATTCCCCCGGGCAAGTATGCAAACTACGGTGTGCTCTCTATGGTCTCAAACAGGCACCCCGAGCCTGGTTTGAAAAATTCTCTACTACTATCCTTGACCATGGATTCTCTTAGAGTACACATGATTCGGCTATGTTCATCTCTTCATCATCACTGGGTATTGTTGTTCTTCTGATATATGTTGATGATATTATTATTACTGGGGATGATTTGGACAGGTATATCTCGACTCCAAAAATATATGTGTTCATGTTTTGAAATGAAAGATCTGGGTACTCTTCGCTACTTCTTGAGCATTGAGGTTGATCATTCCTCTACAGGATTCTTCCTTTCTCAGGTGAAATATGCTTCTGATATTGTTGACCGTGCTGGCCTGACAGATAACAAGGTTGCAGATATTTCGTTTGAAATGAATGTCAAGTTTTCTCCTTCCGATGGTACTCCTCTGGCTAATCCTACATTATACTGACAGCTTGTGGGTAGTACCAACTATCTCACCATCACCAGGTCGAATATCAGCTATACTGTCAACATTGTGAGTCAGTTCATGTCTGCACCTTACTCTGTCCACTTTGCTGCTGTTCTTCGTATCATACGCTACATAAAATGGACCATATACCAAGGCCTACATTTCTCGTCAGCCTCTAGCCTTACGTTACAAGGGTACTCTGATTTTGACTGGGCAGGTTATATTACTGATTGGCGATCCACCACCGGCTTTTGCATTTTTCTAGGCAACTCTCTTATTTCGTGAAAAAGCAATAAGCAAACTGTTGTTGCTCGATCCAGTGCTGAGGCTGAATATCGTGCTCTCGCTCATACTACCGAGAAAATTGTTTGGCTTCGCTGGCTCTTCCAAGATATGGGCATCTCTATTTCGGATCCCACACCCCTCTTTTGTGACAATCGAAGTGATATTCAAATAGCCCATAACGATGTTTTTTATGAACTCACCAAGCATATTGAAGTGGACTGTCAGTTTACTCGTCATCATCTATCCCAATGACACATTCAGTTACCACACATCTCTTCCATTCTTCAACCGGCTGATCTCTTCACCAAATCACATGTGACTGCTCGCTTCCAATTTCTGGTGTCCAAGCTCTGCATGCTTTCCAAGTCATCCTGAGCTTGAGGGGGGGTGTTAAAAGATTATTCCCCTTTATATGTTCTTTATTTCCTTTATGAGATTATTCCCCTTTCTATGTTCTTTATTTCCTTTATTGCTTTTCCTGTAATTTAGCATGTTATTTTTCTCTTTGTCTCCTTAGTTTTTGGCTTCCCCTTTTTCTATGTTCTTCTATATATAGGAGTTCTATTCTTGTAAAGCAATAAACAACACATACATATTATATATTCTTTCCCTCTTTCTCTAGTTTTATCAGAAGCTAGTCTTAGATCCAATGTGATGTGGAGACATTTTGTGGGAAACAAAAAAGAAAATACACCGTTAATTGCTTGAAAAATAGAAATTAATGGACTTGGTTCTTCTCCATTACATTTTGGTCCAATTCCATCCAAGGGGGTCTAGCTCGAGCACTAAACAGATGATTTTTTTTCATAAAACTTGGTAGAGATGATTTCTATGATGAGTAAATCACCTTGACAAAATTTCATCAAAAAATTCAATCTAGAAATAGGTGAGACGATAATCTAAAATGTGAATAGTCGAAAATGAACAAATGCATCAAGTTTTATTATGCCCACTTAGATCTGGTTTGAATTTCTTGAAATTTTTTTTGTAGATATGATCTATTCATTATAGAGATCATCTTTACCAAATTTCATGAAAAAATTCACCTGTTTAACCTTCAAATTAGACCATCTTGAATAGAATTAGACTGAAGGAATAATGGAGAGAAGCCAAGTCGAAAATTAATAAACCACTAATAGGTGAGGAGGCTTACCAACTGCTACTAGTCTACCACCACCGCGAGCTGCCACTGTCTAGGGGAAACTGGAGCTTTGGCAGCAGTCCACGAGTGTGTGGATGCAGCAATAAGACAACACTAAAATGTTTTCTTTTTTATCTTTTAAATAAGAATATGGAGTATTTTGGGTAAATATATATATAAAAAGAAAATGGATTGAAAATACTCCTTTCACAATTAAATCCCAGAAAATGAAACGTTATTTTTCTTCTACAAATATAGCATTTTCCACATTATTTTAGGTATACGATTATTTTTCAATAATTGTATATCACAAAAGCACAACTTTTTTTCTTTTTCTTTTCTTTTCTTTTTTTTTTTTTAAAAAAAGTTGAATTGCACCAATCTAAGTATCTGATAACTTTTTATTCAACTTTTGCACTGGTTGTTAAGGGAAAAAAAACGTAATTTAGTCAATTAAGTTTCAAATCTAAGATATATAATGCTGATAGTAAAAAGGAAGAAAATTGTGGGTGTTACAAATCATTCCAATTTAATTCTTCAAGCCTAAAAGGTTTGAAAATTGGGATTGACCGCTGCCCTTTGCACAATCAGCCTTTGAATTGACTTGCAATTTTCTTCATCTTTCATTACATTACTTATATTTCTACTTTTCAAATAACATTAAGAATATATTGTTAATTACTTATAAGAGATTATTAGGTCGATCTTCAATAAATAAATTGCCATGTAGATGAGGTGGCAGTAAACTATTTATTTAGTTATATTATTAGGTCAATCTCATAATACTCCTATGTGTTGAGAATGAATGATTAATTATTCTTTTATTTAGATTTAAGTAGTTCAAATACACCAAGAATTGATCGTTCTCTGTCAGATCCAAGCCGGTTTCAATTCTTAGGTGGCTCTTTGTTCAGGCTCTATATATTCTTCTACAAGTCCCATCCTCACACAGGCTAAGAAGGTTATTTGGTGGTACGTGGTTTTTATTAAAGATGCTCTTGTTATTATATATGTTCTTGTTGAAATTAATACTTGTACGTGTATGAGTATTTGAATAAACGGTGTAGTTAAAATTAATTAGTTTTTTAGGTCCTATCGGCATCCTTAGTTAACTCGAACCTTAATTAAAGCAACATTATAATCAATGGTTGGATAAAAGTTTCATAATTGCATACTTAAAATACTATAAACAAAAGATGTTTGAGTAATTTAGTAATAAGATTTCTTCATCCTGTCATGGTTAAGAAGTAAAGAAGAAGACCAGTTAAATACTATATATAATAGTTGTAGACATGTTTTTATTTGGGTGCTTTAAAAAAAATTAAATTAAACCTGGGTGCTTAAAAAATGGGTGTTTACATATGTTTTTAAAGGTGCTTCTAATAGCACCTTTACCATTTATGGCATGATTAGATTGGTAATAAGTTGACCGAGTTAGGAAGGTTAGATTTGAATTTTCGTCAAATATAGCATGATCTTTGCCATCAACACTGCAAAATCCCACAACTTTTGCATTTTTTGGTAGTATTTTAATAATTGTGTTACATTCTTCCCTAAAATCCAATATTTGAATTTCACACTTTAGAATATACAATCTTTCACATAATTAAACGTTAAGGGCAAAATATACGTGCTATCAGTTATGACGAGGCTTGATACATTAAAAAATTGTTTTGAAGTGTGGGAGCATAAAATTATGAAGATAATAATGGGCCTGGACATGAGCCAGCCCAAACTCTATGAGAGAATTTGTAATGGGGGAGAGGAAGTCCGATTGGTATTTTTTTAGTCTTTTACAATAAAATGTAGATGCCAAAAAATTATATCCTTCGAGTCGTCCCAAAGAATTAATGTAACATATTTTAATATGTAACCCTAATTCAATATTTGAATTTATGAATATAAATAGAATGAGGGATAGCCAGAAAAGGGGGGGCTGCCTCCTAGATCCTAGAGAGAGAAAATATCAACTTGTATTCTCATTTCAATGGCCTTTGAGCTAATATAATAAAACACACACACAAATGGAGGATGTACTCCCGGAATAGCATAAGCGCTACTGGGGGGAACCTACCATACCAAAAAATATCTTGTCTCCTTCACCATCTCCATCTATTACTCCATTGATTTAACTAAGAACTTCATCTTGTGGGTTTGCCCAATTTTTTGGCCGCCCACATGAAGTTATTAATAATTGGTCCAAAAGGGTAAAGGGGAACATAAATTGAAAGATAAATAGTATGTAGCCCAAAAAATAGAAATATAAATAATATAAAGTTCCGTTTGATAACAATATGAAAAAAATAATAATAATTGATATTGTAAAATGTTGGAAAATAAGTTGAAACAGGTGGTGAGATAGATGTTTGCTTACGTTGTGATTTTTTTCAATGGAAAATTTTTCTTTGGTGGTTGAGGAAGATTTTTTTCACAAAAATTAATGAAAGATATATAATATTTACTCATAAAAATGAACATTTAATGGAGAGTATCTAATCACATATTTCAACTTATTTTCTAATTTTTTACAAAAATTAAGTGGTTTTTTTTTAATTATTTTTTATGTTACTATTAAACGGAACCTAATTGATTGAGATTTTATCTTTAAGGGTAAAATAGATATTTAACTTATATAAAAATTTAAGTGTCAAGTATTAAGGAAAAAAATGTGCAACTTTTCTTTTAAGAGGCAAATTGAATGATCAACCAAACAAATTTTAAAATTTTATTTAAACTTAAAATGTCAAAATAAATTGCCCTAAGTGTATGTTATTTTCACGTGATTTTGAGATATGATTTGATAAATCACATTATTCATGTAATTTAGGAATGTTCTTTGAAGATAAGTTTTGATATTTTAAAATTTTGTCAAATTTTAAAATTTTCCATTTCAAAATCCGTTTAAAAGGTTGGGATTTTGGAATCCCGTATTGAATTAGGGAGTTTGAACTGATAGATTTCTTTTTAATCATCTCTCTCATCCATTAGTACTTATTTTTTATCTCCAACTAAAATAAATAAATGGACAAGTATCTCACATAAACTCAATTTATATTACTGTATTTTGAAAAATTTTATTTTTTTAGAGGAACACTTAAATTAAAAATTATCATATTTTAAAATCTTATGATTTATCGAATCATATAATTTTAAAATTTTGTGAAAAAAATACAAACTTAATTCATTTTTAGATCATTTACTTTAGTGGACGCTAATTACACACTACTTTACACAGTAACACTTAATCTCATTTATTCGGTCTTATTGCACTGTGTAGGGGTATTGTCAGAAATCCAAAAACCGAACGAACGAACCAAACCAATCCGTTGTGATCCGAAATTTTTCGAACCGAAAAAAAAACGAAACCGAAATCAAAAACCGAAACCGATTGATTTGAGTCGGTATGGGTTGGGGATTCGGGGTCCCCGAATTGGACCCAAAAAAACCGAATCTTTAAAAAAAAAAATTGCTAACTTAATGTAATTACTTAATTTGTCTTACAATACGTTGAAAAAAAAAAGAAACTTTTTTACAACATTTACATTATATAAATGACACAACCCTATAGATTATTTACATTTACAAATAATTACTTAAGCTAATTATTAAAATAAATACATTATATAATTTTTTTGTAGCGCCTTTTGAGTGAATTTATATTTTTAGTGCAATTTTGAACTAAAGTTTTAACAATAAAAAAAAACCCAAATGAGATCGAACCGGACCGAAACTGAATAATTTAAGGAAGGTTTGTGTTTCATAGTTACGAAAACCGAAACCAAACCGAACCAAAACCGAACTATAAAATTTGGAGAAGGTTTGGGGTACCATAGTTTTTACTCCGACCGAAATCAAAAACACTCCTAGCACTGTGCATATTATCTCAATCCTATAGAACCAAGCTATTGTCAAAAAAAAAAAAAAAAAGTACACTAACATGGCCCTATACAAGTATACAACTAATATAATGTGCATAAAATCCGTACTATAAGATCAAATGTATTCATATTACGGTGGTTCTATTCGATTTGATGTTATATTTTGGTGCGTATAATTAGTCCCTTTTACTCTATTAGAATTGTTATGTTATTACTCTTGGCCAAATCCCGTTTGGCTCGACGTTGAAGCAAAACTCAAATCATCTTCCCGATCTCTCTCTTCGCATTCGCTCTTATCTTTTGGCTCTGGTAAGCTCCTCTCTCTCTCTCTCCTAGGGTTTTGAAATTTGACAAATCTCTCTGTTACTGGATTACTTACTTCCACGATTTTAGATCTTGTTAGGAGTCGATAATACCTTAATTATTAATTGCACATACAAATAAATTTACTATGCTAATAAATTGATGGTGATTGGTGAGGTTGAGATTTTCCTTCAAATTTACTATCCATAATCTGCTTAATGCTAAATGAAACCTTTGAAAAGTGTGTTTGATTTTATCATGCTCTGAATGCTGAATACATGACATTTTATAATTTTATATTTATTATTATGAAAATCAAATTAATCACTCCCCTTAATGCTGAAGAGGCGAGAAAACAAACACCAGTTTTAAGTCTTAATGCTGAATATGCTTTCATGCAGCATTAAGAGGTGAAACTCATTGTGGGCTTCAGTATTAAAGTTATTCGTCACATCAAAAAGTTTTATTTTGTACTACAGTTAGAAAATCCCTTTGGTATGCTTGTGTTTTTTGTTCAGAATCAAAAAATATTTCATATATGTTTCGGAATTCATCCACAAAATCACGTATCATGTTTACAGGCTAAAACTTACAATTGTTAATAACTGTACTTGTTATTAGATTACTCAAATGCTGCAAAAATTGAGTTTACATTAATCTTGAATTGAATGATTTAGTTAGTACTCAGTTTAGATTGAAGGATGTTTGTAAATTTAGAGCTTAATATACTATTTTAGCGAAATATATCTCCTTCCTGATTGAAGCCCGGCAAGAGTTTGGTTTATAGAAGGTTCCATAAAGGCTTGATTATGAAGGATTTGTTGGGAGTTTCGAATCCTGACTTCCTAATCCTCCTTTGTATTTTCTTTAATTGGTTTGCAGATATTTTTTATTGAGTTTATAGTAAAAGCATAGAAAAATTGGAAGCCATTGTGATTCTAGCTAGAAGAACAAAATGAGACATCTTTTAATCCTAAGGCGAGTTAATGATGGATTCAGTAAGGTTTTTCTGAATGGCATAACTAAGAGTGTGAAGTCGGACATCCTTTAATCCGAAAGAGCGGTAATGACAGAATTTGTAAGGATTTTCTAATTGGAATTGTACTAAGTATTGATTTTATCCTCGAGGTTTAAGACCAATTGCTGGGAAAGTTCTATTGTAATTATATTGTTCAATTGGGAGACCCATCATAAGTTCTCAGTATTGGTGTTATGTAAGCCTATAAAATGTTTGGGGACAAAGGAATATTTTGTTTAATACAGTAACATTTGAGAGTTTAGTTTGTGTGATGCTTTGATCATGAGGTTTTTTTTTTTTGGGGGGGGGGGTATGAAAGTCGTTGGAATAAGCTAGAGTTGCATTTTTTGGACCTGATGTTGGTTTTTGAGGTGATATGCAATTATGTATTTGTTCATTGGCAGCAGAGTGTGAAGTCAGACATCCTTTGTGATTATATTGTTCAATGGTACCTATTAAGCCCTTAAACGATGGATCACATTTTAAAATGGTCCTTCCATCTATTTTTGCTGTTAAATGTGAGTGAAACAGCACATGTTCCTTCCACATGACCAAGATAAGGGCAAAACTGTCTATTCAACCAAAACCCACACCTGAACTGAATAGGCGTCCTTTCCCATTCACCTGTGTGTGCATATTTAGAGAAAGAAAGGGAGATGTTTGTAGTTTATGCTATTATCAAGTCATTCACCAAGAAGAATTTAGTACATAGTGATGTCCTCCCTTTAAAACAAAAGTCTATCTTCCTGCCAGGTAGCAGCAATAGGTTGATACAGGTGCAACTCCTAATTCACACGCAGAGGTGAGAAAGCTGATGTGTGCCCTTATAGCCACATAGTTGTTGCAAGGCTCTGTGAGGTGTGATAGTGGAGTATACATACATATATGTGTGTCTTCAAAGTGTGTGGGTATGTTTAAACTATAAAAAGAAAGTGAGAAAGAGAGATACTTGTGTGTGTGTTGAGAAGAGAGGGGAAGGGGAAGGGGTGTTGGTTATATATATACACATACAGAGAGAGAATACGGGAAGTTCATAGAAAGTAGATGTTTTTTGCCCCAATTACTTGAGCCGCTCCATTGGAATCACATGGGTCTTCTATTTTTCATAATGTTTATAGCGAGTGGGTCGTCATCTCATCTCATCTCATCTCATCTCATCTTTAACAATTTGGAGTAAAATAAACTCCTCAAAAGTTCCTTCTTTATGCTTGTATTGATCTATGCTATCAATTAAGAATGCTTGTTTTTTCCTTTGAATGATAGAATTAGATTGTGTAAATTTGTGAGAGATTCTCAGATTTATTAGATGGGAAAAAAAAAGAGATAAGAAAATCGTGGGAAGGGATAAAGGTCTTAGATATGGCGGTGGAGCAAAAATGAAGGTGGGAGATGAGATCAATGAATGTGTACGTATGTGGGTCTCCGTGTCTTTATATAATGTGTATATTTACGAAAAGATGTGGCCAGAAAAGTTTGCCGGAATCGAGTGATTCTCCAGAGAGGATGACCAGAGAAGGAATGGTGTTTTATTTGGCATATTTGCCCTTTATCTTGGTCATGTGCAAGGCACATGTATTTTGGTCACATACATCTAACAGCAAAAAGAGATGGAAGGACCATTTTGAAACACAGTCCATGTTTTAAGGGCTTAACAGTTGTGATTTAATAATTTAGGGGCGTTTTTGGAGCATAGTTTAGGGACCATTGAAGTAGTTTACCCTTTCAGATGATTTATTAATTTCCGGGATAAAGACGATATTTGTTTGATTTAGCAATTTAAGAAATGATCCGGAGAAGAGAAGGCTTTAGCCGTTTTCCTAATATATAGACTAGTGTTTTAAATTGCGGTAGCGTAACGCGTAGCGTTTTGGTTCTAGAATTGCGTGGCGCAAATAAATTGTGTTCATAGCGTAAGCTATTCGGGACATGAATAGCGTAATAATAAAAAAAAAATTAAAAATAATATTATACCAAAAAACTTTAGTAAAAATCCATTAAAACACTTCAAATAACAATAGCGTAAAAATCCAACATAACTTCAACCTTTATTGCTATCTCTAATAGTAGAAACAGAGGTTTAGTGAAAAACTAATCTTTTTTACCTTGGGAGGAGAGAAATGAGTAGGAGAAGGGAGGAAAAAAACGGCTAGGGTTTCAGCCTTCCACTGTCCAGCTTTGTTCCAGCTAGGGTTGCTGTGTAGGAGAGGAGCTTCGTTCCTGTGTCAATTCACTCAGGAGATAAGAGAAAAGAACAGCTAGGGTTTGTTTCAAAGCTGCGTCGTTTTTTCCCTTTTTTTTTAAAGTTGGTCCCAAATAGCGTGAGTAATTAACCAATTGTGCCCAATAGCGTGCATTTAGTGCAGAATAATGCAAAATAGCATGCCACGTCAGCAAATGGCATAAGCAATTTGGGAAAAGAGCAAATACACCCACGCTGTGTAGCGTTTTTTTGCCCAGAAAATGCAAAAGCGTGCTATAGCGAGCTATGTAGCGCGCAAATGAAAACACTGGTACAGACCAATACTATTTGAATTTTTCTCTATAGAAATTTATTTCTTTATTTGAAATGTGCTTGTTTGAACTTTGTGTATCAGAACTAGAACGAGTTGTCTTTGGAGGGTAATAAATAGAGGATATATTTTTTCTCTCCCCTGAAAGGCTACAACAGCATGAAAGGATTTTGTATAGGCATCGCGATTTGAGTCCAAAAGTCGATTTTTCCCGGCCTTTTTATTAATGTTCTAGAAGGCACTAGGCAAACGTAGTACGGTGGCTGTTGGCCTAGAATGCCTACAAGATCAAACTTGTTTCCTAGAAATGTGTATACAGTTCTCCTACCAAAAAGGTTTTGAAATTCACACGCGAATGGGGTAGAAAAGCCACTAATTTTTTTTATTATGATTATTGACATCATCATAAAGGAATGACCTCAGTGACTTAGTAACATTTAAGCGTACTTAAAAGTTCTACTATTTCAGTCCCGAATTAAGAGTCAGTCTATTCCTTTGTGTGATGTCTCGAATTAAGAGTACAGTTTCCTTCTTGATGTACCAAATCTTGTGATATTAAACAAGTTGTATTCTCCACCATCGATCAACGCAAAATCGGCATATCCTTAAAAAAGTGTGGAAGTCATATATTCATTGTTTTGAAAACGCCATTGATCTTTAGAAACTCTTGTTCTCAGTTTTCATCCTACTAAAATTCTTTATTTTTGTGATTTTGACAGGGATATGAATAACTGAAATAACTGTTTGGGTACCTCGCATTCTTTTTCCCTCTTTCAAATGGCAAATCAACATAAAACTACGACAACTCAGCCAGTCATTGAATTGGTACCTCTAGTGGCCGTGATTCTAATACTTGCTCATGTCCTTGGCCTCGTCTACTGGATTTACAAATTAGCCACTCAAAAGCAACCTGAAAAAAGAAAAGAGCACTAGTTTCACAAGCACAAGGATATTATGAGAAAATCGTACGGAACTATGGGTTTTTGCTATTGTTTGATGGTTACTTTTAAGCCGAGTGTTAGAATCTTTTCTATTTTTAGTTTGGATGGGGATGGGATTTTAGGGTTTTAGGGACTTTTACTAACATGAGAATGATAGATTAAAGGGCTGTATTTTTCCTGATGGTTTTTTATTGTTTCTTCTCCATAATAAAATTGTTCTTTGTCCAAATAATGATAAACACCATTAGTTGACATTCATAAGACTAATCTTGTGAGATGCCCAAACACCATCTATGGTGATAGACATAATATAGACAGTAAAGTGAGTTCTTCTTTCCACTCATTCCTTACCAATACCTTTAGAGCTTATTTGGTTCAAGTTTACGTTTGTTCTTGCAATCCTGTAACGGAAAATCCACACAAGTATTCGCTTATAGTTCATGATGTCAAGAGATTGAATCATAAGATAAGGAGGTCCAAATTTTCTAGGTGAAATTTCTATTTTGGGTACCAGGAACAAGATATAAGTTTAGAAGACTTGGAAATGAATTCAGCACCTTTGAGAAGGGACCAAAGACATAAGTTGTATAAGCAATTACGGCAACCCAAAGCTGGCAAACAAGTTAGTTTACTGCAACTGTGTATCCACAAAGAATGGTGAGAGGTGCAAAATTGCAGTAGCCTACTTGGCAAACTTGTTAACTCCTCACAATTGGCAACAAACAAATCTTTAAGAGATACAAGGCGGGAGAAGACCGGTGACATTATTGGAGAAGCCATTATTTGGAGGTTTATGGTAGATTTATTATTCTCCAACAACCCATCCAGGAGGTAAGTAAGCTCTGCAACTATATCGATTGACAAAAAGGTGAGAGTTGTCAAGTTTTTACATATATTTGTAAGTGATGAGATGGTATTCACACTAGTAACTGTCAATTCCTTTATGCTTGTAAAACATCCAGGAACAATGGTCAACTTCGGATTGTCATCAATTTCCAATTCCTCTAACTGAGGAAATATTAAATTTTCAACTTCCATTCATTCTTCCAGGTTAGGCATAACAGATAGTTTGAGACTTATTAGTGCCGGAAAAAATATTGATGTTTAATTTATACCACTATTATGATGACAACCATAACAATAAAACGAAGTATTTATGCACTTCAAGTTAGGCAATTTCAATCAACTTGAGTTTTCGAAGAAGCGGTAGTTGCCTAAGTATTGGGACATACTCGCACTTTTTGCACCCTCTTAACTGTACCTCCATTTACAATAGGCAACTAACAATCCCTACCATCAATATTCACCATCATTTTCATCATCCATATTGGGAATTTATTGCCCAAGAAGTGTCGAACTGAAAGGCTCTTTAGGTGCTAATGAGGTTGAAGACCTTCCAAAACTTCATCATCATTTGCCACGTTCTCTTCCATGTTCTTACTCCATCGTAGTTCCAACTTGTATACATTTATCTTTCCAAATAACTCGGCTTTTTGAGCTTCTCTCTACTACTCACTTGTTCAAGATAACATAATAAAACTGTACATTTGAGGTGCTTTAAACAACCAAGCTTTTCAATTCGGCGACCCTTTTCTCGCCCAACATCAAACCATGGTAATGTTTGAAGGCAAGTTAATCGCCTCAACCCTGGCGACTAATGCAACATAGAAACATTATGGTAATGGAGATGTCTTAGGTTTATTAAGTTACTAAGCCCATTTAAAAGCTTTTTTAGCATGAAATCTAGGTGTAAAGTCTGCAAATTGTAAAGCTTCCCTATAAATTTGGACAAAATTAAGATATAAGCTTTTGATAAGTCAAGATACCTCAAGTGTATCACTTTGCCAATTGAATTTGGCATGTTTTTCATCTCAACCTCACCGAGATTTAAAACGCGTCAGCATTTGAAGTTTGACATTTCATTAGGCAATTATCATGCAGGAATAGTGTGTGCAAATATTTAGCCCTTTCTTTCAACAATGCTGTCCATATTGCTTCCTCACTCGTGTACAATGCTAAGTTTCGAACATGAGGAATGTCATTAACTATAAAATCCTCGAAGCTAAAGCATTAATATTTTGAAACAGATTGTACCAGGTCATACACAAAATCATGCATCTTACAACGAACAATATTACCTTACATATCCTTCTATACATCTTGGAACAAGGAATTTCAGACCAAATCATTAAAAAACTGATTACCTACATCCTCCATCACCTTGTTACTGCCCTCGTCCGATTGAAGGAATCTTAAAGCCATCTAGAGTTGGATTAATCCCTCATTTTCTATGACACAATCCTTGACAAAGGCGGAACATTATGCAAACCATCGCTTTAAAGAGGGTGACAGGAAATGATTGAAACTCAATTTCAATATTCCCAAGACTCCTCAATTCTCATCTTCACCAGAACCCCAGAGTACAGTTTTGTGAACATATCCGATCACTCATTTTTTCCTTCTTAGAAAACATCATCCCGTCAAAGACCTTTGCTGTTAATGGCACGCCTCAACACTTCCTTGCAATTTCATGTCCTATGGTCTGCAATTCTCGAGTCATCGATGCTCTTTTAGTTGTAAATGCCTTTTGTTTTATAAACCAAATTTTATCGTGTGAAAGTAATTCCAGACAATGTGAATCATGTGCCCCATGATAGATGCTACACCTCGCTTACGAGTGGTAACAACAATATTGTTTTCCTTGGTTATATTAAGTCCAAATAAACACTCTTAAAATCATCCCAATCCTCCCACGTGCAAGTAGGGATGTTTGGGGCAAGTTTTGTAGGTTAATGTTGCATATAGTTAAAATTTTACTCAAAAGGGATGTTCAGCACTAGTCTCACACTTAGACGAGCCTTATTAGAAACCATTTGCCCCAAACATCCCTACTTGCAGGTGGATAGACAAACTAAGGTGCATGCAATTTTTTTTAACCAGTGGAAAAAGAAACAAATGCAAATTTTGAGATTCGAACACAAGAATTTGCTACAAACCTAACCTTTGATACTATATATATTAGATCCATCTACCCTTAAAGCATAGATTATTAGTTAGTGAGCCAACAACTGCGAGTTAACGACTCCTTTTTGAAGTATAAGGCTTTAACCAACTATATATTGCACACCTCTCGACCAGCTCTCTATCCTCTACATTTCATGCACCTTTCTACCCTCTGCTTTACCGACTTATTCATACAACAATTGCATGCACAATCACTAAATTAATGGTGGTAAGTTCTTGCCCATTCTCCTTTTTTCTTTTTCTTATTCTTTGTCATGAGGTGTCCTCACAACACAGAGAGTAGGGCCAAACTAGCTTGGGAAACTGAGACTGTCCCTAGCCACACTTGTTGTTTTTGGAGGTCAAACTTGGGAAGTACTCGATTCACCCCAAAATTTCTTTATTTTTTCCCTCTAGTCAAGCATTAAAGATATTTTTTATTAAGGAACTAATAATGGTTGGTAGTCAAATGAGGTAACCCTGCCATGTTAATTAGTTTCTTAAAAAGATTTGAAATTATCTTACCTTTGGTCCAAGCTTGCATGTCCACCGCCCTCAAATATTTAATGAAAACTTATTTTCGTTTAGAATCACGATTAAGTGACGTAAAATATTTCACTTTTTAATTACACAATAAAACTCAGTTCCTCGATTTTGTTCCTGTGAACTGTTACTCCTTCAAAATAAGCATTGGTATATATTTGTACTATTATAAAAACTTTAAAAAAATTTAGACCAAATGTGGTATATATAAACACATATTATAAAATTTGGGACCCTCAAATTTGTTTAAAAAAAGCAGGTCCAGGGCGGCTGTCTCGTTGCCTCCGCCATTGGGCCGACCTTGCTTAGTTCATAGTGTGAGACTTAGTACATTCAATGAATGTGTCATGTAAAGAAAATGAGGTTATTAATTAGAGACATCCCAAAAGAAATTATGGTGTGTTTGATTGGGATTATTTTCCATGGAAAATACCCATTTTCCACTTGATTTGACAACTTAAG
Organism: Lonicera japonica; assembly: GCA_021464415.1. Taxonomy (NCBI): domain Eukaryota; kingdom Viridiplantae; phylum Streptophyta; class Magnoliopsida; order Dipsacales; family Caprifoliaceae; genus Lonicera; species Lonicera japonica. Next base: position 9,832,087 of record CM038468.1, on the reverse strand, counting down.
GTGTTTGATTGGCTTTTTTTTCCAGGCAATTCAATTGCCACTTTTGGCTCACACACTTACATTTTCCTTGTAAACAAGGAAAATATTTTCTTTGGGGGGGGGGCTAGTTTTTATCTTCCAGGCAATTGCACGGTTTTCGAGACAACATTTTACTCATTTTCTACACTAAAAATGCTATAACTTAAACTACAAAATTCAAAATTTAATAAAAATTTTATATTTAAAATCTACTCATCAAGATCAATTAAACAAGATCCATCATGACTATAAAATTATGTAAAAAAAAATACCCATAATTTTTTCTACATTAAAAATGCCACAATACAACCAATATTTTCCGGGTAGAAAATTAAGGCAATCAAACACATTTAATTACATTTTCCATGCAACTCAATTCTAGGCAATTCAATTACCTGGAACTTATTTTCTTTTCATGTAAATTCCATGCTTGCAATCAAACGCACCCTTAAAGTCAAAGTGTGACTATCAATTTTAAACGTAAAGAGAAGACGCCAACGGGATCCAGAAGCTCCTAAGTTCATGTCCCAATTAGATTAAAGAGAGTTTCTTTGTTATTTGTATTAAAATAGTCTGACTTACTTTTCCCTATTTTTTTGAAAAATAGCAGCAGCCAACCACTACTTCCATGTGGCCATGTGGGTGACCCAATCTCTGTCCCCTTGTTTCAGAAGTGGCAGTACCCAATGCAAGCTCTAGGCTAATGCTAGTTCACCAAACTCCCCTTTCACTTATTTTCTCTGAACTTTTTAATCTCTAAACATACCTCATTGTTTAAGTGCTTTTTCTATATCAATCTATTAGATAGCAGAGGCAAAAAATGGCTGATGACTAAATGTTGTAATAGAGGGAGTATCAAATAAAGTTGTATCACTGATTGGTGAAGAGATTGGCCTTGGTGTTTCAAAGAAGAACCAACCAGGCTTAGTGAATCATTAACCATGATTTGAGCTGTGTTACATGACGCCGAGGCAAGACAAGTGCAGGAAGAGGCAGTGAAGATATGGATGGCGAGGCTTAAAGGTGTAGCTGATGATGCTGAAACTGCTTTGGATGAGTTTGCTTACGAAATTCTTCGACGTAAGGTTGAGATCAAAAATCAAATAATAAGAAAGGTACTCTCTTTCTCATTCTCTAATCCTGTTGCGTTTCGTCACATAATGGCTCAGAAGATCAAGAAAATTAATACACCATTGGAGAAGATTAACAAAGATGCAAATTATTTTGGGCTCCAAAGGCAAGGTGTGGATGTAGTTTCTCTTGAAGTCTCTTTGAACTGAGGGAGTCATTCTTTCCTCAACAATTCAGGAGTCATTGGAAGGAAAAATGAAGCATTGGAAATAGCGAAAGTGTTGATCAAGTATGGCAATCAAGAAATTATTTCTGTTATTCCCATAGTGCGAATTGGCGGGATCGGGAAAACAATTTTCGCTGAACTAATATACACTGATGAAAAAAATGTAGGACACTTCGATGTGAGAATTTGGGTATGTGTATTTGATAATTTTGATACCAAGAGACTTCTAATGGAGATCCTAGATTTTCTTAAAAGAGGGAAATTGGAGGAAAAAAATAGTGACGCTATACTTGGTGAACTTGGAAAAAAGTTGTGAGGAAATAAATATCTCTCGGTACTCGATTATGTTTGGAATGAAAATGTTGTTGAGTGGGATGATTTTAAGAGTTGTTTCCGTGGTGTTAATACAACCAAGGGAAACAATATTGTTGTTATCACTCGTAAGCAAGGTGCGGCATCCATCATGAGGACGCATGATTCACATTGTCTGGAATTACTTTTAGATGATAAAATTTGGTCTATATTCAAATAGAAAGCTTTTGCAATTGGAGGAGCATTGATGACTCGAGAACTGGAGACCACAGGACTTGAAATTGCAAAGAAGTGTCGAGGTGCGCCACTAGTAGCAAAGACCGTTGGGGTGGGGGGGATGATGTTTTCCAAGGACATAAATAAGTGGTTGGATGCTTTGGGGTTCTAGTGAAGATGCGACTAGAGGAGTCTTAGGAATCTTGACATTGAGTTTCAATCATCTCCCATCACCCACTTTAAATCGATGTTTTGCATATTATTCCGTCTTTGTCAAGGATTGTGTCATAGAAAATGAATGATTATTCCAACTCTTTATGGCTTTAGTATTCCTTCAATTGGACGAGGGGAGTAACAAGGTGATGGAGGATATAGGTAATCAATTTTTCAATGATTTGGTATAAAATTCATTGTTCCAAGATGTAGAGAATGATATGTATGGCAATATTATTCATTGTAAGATGCATGACCTTGCACAATTTGTTTCGAAATCTAAATACTTTAGCTTGGAGGATTCTATAGTTAGTGACATTCCTCATGTTCAACACTTGGCACTATACACGATTGGAGAAGCAATATGGATAGCATTGTCAAAACAGAAGGCTAGATATTTACACACACTATTCTTCCATGATAATTTGCCTAATGAAATGTCAAACTTCAAATGCTTGCACATTTTAAATTTTGGTGAGGTTGAGATGAAAAACTTTCCAAATTCAATTGGCAAACTGATATTTGAGGTATCTTGACTTGTCAAAAGCTTGTATCTTATTTTTGCCCAAATTTATAGGGAAGTTTTACAATTAGCAGACTTTACACTTAGGTTTCTTGGTACGAAAGCTTCCAAATGAGCTTAGTAACTTTATAAACTTGAGACATCTCCATTACCATTATCTTTCTAGGTTACATCAGCCGTCAAGATTGGGCGGTTAACTTGCCTTCAAACATTACTATGGTTTGATGTTGGGTGCGAAAAGGGTTGTCAGATTGAAGAGCTCGATTGTTTAAATCACCTCAAAAGTACAGTTTTGATACGCTATCTTGAACACGTGAATGGAAGAGAAAAAGCTTAAAAAGTAGATTTATTTGGAAAGACAAAATGTATACAAGCTGGAACTACGGTGGAGTGACAAAAGCGAAGAGAACACAACAAATGACCATAAGTTTTGGAAGGTCTTCAACCTCATTCGCACCTGAAGAGCCTTTCGATTCGATACTTCTTGGGCAATAAATTCCCATCATGGATGATGAAAATTATGGTAGGGATTGTTGGTTGCCTTTGGTAAATTTGGTGGAGGTACAATTAAGAGGGTGCAAAAAGTGTGAGTATGTCCCAATGCTTGGCAACTACCACATCTTTGAAAACTCAAGTTGATTGAAATGACTAACTTGAAGTGCATATATACTTTGTTTTATTGTTATGGTTGTCTTTATAATGGTGGTATAAATGATACTTCAATATTTTTTTCCAACATTGATAAGTTTCAAGCTATCTGTCATGCTTAACTCGGAAGAATGGATGGAAGTTGAAGAATTAATATTTCCTCAGCTAGAAGAATTGGAAATTGAAGACTGTCCAAAGTTGAGCACTGTTCCTGGATGTTTTACAAGTATCAACGAATTGATAGTTAGTGATCTGAATAGCATCTCGTCACTTACAAATATATGTAGAAAATTGACAACTCTCACATCTTTGTCGAGTGATAGAGTGGCGGAGCTACCTCCTGGATGGGCTGTTGGAGAACAATAAATCAATCACAAACCTCCAAATAACTGCTTCTCCAACAACGTCAGTCTTCTCCAAACTTAGTATCCCTAAAAGATTTACATATTGCCAATTGAGAGGAGTTAACAAGTTTACCAAGTGGGCTACTACAATCCTGCACCTCTCTCCATTCTTTGTGGATATACAATTGCAGTAAACTAACTAGTTTGCCAGCTTTGGGCTGCCTTAATCGCTTACACGACATATATCTTGGTCCCTTCTCAAAGGAGCTTAATTCATTTCCAAGTCTCGACCCTCTCCACAACTTGCTACCGTGTCTTAGTGAACTAACACTATATGGGCGGCCACACTGGGAATCGATACCAGAGCAGCTTCAACACCTCACTTATAGAAGGATTCGGAATTGAAACTTTTCCCAACTAGTTCGGAAACTTGTCTTGTCTTATATCAATATTATTAGATAATTGCGAAAAGCTTGAGTATCTGTCGAACATGGAAAGCCTCACCAAGTTAGCCATGTTGTACATCCCGAGCTGCCCCCTTTTGAAGCAGAGAATGCCTGGATGGTCAGAGATTTCCCCTCTGAGTGGGCATTTGCATTAATGGTGTTTTTATATGGAGTCAAAATTAGTTCATAAATGTGAGTTTCTCTTCTCCAATAAATTTTCCTATATCTGACCTGTATTTGTATGTTTCTCTTCTCCAATAAATATTTACAGAATCGTTGCGCGCAGAAAGAGGGTTCATGGCCTTCTTCACGTTTATGTATGTTCAATTATATAGGTTGCTTTCCATATGCATTATAAATTCCTTAGTTCTCATAATAGGCATGAAAGCATTTCATCTATCTTCATGTATATAGTTGTAACATCAAATTCACTCCAGAAAAACACTGTAATGTAAGCAAAATTCCAGATCTACGTAACTTTTTCCTTCCAGCATTGTTCTTCTGCTTTGATTTTAGTCTCTCTCTCTCATGTCAGCAGTGGTATTTGAAGAATCATCCCGGAAAGATTGTTCTTCACACAGGCATGCGAATTCAATTATATTTTGTCCTTTCTTGTTCACAGAAAGAAACAATTAATACATACATATATATATATATAATAACTTTTATTACTTCCTCCGTTCCAAATTAAGTCCATTTTGTTTTTTTTTTTTTGAGAAGTCCTTAATCAAGATCCCACTTTCATTTTCAAACAAAATCAACATACCAAGATACACAATAAAAAATTTATTTTATTCTAAACCATTAATTGTGACATTTGTGTGTTCTTAAAAATGTAAAAGACAAATGTAGACTCTTAATCAAAGATGAGAGGATTATTTATAACTATCCAGATTAGCAAATACTTGCTTGTTCCTAGTACTCAGAATGGTAATTTGACTATGAAAATTTAAACCTCATTAATTTATTATTCAATATCTTGAACTATAAGCAAATACTTGTGTGGATTTACTATTTGAAGAACACACTCAATAGGTCAATAGAATGCTAAGTTCGCTGACATTCTACCATTGAAACTGCAGATAATTGCATTATAACTAACATAAACATTGAAGAATTTCTGGTACTAGCAGCTACTTTAACAACCTCACTTGGCTCATAAATTCTTTGTTCTGAGGCTGACTGGTTTATTTTAATGAAGATCATTTAGATACTTTTAACATATTTTTATTAAAAGATAAGACTTCCATGCTATAATTTCACAGGTTCGTTTGGAGGGGATTAATTCTTTAGTAATTAGTAAGGAAGCATGCATTTTATCAATATAGTATAGTACAAGACACAATGGCGTAGCCAAAAAATTTGTTGGTGGGTTCATCAAATAATGTACCAAAAAAAATTCCATAGATTATAATATCATATATATATATACTTGCAATAGGAGCAACAAAAAAAAAGTATTAGGCTTTTATTGTTACATAATAGTCTCATTACCTATGCTATCAAATACATATTTTTCAATGAAAGTAATCAAGCATGACTTAAAATAAATTGAACACATAAACAACTAAACAAGTAAACATATTAGCTTTTATATCTTTCTATCAACAATATATACTATAATACTCATCTACATTTATAACTAACAACAATATATTGGCTAAAGGCTACTAATTAATTAATTAATTAATTATCCAACTTAAAGAAATAAAGAATTATAAAATTAAATGGGTGTAAAGTACTAAAGTAAGGACTGTATTGCTGTAAGGCTGAATTTTCTTGCCTTGAATTAAAGTGTCGAATCTGAAAATTTCCTCTATATTTTCTTGTGTTTCTTTCACTAACTCATGATTTATGAATATCAAACATTTGAGTTTTGAGATAGAAGAAAGAGAACCGTATGAATCTATTTGGGTATAAGGGTATTGGCTTTTGTGAAATGAAATAAAGAATGTATAGTCTTGTTGGGAAATGGGACAAAGTATAAAGTAAAAGCAATATCAAAAAAAAGAGAAAGTGTCTCATACAAACTACCTTTATTAATATTATTATTTTGAAGATTTGACCCTACTAATAGTATTTTTTTTTTTTTAGATTATGGGCCAGTTTGGTATTGTTGTGCTGTAAAAATAATCTCTGTCAGATTTGCTGTGAGAGAAATAGTTGTGAGAAAAAGCAATTTGGCGTTTGATAAAATTTTTGTTAATAATGCTGTTTGTACAATAATCAATTTATGAGTGTTTGGTAATTTTTTTGTGAAAGTGATGTGGACTGTGTATAATGACTAAAAAGGGCATTATGTTGAAATGACTTTTCTGTTCAAATGTTTGGTAAAAAGAAAAGCACTTTCACTTTGTCTTCTTTTTTTTTTTGGTATTAAATATGTTTCCATGACACCCCAATTTTATTTTAATTATAAAATAAATAAAGTTTCCATTAAAAATAAATATATTCTAATAGCTATACAAATAAGTTATAGTTTGATCAATTGATTAATAAGTTAAACACAACAAGCATTGAAGTATATATACAAAATTTCAGACTTTCAAAAACAAATTTTTAGTGCTCTGCTTTCTCAATGCCCTAGAACCCTAGAAATTAAATACAAAGGGAAAAAATAAAATAGGTATGAAATAAAAGTAATAAGAAATTTACCTCAGTCTTGGGGCTTCTACACTGCGCCTGAAAAAAAAATGAGGTCGAACGTACGGAAGAGACGTGAAAAGAAGGAGAAAAAGAGACCTGAACAAAGAAGAAGAACGTGTACAGAGAACAGGAACATAAATAAAAGGGACCTATGATGTAAATCCTAAAGTTGTTAAAGGCTGTTTTTGGTATTATGAAGAATTCATTAAACTCCCACACTGATTTCCGAAAAATCCAAAATTGAAAGCAGCTATGCAGCGGCTTCTCCAAACTGATTTGTCTGACAACAATTAAGACCAAAAAGTGATTTTTATATTTTTTACCAAACAGGATGGGCTTCAAAAAATTTTACAAAAAATCACTTATAACTCCAAATAAGCAATACCAAACGGGTACTAAGTGGTGTCAATTACACCACACAAAATTAAAAAGTGCAAAAATACTGAATGTTGCTCCTTTATTTTGTTAATTCAAGTGAGTTCAACTAACCCCACTCACCTACACATAGTCATGCCCCTGACTAGACATACGTGATATGTATGCACGCGTTATTCACAATAATATAGCAGAAAACCCAAATCAACTGAAAACCACCCCAGCAGAATACAAAAACTTCCTGTGATAACACCTTGTGCAATTACCAGAATATGGGAAATTAGTTGAATCAGGAATAAGATGCCCATTTTCGATTATCGTTACCTAATCCAGTAGTCGCATTATTGTCCATAAAACTAGATACAGCAACAAAAGTACTCGATCCTTTAATTACAAACACCAAACAGGGAACTGCTGCAGAAACATAGACTACTTGTAACTCTATCTATAACAATATATAGCAAGAGCATAAGCATCAAACAAAGACCCTAGGAACAGGGTCAAGTGGCTTGCAATCAGTCTCTCTAAGCACAGTCTTGAGGCCTTTTCCGGCCGCATTCGCTAGCGGATGTCGGCCGTGAACCAGCCCCGTTATGTACTCCCTCTTCTCCCTCTCCTCAGCAAACGACACCCCGTAACGCTTCTCCACGTCTGCACAAAATCAAAATGGAAGCCGCAATTACTACCCTACTTTAAGAGACTAAAGTTAAAATTATAAAAAAATATTTTTTTTGTACGTACCGTAGGCAAGGTTGTCGTAAAGCTGGCCATCTCTAGTGAGTGCCATCATCACTTGAGGCAATCCAAGAGGAAGGTTATCACCTTTATCAACTTGCCAAAAATGGATGGTTTTTCCATAAGTTTTGGCAACCGTATCGAGATCCTGTCGTTGAATAGGGCCAGGCACGCCCGGCAAGAACAAGACGCCGCTCTTGACCTCGTAGTCGTGGGAGTGCCACATAGGTTTCTCGTCGTCCGGGAGTGTCAAAAAGAGGGTCTCGGAAACTATGTACTCTATGCCGATGAGTCGGGCATCGGAATTCGGACTGTCGTAGATTAGGCATTGCCTCATTTCTTCGTTCTGGTGCGCGCAAAAATGGTGCGCCTCTACTTGTCGGGTCATGTCGTGCGCGTAGAAATGGAATCTGTATGGAAAATTTTAAGAGAAAGTTAAATACAATATTGAAACTACTTCGCATATAGCCGAAACCGCGCCAATTTTTCTTTCGCTATCTAATATGTCAATCAATCAATTAAATCAATTAAGTGAGAGGATAATTTTAACCCAATGAGTATAATAAAGAAATCTGGACTCTGAAGCTCTGAAGCTCTCGTAGTAACGAGAACGCTAATTCGATCCAAGGAATTTTTTGTCAAAACAGGAAAAAAGTGCTTAACTCCATTAATAGTATAAAACAAATTAAATATGGTCACTTGATGTTTAAAAAATGATTTTTATGCGATGAAACAAAACTAAAAATGAAAATTATGAACTTTTTCTACGAAAACAAAGACGAAATTAAATTTGTGTTTTTTAAGTGGGTTGCACCAAAAAATAATTGAATTAACTCGTTTTTAATAGAAAATGAAAACCAAACAGAGCTCCGCCGGGGAAAATTTTCAAAATTGTAAGAAATGGCTATGATTAAAATGAAAAAAAAGATAATAATATTAGTATCCACAAAATACAACATTCCAAAATCAACTTCAGTAACCAAAAAGTGTCCCACAAAATTCATGTCATTAAACATGATTTTGCGATACTATAATATTTTTATAAAATACTAATATTATTAAACAAAATATATATATATATATGGGGCACGGCATACGCGCATAGGTGTTGGTGGATCTTGTTGACGGGGCCGAAGCCCTGAATGGCGGCGGTGGCGGTCTCGACTAGAGCGGTGCCGGTGTGGGTTGGCTCTCCCGGTACCTGTGGGTGTATCGCCGCATTCACCTCTTCCATTTCTCTCTCTCTCTTCTTTTATTTTTCTTGAGCTTTTTTTTTAATTTTTTTCTTTTTTTGGCCCTTCAGATCTGAAATGGAGAGTGAGAGTTTGTGTAGTTGAGGGGGGTTGGATTCTTAAAGTTCGGATTATGGTTGCATGCAGGCTTACACGTGGCAGAAGCTGCATCATACGTGGCAATTTCCATGCATAAACGTGGCAGTATTACAAGTGCGTCTTTGAACATCAGCTTGACTTTTGGACTTTCTGGATTGTTTTCAACTCGGTGCCACGTGTACATAATGTGCATGAATGTTTTTTTTTTTTAGATTTACGGGTGTGGTCATTTCTATTTTTAATCAAATACTCAAAACTCTATAAAATTTATCACAAATTTATAATATATATTTGGTTAAATAATCAAAAAATATAACAAACTTTACAATATTTTACAAAATAAGTAATATATTTTTTTTTGACAATTTTAACATCAAACTTTTAATTTGTTTTCATTTTAATCACGCATTTTTATTTTTAACAATGAACTATTGATGATTTTGTAACCAAAATGAAAACAAATTAAAATTTTGATGTTAAAATTATCAAAAAAAAACAAAGTATCCATTTTGTAAAAAAGTATAAAGTTCATTGTACTTTTTAATCATTTAGCCTATATATTAAGCACGGGTGTCTTGTTTTTAGCATATTCACAAAATTGCTAAACTAACCCTCTAGTGTATTAAATTAGTACAAAATAATATTATAGGACATATTTAAACTCCTAACATTTACATTAAAGCGTAACTACCACACCAAATGTCATTATATGTTCTTAATATAAAATTACTAAATATCTTATTGCACACACGTAGAGTGTGCCTCTACAATAATATATATATATATATATATATATAAAGTCAATACCCATTGTAACTGATTAAAGTTGTGTCAAATTTTACATCTGCGAACTTTTTTTTCTAAGGAACATTTTTCAACGAGATTCGAATCATTGACTCCTAACTACTTAACTATTGAGTTATTCACCATTATTGTTAAAACATTTTTATCCATATTCGCATATACAATCACCATTCTCAATCATCAACTCAGCGATCTTTCACTGTAAGCTTCATCAAATATTATCACCTTAATCGTAAAAACCAAGGTTAGTCATATATATTGTTAAAAGCATCAAGCATCTCTATGTTCCTTTTTATATAGCATATTCCCTCTCTATGTATAATCTAATTATGTTGTTTATTTTCATCATTTGTATGTAATTATGCTGTTTTCATGTTTATGTTTTCTTGCCTCTTGCTTTGTATATATAAGAGGTATCTCTCTTGTAAGAACAATACAACAAACACATATATAATTACAATAACACATTTCTTCATTCTCTTATTTTATTTCTGCATCTTCATAATTTTGTCATGGTATCAGAGGGATAATTTTTTTTGAGATTCATTCCTTCTCCATCACCATAGCTCCCACAGCAATCCCCCATTCACCCCTTCTGCCATACAACACCCACAGCCACACATCGTTGCCCAAACAAGTACTCACACACTTCTACACTCTCGAAATCCTTTCAAACCACTGCCAAAATTCATCAACCCCTCATCACAGTCATCGTCTCGCCGAGACGAAACCACCGCCGTCGAAACCACCGGAAAACAAGGCCTCACGCGCCCTCACGCGCCCAACGTGTGAGATCTGCCCGTCTGGAATTTTCACGCACACCCATACGCGCACATCCCCACTCTCGCCACGCTCCCACGCGCGAGTACCTTACACGCGCTTACGCGCGTCGTTGTATAACCCACGCGCCAAGCAAGGTTGAAAGCGCGTGTGTGCCACTGCCTAACGCGCATCCACGCGCGCTCAGTCTACACTCGCCTGCGTTACCGTCTGTAACGCCGTCAGTGACGCCGTCCGAGTTAACGGCATTTGCTTAACGCCGTTTGTTCACTGTTCCAAAAAAAAAAAAAAAAAAACCAACACTTGTTCCTAGGGTTTTTCAGCCTTCCGGACTCAACCGTGACCTCTGTTTTTGCCAATTCCGCTCCTATAATATCAATCTCAGGTTTCATCTCTATTCATTCATATTCCTTTTTCAATATGTCTTCCAATTCTGAAATCCCTATTACCATTAAACTTGATGGCAACAATTACAGTCATTGGTCCATGTTGTTTCGCAATTTTTTGAAAGGCAAAGGTCTCTGGAATTATGTCTCTGGCAAAGAAACATGTCCTGCTGATACGGATCCCAAATTCTCTGAATGGGATATTAACAACAACAAAATTTTGACATGGATCGCCAATACCGTAATTCCATCCATTAGCATACAACTCGGCAAATGTGATACCGCCCAAAAAGCTTGGACTTTTTTGGCAAATCGGTATGTCCAATCCAACTTTGCCAAAAAGTACAAGCTTGAACAAGATATTCGAGCTCTCCAGCAACAAGTGGGCCAGTCTGTTTCCGATTTTCACTCCAGTATGTCTGTTATCTGGGATCAGTTGGAACTTATGGAACCACAATGGACCACCGATCTTACATTATGGGAAACTTTTCGTGAGGAGACTCGACTTGTCCAGTTTCTCATGGCTCTCAGAGAAGAGTTTGAACCGCTACGGGCTGCCATGCTTCACCATAAACCGCTGCCTACCGTTGAAGTGGCCTTAACTGAACTCATTACTGAAGAAACCCGCCGCGGCATCTCTTCATCACTGTCCTCCGTGTTCATTGCAACCCCTCGCCCTCACCAACAATTCTCCAGACCTCCCATATACCAACTGTCTCCGCGCCCTTCAACATATTCCCCCCATCTTTCCCCCAGGGCACCCAGACCCTCATCCCAGGTTAAATGTAATTATTGTAAAGAACTTGGTCACACCGTCAAGTACTGCCCCTCCTTTACCTCTCGGTACATGCGTGGCCTACAACACTCCTCCCACTCTACTGCCGCCTTCACATCCTCTGATCATTCTCCACCTCCACCTGTTTTTTGTCCACAAACCACTCATATGGCCTCTGCCAATCCCTCCCACCTCAATCATACTGTTGCATCCGCCTTCTCTGCTCCTACTGGCTCACCCGTCTCACCCTGGTTCCTCGATTCTGGAGCCTCAAACCACATGACTTTTGACTCTTCCCCCTTTGTCACTTCTAGCCCAATGCACTCATCTCCCCCGATACATACAGCCAGTGGTTCCACTATATCTGCTAGTCACATTGGTTCCATCCATACCCCCAACGGTTTGTCTGTTCCTGATGTCCTTCTTGTCCCTAAACTCTCTATGCAACTCTTATCTGTTGGTCAATTATATGACCTTGGGCTAACAATTTCTTTTGACTCTTCTGGTTTTGTTGTGCAGGACCGTTCGACGGGGAGATCAGTTGGGACAGGCCATAGAGTCGGACGACTATACGTGACTGACAAATTACAAATTCCTTCCCTCAGTGGCTCTTCCTTTGCGACGTTTACCTCCAATCCCTCCTCCTTTCTTTCCTGGCACTCTAGATTAGGTCATGTTTCCTTTTCTCGTCTTCGGTTTATGGTTAAACAAGGGTTGTTAGGACCAGCTGCATTAGATAAAGATCCATCTTGTGTTGCTTGTAAACTGGCTAAACAACCAGCTCTTCCATTTAATAATAGTACTACCTTTTCGCATTCTCCTTTTGATCTTGTGCATTCTGATGTCTGGGGTAAAGCCCCAGTTACCTCTATGGGTGGGGCCCTATATTATGTTGTTTTCATTGATGATTACTCCCGCTATACCTGGACTTATTTACTTCATTCACGTTCGGATTTTTTGAAAATTTACATTGAATTTGCCACTATGATTAAAACTCAATTTTCAAAAATCATCAAAGTTTTTCGATCCGATTCCGGGGGTGAATATTTGTCTAAATCATTTCTTGATTTTCTTAAATCTCAAGGAACCCTTCCTCAACTTTCTTGCCCCGACACCCCTCAACAAAATGGGGTGGCCGAACGCAAACACCATCATCTTGTTGAGACAGCTCGAACCTTACTTGTTTCTTCATCTGTCCCTTCAGCTTTCTGGGGGGAAGCCATCCATACCTCTGCATTCATCATTAATCGTATTCCTTCCTTGGTTACCGGTAGCATGTCTCCTTTTGAACGTCTTTTTGGTACCAAACCTGATTATTCCTATCTCCGTGTTTTTGGATCTACTTGTTTTGTGCTACTCCCTAAACGTGAACGCACAAAACTAACACCAAAAACGGCGATGTGCGTTTTCTTAGGGTATGGTATTCAACAAAAGGGCTATCGCTGTTATGACCCTATCACAAAAAGACTACGTATCTCTAGACATGTCACCTTCTGGGAACATACCCCATACTATACCTTACCTAAGGATTCTGTGTCTTTCCCTGAGCCCTCCCTACTGGTTGATCCATTCACTGATTCTTCTCCTCCTCCAACTATTTCTCAAACCACCCCCCTCCCCACCCCTGCACCTGCACCTGCACCCTTACATACTCCTGTCACTGATTCCGAAGTTACACATGCTGCTGACTCTACGCCTTGTCCTGACTCGATCGCTCCCATCGACGGTTCTGATCCACGTCCCACTCGTGCTCGTCGTCCCCCTGCTAAGCTATCCGATTATCATTGCTTCCTCTCTGCCATGTTGTCTCTCCATGAACCTACCTCTTACCGCGCTGCCTCGTCAGACCCTCTTTGGCAACAAGCCATGGCTGAGGAACTTACTGCTCTCCAAAAGACCGATACATGGGAGCTTACCACTTTACCTGCCGGTCACTCTGTTGTTGGCTCCAAATGGGTTTACAAGATTAAAACTAAGGCTGATGGTTCTATTGATCGCTACAAGGCTCGTCTGGTAGCCAAGGGCTTCACTCAAGAATATGGCATTGATTATGAGGAAACCTTTGCTCATGTCGCTCGTATGACTACTGTGCGCACTCTCATTTCAGTTGCCTCTATTAAACAATGGACGATTCATCAAATGGATGTCAAGAATGCCTTTCTTCATGGTGATCTCTCTGAAGTAGTTTATATGCAACCTCCTCAAGGCCTTCCTCACTCCCCCGGGCAAGTATGCAAACTACGGCGTGCTCTCTATGGTCTCAAACAAGCACCCCGAGCCTGGTTTGAAAAGTTCTCTACTGCTCTCCTTAACCATGGTTTTTCACAGAGTACACATGACTCCGCTATGTTCACCTCTTCATCATCTCAGGGCATTGTTGTTCTCTTGATATATGTCGATGATATGATTATTACTGGGAATGATTTGGACGGTATACTTCTACTCCAAAAATATCTGTCTTCATGTTTTGAAATGAAAGATCTGGGTACTCTTCGCTACTTCCTGGGAATTGAAGTTGATCATTCCTCCACCGGATACTTCCTCTCTCAGGTAAAATATGCTTCTGACATTGTTGACCGCGCAGGCCTGACCGATAACAAGCTTGCAGACACCCCACTTGAATTGAATGTCAAGTTCTCTCCTTCCGATGGTACTCCTCTGGCTAATCCTACATTATACAGACAGCTTGTTGGTAGTCTAAATTATCTCACCATCACCAGACCAGATATCAGCTATGCTGTCCACATTGTAAGTCAATTCATGTCCGCACCGCGCTCTGTCCACTTTGCTGCTGTCCTTCGCATCATTCGGTACATCAAAGGGACCCTCTATCAAGGCTTACATCTATCGTCGGCCTCGAGTCTTGAGCTACAGGGATACTCTAATTCTGACTGGGCCGGTGATATCACTGATCGGCGATCAACCACCGGCTTCTGCATCTTTTTGGGTGACTCTCTTATTTCGTGGAAAAGTAAGAAGCAAACTGTTATTGCTCGGTCCAGTGCTGAGGCTGAATATCGTGCTCTTGCTCACACCACCGCAGAAATCATCTGGCTTCGCTGGCTCCTCCAAGATATGGGAATCTCTATTCCAGATCCCACACCACTGTTTTGTGACAATCGAAGTGCCATCCAAATAGCCCATAACGATGTCTTTCACGAGCAGACCAAACATATTGAAGTGGACTGTCACTTTACTCGTCATCATTTATCCCAAGGACACATTCGGCTGCCACACATCTCTTCCGCCCTTCAACCAGCTGATCTCTTCACCAAATCCCATGTAACTGCTCGCTTCCGCTTTCTAGTGTCCAAGCTCCGTATGCTTACAAAGTCCTCCTGAGCTTGCGGGGGGGTGTTAAAAGCATCAAGCATCTCTATGTTCCTTTTTATACAGCATATTCCCTCTCTATGTATAATCTAATTATGTTGTTTATTTTCATCATTTGTATGTAATTATGCTGTTTTCATGTTTATGTTTTCTTGCCTCTTGCTTTGTATATATAAGAGGTATCTCTCTTGTAAGAACAATACAACAAACACATATATAATTACAATAACACATTTCTTCATTCTCTTATTTTATTTCTGCATCTTCATAATTTTGTCATATATTACCAAAAAATAGTATGGCAAGCAGAAACCAAAAAACTGAACCAAAATCTGCATAAAATTGAGGGTGCTAAAATCCGAGGATGGCAGCCAACCAGTATTGTGAATACCCATTAATTCGTTTTTTTAAGAAGAAAAAATAATTATCTTTTCTCTCATTTGAGTTTATTATATTTATGTATTTTTTTAATTTTTTTGATTAATTATTTACGTGATTAAAGTAAAAAGAGCCTCATTTTAAACATTCATCTTGTATATGTAAAGTGTTCCAAAATATATATATATATATATATATATTTCTTTTGTAATGTGTTACATTACTTTAATAGGGGGATTAATCAACTACTCTATGTTGACGGAGTTTGAATCCTACCCACTCCTTTAAAGAGTGTACGCCGATAAGCTTTGATCCCTATCCACTCCGGTAAAAAAGTGTACAGCCTTGTCATTTGAGCTATTTCTCATTGGTTGGTTGGTTTGTTTATAACTGTGTGATTGAGGACATTAGTGCAGATAAGGTGGACTCAAGTCATAATTGGGCTTAATTAAAGAGTTGGTTTGGTGTTGGACCATTTCAAAATAGTTTGTAGCGCAGAGTTATTAGAAGTGCTCCTTAAATAAATAATTAAATTCGAGGAGATATTCTCTATTCTCCATTTATTTATTTTTTATATAATTTTTTTTTCTACTCACCACACAAAAAATTCATGAAAATTTCAATGAATAATAAAACACATCTCATTGTATATTTTTTTCCTTCTATGAGCTATGTCCACACCACATTAAATGTAAGACTAATTCCTTACTCACAAAACTTAACTTATTGCTGGCCATAAATATACCCACATATAATCAAACGCGGGCCATCCGTTTAATGAATCGATCCCCAAGGAAACTCAGTACACTATCACACTGTATTGTGCATCTGATTTATCAACTTGTCATAACAATTAATTATGTTTTCAATTATTCTCCGAGCCATTGCCACAACATGTCCCAACCCCAACTTCGCTTAGCTCTAGGTCTTCGCATAGTAATATTTGATCAGAATATAATTGAGTTTGATCTTATTTGTGTTTGGGTAACTCATATGGGTCTGAACTAGTCGCGATCGCAGTATATGTGCTAAATGATTAGAGTGAAACCAAGTAAAATAGTATATCATTAGCGGCACCCTTATTTAAAGTCGTGTTTGGCAATCTGAATAAATACTTCTATCAACAAATGCCTAGTAGTTAGGACTGACAATTTTGAATCGGTATGAAAATAAGTTACAAAATTAAACTGAACCGTCACAAAATTAACACGAAAATTTGTTTTTGTGTTGTCCTCATGTCTAGAGTAATTAACACAATATCGTAGTGTGTCATTCTTGTGACAAAATTTTAGAATAACTTTTAACACAAAATTAGAGTTGAGTTGTGTCAATCATATCATGTCGTCTCCAAACGAGAAATTTTTTTATTTTTTTTTTCTACTCATATTAGGCCATGTCCATTACGGTAAAAAAAAATTGTAATCATATTTATTGGGTTGTGTTTACGAATGTCATGTTTGTGTTGGTTACAAGTAAGTGAATAACATGACAAGGCAGACATTTTGAAATTGTTTTTGGCTCCAATCAGCCTCTGGAAGTTGATCCATAATTTTTTTACACGTCAGTGACTCTATTCATAAATTATGTGTTTAATTATTTTTAACCCAAGGATCAAACTTCCAATCTCCACAGACAAATCGTTAGCAACAATTACATCATTGTTATTAAAAATTCGTAAGCGGTTATTTTACAAGACTCTTTTCATTCTTTGGAATGTTTGTTCGTGAGTGCGTGCAGGCGGGAGAGAGACCAAAATAAGCATATTAACAGTAATCTTTCAGCTGAGATAGAAAGGTTAACGACAATTCTTGATAGCACCAACACAAACAGCAAAACCCAAAGCATCTCAAACAAGCTTCAAATTGTCCTTCAATCCATAAAAGGGGAACAAGTTTAAACCTTCCTCATGAGGATAAACAACCTCTGATCAAGCTCGAACTTAGCCGCAATGGAAGGGTCCCCCTTCATCATCATCAGTAGTCCACCAAACGATACTAGAAAGACCCTGATGCACGGAAACAAAAATAACCCCAATCAACTACATAAAAATGGTTGTCGTACCCAACTCAAATTAAGGTGACTTTGGGTCCCTATGTGCATTGAAAATGTGTACCCTGGGCAAAGGTACAAGCATGCAGTGCACTCGGAACCTTGGGGAAGTGCTATGGGTACATAAATTTGGTCACATGTATTCAAGGGTTGAACCAAGCTTGCACCCAATTCCAGACCCAGATTTTGGGATAGATGGATTTTTACTAGAATAAACAACCCAAATGGCCACTATATTATTAGCCAAGTTTCAATTTGCCCAACTTTCAAAATCGCTGGTTTGGTCGGTCAATGGTCATCAAACTTTGGACCGAGTTTCATAATGCCCCTTCCGTCCAATTTAACTGTTAAACTGGAAGGAAGGAAGCCATGTGTGAAGCTCATGACTTCATTTAAGGTCATTTTCGTCCAAATTTAACAAAATAAACCCAAAATTGTTGAACAATCAAATTCAAATTTCACGGTTCATTCCCGCTACACACAGAGTTAGAGAGAGAGAGTTAGGGCATAGATACTCTACAGCTGTACGATGATCCAATTAATTTACAAAGAGGAAAGAGGATTGAATGGGTTTTGGATCACCAGAAAATGGGGTTTTCACCGGTGGGGGGAATGTTAAGGAGAAAGCAGGGTTGATAGTTTTGAGAAAGAGAGAGGAAGGAAAATTATTTTCTATCCTTTGTTTTGAGAAAGAGAGGAGAAAAGAAAAGAGAAAGTATTAATCATAGAGAAGAGAAAGTGAGGAAAATTATTGTCTATCCTTCGTTTGGAAGTTTAAGAAGGGAGAGAGTTATTCTCTCTTTTGTGTTTGTGAGTTTAAAAAAAGAAAGGGAAAGAAAAGATCATCTTTTAAAGTTTTGTTATGTAATATAAGGGTAAAGTAGTCAATGCAATAGGTTTTCTATAAAACAACTCCCTTCTCTCCAATTCTCTCCAATTTGGAGAGAACGATTTAGAGACAGTTTTAATTAATTTTCTCTCCTGTTCTCTCATATTCTCTCTTCAAAAAACTCTCAAATGAGAGAAAAGATACTCTCTCCTTTTCTCTTCCTTTCTCTCCAAATTAAAACTGGGGGGAAGGCAAGGGAGTTTGAATTGGAGAAAAGGGCTGTTTTTAGATAAGGGGGGGCAGAGAGAAAGTTACATTCCTGCCCTTCCGCTTTTTGATTCATTCAATTCACCACAAACAGAAAGTGAAGGAGTGAAGTATTTGGAAATGCCGGTACCATATAAGCTTGGAAAATTTTAGCAAGAGTTGAAGCTGAGGGAGGAAGTGCTCAGAAAACCATTGACTAGGCTAGAGATTCGAGCGAGTAACCGCCAGGTCAGTCTTGGTGAGTAAAATGAAGGTTAATTACAACCTTATTCAGTGTTTGGACATATAATGCATTGTTTGGGTTTCAGACTCTGTTTTTGTTTTGATTTGGATGAAAATACCCTTAAATGAAGTCCTGTGCCTTGCACACGACTTCATTCCATCAAATTTAATAGCTAAATTGGAAGCAAGGGGCAGGCAAAACTCGGTCCAAAGGTTGATGGCCAAACTGGAGCTTTGGAAAGTTTTAAGGGGCCGCCAGTTGGAACTCGGCCAGTAGTTTAGTGGCCATTTATGCTGTTTACTCCAGTTAGTTAATTCAATATATCATATATGAACATCATCAAAGTTTTCCAAAAACTACTGATACTTACGATTTAACATTAGGCCCACTGCCTTCATCAAAGAACTTAAATAATTTCCCCTGCATCACATATTCGAACTTGTCTGCAAGCGACTTTCGTGGACCCTAAAACCACCGACAAATCAATAGACAAATAATCCTCAGCCTTTAATAACTTTCAAATTGTTGAAACACAACAACTACACAATTTAAAAAAATAAAAAAATCCCTCGACCTAAAATTAAGAGTCTAGTTCAAGTGTTCAACTTTCACACTTTTTAAAGGACACAGTAGTATTAACATAATCTGCAGTTAATAACAAAAGTTGTTACATTGATTATCCCAAAATCCGTTCAATTTGGCATGAACGATTGGGTTGCCAAGTTGCTATGATTGAGAAATTAAAATGGGAATCGAACATGAGATAAACATTTTATTTTTTTTGATAACCATGGGTATCGGGGCCGCACCCCACTAATCCCATGAGGCCCTGGTTGCTCGATCGGGAGACACTCCCAATGGAACAAGAAAGGTTTCACGCAGCGGGGAACCGAACCTAAGACCGTGCCCCTAGCCACACAGTCCCAAGTTTGTCCTTACCACTGTGGCAACCCCTTGGGTTAACATGAGATAAACATTTGGTGGAGGGACATATACCTGTGAATTACTTTCCATTTAGGATAATATCAATGTAACGATGGATCAAAGGTAATCTTGGAGAACCAATTAATGCAAGTACTTTCAAGGGTTCAACTCGATATTATAATTTCAGTTTCCTAAACATATCTCTTGATTCTCTTGAAACTTTAGAGTGTCCTAATGCAATTTCAAAAAAGCTGCAGTGTAGAAGGAAAAGGAGAAGAAATGATAGAGACCCATAATTTGAAATGAAGAAAAAGGAGAGAAGGGGATAGGAGAGAAAGTAGCTTACACTGCTATATTCTTCACCCTAAAAAGTGGAGGAATAAAAGAGAAAATTGATAGTTCCATTTCCTTTAAGAGATGTCTCAAATTGATAGTTCCATTTCCTTTTCAGGACATAATCAATATACCAAATCTCACAACAAAAAATGAGTTGTAATCTTGACCATAGATTAGGTTGAAATTAGTGATTACTTAAAAAGTGCTCAAGTCAAAGTGGGACTGTCTTTTTGAGAGAGAGGGAATATATTAATAACAACTATCAGAATAAAACCAACATTACATACTCATGATCTGCACCTTAATCCAATATTCGGAAAAGGAAAAAGGAAATTACCTGAGTAAAATAACCAGTGTCGGGTGTTCCATCCAAGTTTATGGTAGAGGCAAGTACCATCATGAATTTCTCTCCAGTACGCATAGGATATATCTCTGAATTCACATCTAGCTGCACGTACATGTCAAACTGCTCGCTCCGTGCTTCTATTCGAGTAACTTCAAAAAAACCCATTATGGGCATGTTAGATTAAAGCAATAATACGTGTAGAGCATTTAAGAGAACTAGCAAATATTTTTTGCCCAGCTTACTGTTAGATGGAAAATTCAAGCATTCTCTGTATTCTCGACTTCTCGTATAATAATGCCTTTACAGCTAAGGTCTTGTTTGGTTTTCCCTCAATTAACGAATATGCCATTTAAGTTATTTGATTCATGTATATATCATTATTCATGTTTGGCTGCAAGTTAACATTTATAAAAGGGGAAAAAAGTAGTTGAACAAATTCCAAGCTGAGAAAATCCATAAAATACTAAATAAGTATTGAAGGAAGGTCTTGTAAAAATTAATCCCTCCGTCTCAAATTAAGATTCCCGGCTTGAAAGCAAACATTTCAACTTGACCATTCATCTAAATGGAAGGAGAGTGAATTACATTAGCCTAGTTCTTGCTTTTTTAGCCCTTTATTTGAAAAGGTTAAATTTGGTATGTAATATAAATTTATTGCCTAATTTTAAAAATGGAACACTTAATCTAAGATCCAAAAAGGAAGCAGGACTCTTAATATGTTCCAGAAGATTTTAAGCTCTCATCAATAATTGTTAAACAGTCTTCTTCAAAAAAGGTCTAAATAAAATATATTTTTGTAGGACCACGTGCTATTATCTATGAAGCACCGACACTTTCTTGGAGGCCACGTGTCAGACACTCCTACACTCTGTGGCACTTGGATTTAATTACAATCTCTAATACTTGATAATTAATTTAGACGGCTACTACTCCTAGTATTTCTTCACTGCAACATCAACTGAGCATGAGGCAACTAAGCCATTTTTTATATTCCCCTTTTTTTTCTATCATTCTATGGAACAATTTAGTCTATGTATGCTTTTTGATGCTTTAATTATGGAACAATTTAGTGATCATGTTTTGAGTATTTGGGTTATTAATGCAATCTAGTTTCATTTTATTGAATTCTTAAATATTTATAATGTTTATTGCATATATATAATTCATTAATTAAGAACGTGTCCCCTCCCACGTGTCGTGTCCTACATTTTGGAAAAATTGCTTGTCGCGTGTCATGTCGAAACACGCGTCGCGTCTCGGGCTTCTCGGGTGACGGGTCTATGCTTTATAGGATATTATTTGTGGCACGTGATTTTCCGGTTCAATGTCTAAGAACACGATAGAGTGAAATTTCAGTAAACCTGTTCCATATTATCTCAAAAATATTTGGTGTGTTTCAACTCAAGTAGGCAATCTTATATAAAAAACCTTTTTGCCGTGGACAAACCTAATATGCTGAGATACACCTTTATTCTTTCGTTTGCGAAAGCACCAAAAGAAAGTTTATCATCATAAAATAAAGTGCGAGAAGAGATGTAATCTTCTTATTTAAATGTATAGTATATATATTTATATTTGCCATCTATGTATATGAAGTTTTAGCGACACCCTCCCAGGATCCAGTGACATACTCTCTCACACTGGAAAACAATCACCAACACTTTTTTAGATTTTGAGCGGTGAAAGTGTGAAACATAACCATATCTTGATTTCTTTTGAAAATTAAAATTATAGTAAGTTAAGCAATTACGTTTAATTTTGTTAATATATTAATCAACATGCCATGAAATTAGTTACACTTTGCAAGGTGAGAAGTCATATAATCCTTTCCATTAAATTTAACCTAAAGAATTTTGCAAGCAAAATCAATAGCATTTGAAACAAACAAAGGACATGTGTATAGTTGCAGCGGCGCATGCTCACACACGAGGATAGATTAAAAAATTTAAAAGGAAAATCCCATGTTTTGGCTAGTTAATGCCAACACTGTTCAAGCCCTTATCGAACAGAGCTTTCAAAAAAAAAAACCTTTTAACAAAAGGAGTGCTATATAAGCAATGGAAATTGCTATTGCCAGAGCAGAAATTGCTATTGCCAAGCAACGTATTGTGTTTGAAGCATAATGTACAAGCATAAATATGCACACACTGCTAGGGCAGTAGCAATTGCCTAAACAAATTCAATAATGAAAGAAATTATGAAAGATCGATGACCATATAAATATACCTTTATCAAATTTTTTACCATCTGGATCCAGTTGTTCGATCCTAAAGATATCCTCAAAAAGAGTTCCAGCCATCCTCACGGAAAAGATACACCTGGACAGAATAGCACCAATCATATGTTTGAAAGAGGAAATAAATAATGTGCACAAAAGAAAGAAAAATACGGTAGATGCCAAATGATAAAGCAGATTTTGTAAATCGAACAAGAGAACATAAAAGGAAAGTCAAACAAACAATTGATATACTATGAAGCCTCTATACTGCAATTGCAATCAGAAGTTTGTTTTTCTCTTGGGTTGGTTGTCATTTACTTTGCACATTTATCTTTCTTTTTTATAAAGGGAAGGTCTTAAATCTTCTCCTTTAAACAAGTATTAACTGGACAAAAAAATAATCTGAAAACATCCCTTATTTGTCCATATTAGTAGACACTTTAGTAAGTATAGATCACACAAGGACATGACAATTGTGTTGTCATGTCCAAAGTGGTACTCACTCCAAAGTTGGATGACTAAATTGGTTCGTTTTAAAGTTTGATGGCCAAAATAGTACTAGATCGAAAATTTAGTGGTTATTTGGGCTGTTTACTCTTAATTGAACACTCAGGTTCACTGATTTACCATTGGATATTAGCATGACTGGCAAATGATTTAGCTAATGTGAATAATCTTAACTTTAACATATATCCATGTCGACCAAAAGCGAATTTTCAGCCAAACTTCATTGTTCCCTTCAGTTAAATATGAGTAACAAGACATCCATGTGATATTTGCTTGCCAGATAAGGAAGAAAACTAACTACTGAAACACGTTAACGCATACCCAAGCTCATGCAGTCATCGTGCATGACTGATTACTCTAACGACCACTAAAAAGAGATACAGGGAACATGAATATAAATGTATATGCCAAGATCGTAAACATTAATTCCTAGGATGCTATATAAGCAGGACACATCCCTCATCATTAGCTGAGGATTGGCGTTTGATTTTGTAAATCTTTGCAGTTTTACTAGATATACACATATATACTTATTAAATACAAAACCATCATTCCCCAACGAGGACGTGAACCACGCACCTATTCTTTTCGAGGTTTAAGAAATAAAATTCAGTCCTAGAAGCAAATAGAATATGTTAAAAAGGATAATAATTAAGAAACTAGCAATAAAAGCAGCCACGTGATCTTCATACTGAAAGAAGCACCTAAAATATATCGTTAGAAGACCATTTGGTTACTCGATTCCTTCGCAACGACTTCTTTAAGATACATATAGGGTAGCCATACTACTAAAGTAATATTCTCTTTGCCAGAGCATAGTACCGCTTTGAGAAGTTGCACCATATGCTTCTAAAGTCGTATATTGCTCTGGCAATATAGATAATTGATTTGGCAATAATGCCACCCTATATATAAATCTATTCTAGAAGCAACTTAATTCCAGTATGTAAAGTACACCTTCCTAATAAAATTATATTGCATTATTTCATGGATTGTTTAGGGTTTCAGGAAGACAATTCAAGTCCTTATACTTCCTTGTCTTGTGGGTAGAAGTAAGTTCTTAGGAACAAGTGATCCTACCAAGCTACCCTTTCGAAAACGTCACATTGACAATCCTAACATTGGGCAATAGCCTTTACCACAACTTATCTCAATCGCTTCTTTATCTTTTTTTGTAAGAGAAACAAGAGCCTTTATTGAAGTAGAAAGGCGGTACAAACAGACAAAAAAAGCTGAAATAAATACTCATCAGCAGCCTCAAAGAAAGCATTTTTCCAATTCTAAACAAGCGCATCCTTTCATTCTAAAGAAAAGCAGAAATATTTGAAAAATTCCTTCGAAGAAGCAGAAGAACAACAAAGATAATAAATTCAATTTTCCCCAAACTTCATGTTTTGTCCTTGAAAAATTCTCGCATTTCTTCCCATCCAAACAATCTTATAGGGAACCCAAAACAACACATCTCCATACACATTTTGCAGTCTTACTATTCCTAATATGCTCTCATTATTTCTTCACTCAAGATGCAAAAATGAGTAGAAAAAAAGAAGGTAAAATTAATCATTTTTAAGTTAAAACAAGTCAAACTCTTCCTTCAGAAGGAAAAAAAGATGATCAAGGAGAAACCCATCAACAATGCAAAAAGAAGAAAGATTTACAGGAGAAACTCCCAAATCAAATTTTGATAAATAACGAGTGGGTTAGGCTAGTCAGTAAGGCACCCACCAGATTCAGAAGAGGTCCTGACTTCGAGTCTCATCCGAGCTGAGAATGAGGGGATTTTCGTTATTATTGTAGTAAAGGAAGACACTTATACCTTCTATTTTAATAATAATTTAAAAAAAGACCCTCCAAAATCATCAATTTTAATAAAGGAAATCCCCCAATAACACAGCTAAAAATGATTTCTTCCAAACGAAAGATTCTAAAATAGCAAATTTAGGCATGAAATTTCCAATACAGTAAAGAAGCAATAGCATCACAAAGAAATTAAAGATAATCGAACTGAAATTGAGCTTAAAAGAGACTGATAGAACAAATAAAATATACAGTTATTTGGGAATCTGAAAATTAAAGTGAAAGAAACATGAATTCTTCAGAGTTATCAAACAAATTCACATGCACGCGCACACACACACATATATATATATATATATAGAGAGAGAGAGAGAGAGAGGTACCGATGGAGAGAGAAGTGAAAACGTAACGGTGATGGAACGGGATGAAGTAGATAGGGTTTATATTCAAAGTTTCAAACTTTCCTCAATTTTCAGTTTTTCACTCACCAGTCACCCCACTAAATTCCCCTCTTTTGCATCGCGGAAATCTGGGATTTGTTTGTTTCTTCCGATTTCCTTTAGTGATCTCCATTCTACCGTTAATCCGATAAATTTTTGGGGGTATTTTTAGGAGTCACGTTGAAGTTTTGAATTAAATTTTTAAAATTTGATGTTCATAAATTTGAAAGTACGTTGAAAAGTTAATTTAATTTTTGTTTGAATTTTTTTTAATTAATTAAAACTTTTTATGAAAAATAGTCACAATAAATTTTACTTTATAGATCTTGACGAGTAGGTTTTGAATATATATTTTTTATCTAATTTTAATTTTTGGTTTTAAAGTTATGGTGTTTTAAAAATAAAAATTAGAGAGAAAAAGTAAAGTGAAATAAATTTTAGGAAGTGTAAAAGTAAAATTAATTTTAAGTTGAGTTTTTAAAATTTGAAAAAAAAAAAAAAACCCACCAAACAGGGGCTAAGTCTCTTACTCTCTTTCTAATAAAGAATATTTTATTTTTAGAATTAGTTTTAAGTATAATTTTTTAATAAAAAATAAAATGAATTTAAATTAATTAAAATTAGAAATAAACAAATTTCTAATAGTACCCTTATAAAATATAAAAACAACATTTGAAATTAAAATAAAATAAAAAGGATTTAACAAAAACATATATTCAAAAATAAATTTCAATAAACCAATTTTCAAATTTAAAAGTTAGTTAAAGTCTAGACGCTAGAGTCAACAAATAGGATAAGAAACAAAAATTTGAAACTTAGAGCATCTCCAAGAGACTATCCAATATACTAATCCTCTTTATAATAGCTAGTTTACATTAACAAATGAGACTCCAACAACATAGCTAAAATAGATATTTAGAATAGAGAGCATACTTTGGCTCTCTATATTTAGAATAGAGAGCCTACTTTGGCTCTCTAAATTTAGAGAATCTCCTTGGCTCTCTATTTTATAATTTTGCATTAAAAAAATCACCATTTTTTTCTTTTATTTGTTACACCCAATTAAATTGCTACATGTGTCTTGGTAGAAGTGTAAATGGAGAGCATTGTTGGAGCCACTTCTCAAACAACACTCTTCATTTCAAAAAATGATCTCTATTTTGGAAAAAATGCTCTCTAAAATAGAGAGCATTGTTGGAGATGCTCTTACTAACTACTGTGATTTTATTCAAGCAAAATAGTCAATAACAAACATGATTCCAATATGTTTGATATGAGTACGCAGAATACACACAGACATATTTTGAATGGGCAAAGAAGAATGAACATAATAATCAAATGTTCTGCAACAACAAAACTTGAATTCAAACAAAGGACTACAAAAAAATTGAATTGAAGAACATAGAGAATGACAATAGTAAAGAAACGATCCAACTAGTAAGCACTATGCCTGACGATACAATATTGAGTAAAGGGACAATCATGGAGATTTGAAAATAATTTGGATGGAGAGACATGTTGATACAAAGTAATAAAGAAATAATATCCTTCCAATTGAAAACGTAAATGTAAGATGGGAGGGTAAAAATCGTTATCAGTGAAAAAAAAATGTTCAACAATTGAAAAAAGAAAAAAATGGTTTTAGCATCACATAAGGAGGAGGAAGATATTTGACTTAGTAGGGAAGAGATATGAAGAAATCAGTCTATTTCTATAAACATGGGCCTAGTAAAATCTTTTTCTTTTTAAAATAATGAGAAAATAAATACCTGTTCCGCCATGATTGACGATTAAAAAAAAGCTTTGAACAAGAGTGCCGAAACCTTTTTGTATGCAACAGCAGCAACAAAATGAGCGAAAAGCTATTAAAATCTTGTTGAGTTAAATTAAAATGGGCCTTGATATACAATAGTAAAGTTAAAATAGAGGAAGCCCGAAAAAAAGAAAAAAGAAAAAAAAGCCCACATTATAATAAATGGATCAAATAATAATAGATATAATCTAATTAAACCCGACCCTACCCAAATGTTAGACAAAAAGATTTGGAATAAACAAAAAAAAAATTAAAATAAAGGAAGCCCAATAACATATGAAAAAAACGTTATAATACATAGATCAAATAATAATATATATGTATGATCTAATTAAATCTGGTCCTACCCAACTGCTAGACAAGAAGACTTGGAATGAACAATTTATTTTTTAAAAAATAAAATAAAATTTAAGGTTTTTTCTTCTGACCGCACATAAGTGAAACAACATACACACATACCAAATGATGGAGAAAACGGCCATGACACTGTTATTTATTAGTACGAGTTGACAAAGTTTCGACGATGGTAAAAATGTTGTAGCATAATTACAGGGAAACCATGTCAAAAGATTAAAAGGTTGTATTTTGTTGACAACAAAATTAAACAATATTAACCTTTTTCTTTTGATCTGTCTAAATGTTTTGGTGTAGTAGTATTTTTTTTTCTTTTAGTAAGAATATGATGTGTTTATTGGAACAACAATGTAATTTTTTTTAATTAAAGTTTGAAATTAATCAATATGATATTATTTATCTGTTTTGGTAACATGTATTAAGTAGTTAAAATTTGTAAATCTTGGTTAGCTTTATCTTAAAATATAGTTAAAGCAATGTACATCTTTTAAAATAGAATCCTAGATTTGATAATTTTTCCATGTATGTTTTGATGCCAACAAAATCATGATACTTTAATAATCCAATTGTTGCTTTAAAAGAAGATTTAAAAGCTAAAGATAAGTCCAACATTTATCAATATGAAAAGTTTGAATGTAGTTTATACTTTAATAGCTGTGTTATTTAAAAAAAATTTAGAGGAGATTTGTACAGTTTGAATGCAACTAAAGTTCAATTAGTGAAAATTTTGATGATTTCAACACAATATCAAGCTTAACAAAATAAATTCCACTCCAACATCTAAATATTTTATCAAGTTTAAACTTGATTGGGTGTGAATAAATTTTTAAATTCTAATTTAAAAATTTAGTTGAACTCTAGCATCAAGTGACTCACCTTAAAATACAATATGTCTTACACAAATAATGTAAAACAAAAAATTGCAAGTCATATAAGGTGTGAGTAGCAAATAATATGTTTAGGAGCATGTTGCCTACATTGTGGGCCAATATGTCTAGCCATAAAAGATGGTCAAGTATAATATGTTAGTCATCATGATTAATATCTCCAAAAATCACACTATCATTTGTGAAAAAAAGGTGGTATACACGAGGACCGGCCCTGCTATCACTAATTCCCAAAAAAAACTCCCATTTTGCTCTACCACTTGAAATAAAGAACTTAGGCCCTTTGTACAACTAATAAATAAGTACGGGGATAAGGATCCTCTTGACGGAGGCCCCTATGCGAAAGAAATAAACCAACCGGATCACCATGAACAACAATCGAAAATGAACAAGTAGAAACACATAGCATTACCACTTCTACTCATTTTAGATCAAAACCCAATCTCATTCAGTAAAAACCTACTATAACCCGTCATGCGCTTTGCTCATGTCTTTTTGCCTAACCAATTTCTTCTTCAAAAATAATTAATTTCAAAAGTAGTATTCACATTGTCTGTAATAAGACGCCCCAGAGCAAAAGCACTTTGAGATTCCAAAATAACAGCTTGTAAAATTTGTTTGAAGCCTTCCG
This sequence comes from Lonicera japonica, assembly GCA_021464415.1. Taxonomy (NCBI): domain Eukaryota; kingdom Viridiplantae; phylum Streptophyta; class Magnoliopsida; order Dipsacales; family Caprifoliaceae; genus Lonicera; species Lonicera japonica. Next base: position 9,802,909 of record CM038468.1, on the reverse strand, counting down.
GTATAATTGCTTTCTTAAGAAAATCAAATTGTTTAAATTCAACATTAACCCCGGTGTTGATACCTCTTACTGTTTGATTATTTAAAAAAATAATTGTTAACCTTTTATTTATTTAAAAAATAAATAAAAATTATTACACCTTTGAATATTTAAAACTCTCCCATTAAATATTTTTAGGTGAAATCAATACCCCCCCCCCCCCCCCCCCCCCTCTCGAAGTTGCTATTGACCCAAGCAAATAACGCATTGTATTCTCATATACAAATTCGATTGTCATTTGAAATACAGAAATACTAATGGGTTTTTTCCAAGCTGATCCTTCAACAGCAGAAGCTATTGAGCCAATTCATGCGGTGAATTAATTTATGAACGCAAAAAAGAAAAAAAATAAATTAGCTCAAGCATCAAATTATTATTTTTTGAAAAAATAAGATAGTAAGGGGTGAAAACAGCGATTCAAAATTTAGTGTCTAACAAAAAATATAAGTACCCTTTAAGGGTAATTATTTCCATATTAGTATAGATATCAAATTTTCAAAAGGGAAGAATTAGGTCAAAAACTGTATTCGGGTCTCATTTTGATATATATTTTTTTAATGCATGATTATACTATTTTTTTAGTTATATAGTTTATTTCTTATCATTATAATTTATGTATTAATTATAACATAATTTCTTTAAATTATATATAATGATATCTATTTTTTAAAATAAAAGTCCATAAAAACAAAATTAAAAACATCATAAAATTAAAAACTTAATACAGATTCAATAACCGCCGAAACACCTTTGGAATTAATATAATAGTAGATATTATAACTAGACTATGATTAGATGTTGCATTGAAAATTCTGTTGACCTTTAGCTCATAAAATGTTATCAAAGTTCATTCTTTATGTGTAATTTAAGGGGCCTCTAAATTTGAAGAAAAATATGAGTTACAGTAAAAATTATGTAACAAATTTAATTTCAGGAAATAAAAAAGAGATAATGGGTCTACTTCCAAGAAATTTTCCATTATAAGGGTGCTTTATTTCTACCCAAATTGATGTCTTCTTCCACGTTTTACTTTAGGCTATTTGAACATTTTAGACTATTTATGCATTAAAGGGACATTCTCCTCTTTTGTTAAGATTTTTTCTATTTTTTTTTGGGAGCAATCCTCTTTTGTTAAGATGAATATAACACTTTTTATATATTTGTTATTCCTTAGTGATAGCGGTTATTAAGGGAGCTCAAAAATAATAATTATGATCTAAGCTAACTTGATCTGTTAAGCCCAAGGACTTAACCAGGCCCAACAACGTGAAAGATATGAAGTCCATCTTAAAATAAAGATGTTGGACATATAGCCAAGCATATCGTGAATGCCGAGTATCCTTTTTAGTCAATGATGTCATTCAATGCCGATATAGTCGTAATAATATCATTATGCCAAGATGGTCATCTTCAAGAATCAACATAAAACACTTGTAATTTGTACTATCTTAGGACACTTGTAAAATCCTAAAGTAGAAGCCAAATTTTGCACTTTATAGTTATTTGACTGTTTACCCTAATAGAGTATTGTAACCCTAATTCTATACCTCTACATAGAAAAGGGGATAGCTCATTACAATGGTTCGAAATTCTAGATAAATTAATCGTAAAAAGAGTTTATAACTAGTATTCTCATCCAAGTTAATTGCATTTGAGCTAATACACAACATACACATAAAGGAAACTGTACTACCAGAATAAAATTAGCATTACCAGATGAACCTACCTGATAAACAAAATCCCCGTCTCCATTATGACTTTCTACTTTTTGTTCCATTAATTTTGCTTAAAACTTATCTTGCAAGGAGATCTAAAATTTTTGGCACCCCATAGCTTCGTCCACCACCACCATTATCGTCGGAGCTCTAGTGCTAGGTGCTAGTTGCACATAAAAGTGGTAAAAAACTATTTCTATATGAAAAATTTTAAAATAGGATGATACTTTTGGTGAATAAAAGTTCGAATGGGTGTTATTAAATGCCTCCTCACCCAACAAATATATACATAGATATTGTCTTCCGCCAAAAACCTAAATATAAAGAAAGTACAATGTCAAATATACTTATTAACCCGGCAGCAAATTTAACGACCACAAGGTAAGACGACCCGCAGCAGATCAAATTGAGACGAAATTAACATAAGAATTTATGTTCATGTCTAGAACTTTTTACAGGGTCATGTCATATTTCTAATACGAAATTAACACAAAATTTAACAATATCGTGTTATGCTGTGACTTGCCGTGCCAATTGCGTCTCGTCGCATATACATGTTAAAATATCAAACATGTTTACTCATGTTATGCTGTGTCAATTAGGGCTCAAAGCATAGAAATGTGTCTGTCATGCTGAATCGTGTTAGTTACCTAAAAAAACACAAGATCATATCGTATTCGGGCATAGTTAGTTTTCACCGTGTCAAGTCGTGTCCAGCCCCAACAAAACCCCAAAAAACAAACCGCAACCCCAACTGCTTGCATATATTTCTTCTTCTTTTGTTGATACAACAAATCGAGCTAATATCCAGCTAATGAATGCGCAGCTGAGTTACCTGAGCGCTTAACGAAAGAAAAAGAGCAAGCAAAACAAGAAAAGGACAATTCAAGGATGTACGAGACAATGACACCTGCACTAACTAGGTCTGTCTCCTTATTTGAGAACGCATTGATAACCCCCAAACAACCAAGTATAAAGCTTCAAACGTTGCCATAAATTCAGCTGCCCCTGCACGTACTAATCACCCAAACAACCAATCTTCTTACTTATGCTCGCATAGAACTCCCCGCAATAATCCCAAATCACAGCTCCCACACCACACGAACCCTTATTTAAATCTACAGCCGCATCGAAATTAGCTTTAAACCGACCCTCATGGGGTGGAGTCCATTTTGAATTAAGATGTGTGGACAGCCCGGTACTGTGACTGAGAATATTTGAACTCCTGCAAAAAGCTTTCTGCCTTGCCAACAATACCACAAGCATTCTAAGTCAAATTCACGCATATAATCAAGTTGTGTCAAAACCAGAGCAACCAAGCAATATACAAAATTAACTCCGCCTTATCGCTCGAACCGTTCCAAATCCCTGCAACCCATTCCCACCCACTATTAGACCTCATCACCACTCAGACCTAGAGACTGCCAAACAGCATTGGCTACAACACAATCCCAAATAGCATGAATTGTTGTTTCCGCACCGGAGTCACAAATAGGAAAGGTTGGACTTTGAATTACCCTCTAGACGCCAAATTCGCAAAACGTAGGAAGCAAATCAATCCATACACACCACATAAATAGCTTTACTTTGGTTGGTAAATCTGGCCTCCATAATTTCATAACATCGGTGCAGGAGTTGGGGCCCCTGCTATCTCCCAAACGAGCACTGCCAGATGATATGAATAAAGATCTAGCTAGGTGATACCCACTTTTAGTGTTGTAGTTCCCCAGCCTATCAAAATGCCATACCATTTTATTGCAAACATCACGCCAACTAAGAGGAAATAATTGACTCGGCTTCTTCAAAAAAAAAAAAAAGCAAATTAAAGGCTCATTCCACACTCCCGTCGCTGCTATAAGATCACGAACTTTCAAGTCACAGTAACTCTCATCAATGCACGGGAGTACGGCTTGAAAGTTGTCAGTTTCGGGAACCACCACTCAGTCCACACACTTGCATTTTGCCCATTTCGATTCTCGACCCCCTTTCAAGAATGCATCTAGAATCCCAAATTCCCTTCCAAATTGACGACACATTCCCTTGTTTTCTTGCTTCCCAAAAAGACTCATTTGGAAAATACTTTGCTTTTAAAACTCAAGCCATCAAAGAAGAAGGATTTGAAATAACTCTCCAACCCTGCTTTGCAATTAGCGCCATGTTAAAACATTTAAGGTCTCTAAAACCTAACCCACCTTCTGTTTCTGGGCAGCACACAGTCTTCCAACTTCCAACCTATGAAGCACAAACACGACAAGCGTTTCGACACGACACACAACACGAAACACACAATTTTTCCAAAAGGTAAGACACGACACGTGGAGACACACATTCTTAATATATATATGCAATAAACATTATAGATATTTAAGAATCTAATAAAATGAAACTAGATTGCATTAATAATCCAAATAACCAAAGAGGCTTAGTTATATTATCCTCAACTAATGATGCAAAAGCAACAATTGTTCATTTTCAGAATTGATTTATTTATACATACAAGTGAAGAGAGAGATAGAATATTAGTAATATCAATTCAAGAATGATGTGTATAAATTTATTTATACATACATGTGCATATGTAGAGGGAGAGGGAGGGGGAGAGAGAGAGAGAATAGCTTACATTTTTACGGGAGAGGAGTCGAAGACGATGGGGATATATGAGATTTGTGTTTCACTTCTTTTATTATTAAGTTCTTCTATTATTGTTTGAACCCTTAATATTTATTGTTATTTTAGATTTGACCAATTTTTAGGTTTTAATGTTTAAAATACTCCCAAAGTGACGGGTTTTATGTGTCGGAATTAAAACATAATAATAAAATAAACAACACGTGTCGGGCCCGACACATAGCCTCAAAGAGAGTGTCATATTTCATAGGTTCCAACTAACCCAGTTCACCCGTTTGAGTTCTCATTGCTAGACCACTAAAATCCGGATATCGTGGATGTGAGATCTTTCACAACATAGTCTGGGAGTTTAAATACACTCATTGCTTACGAGGTGGATGCCTGCACCACAGCCTTTATTAGAACTTCCAAGCCCATTCTTGAGAGGAGTTTCTCCATCCGCCCAGAAATTTTCTTCCAAACTCTTTCCCGAATAGTGGAAAAGACCTTCTTTGACTTACCATACTTGCCGGTAACCCGAGGTGTTAATTAAATTTCTTTTAGTTAATAATAAAATAACTAAATTTTAAAATTATTTACAACAAAGTTCGCAATCTTCATGAAACAAGACAAAGCAGTACAAAGTTCGAAAAAAAGACAACGCAATACACAACTAAAGAGCAACGTTACACTTACCGGATATTTATAATGGATACATTGGTGGGTTGTACATTCTCATAATGTACAGCTCATAATATTCCTTGCATGATTATCAGGTAAATGAATCAGGTCAGACTATCAGTTTCCACGACTAAACTCTGTATATATATATTCTTGCACCTGTTTACCCAAATAATCTTTCTTTACAAATCCGCCAGAGCAAGCCATCTTCACTAATCCGCCTGAGCAAGCCCCCAAAAAGCTCCTCTGGAAACGAAGTCAACACTCTAATACCATCAATCACAGAGCTATCGATCACAGATTGCTCGATCAGGAATTGCTGGGGAATAGCCATTCCACCGTTCGAAATGACAGTGTCGGTGAATAAATCCACAGCAAATTCCTTGAACTCATCACGCCCAATAAGTATTTCAGTTTCTCCCAGAACTGGATCTGGTTTTTGGTTGAACTGCGAGTAAGGGCCTTATCTACCTAGAAAAAATATTCAGTAGACAGTATCAATGATTATGAATCCAATAATACTGCAAGAAATCAGTGACGTAGATAAAACCCAAGTGATTGAGGGCTTGTCTGCCTGGAGAATATTCAGTACGACAATTATAATGATAACATATTATTACTCTAAAGAAACTCTTGTGAGATGTTCCTAGCTGAAGTGGGACAATTTTCGTGGGTATGTTTGTAATTGAAAGAAACAAGGTTCTGTCATTGTTGCGCTGTGTTGTGTTCGTTTTCCATAAAAATAACACGAGGTTGCCTTGCATTTTTGTGTTCATATCTTATCATTCCTTGTCGTGTTGTACCCAAACACACAAATTGCTACCCCTACTACTCTAGCACATGGGTTTTATCCATGCCACTGATTTCTTGCACTGTTATTCGATTTGTAATAATATCCACATTACATAATCATTCCTTCCTGTTGCAATTTATAGGACCTAAATAAATGCATTATAACATAACTTTTTTTTTTTTTGGTTTAAACATGTATTCGGGCAAGCTTTCACGCACTTCTGTTAATCATCCTTCGAAGCATAGATCACATTTACTGATGACCACGTAACATAACCTCCCGCCGCATTATAACATAACTAAAAAGGATAATTTTTTTTCATTTTGGACACAAGCACAACACGATTAACACGATATCACTCAAATTCACAACAGCATTGTCTTATATATGAACACGAATTTTCGGGTCAATTTTGTACCATATAATTTGAATAGACAAAATTGCTAATTTTTAAGAAATCAAAAAAATTAGTAGTGAAATAATGTGTCATCCTTATAACAATTCTATCGAATATAAATCTAGTCTACCTGAGACAGGGTCGGGGGCGTTGGGACCCACTTTTCGATGAAAGGGAAGTGGAGAGAGACGAGATGTTGGTGGAGACGGTCGGCGGAAGAGATAAATGTATTTTTAGTATTTGGAGAGTGGAGACTATATGATATTGTATTTTATAAATTATTTTGATATGTAAATGAAATTGGTTTGAGATTTTATAATCTATAAATTCACTTTTGAACCCCATGGGGCTGAGGCGTCACAATTGAAGGGGTGATACCTAACATTCACCTAAATCTCTAAAATATTCATTTGTTATACAAATCGTTGTACTCCAATTGATATCGAGATAATTGTTTCGCTTTTGGTATTTGCGTTGATTTTTATGGTGGCTAAATTGTCGTGGATCTAATTGATACATGGTTAAATTTACCGGCCAAGATACCTAATAAGTGAATCGTGTAAGTTTAGAGAGAAATTTTGATGTGGTGAAGGTGAGACAAGTAGTTTTTAATATTTTATCGAGAGGGACCTATGTTTAAGGCCGAATCTGTAGTTTTTTGTGGAATTTGGTTAAGTTAATTGATGTTGTGTGAATATTTTATTATTGATAAAATATTCAAATTTGTTACTTTTCATTCATGTGTGTTATGTACTGCCCTTTTTTGTGGTGCAGATGAGTGGAGGCATAGTTGGATTGGAATATTAGGTGGGACAAGGTCTAATTAGTTTATTGTTCTTTTTGATAATAAAGAAATTGATGTATTTTAATTTTGGAAAGTGGAGATTAAGTTGTACTTTTACAAAGTATTTTGATATATAAAAAAAAACAGTTGGTTCGATTTATTTTTATTTTTTAATTCTTTTTCTGACCTCTACAGGTCAATACGTCACATGTGCATTAATCAAGGTAGACGATTTTGCGGACAATATTAAGTGGTGATCTACATGGGTAGTTCAAAGTAAGAGTGTTAAGGCTAATCCGAAAATCAACTAAACGGACCGAACCAATCTGGACCGATCTGTAAAACCCCAAACTGAAAAAAAAATTGAAACCGAAAACAAGAAAATCAAACTGAAACCGAAAAGTTTGGTTCGGGTTTGGGGAAAGCTAATCCAAAATCGAACTAAACCGAACCGAACCGAATTATGTATAAGAAAGTAAAAAAATGTTAATATATACTCTAAGGTCATACATTAATTATATTATAATAAAAAAAATGGTCTTTTATAAAAATATGTTCCTTATTAATTACATATTGTGACAATCTTAAAAAAAAGTCATTAATGCATACACTTATTATTGAATTAACTACACAATGCTGAGATTTTTTTATTACATACATGATGGCAAGATAATTTATCATTTTATTTAATATGTTTTTATTCTTATAAATGTACAAATAAAATAGTAATTAAATAGAAAACATGGTATTTATATGTTGGCTCTTTATTTCTAAAAAACCATGACTTTAATTTAAATATGAACCATTTTTACATTACTATTAGTATTACATTGTTATGTTAAATTGATTTAGAAAAAAAAAACATATGTCAAAACAAAATAAAACCAAACCAAAAAGTTTGGTTCGAGTTTGGGTTTCGAAGATTTAGAAACTGAAATCGAATCGAACCGAAACCAAATTTTTACTTTTGGTTTGGGTTTGGAGTACCTTAATTTTTACCTTGATCGTAACCAAAAACACCTCTAGTTCAAAGGTGGATCTGATGTAGACTAAGGTGTAGGTCCAAGGTGGATTGTTAATCACAGTCCAAGGTGGATCTGTGTTAGTCCAAGGTAAAGTCAAAGATGGACCGGTTTGATCCAAAATGGAGATTATTGAGATGGTTCAAACTATTAATTTCACATCGAAAAATTGTATAACTCAACGAGTTGATAAGTCAACAGTGTCACCTCATAGTAACGATATATTTTAAGATAAAACCCCTGACCTGTGACTCAAAGATGTTAAAGTTGGGGATAATATCGTTTTAAATATAGGTTATAAATTACCAAGTTAATTAAAACGAATCGGGAGTGTCGTTCCTTAACTAAATGTACCATGTTTTAATTTAATTTTTCTACCTATTGATTATCGAATTGTGTATGACTTGAGCCCTTTATTTACGTGACATGAAACAGACCCAATGTTGGGCCTAATAGAAAAGCAACATGCAAAATAAAGCAATTAAAAGATAGTTCATTACTCAAATTCTTTCACAACGGCTTCTTAACATGCATATAAACCTAATTATATGTGTAAATTAATGTTATTATGTGAGGTACACCCTCCTAATATAATCATATTGTGTTTACTTCTTAAGGGTTTTAGGAAGGCAATTCAAGTCCTTATATTTTCTTGTCTTGTGAGTAAAAACTCAATTCCTTATTAATACTTTTAAGGGTGTGTTTGGGAAATTAGTTTTGAGATTGGAATTGAGGTAAAAAATAGTCTATACATAATTCAGGTTGGAATTGCGATAGACTAATTTTTGCCCTGTTTCTAACTTCAAACTCGGAATTGGGTTCCCCAACACAGCATAAGTGTTATTGCCTAGGCTATCCCTACCAAACCCACCCCTCCATTAATAACCCCAAATTTGGGAAATAGCTTTTACGTTAATTGCTTCTTTATCATATTTATCTGAAAAAACAAGAATCATAACCAAAATAAAGAGATAGTACGAAAAGGTAAAAAAAAAACGTTAACTGGATATAGAATCAGAGAAACTAGATAAATAATCTGCAGCCTCAAAGTAATAGTCCCATTTTCCTTTTCGGAGTGTGTTAAATTGATGGTATCATTTTTTTGGGAACATAATTAATGTACTAAAATCATAATAAGACTATCAATTCAAGATGAAAGGCGTGCTTAACTTTTCTTGGAACCCCCTTTTCCTAAAATGAAGTATACTATGGTGTCATTATTTCTTCACAACAAGGATAGAATAAGGCCTTCGCAACGAGGACAACGAGGATAGAATAAGGCCTTATTCTATCCTCGTTGTGAGGGCCTTATTATATTCTTGTTGTGAGGGTCTTCATAATGAGGATATAATAAGGTCTTCATAATGAGGATATAATAAGGTAAATTAATTTGTTAAGCTAAAACAAAGTTAACTTGATTAAGAGCCAGATGAATTAGGTAGATTTATGCACTGTATAATTGGGCTAGGCGGTGCTAGGTATACTATTTTAGTTTATTTTCATGTTTTCTTTGTTTAAAACTTGCATGTTCTTTTTTATTTATTTATTTTGTTAAAAAAGTACCATTTTAAAAAGAAAAATGATAAATCAACAAAAATTCTCACAAATACACCATGTGTTTATATGGAAACCACTACTAACTGTTTACCTAAGGTCTTAATGTTATTTTGATAATAATAATAAATCAATCATGTATAATTTAACATGTTTATTGGTATAAGTATATAGTTTATTTACTTGAAAAATTCAAGAAAAATATGACAAGGATCACTCTTCCACTATTCGTTCATTGGACAAGACAAGGAAGATAAAATCTCTCAATGCAAATCATGAAGCACAAATAATCAAAATACTGTATGAAAAGCTTCAAGGAAAAAGTTTTACATGAAGATCAATCCGAAGAAACAAATCAAAGCATCCGAAAACTCGTTAATTCAGTAATTGAGTGAGTGCTTAAGATTTATGTAAAGTTACTTTATTGATCAAATCCTTATAGCTCAAACGTATTTATGCATCTTTTAAAGATTGATTCAAACAAGCGTGAAAATTGAATTTCTTTGAAAAACATCATTTTACAAAGACCGAGTTTCAAAATAAATTCATATTAATTTTAAATGATCATATTTTAAGTTCTAATAAAAATAGGTATCTTAGAAACATATCTTTGAGGTTCACAAATTATTAGAATTGTATTTGGAACTAAATTGCTAAATTGCAAAAATATTTTTATTTTACATTTAAAATTTGCTTAGTTTTTGCACAGCTTTGATCTAACGGTCTGATGGAGGCCTTCCCGAACTCCGATCATTTTGAATTTTTTACAGTAATTAGACAACATCTCTTATCAAAACAAATTTGATTTTTTTGTAAAAACTAGCTGTTGAAAAGTTTGAAAATGTATATATTTGACCCAAAACCTTTCTTAATCATTCCCAACGGCCATATAGTTTTGCAAGCTATATATATGAGGTCCTAGACATGTCTTAACAAACCTTGAATCATTCTACTACACTATTATTCATATATTCAAATATACAAAGATTTAAGAACACATTTTGATCAATCTTTCATCTTTTGAACTATATATTTTTGATCAAAACTTGATAACTTCTAGTGTGAGCTAATTTTCATATCTTGTAAACATTTGAGAGTTATTGTATTGGTGTGTATCACTATAAACAATTCATTCTTCATTTCAAAAGAGAGTTTGCCTTCTTGTAGAGCAAGAGAGCATATCTTGTGAGAAGTGTAGTGGGTATAGCTACATTGTGAGTGTTGTGTGCATAACAACATTTATATTGAGATTTAATTTTCACCCGAAAAAGATTGAATTATGAAAATTCTCGGGGAACTAACCGAGCGCGGACGTATGGTTTAGAAAACCGAACCGTGAGGACAAAAAGTCTTAAGCTTCAAATTGGTTTAATCTTTCTAAACTCAAGCTCTCTTTTTATTGCTATATTATTGCTTGTATTTTGAGATTGCTTATTTGCTTGTCTTGGGATTGATTACTTGAAATTGATTATTTTTTTAATATTGTTGCTTAGTTAAGTTGTTTTGCTTATACATTTTAAAAACGTTTTAATTCCACATTAAGTTTTTAAAAACCCTATTCACCCCCCTCTAGAGTTGTTTTCCGACCAACAATATCAACCATCACAACCAAACTTCCATCATTTCAACTCACAACAAACTCTAGCCTAACAGTCCTAAGTCCACCTAGCGACTTTTAGAACATTGATAAAGGATTATAAAGGAGAAAACCACCACCAATGCAAAGAAACATTTACAAGATAAACTCCTAAATCATTTATTCCAAATGAGTAATTAGGCATTGAATACACTAAAGATCAAAAGTAGCAATATTTGAAAGAATCGTCTTAATTCATGTATGGGTGCTGGTAAAAGCACCCATTAAAATAAATTTTTACACCCATTTTTTAGAAAAGGTAAACCACATTATTAGATTTTGAAATTTAAAGGCACCCATTACTTCAAATACATTTTATTCATTGTGGCTTGTTTTTACCCATCTCTCTTCATCAATGACTTTGTTGTCTTTAGTCCAAGGCTTATATAAACATTCTTCTTTAGACAAGCTAGTGTGTGTGTTTATATATATATTTATAATATGCTTGCTTCCAATATTCATATCGATTTATCCTTTGTTTGCGTGTAAATTTGCTGTTTGGTTTCGTTATGTATTAAAGTAAAATGTCTAGAACTTATTTGAGTCTATGATAATATAGATAATATAATGTAATGAGCACTTTAGCAATGCTTACAAGGTGTTTGATGAATCGCTTCAACCACCTCAACAATGCCCATAAAGTGTTTGATGAATTCCTCTAACCACTTTAATATTAAGATATATTGGTGTTAACAAAGGTTGAATGCTTGAATTAAAACTCAATAATATATGTAAGACATAGCAAAACTTTTTTTATTCTACAACTCGATTCACTATTTGCAACTTATAATTGTTGTTCTGCTGCTACCTACTGTTTTGGTGATGCTACGTTGTTTTGCTGCTACCATGTTGCCTATGTTGTTGAGTTGTTACCAATGTTCTTGATAGTTACAATTAGCCTTTTCTTTTCTTTGTTTTTATAATTATGGCTAAAAGGTATGTTTTTCAATTGTACATTGAAATCGAAGGAATGACTGAGATTGAAATTCACAAATATATTCTTTTCTTCTAAGCATGTTTCTATTTAGTTGTCTAAACTATTAATTTACACTTACAAATTTAAAATTTAAAGGTGAGTGCTTAAACGAAGTGTGTAAAAATTGGTTTTAATTAGTGCTTTTACTAACACTCTTACTGTAAAAAAGTGCAAAAAAAGTGTTTGACCTATTAATTTGGGACATCAAACAGTGAATATTTAATAAAATTCCGGGAACAAACAAAAGTTTTAAAAAAAGTGCACTCAACATAATCAAAGTAAAGAATACAACTTATGTTAAATTTTGATATCTTGAATATTGATAATGTCATATAAATAAAATTAGAATTTTAATTTAAAATAGAGTAAATTACCAAAAAATACAATGTACTTTACCCATTTTTACAACTTGGGTAATATACAATTTTTTCGACATTAGAAACATTGTACTTTATTTATTTTTTCATTTTGGGTAATAATAACTCCCAAAATATTACCCAAAATGAAAAAATAAATAAAGTACAATGTTTCTAATGTCGAGAAAATTGTATATTACCTAAATTGTAAAAACGGGTAAAGTACATTGTATTTTTTGGTAATTTACCCTTTAAAATATTACACAAAATAGTTCAATCAATCTGATACATATTGAGTAATAATTAGTGTTTTGGATATACTATTGCTAACGGATTTTTTTTAAAAAAATAATGAAAAATACGGAAGAATTTTATTGTGCAACAATAATAGTCTCTAATTCTTGTTTTACCAATATAATTAGTGAAAAAGTTAAGTGTGATGGACCCAAGCTAGTGTTTTAAATTGTGCGGCATGTGGCACGCAATTGCGTTTTTGGCCAACAAAACGCTATGTTGCTCTGCTCTTTTTACCTTTTTCCCAAATTGCTTACGCTATTTGATGACATGGCATGTTATTTTTCTCTAAACTCACGCTATTGAATGCAATTGAAAAATTACTCATGCTATTTGGAACCACCAACTTTAAAAAGAAAGGCAAAAATAACGTTTGAAACAAACAAACCCTAGCCCTCTTTTATCCTTTGCTGGCCGTTCTTCTCTCTTCTCCTCTGGCTGTTGAATGCTCTTCTCCTTCTCTCACAATTGAAGAAAGAATCAAGTGGAGAAAAGATGAGATATTCATATTTAGGGTTTCGAAGGTGAAAGAAGAAGAACGAATGAGAAGAAGAAAGGAGATTGAAAGAGACGAAACAAGGGAGGAGGTAGGAGGCTGTAAAATGAACTAAGTAGAAAGGAAGAGAAAAGATATTTTATATTTAAGGTTTTATAAAGGTTAAAATGACTTGTGTGTCCTTAATCATATAAAGTACTTACAATATTTGACCATTCTTAATGTCTTTTTATTTTAAAGGCTTTTGTAAAGGCCTTTCATAATGTCTTTTTTATTGGTATTATCTTATTATAAATAATAATAATAATAATAAATATCTATAAATATAAATAATTATTTAAACTAATATTTTATTTTAATGGATTTTTATTAATGTTCTTTAGTATAATATTATTAATTTTTTTATTAGTACGCTATTCATTATCCGAATTGCTTACGCTATTACACAATTTATGAGCGCCACGCAATTCCGGAACCAAAACGCAATGCATTACACTACCACAATTTAAAACATTGACCCAAGCTAACCAAGATTACTAAAAACTATGAATAGTGTTAATGTGCGACGTAAGAATATATGATAAGAATTTAAATATAGAAATAACAAAAGCACAATATGTATTAAATGATGCGCAAATTCTCATACCATACTTAATATTTTTTTCATTTATAACATATTTAACACGTGCCGTAAAAACTATATAAGAAAAAAAGAGTTATTTCAGATAAATTTGTCTAGCTCCAACTCAAGGAGAGGAATTTAATTACTAACAGTGCTTTAGAAATTACATTCATACTCACTAGCTTAAAGCAATTATAATTATTGTTAGAGTAATACAAAATTTTAGAAGTATATTTTTTTTTAAAATTAAGGGAGGTCTAAGGGTTTAGAAGCATATTATTTTTTTTAAAATTAAGGGAAGTCTAAGTTACTCCCAAAATCTTACAAATAAAAAAAAACCCCTACCTATCCCCATGGGTTGAACCCTTGACCTTACAGCAAGGGTGAAAGTTGCCTACCACTAGGCCAACTTATCAAAAATAATCTACTATTATATTACAAGGGTGAAAGTTGCATATATTACAATTTATCAAAATAATATACTATCATATAAAATGGGATTAGAACTCTTGAACTTGACAAGGGTAGTAAAATTCTTAACCGCTACATTACATATCATTTTTCCAAATTTTTTCTTTAACTTGTACATATTCTAATAACACATGTATCGCGTGTGTACAAAATTTAATACTACGTACTATAATATAGCAAAAAGATACTTTGTCAACACATAAAATCATACCTAATTGTTAGCAATATTTTAAACAAAGTTCCCAAACTTCATCAAACAAAACAAAGCAATACACAATTAAAAAAACTGTATATAATTAAAGCATTTACATTAAGATTCTTTCATTTTAATTTTTGCACCTCTTTACAAATTTGCCTAACCGAAAACAAAAACTAATCAGCCAAACCGAGATAAATGGAAGTAGAAACACCAAGCGCGTATATTCCAATCGCGGCTCCAATCAACTCCTTCCCGGACCGAGTCAACCCTCCGACCCCTAAAATCCCAATTACTCCGATCGGTACCTGCCGGAGAATTGCCTTTCCGGCATTCGAAACGATGGCATCCGTGAACAGATCCACCGCGAATTCCTTAAACTCACCGGACCCAAGAGTAATTTCACTTTTTTCTAAAACCGGATCCTTTTTTTGCTCAACTCGATGAGCAAGGGCCTTGTCTACCTATAGATGAAATATTCGATACAATTGTTATAACACGCGTAGTGAGTTAAGAGTGGGAAATATTCAAATTTAATCCATGTGAATTTAATTTTCTTTTCTTTTCTTTCCTCCTGAATTAAGAGAAAATATTTAATACAATAATTACAACGATACATGTTTGTAATTGTCTAATTAAATTGTAAGAAAATAATGACACATAATTGTATAGAGAAATGCTCACTTTCTCACAATTTGATTAGTAAATAATAACATGTGCCGTTGTAAAATATTTTTTCTTAAATTAGGTGCTGGTTGAACACTAGTTTTGTTTAGTTGGAGATTTTAAATGTTTAATTTAAAATTTACTTTTAGGTATACTTATTTAAAATTGTTTTTCAATTCAATTTGTATTTAATATATTATTTTTAATTTTTTTCATAAAGTATAATCTTTGTTTTTTATTCATTTCTTTAAAAAATTAAAATACAAAAGAAAAAATAAATAAAAAATATTTTTCTTACTTGAATGAAGTTTTTAAAATAGGTAAACCAAACAAGGTTTAAAAAAACTTAAATATTGTTTAAAAATCCAACTAAACAACACCAAAGGGTGCTTTTGATTTTGATTTTACTGCAAACATAAAATTTGTAAAAAAAAAAAAAAAGGTTTAGATAATTGAAGATAAATAGAAAAAAATAAAAAATTTCCTCTTTCATAATTTTTGCTTTTTGGTAGATAAAAGTAAGAGAGAGTAAAGCGAAAGTGAGGTTTTTTTTTTTTTTTTTCCTTTTTTTCGGGACTACAAGTGAGAGAGAGTTAAGAGGTGTATTAAAGTTGTCTTGGATATGCGTGATTGCTTAGAAAATAAAAGTTAATCTTTACGAGATAACTTTTTCAAGCTTTTTGAAGAATTGGGGCTTTGTGATCTAAAGCAAGAACTTATTTCTCTAGAATATATTGTTACTCAAACACTCTAAAAATTGAAATTTGAGTGAAAAAAAATCATTTTCTACAAAAAAAATAATGCATATCAAAAACGTCCTAAATGTATCAATGTATTGTTTCTATTAAAATATAAAAAAACTCAACACTATGCCATAGATACGATTGTCATTTGTTACTCTTAATAAATATAATATAACACGAGTAAAAACTATAATTTTCTCCAATTTAATCATGATAACAACATGATTAATAGCTCTAATTACATGTCAATTGTTTTAAAATTTAAGATTAACGCGATACTACATTGAGTTAAACATTCTAGTAACATGAACTGTGTAGTTTTTAAAATTGAAACCATATAGAACAGAAAAAAAAATGCATATTTTAAAATTAATTTTTTAATTTAGATACTTTCTTATTCTATAAACGGATCAACTTTCGCACACCTAAATTAATCTATATTGTTTTAGTTACCCTAAAAATTCACTTTCAATCAAACCTAACAGTAATTTAAATGCACTACCAGTAGCCACATACATATATTAAAATATGTTATTGTAACATTTGTATTGAATATTTTTTTGTGTACCTGAGACCGGGTCGGCGGGGTTGGGACCCACTTGTGGATGAGAGGTAAAGAGGAGAGAGAGCGGTGGAGATTCTCGGAGGCGGAAAAAAGCTGATAGGGTCTGACACCTGGGAAAGCGTGCTGAGTTAGGGCAAGGCAGTCTTCGTATACTGAGTCACAAGCTGAGTTGAAATCGGCCGAGTTGCGGAGAGTTCGAGAGACTCGTTTGGAAGATGATAAACCCATCTCTTTCTCTCTCTAGATTTTATTTGGGTTCTTTTTGTCTGAATTTGTTTTGATGATTGACGGAAAGGGGGTTTCTTAAATATTTGGAAGATTTGATTTGAGTTATGTCAATTATGGTATAACCCCCTTTAAGTATTACTCTTTTACATTTCGCCCCAACGTAAAAAATATGACGCTAAACCCCCTTATCTCAAATTCTCAACTATTAGACTTGACTAAGTAGTTACCGTCTCGGATTCAAGTCCGGAGAAAAAATATTATGTGAGTGAATATGGTTTAGGTTGTAAAGATATTATGTAACTAGCAATGAATATGGTTTAAGTTGTAAAGATATTATGTAACTAGCAGCGAATATGGTCTGAGCTGCAAAGGAAAATTAGTCGAGTTGTACGAAAGTTGACCCGAATATTGCTTGATTTAAACCAAAAAAATTCCCCTTATTTCTTTTTGCGGAGACAAAAAGCATCTTTTGTATGGCGTTAAATTGATAGGAGAGTATATCAAAATGTTGTTCGAATGTTATAAGTGTGAAATTGAAGGAAAGTGTACATTTCTCTATTTTCAATCACACGTGTCATTGCTTCATGCAATTTGATTAGATAAGCGTTAACATGTATCGGTTTAATCATTGTACTAAACATTTTTTCTAGATTTCTCCCCATCCTAATTGGCTTGTGTTTAAAGCTTGATTAATATGAAATAAAATTTCTTTTTTATTCTAAAAATTAAACGTAACCGGTTCACACGACACTTTTTTTTTAACTAAATATAAATTAAAAGAAAAAAACAAATCAAAAACGATTCTAATCCAAAAGCTGAACTTTTCATGAGGTTTCTGTGAATTAAACTGGATAAAAAAAATTTGGGTTGATAAAAATTGCAAAAAATTTCCCCTAATTTTTCAAATTTTGGAAAACCGGGAATTGAATGTTTGTGTTTTATTTGTTTCTGGCTCTCTGAAGAGACTTTATAGCTATATATATTCGATTGGAACAAAGTAGAGGGAATACTCAATATAATGTTGAGAAAAGAAATGACTCACAATTCATAAACTCTTGTTGAGTTCTTGGTTGTTTTTGAGTGATAAATGAAAGATGATTTCTGCCAATTACTTGGTGGCGGAGCTACTTATAGGACAAGGTGGGCACTTATCTACCTTAATTAATTATTCAAATGTACATATATTTACTTATAGATTTAGAAAAAATTAAATTGAGAAAGTGCTAATTTAAGCTTTTGTCCATCTTACTTCAGGAAAAATTTTCTACTTTGCTCACCTTAATTTACATTTTCATCAAATTTTTGATATGGACAACGCAAAATTTAAATTGAGAAGGTGGTGGCCGGTTGGTAGCAAGTCTCAGTAGTTAGTTCTTTTAAGGGGAGAGAGAGAGAGAGAGAGAGAGAGAGAGAGAGAGAGAGATGCTCTGATGGTGGGTAATGCGGTGGTGGAGTGGTATCGATGAAATGGTGGGATGGCAATGTGGCAGTGGCCAGTGGCTTTTAAATCTAGAGAGAACGAAGAGAGGAGTAGAAGAGAGAGAGGAGTGACGTACGTGTGAGGTTCAAAAGTTATAACTCTAAATTATTGTGAAAATTGAAACTCTTTTTTAGCACAAATATAAACTGTTAGATCTAAAATTCTAAATGTTGAGAGGGTATTGATATTATTTTATTATTTGGCATAATTGTACAATTAGTAATAGTACGGTACGGTATTACCGTGTCAATACTAATATTTCGATACGATATGGTATACGATTAATAATGATTTTGAGTACCAATATTGTACCAAAGCAATATAGTACGATATAATATCAATCGGTATTGTATTATTTTTTTATTTGTTTTGTTAACCATAAGTATTGGGGGCTAACCCCCACTAATCCCAAATGCTTCCGTGGCCCAAGAAAGGTTTGGCCCACCCTCACTAATCTTACGAGTGCCTGGTTGTTCATCCGAGAGACACTTCCAGTGGTTCGAGAAAAATTTCAAGTAGCGAGAAATTGAATATGAGATCGTGTGGCTTCTCACATAGTCTCAATTTTATTTTTATCATTGTGATAACCCCTTAGGTGAATGCTATTACTAAACTTTAATACATTTTAATAATAGTACAATAATTGTGGTACAATTTTTCACCTATAGTTTTTTACCTTCTTATTCGTAATTTTTTCTTTTTAAACAATATTTCCCTTAAAACAGAACATTTGCGGAAAACAACTTGATTCCGCTCGCCTTATCTGCAAAATTGACAAAAGGGTCAAATGACACTCGGTCTATAGGGACTATATGGAGCTTTTTAAAGTTAAGGGGTCGAAGGGTAACCTACTTCATAGTTTAGGGGATATTTGCGTAGTTCACCCAAAACATAAGGAAGAAAAGGACGATAAATCCTGGGTTTTTTTCAGCCTCCTGCTGCTAATTTCAGACGATTTTCTCCTCCCACAGTATTTTCTATCAACTAATTGGTAATGGGTTCCCTTGGATTTCAGTTTTCTCAACTGGGTTTCCCCCAAATTCCCAAACCCCAAATCAATTCAACAATGGGATGTAGTACGTTAAGGATAAGCTGTGGTTTGAGAAAGGGGTACAAGAAACCCATGTATAGGGCTAGGGTTTTGTCCACAGAAACAATACAAGCAGTTCAGTCTCTAAAACTAGCCAAATCCCAATCCAAATTAGATGAGGTCTTCAGCACCAGAATCAGTAGGCTCTTGAAGGCTGATTTGTTGGATACACTCACTGAGTTACAGAGGCAGAATGAATTGGACCTTGCTCTTAAGGTGCTCTCTTTCTGTTACAGATATTCCTTCAAATGTTATTTTATATTTATTGGGCTAAGGAATCTGGAATTTTAGTAGTGGAAATCAAGATTTTTTTTTTGGTTTAGTAGAAATGTTGCTTGTTTTCTTGCCTCTTAACGCTGAATTGGATAAAAAATCAGCATTCAGAGGCAAGTAGTGGGTAGAATGCTTAATTTAATTTTAATAAACTTTTAATCCAATGGTAACCATATTCTTTTTATTCGGTATGTAATGATGTATTACATAGTAATAAGAGTATTCAGCATTCAGAACCAAATAAAATCAAATATGTTTTTCAGATGTTCTGTTTATCAATAATTCAATAAACATTGAGAGTTTAGCATTTAAAGGCTAAAAAAATGAATTTTAGTCAATTAAATATATTGATAGTTGGATTCATTCTGTTTAGTAATGGTAGACTAAATAAAGTTTGTTTTAGGAATGTTGGGAATCATGAAGCCTAGGCAGTACTGCTTTGTACACAATTGGGATTATTGGTTTTCTAGTGAATTCAATAATGTAGTCCGCAGATATTGAGGCTCATATTATGCGTTTTCTGATTTGCTCTTCTTGTTAATTCTTGAACCCCTTTCTAATTCATATTATTCATGTGATCTAATCGTGGATGATTACTAGATTGGTTAACAAAATTATTTCAACCACTTGCTGACTTGCACATAGGTCTCAGTTTTTGACCAATCAAATGCCTTTTGTGTACCAACTTTTGTTTACTCCGTCTCTCTAGCATTACTCTAATATTAATGTACAATGGGTAACCTGTGCTTAGAGCAATATGAATCGTGAGCAGTGGATTGTGTACATGAACACTCCAAAGGTAAAGCAAATTGTTGGTCAGTTACTAGATTGGTTAACAAAATGATTTCAATTACTTGCACATAGGTCTCACTATGACTCATACAAGCTTGGTAATTTCAAGTTTTTGGGAGTATCCATGTTACTCAGTTTTGGGCTTTATGAAACTAGGACTGGAATATTTGAAGTTGATAAAATAAATAGAACAAAAACATAACACAAGCAAATGCAGCCATAAAGCTGAACAACAATTTTTGCCTCCATATTGCCTTTTCCTATAGGTATGAGAGTCAGAGAGTGTATGCTTTGACACTTGCACGCATGTTTGAGGGCATCTTAATGTCGAGGCCTCTGTGTAAGGGAAAGTTGGCAATGGATTTATTCATGTCGGTTGCCTTTGTCGAAGTTCTTTTGACAAATGAAGTCCAGCACTAAACAGTGTTCTGAAAATTGATCTAGGTGACCAACTGGGTGATTGATGCCTTTGCAGTAGGCGGGTACACGGGTTTAGTAACAACTGAGTGAACTGAAAGATATGTTGGCAGGCTTGGCGGATTGATATGCCATGTTTTTAGAAGTATTTGTTTGTTTTCGGATTTTAAACATGTTTATAAGGTGTTTGATTCGCTTAAAAATTCAGAAGCAATGTCTTAATGTGCCTTTGAATCATTCAGAGGTTACTGTACCTCTTAATGTGATTAATGAAGTCTGAATGATTGTGCAATACTTTTTTTGTCCTCAACCGAACTCTTTTGGTCATACTTCAAAAGATAAAAGAAGGGCAAAGGGGTCCAATCGATATATTTAAAGTCTATTCAGATATTGCATTTAGACAAAAAGCAAACCAAATTTCAGATTCAAGTAAGGAAAAAAACAGGGCCACTTGGTTTAGTTTTTTGTACTATTATATTTTACATGAGTCAATGAACAAGAAATCGGCTGCCTTGCACGTAGTCACCCTCCCCCACTCCGTCACCTGCTCAGCTTTTTTTAAAGAAATCAGCACCAAAAAGGATGGCTGCAATCCAGAGGTTTTAGAATATGTAGACTATGTTTTAGGAGTCTAGCCACACGAAATGAAGGAGGAAAAAGGTTTAAAAGAAAGACCAAAAGTATAAAAGATCACTTCCGAGACTGGAGAAGGAACAATCCTAGAAGAGATGAGAGATGCTTTCATCCTGGGAAGTAAAGAGCTTACACCTAGAAACTGAACGAAGTTCCTCTAGTCTAAAGGATATTACAACTTGTATGAAGGATTCTCTAGGGGGCTTTAGGATC
Source organism: Lonicera japonica (assembly GCA_021464415.1). NCBI lineage: Eukaryota > Viridiplantae > Streptophyta > Magnoliopsida > Dipsacales > Caprifoliaceae > Lonicera > Lonicera japonica. The sequence continues at coordinate 9,781,170 of CM038468.1, read as the reverse complement.
CGGTTCCTAAGTTTGAAATTTTTAGGATGCGGTCCACAATTTTTTTTTATTTTTTTGGAGGACGTGGTCCCTCAGCTTTGGTAGTGAGGACTCGGTATGTGGAGATACTGTCTGGTAGGTACCAAAAATGTGGGAAATAGATACCAAAAATGCGGGCGGCAGGTACTGTTAGGATCTGCAGGAGATAACCTAATAGATTATCTCCAGGAACCGCATCCTATAAAAAAAAGTTGTGGATTGCATCCTAAAAATTTCAAACTCATGGATCGAATCCTATTTTTTTCATCCTAAAGAGAGGCCAAAAGCATAAAAGATCTCTTTTGAGACTGGGGAAGGAACAATCCTAGAAGAGATGAGAGATGCTTTCCTCTTGGGAAGTAAATAGCTTACACCTAGAAACTAAAATAAGTTTCCTCTAGTCTAAAGGATATTACGACTTGTATGAAGGATTCTCTAGGGGGCTTTAGGATCTGGTTCCTAAGTTCGAAATTTTTAGGATGCGGTTTACAATTTTTTTTTTGAGGGGAGGATGTGGTCCCTCAGCTTTGGTAGCAAGGACTGGGTATGTGGAGGTACTGTCCGGCAGGTACCAAAAATGTGGGAGACAGATACCAAAAAATGTGGGCAGCAGATACTATTAGGATTTATAAGAAATACCCTAATAGATTATCTCCAGGGACCGCATCTTATAAAAAAAAGTTGTGGACTGTATCTTAAAAATTTTCAAATTCAGGGATCGAATCCTATTTTTTTCATCCTAAAGAGAGGCCAAAAGCATAAAAGATCACTTCCAAGACCGGAGAAGGAACAATCCTAGAAGAGATGAGAGATGCTTTCCTCTTGGGAAGTAAAGAGCTTACACTTGGAAACTGAAAGAAGTTCCTTTAGTCTAGATATTACGACTTGTATGAAGGATTCTTAAGGGGGCTTTAGGATCCGGTTCCTAAGTTCGAAATTTTTAGGATGCGGTCTGCAATTTTTTTTTTTTAGGATGTAGTCCCGTAGCTTTGGTAGCAAGGACTTGGTATGTGGAGATACTATCCGGCAAGTACCAAAAATGTGGGAGACAGATGCCAAAAATGCGGGCGGCAGATACTGTTAGGATTTGTGGGCGATACCCTAATAGATTATCTTCAGGGATTGCATTTCATAGAAAAAAGTTGTGGACTGCATCTTAAAAATTTTCAAACTCAGGGATTGAATCCTATTTTTTTCGTCCTAAAGAGAGTCCAAAAACATAAAAGATCACTTTTGAGACCGGAGAAGGAACAATTCTAGAAGAGATAAAAGATGCTTTCCTCTCGGGAAGTAAAGAGCTTACACCTAGAAAATGAAAGAAGTTCTTCTAGTCTAAAGGATATTACGACTTGTATGAAGGATTCTCTAGGGGGCTTTAGGATCCGGTTCCTAAGTTCGAAATTTTTAGGATGCGGTTCACAATTTTTCATATTTATTTTGGTGGAGGATATGGTCCCTCGGCTTTGGTAGCGAGGACTCAGTATCTGGAGATACTATCTGGCAGCTACCAAAAATTTGGGAGACAGATACCAAAAACGTGGGCTGCAGATTCTGTTAGGATCTGCGGCAAATACCCTAATAGATTATCTCCAGGGACCGCATCTTATAAAACAAAGTTGTGGAATGCATCATAAAAAATTTCAAAATCAGGGATCGAATCCTATTTTTTTTGTCCTAAAGAGAGGCCAAAAGCATAAAAGATCGCTTTTGAGACTGGAGAAGGAACAATCCTAGAAGAGTTGAGAGATGCTTTCCTCTTGGGAAGTAAAGAGCTTACACTTGGAAACTGAAAGAAGTTCCTTTAGTTTGGATATTATGATTTGTATGAAGGATCCTCTAGGGTGCTTTAGGATCCGGTTCCTAAGTTTGAAATTTTTAGGATGCGGTCCTACAATTTTTTTTGGAGAATGTGGTCCCTTAGCTTTGGTAGCGAGGACTCGGTATGTGGAGATACAGTTCGGCAGGTACCAAAAATGTGGGAGACAGATACCAAAAATGCTGGCGGCAGATACTGTCAGGATCTGCGGGAGATACCCTAATAGATTATCTCCAGGGACCGCATCCTATAAAAAGAAAGTTGTGCACTGCGTCTTATAAATTTTCAAACTCAGGGATCGAATCCAATTTTTTTTCTATTCTCTATGGATGGGCAGCATAGAGCTGATGGATAGACGAAACAGGAGCATAGAGACATTTTAGTCGCATATTTCGCTCGGGCATTTTTTGCTTTGTCAAGGGCATTTTATGCTTGGGGAAAATGTACTAAAATGTCCGTGGAATTCTTGTCCTTAATACTAAAAATTACGGAAAGGGTAGACTACATACTAAAATAGAAGTATTGGAAATCTAGCTTTTGATAAACGGAACCATTCAGATTTCAGAGTTACATGTTGGTAACATCCCAATACTGCTGGAATATAGCAGGCCTCTTTAAGTTTCTGAGGTGGTTTATGACCCCTCCCTTGATGATATTTATGGGTCTTACTTGAATTCTCACTTAATTAAATGTCTGTCTCGAGTCTTCAATTAAAGTGAGTTCAAGTGGCTCAAAAATTATAAATATTAATTACACTTCTAATGTGATTAATTTTCATGATTCGGGTCATTCATTTTTGTTAGACCCTCCTCTCAAATATTCCTACATCGACACCTTATTGACTACTTCTTCTTCCTCCCTCTTTTCTCTAAGACCTCTTCTCCTAGTTTAACTAGTGAATCGAGATCATCAGCAAAAGTTAAGAGGAAGATAAGAAAGAAGCCGGGATCGGATCGTCGCTATAGGAAGCATTGCCAAAAAAACATGCGCTTGCCGTGCGGATCTCAGTCAAGCACTTGCCCTCTACTATGTCGAGCATATCTCCAAGACCAAAGCCAAGATTATGCTCAAGTACACAATCGAGCTTTTCAAATCTATTGGTTATCACGTGGCTGCTTATATTATGGTCATGCCTTTGGCGAACCTTTTGAAGACTTATGGCGTCATTAATTTTTATTGTTTTATTGCTTTCCGGTCTTGTATTCGGCCTTTTTGGTCTTCTTGGTTAGTGAACTTTGTTCTATAAGCTTAGATATTTTTCAAGTTTCACCGCTTTATCTTACAAGTCCTCTTGAAGGACCTTTATGTAAGCCTTTGGGGAGGACCTTTGTGGCCCCCACCTATCTTTTTTTGTTTTTATGGTATAGCGCTAGTCCCGTACGAGGCTAGTGATTCATTAAAAAAAAAAAAAAATCTGAGTACATGCCTCTTGCTATAAAGCAACTTTAGGGACCATTTGGTTCTGAGTGAAATATATTTCACCTAGGTGGGAAAATAAAACAGTGGAAAGTAATTCCAGTACTTATTTTGTAGTTTTGTTTATCTAACGTTATAAAATCGTACACAACACCATGATTGTGCAATTGTAAACAAAACTCAATTTCAAATATGTGAAAGTCCTTTTCACCTAGGCCTAAAATTGGTTCACTCCAAACAAAACAGGCCCTAGATTTAAGATACGTTGAATGAGAATTTTCAATTTTCTTGTTGTAGAATCCCTTTTTATCTTTGTATTCTTGAAAAGAACTGATTAGTTCACAGAATGGTTTTGTTTGGCATACCTTTGGAAGTTCTGAATATGATTGTAATAGCCACAATATTGCTTCTTCAGTGGCTTCATCATTGTGTTTCATCTTCTTTCTTGGGTAAACTACAGTAAATCCCCCAAACTATAGCCTATTTTCACTTCCTCCCCTGAGCTTTAGGAGTTCACAGTAAACCCCATTCAACCAATTATCTATTACAGTTAATGTCCACTCTAAGATCTGTCACGGATTCTTTATATCTGCATCACCAGTTGAAGTTTTTGTATAAATCAGGGTAGATTTCTATGGGGTTTCTCTTCACTTTTACTTTTTAAATGAGAGAAGTTATTTCAATTTTTTTTTACTCATTTATTTTTCTTTATGTGCCTGTTTGGTTCAGGTTGAAATAGCTTCTGTCTTGGTGAAAAGTGAAATGGTAAAAGCAAATAATTAAATATTTTCACCATTAATCTTTGTTCACTATTTTATTTTAAACTTGCGCAATTACGCTCTATGTTTTCCTTTTTGGTTTAAAATTGCATAATTACACTGTATGAACAAATATTTGTCAAATGTAGGTGAAAACACTCTATTTTTTTTTTTATGAAACAAATCTTATATTGAAAATAATTTCAAGAGTAAAGGGGCTTTTTACAAGGTCTACCAAAAGCCCCAGAGGAAGAAAAGGAAACACACAATAAACAAGCGTTTAAAAAATGGAAAATAAACAGAAAAAAGACGAGCAATAATTCCCCAAAAACCACCAGACTAAAACTCCAGAATCCTTCAACTATAGCTGCACACCAGTCCCGACAAATATTTGTCAAATGTAGGCCCATGAAAACGATTTAACCCTCTGCCAAATATCCTCAACATGCTCTGCTTTGTCTTCAAAAATTCTTCTATTCCTTTCACCCCAAACACACCATAAGACTGCCACACACCATAACCCATGTGAAGCATATTTTAACCCAAACAAATTGGCCATAAGCTCCCTAATTTTGTGTCAGTTTCTTTTTAAGTGAGCAATGCTACACTTACCAGTTTCATCAACCTGTTATTCATACCAGATGCATAGATGGGTTGTACATTCTCAAAAAATATCTTTTTTCCATGTGATTCCATATGATTTTTCAAGTGTGCATTTTTATCTGAAATGCATTCAGGTGTCAGGTGTTTGAATTCTTGAGGAGAGAAATTTGGTACAAACCGAATGCAGATTTGTTCAGTGACATGATGCGTATGATGGGAAGAAACAAACTTGTTGATAACGTTGAAGAACTTTTCTATGAACTAAAGAAAGAAGGGCTACAACCGGATGCTCGGGCCTACGCTGAGCTGATTGGAGCTTATTTCCAAGTGGAGAAGATAGATAAGGCTATGGATACATATGAATTGATGAAGAATTCAGGTTGTAACCCAGATGAGTTAACCTTAACAATTTTGATAAGAAATCTTGAAAGTTTTGGAGAAGAAGAGCTTGCTGCAACAGTAAAGAAAGATTGTGTCGAATATTTGGATTCCCCAGAGAAGTTCCTCAAAGAAGTTGAAAGTAAATTTGTAAGTCAACTTGTTTTCTTCTAACTCATATTTTCAATATTTTAAATCTTCTTATTCTCCTAAATATGAGTCCATGCTTGCAAAGAAAGTATAATGCATCATGTTTGGGCCTTTTTTTTTTTGATAGAGCAATATTACATAATATGTGTTAGTGTGTGTTAATGTTATGCCCCTGATACCAGTTTGTTGCAACAAGACTCTTTGGCCATACTATAAAATCGACAATAATAAAGTAATCAATCCCAGAAAAAAGCACAGTTACAAGTCACAAAATATTCGTGGAAAGGTTGTGTTTGATGTTACTCCACGAGCAAACACAGTGGCTTCTTTTGTTTTATCTCCGAAGAATTACTAACATTTATTCCCCTTCAACTCATTTTATAGGTGTTTCATAGTTGTAATTCTAGGATTCTAGGATAAAGGAACCCGGCAAACATAAACCTACTTGGAATTAAATTCATAATCTAACTATTCTCCACCTTGAATTCAATTCCCCTCTGCTTCTCCAAAGGGCCTCAACAACTACAACTAACCATCAAATCTAGCCTGTCTGTCACTGAACTTGATTACAGCATTCCAAGCATATGCAATTATTTCATCATGTGTCGAGACTTTAACCCGTCCACAACTACTTTGTTAAGCCTGAATCCTCGACTCCTCATAGCCAATCAGTTCGAACTGAATCCCTAACTCTTTCTCAGTCTGTTGGACGTGTATTACCAACTCTTCATATCCAATCAGTTGGGCCTGAACTGCCAAGTGCACGTGTCCGATCTATCGATTCTTATTTCTTGAGCAATAATATAGTTTTTACAACATGCCTTCTCCGTGGTCTCCACTTTTTCCTCTGCTTCCATCGATCCAGGGAGCTTATCGACACCGAGATTGTCATTTGATACCCCTTGCTGTGCATACATTTTCAATATTTTAATTCTACTTACGTTCCCAAGTACGAGTCCACGCTTGCAAATAATATTAGTGTTTTTTATCTTTTTGATTGATAAAATCTAGTACACAATCTGTGTCACTATGGATAACTAAAGTTGTAGTCTCTTCGTTATTTGCTGCCTTCTTTTGGTCATTCTACTCACGTAGAGGCTAGACAATGGAAACTATCAATACTCTAGCGTATTAGTGTTAGTAGGTGCATGTACATACTAGCCAGACTTTGTCTGGTGTTTCACATTTTAATCTCCTCTCAGGGTCGATAAATATTGTTACCACACCCCGTAAATTTATACCCATATATTTGTTCGAACTAATGCCTAAACTCTATGAAACATGGGTTGTTTGAAGTACCCAAAATTGCACCCGAGTTATACCTCGATTCCGTCATTTTTCCTCGATTCTCGCCCGGTTGTGTGTCCAATCTTTTAATTAATTTCAATGATGGATCCTTGTTGGATTCTTCTTCAGGTGGAGTATCTGAATATGAGTCTCTGGTTGATGCTATTTTGTGGGAAAGATTATTCTAGGAGTCTCGAAGAACCCTAAATTAACTTGGATCACTATTAATTTTTGAACTAGATTCCCACATAAGTGAATGAGAAGCTATGAAGGGCATCAATCTCAAGCTCAGTTCTTTTCTCTATCTTCATTTTCCCCCTTGCTTTTATGTCTTTTATTTATTTATTTTTATAAAAAAGGGATGTCTAGTCTCTCCTTTAACTACAAACAAAGAAAACACTCTCCTAGGTCGGAGTGGACACCTCCTCAACTAGGCTATCCCATTTGCTCTTATGATTGTTATTGTTACTTATGAAGTCTGATAGCAATTTCAAACTCTTGTTTGTTCTCTTCCTCTTTACCCTTCTGTTTTCTTTTCCCTGAAATTTAATTATTAGACATGATGCTGGTACTACTTTATATAGTTGATCCACTTGCAAAACCACCGGGAATTACCCTACTTTATAATAATTATAAGTTCATAACTCTCCTGTAAGTACCTTGTGCCTTAAACAGCTATGGCTAGGAGCAGAAATACATAAGTTTCTTTGAACAGTTCATGAGAGAAAGGGAACGCATGGAAATCTAGGCCAGAGAGAGAGAGAGTGTTGAGAGCTAGAATCAAGGAACATTTTACGAATTTATGTTTGTTTGAGTGTAAAATTATTTTGGATATTAATGATTGTAACTTACTTGAGATTCTCTAATATTAAGTGTGTTGTGGCTAATCTGGATTGGAAGAAGAACGAGGGAATATGGTTGGAAGAAAGTTAAGGGTGCATTTGATTGCAAAGTTGGAAATGATTGAAAAACAAACTCATTTTTATTAGAAGTTGGAAAGTGAGATGACTGGTTTTGGTGAGATAACCTATTAGTCTATTACAGTTTTTTGGTTTTCCATCGAATCCAATTCTTTTGGTGGCAGGTAAGAAATATTTTCCATGAAAAATAAGAAATAGATGGGGAACACCTCACTGAATTACTCATCTATTTTTCCTACTACATGTGAAAGATTAATTTTTTATATTTATTTTTCAACTTTATAATCAAACAAATAGACCCTTAAATTTGAAATGAAGGGAGATCCTTTTCATTTCATTGCAATGAATTAGAAAGTGATAGTGCTGAGGGGAAAAAAATCAGGGCATTGGTTTGAGGAGGTCAAGAATAAGGTTTAGTCGCCACCAGAGACTATTGAGAATGGTTGGTTCAAACCATTGATCCCGTATGAAAAAATTGTAGAACTCAATAAGGGTTGATAAGTACGATAGTGTCATCACATAATAATAAGGCTTTTTAAGATAAAAACCCTGTGGTTCAAGTTGGGGACAATATCGTTACTATGTGCGAGGACCAATAGGACCGGCCAATTTGCTTGGTCCCGAAGGGGCCCGGCCCAAGTGCAGTGAGCACAACAAAGGCTTAGTCCATCGATTATGTCATGAAGTGCTTTAAGCCTTACCTTGTATATGTTGTGTATATAGCACAATGGTAGTATTGGTTGGCATTAGGGCTTAGGAAGGGAGAGGTTATTGAAAGACGGTTTACCAGGCGGGCTTTAGATGGGGCTTGCAAGCAATTAAGCTCAAAAACCGTGGGCCTGGTCAACAACCTCGGCCCACCTCCCAATCTTAAAGCCTGTTGACTGGTCAAATGGACTGGGCTATGCTCACTTGAGCAAAGCGAACCATGATTGGGCAAGGCCCATGGGCCACTTGGCGAGGACTAATAATGAAGTCCCAACTTGCATTAAATTAGACAGAAATTCTCGCAAGTTTCTATTCTTTTGATTCATAGTCCATAACATCTGTCCTAAGTGCACGTGCTAGTATTTTCATTCATTTTACTTTAATATCCTTCTCTATTAGGATTTAGGAATCATGTTAATTAGGTGTAATTAACTTTTTATAGCTAGATTAACTGTAATAATAATCATGTCTTCAACTTATTTATCCATGTTGAAATTTGGAGTTTGTTTAAAGTTGTTGAGTTTTAGCTTGGATTATTGCATTTTGATTCCAGCCAAAGAGGAAGCCAGTCAACCATGTTTGAAGATTCATGGCAGCCTTGCCTCTACTAAATTGGAGCTGGTGGGGTTGTGTTTGGAACCCTGGAAACTATGGAGGAAAATGTGAGGAAAAGGAAAAATGAGTTCAAAACTATTGGACATTCTTTAGCAGTCAATCTGGAGAAGACTTCGAGATATTTGGACCGTTACTTCAATATTAAGTGGTTTAGATTTGACAAGTAATGTTAGTTTAAATGAGTACTTGTCAGAGATAAACACTACCCGTCAAAATCTAAACTTTCCAATTTTAAATTAACAGTCTAGATTTATTACATCTTTTTCTTGTGAATCTTTTCATTTATTTGTTTGTATGTACGATGTGCGTAGTGTATTAATACTTTGATGTATGTATATAATCACATTCATTTGAAGAGTTTCAGTGTTACTAAGCGATCCATTTTTTTCTCTCGCTATATGCAGAAACATTGAATTCAGGCCATTTTTGTGCTTTTGAATTTAGAATGTCTGAAACTTTTAAATTGGTTTTGAGCCCTCAAATCTCAATAAATATTATGGAATTCAATATATTGAGTTTGGGGGAAGATTTAAGTTAGTTCTGGTAGAAATTGTCAATAAATTCTTCTAAACCTTGTGATTCACCGATTTGGTCGTTGAATTAGATGATTGTTATGTATAAAGGATGAATGCAAAAAATTCATTAATCGGAGATTGGGGAAGTCTATGTCAGAATCATGTTATATATTAAATTATGAGTATTATAAAATAAAGTATAAGTAAGCATATATATATTGATTAAATGGTTATAAATATCTATTTGATTTATTACTTTGTGTGGGTGTCAAAAAGTTGGCAAACCCATAAAAGATGTACTTAGCCCAGAAGTTATACCACAACTAAAGTAACTAAAACACAAATTATCCACCACAAAACTACCACAAGATGGGTTCTCATGGTTGGCTTGGCTACCAATCCAGCAGTACGTCCTCCTTTGTGTGGGTATTCTATTTGCTCAAAGTAGATAGTAAATAGTTACAAAATAGGTTGAGTAAGCTTTGTGAAGTAAATTAGATAAAGTTTTTGCTAGGAGGAAGAAGGAGATGAGATTCTTCTTTTGTGGAAGACCCCTTCCTATTTATATGTACATGATAGGGTTTACATTAGGGTTTTTACACAAAGTAAATTACTATAAAGGGTAAGTTTAGACACTACTCCAGAATCGTAATTGTCTTCACTTTTATCCGCATTGTTCATTATATTGAGTAATAACCTTGTTCACACGTGCATAAGTGGTTATTTTTCATATTGAGTCATCTTACAACTCAGCAGTCTTTTGTCTGTTGGCTGACGTACTAGATTAATTTTTAATACTTTATCTCATCAGACTAGGTTGGCAACGATAATGGTCGGCCAGGATGATTATATAATGTCTATCGTTGGCACCTATAATACTTGGCCTGGTTAGTGTCTTCTGAGGTGGTTGATTTGTTTTGACTGGCCAAGGTGCTTTTGGTCAACATATGTGCATTTTTTATGTCCTGGCAAGCCTTATTGTTATGGGCCAACCACTAAGGCCCATAGAGTTTAGGGCCTGGCCCAAAATATACTTGCTAAAATTTTACCTCCCACAATTACCCTCTAGCATTTGAACTCGGCCTTCTAGTTGAGTTTAAGTGCTCGGCTTCATAGTTGTTATAATTGGCAGTAATTCTATATGCTATGAATGGTTTCTTTGTAATTTGTGAACATCCAAATCGTATAGAATCTTAAACGTTTCCACCTTCCTTGAGAAGATATATATCCACAACTGGCATGCACGGAATGCCTACCGTGTCAAGATATAACTAGTTGCGGTCTTTTCAAAATGGGCGTGGGTCCCGCACATTAAATGCATTCCATTATCATATGACGGTTCCTGAGGTTGGGACCGCCGTTTGAAAGAAAGAGAAAATCTTGAGTGGCTATATAACTATCCCTTTCTTTTCTCATTCTCTTTTTTACTTTATTTTTCTAGCTTCAAAATTCTTGCATTTCATATATTTTCGCCGAAATACTCATAATTCCCAGGATCCTTTGTTCATCTTCATTCATAAGTCCAAGTCTTTATCCTTAAACTCAGATTCTCCCATAAAGTAAGATTTTTTTTTCTCATTTTTTGCAAATTTTATGTTTGGTGTTCTTTAGTTCTTCCTCCCGTTCTTCATTTTTCTTTAGATAAACCCGTAATATTTAGGAGATATGCTCTTATAACTGATGAGCAATGGAAGAAATTTACTATAAAATATATTCCAATGGGTATTACTTAGAGAGATTGAGAAACAAAAGAGAGAACCCCTTTGAGGATGAATGTAGGTTGGGACCCAAGGACTATCTAGTCCATATCTCTTAATTTAAGGAGGTCGACTTAAGTTTATTGTTTTGCCCATTGCTTATAGATTTTCTTAAGGCTAACCACCTCACTGTCGGCCACCTAAGCCCTAACTTGATTAGGTTTATTTGTGGAATATATGCCTTGAATAAGATCCATAGGACCGACTTAGGGTTTCTCGAGCTTAGGTTTTACTATTCTTTAAACCAAGGAACATGTGAGTATAGCTTGAAAACTAGGGACAATACCCCCAACCTAGTTTTGGCTTTGTTTGATTCAAGTAAAAGAGTCGATGCTGATGCCATAATCTTAACCAATGATGCAAAGTCCGGTTCAACCACTAATCCGGTTCCTCATAAAGCTTTTGGACCCAGTCTATCTTTCTTCTGAGTAACTAACTGAACTGCTAACTTTATACCCTTTTGTCCTTGCCGATTTAGCATTTGTGTGATTTTTTTACAAGTGCATAGAACTTTGATCGTCCTATCATTCAATTGGTGAGGTTTGATCAGATTAACGCCATAGCCAGTCACGTATAACAGCAGTCGATTAAGCCCAGTGATCGAACATCCCCGAGTAGTCCACAACTTCCTTAGGTATCCCAACACTTAAATGTCTTTTACCAAAAAACATAAAAGTGACGATCAAGAACCCAAAGTTGTGAATACCTAGATAGATTTGTCCTTCTAGGTTAAATCAATCCTGTTAGACTGTTACAAGGTCGTCAATCTTCGATCTAAACTAGAAAAGGCTTACGTTCTTTGGCAAGAGGCCACCATATGTGGGCAAACCTCCCGTTTATCGAGAATATAGGGAGATTAGGGATAATATTGTTGATCTCCCCTAGATCTCCCTTACCACGAGCTCACAAAAACTAAGAAGGGGTGCCTTCATACCATGAAAAGGCTTGCCAGAGGCTGTCGAGCAGGGTTTGCCTCCACCCAAATTCCTTCTTCTAATTAAGAAGAAAGGTGAAAAAACCAATTCTTCATTTCTTTCAATCCCAGAACCCATCGGATCTTCCCATCATTGTCACCTAAGGGACAAGCCCACCGACAAAGAAGATACATATCAGCCTTCCACTTTGGGGAGAAAATAGACAAGCAAGAAACCAATACCAATCATGAAATCATGCCAATCTGTTTCGAAGCTACCTTGAAGCAGCAGAAGAGGAAGGCCAAGGCTGTAGGAACTTCCTTCGTCCAGACCAAATAAGCCTCCAAAAGGCTTAGGTCAATCAAGCCATTATCTAAACTGGAGGTGTTTAAGCCGATTTTGGTTGACCAGGGGAAAAAACCCTGAGTAATGAGAAGTCGACTGCTCACGACAGAGCAACTAATAAGGAGGGTTCACCATCACTTAAACTAGTGACCTTTTTAGCAAAGACATCCCCCAGCCAGTCCATAAAGAGAAAATGGAATGAGGTATCCTAATTGGATACCTATATTGAATTTATGTACGCTAAACTATTTAGGACAACATTTTCGTACAAGGGCCGCTTGTAGGAGATCAAGGACTCGACCCTTGATTCGTCCTTGATTCTGTTGGAGTTGTGTATAACCTGAGAGTTTGTGCAGATTGTTATACCTAGGTTGATTTCAGTGTATAACTAATCCTCAGGACTAACCGATAGTGTTTTACTATATTAAAACAAAGTTACAAAACACGAACTGACTTATTAGTTATTCCTTCGCACGACCTAAGTAGTTGCCTTTTTACCTCTTGATCGATGAATTCTTATCCTAGCTTCGATTGACAAGTGCTTCCCCACTTCTTCTGATTTCTCTATCTCAGAACCCCTTAATGATCTTGATATAGTCCTTTACCCCATGTCCAGTGATCTCTCTTACTGCAAGGTAGCCACTTTGCTTAACTCGTCTCTAATCACAACCGAATATACTCTCGTAGGACTAAGAACATTGAAACCCCTATTTTTTAAATTGAAGAAAGAAGGATCTTTATGGTATGTTAAAAAACCCTAGCTGGTGATGAATTTCTATCATAAAGATTCTATTGTTTAAATCTCTCTTTTTGTTTTAAAAAGAATCTAAAATCGTGTATTTTCTCCCAAATCAATGGGATTTATTTATAAGAAAGGCACATGACCAAATCCTGTTAGAATTAAGTTTTAAATACTTAAAAACGAGATTTGGTCTTGTGTTGGAAATCATTTTCATCGCAATAGAAACACTTTCATGTAAAAATCCTCGTCGGACCAATCCACCAAAAACATTGGACCGGTCTACCCTTTAAAATGGGTTTATTCGGTTTTTGCCGGTTTTTGATTTTTTGCATTTTCATCATTTTTCGTCCGTTTAAGCTCTAATTTGACAAGGATCGACGTGGCACCTCTTGGAACATGTTAACCATATTACATAAGAGTTTTCTTATCAATTTATGTCAAGCAAACACAACGGAATCAGAAAAACTGTTGGTAAAACACAAAATTACAAGTTTGACTAAAAAAGCTTTTATATTTGAATTAAGCGCACTTTTACCACCTAGACTTTGAATCCAGCATACTTACATACTTAACTTAGATCCTGGATTTTGTATGTTGTATTCGATAAGTTTGGCGAGCTTCTATTGACGTTACATCTTTAAATCTTCGATTGACGCAAAAATGATTACGACGAAAAATATGCTCTTGGGATCGGAATCAAGCCAACTAAAAATATAAACCTTATATAGCCACTTTGGCGATGCTTTTCTCTCTGTCGATGAGAAAAAAATGAAAGTTTTATTCGAGAAAGCCATCAAGAACAAGGGTTTCAATAATTTGTTGAGGGTAAATCGATTTGATCATCATGTATTTCCTTATAATTAATATTTTATTTCTCTTTTGCTAACTGTTTTCTTTGTTTCTTTTCCCGTCGGCTCACAACTTTTACGGTTTGGGGGTTAGATTGGTTGGTTTTAAAAATGTAAGTGTAATGACAATAATGCTTCCTTTTACAAAGCATGAGAAAAAAAATTTGAGTTATGTGATAAAAGCATAATATTGCCATACATATGCTCTTTTTCGGAGTTGCTTAACATGTTTGTTATGCTAATTTTTCCGAATTAGCAACTTATCTTGCAATAAATTCCTTAGCATGTTGTGTATCTAATATGTCTCGAGTTTGTGTATTTTTATAGTATTATATGTGTTTATAGGAATGGAATGCAATGGCATTCAATAGATCGATCAAGAGCAAGCTCGGAAGCTTGCAAATGCTGAAATGAAGAATTCCCAATCCTATAATCAATCATAAGAAAGCGATGATTGATCATGGTAAATAATCCCTCAGGTAGAACACTTCCATAATCGATCATGGTCCTGAATTTTGGCATTTTCACATCTATTTTGGGCTATTTTTGTGGTTCAAGTTTTAATAGATATTTTGCAACCTCATATTATATATTATTTTTTGTATCTTAGAGCCTAAGATATATAGTTTTCTGCATGAGAACAAGAGAGAAGTGAGAGCTAAATACTTTGTAATTTCTTTCATTTTCTTATAAGTTTACTTTGATTTTAAGAAATGAATACTTCTTTTATAATTCTTGTCACGATTATTATGGAGTAATCTTTCACTAAGGTTACGGAAGTTAATCGCGACAAAATTTTCGATAATTAATTTCTTAATCCATGTTTAAAGTTTGATAAATAATTGCGAATCATTTTCCTTTTCAATTCTTTATTTCTACAAGCTTTCTAGGCATTTTCATTTAATGATTAGCCTCCATATGCCTTGCAAGTTTAGTTCTTATGTATAAATGATAATATTATACATTTTTGTAGTTCTAGAAAGCTTGTAGCCACTTTTCCCCATTTATGGATCTTTCATCTCCTTGTAGAGATTATTTAGAGTTCTTGAAAATCCATAGATGATTTATAAATTTGTTATGCTAATCTTTGATTCACTTAATAATATTTTGAGTTCTTCATACATTTTATGTGATATTTAGACTCCTTATTGTCTTACTTAAGTGATAATCGATTAGCTAATGAATTTAGTCCATAAACTTTGTTTCGTTTCATTGTAAGGATTCACTATTTAATTTTTATTCATTAAAATCATGAGATTTCTAATACATGCTTTATGTTAAACCTCTTTACGATGAATTTATCATATCTATTTCGGATTAACTTTATCGGGAATGGGTTGCCTAACTTCGCACCTGTTGCTAAGAGATAGATACGATAACTTCATGTTTCGTGAAACTTAGTTGTTTTCCTTCTCGATAAAGCTTAAATCAGGAAATGAGTTGCCTAACTTCGCACCCTTTATTATTGAGAAAAACACTATGTTTCCCATTCCCAAGAATATTGTATTGAAATCTTTGTATGAGATAGCAATCGCCGTTTCTTATGTTGCAAACAACTTCCACGTACTTTAGTGCTTTCTTAACACTTTTTACAACCAATTTAGTTTTACATTGTTCTACAATCAACCAACTTACCAATTCAGAAAAACTGTAAATTCGTAATCCATTTCATTCCTTTTCAATTATCCCTGTGGATCGATAATCGAACTTTCGAGATTATATTAAAACTTGACGGGCCTATACTTGGGTTAAGAGAACGTGATATTTTATCGGCGTCGTTATGGTATAGTCTTTTTGGGTTTTTATAAAGTTTTCACTTGTAGCGAAATAATTGTGTCCGTACTATGTAATTAGGTTGCACTATTTTAAAAGGTGACTTAGGTAGACAACATTAATTGGTAAATATAATACTTCTGGCATGATTTAACTTTTATGGTTTGTGGATTAACTTGGAAATTTGCATAAAGTGACAGGTTTTGTGAAGTTGTACTAAGACCTTTTGGTTAACACCAGTTAAAAAGAGACTTGTGAATTAGAGTGAGAACCAACAGTTGTAGTTTTGGTATCATAGTCATTTCTTATGGACATTCTTGTTAGTTAATGTGGTAATGGTTTAGATTATAAGAAAAATAGTGAGATGTTGTAAATCAAGCATGAAATTTATGGAGACTCAATTTCAATCAGTCCTATATTGACAGATTGTATTTATGGAGACTCAGTTTCAATTAGTCCTTTGTTTGTGTATTTAATTTTCTCAATGCCAACTGTAAACGGTTATAAAATGTAAGCTTTGTGAAGGATATTTGATGGAGTTTTTGCTAGGAGGAGGGAGATGAGATCCCTCCTTTTGGGATGATCCCTTCCTATTTATAAGTATAGGATGGGGTTTATATTAAGATTTTTACACAAGGTAAATTACTGTAAACGATAAATTTGGGCACTACTCTATAATCGCAGCTATCCTAACCCTTATCCACATTGTTCATTGAGCAATAACTATGTTCGCACATGCAAAAGTCATTAATTTCCTTACTAAATCATCTTCCAGCTTAATAGTCTTCTGAGGTGGTTAATGTGTTTTAATTGGCCAAGGTGCTTTTGGTCGGCATATGTGGGCTTTTTGTGTCATGGCAAGCTTTCTTGCCACTAAGGCCCATAGAGTTTATGAAATGGCTCAAAATATAGTCATAAAAGTTTTACCACTCACACTTTGCATACTTGATAAACTAACTAAAAATAATATCAGGAAGTACTATTGTACGTACCCCAAATACCAAATCTAAGAAGTATTGTGTTGGAAATTATATAGATGTGAACCATGCATTTGTACTAAAATTCTAAAAGTTGAAAGAAAAAATAGCAAGTGATTAAAGCGCATTTAATGATTAAGTCATTATTCAAATTCACAATAAAGAGGGATTACCTCATTTTAATAGCAAGAAAAGATTTATTTATTTTTCATCACTTTAATAAAGAAAGATCCTCGCATTTAATGATTAAGAATTTTTTTCCCTCACTTTGCACATTAATTAAAATATTTTTTGACATATCATTTAAATAGCTTGGCTATAAAGATTGATTATCACTTTAATAAAAAGAAAGGATTTTGGTTTAAAGGATTAAATAGATGAATTTTTTTTTGAAAATTTGTAAAAATGTTTTATGTAGTGAGTAAATTTTCAACAACAAAAAATGCGCATATATATCAATTTTTTAATACACTCACTTTGAGGTTGAGTTTTTTATGAAATTTGGTGGAAATGATCTATTTATCATATACATCATCTCTAAAAAAATGCATAAAAAAATTCATCTATTTACCACTCTAAATAAATATCCATTTTTTTTGTTAAAGTGAAAAATCCTTCTTTATAACCTAATTCGATCATCATTTAAATATCATCAAGGGCGGAGGCACGTGGAGTCCAGTTGGGGTCATGGACCCACTTGGAGGCCCCACCTAGACTTTTTAAAATTTTTTGAAGAGTATAGGGGTTTATGTGCGAGAAGGAAACAAGTAGGGGCCATTGTGTAATATATGTAATAGTTGGGGGTGCAGCGCTGTAATATATATCAGGTAAGCAATGTTACGTGTTGTTTTTAGGGGGGGGGAGGAGTGTAAATAAGTTTATATGTGTAAATAAGTTTATAAGTATAGGGTTTGAGTTTGCAATATTAATTATGTTTTATCTTAGAACAAGGCAAGGCAAGCATGGCAGTTACTCCCATTTCTTCTTCTTATTGTTGTTCTATTTTTTTTTTTTTGAAACACAGCTTTCATGTTTTTTTTGGGGTAGTAGCAACTAGTAGTGCAGTAGCTCTTTTTTTCATCTTTATTTTTCATTTGTTCTGGTATTTTAGGTTAGATTTCTTTTTCATAATCTTATATATTTTGTTTTAAAATTTTGAATATTAAGAATTAGGTATTTTAATGTTGATTTGCTTTTTAGATTGTTAATATTTTTGTTTGTTGGTTATTATTCATTTTGATTTTTGATGCGTAAAATGTTAGGTATTTTAATATGATATTTTAATTTTGGTCTTATTATAGTATATCCAATTTATTTATTTTTTTGATTATAGCGTTTGGCCCCCCCGACCAAAAATCCCGACTCCGTCACTGAATATCATATAATATATTGACAACTGAATGTGAAACCTTTTGAGGTCCACATTGACAAAACCTTCCCTTATAATATAAATCATAACCTTGGGATGAATTCATAGCTTTATCATTGGATAATTTAAAGGTAGCCTTATTAATAAAGCAATATTTTTATATTGCATACTTCTAAAGTTACACATTCTTATAGCAATATTATTGCTTAAATTTAAGTTGTTAGAAAATATTTCCCACTATTTTAACCATGAAAATTAATCAAGCATCGGTATTTTATATTTATACGAACATGATTCATACAAAATTTGGACTTGTAGGTTCCGTTTGATTGCAAAGATGGAAAAGGAAAATAAATTTAGTTAATATGTGTGAAAAGATAGAACATAAGGTGAGATATGTTACACATTTTATGAGTAGATATCTTCTATCCTTCTATATTTTTGGTGGAAAATTTTTATTCACCACCAAGCAAAGAAAATTTCTTCATGGAAAAACTTAAAAATCAAGAAGATATCACCCCTATCATTCAACTTATTTTCCATCTTTTTATCAAAACTAGTTCAATTTATTTTCCTTTTCCACCTTACAATCAAACGAAGCCGTATAGAATAAATTTCTGGTTAAGACAGGAGTTTTAGTGACATTTATTTGCCCAAATGTGGGGACCTATTTTTAGCGACAAAAAATCTTCACTAAAAAGTACTCCGGTCCACACCATAAATTTTCTATATATATATTAAGTTGTAACTCATGCCAAATGTACTATTAACTATTAAAAATATATTTTAAATCCCAAACACCCAATTTTTTTTTTTATTATATATTTTTAAAATTCAAAAAAAAAGCCCCTTATTATAGGTTTGCTCGTGTCAAAGAATTCAATCATCGTAACTTAAGAGGATTTCGGAATACAGTGTTCGAGTAGATAACTAACTTCGAGCCATTTTTTTTTTCTTTTCTTTTTTCCTTTTTTAACAAAAAGGATACCGAGACTTAACTCACCATTTTTGTCTTAACTCCCAAGTTACATACAAATGAACAACCTAAAAAAGATACCTAGTACTACTAGGTCTAAAATTCTTAAGATTAGTAGTAAGTATATATAAGTACATAAGTCCACGCTCACCTCACTATCTTTAACGTAGAAAGAAAGTAGAGAGAGATTCTTACATATTTTTTATCACTTTCTTTTGGTCCAAACATCAAACCCTAGCACTTTTTGTCTTTCTCTTAATGATGGTATCGAAATCTACAGTTCCACTAGGTTTTAGGTTTAAACCCACAAAGGAAGAGATTTTCCAGTTCCTTTGGTTAAAGATCAATGGTCAAGAATTGCCGTGTGGGGAAGGCATAATCGAGGATTTAAATGTTTATGACGAGAGGCAATTAGAGGAGATTTTCTTGAAGGGAGAGAAAGAAGATGAAGGGGTAGTTTACACGTTCATGCGACTGAAGAACAAGAGTAAAAACGCGAAAAAACAAAAGGATAGGAGGGTCGGCAGGGGTACGTGGAAATCTCAGCAAACGGGGAAATTAAAAGGTTTTGGCAAATGGAGAGAATTCCGGTACGAGAATTCTGGATCCAAGAAACATAATCATAAATGGAATATGACAGAGTACTTTCTCAACGAAAAGTGCTACCCTCATGTAAGTTTCTCTTACATGTATATATATATATTAGCATGCAGCTTGTGTAAAAGATGATCAGATCTTTAAGTTGTTTGCCAAACTCTTTCTATATCAATTATTTTTGAAGGATAGATTATTTTAGCGTGACCAATGATCTCGAATAACAGTTGTTTACCTTTTGTGAGATTTGGTTTTCAAAAGAAAAAGTGAACCTTAATTTAGATTATCTTAAAAAAAAGGTTGAATATTGATTTGGACTAATAATCTATTTTCTGCCCTAAAAATATGTTTATTTTTTTTATTGTTATGCGCGTTAGCGTGACAGCACAATGATTAAATTAAATATAACATTGATAATAAGAAACTGTGATTTACAGTAAATTATTTTTCAAAATATATGTGAATTAGTAAACATGCCTAACTTCATAATACGTATATACAATATGAGTAATGGCCCGGTTTACTTCAAATTTGCATTACGAATGCGAGTTATCTTTAGCAAAATTTACAAATTATGAGTTATCTTATGCAAAATTTGCATCTTCATGAACTATACAAACTGTTTTCTATATGGTTTGAATATATTTATCTTCCTTGTTATGTAATCGTAATTTTGACAAATAATGATCGAGGCCAACTTCTAAATGTTATGTGTGTGCAGTTACAAGATTATGTCATCTCCAAAATTAAGAGAAAAGGAAATATTCAATTCAGAGATGAAAAGGCAGAAATACAAGAAAACGAGGAAGAGGGTGATATCGCAGATGATTCTTTTGCACAAGAACTGAATAACATGTTGATGAGTCCGGCTTCTCCAGAATTGGAAACGGGCAGTCGCTTTGCAGTGTCATAATCAAAACTTGCAAGTACCTATGGCTGAAGAATTAATGGAACCAAATTTTCAAGTACCGATGGAAACACCTACGTTCGAAGGAGTATTAGCAGAACAACAAACTTGGCAATTACCTATGCAAGTTCCCACGTTCGACACAATAATAATTGAAGACGAACCAAATATTCAAGAAGTTGTGCAAGAACCTATGGTCGAGACAACATTGTACGCATATTCTGATAACGTACCGTTGATGAAAGAAACAAGTATGTCTACTAATAAGCCGAAAGAGCTGGATAATGCATTCACAGTATCAAACAAGACATTAGATGATGATTGTGGAAGAACCCCTTTATGGTTAGCATCAATTGGACAAGAGATGGCTTGTGAAGAATTCATCCCTTCATTGTTCAAGTCGGACAATGATTTTTTCTTTGATTTAAGTTTTGCTTGTTGAACAATGATTTAAATAGGATATTCAAAATATACTTTTACATCTAGCTTACTGTAATTTTAACATTATAATTACCTTAATTTGTTCTAGTATACTTTTTAGAGCCCGTTTGATTTTCTTTCAATTTACGAATTAAACTACTTATAATTGTTTAATTTGTGTATTATCTAATTTGAGCGTTTGATTGCAAAAACAAACTAGTATATAAAGTCATAAACTTAAGTTAATACCTAAGATATTAATAAGAAAACATAGAGATATAGTTGAAATTACATAATTTATAGCTATCATATATATAAGTTCATGCGAGAAAAATAACATCACAAATATTTTTTTGTTGAAATAAAACTATTTACAATTTATTAGTTTACGATTAAAAGATTATAAATTATATAATATACGCAACCAAACCAACCCGGTGTTTGATTTTGAATGGCTTGTATTGAGCTTTACATGTTTCTTGGTATTATTTATTTACTTTCGCAATTCAAAAGCCCGCAAACAAATCTGAGCAAACAAACACAATATGATATATTTTTAATTACTGATCGAGATGGTCAACATATATATTAAGTTAAATGATTTGAAATATACATTTGCACATAAGTCATAATTATTGATCAATGAAATGTATTTTGTTTATTATGATGGAAAAAAATGATATTCGTGCCCGTGATTTGTGTAAGAAGTTAGAGAAAAAGTTGAGGGTTGTAGTAAGTTGTTTTTGTATTTTTTGGCTTTTTTCAAGATTTTTTTTTTTATTGGCATGTGAGGGGTAGTGTTAAAGACTACTATATACGTTATTGGCCCACACCTTTTGGGTAGTCGATTACAGCAGGATGGCGAAACGGGATTCACGTGGATCAAACTTGGACACAGGGTAGAGAAACCTACCCCTATCTCCACTATTTTAACACAGGTATCTTACATGATATTAGTTATGTGGTCTATAGTTTTGGGTTTTATATATAGTATTTTTTTATTCTTTTTTTGGTGGATTATTTGTAATGTAAATTCAATTTAGATATTAACAATTTAAAATAAGAAGATAAACATAAAAATAAATAAATTAAGTGGCTAAAGCTCTGTTTGATAACAAGATGAAAATGGTAAGAAAAAACAATGTAATATTTGTGAGAAAAGTTGGGAACTTAGTTGACTCATGTGATGAGATAATCTCTTACTTTTTTTTTTTTTTTTCCATGGAACAAATTCCTTCAAGGGTAAGTGAAGAAAAAATTTCCACAAAAAATAAAGAAAGATAGAAAATATCTACTCATAAAATAAGCATGAGATTGAGAATACCTCACGTCACTCAACTTATTTTTCAACTTTCCACACAAATCAATCAATTTTATCATCATTTCCATCTTGTTACTGAAGACCCTAAGTTGTTAAGAGTTAATCCACCCCAGTAATGCATGGCAAGACTTCAATCCACTCGTATAGCTTACACTAAAATCGCTTTTATTTTCTAAGAATAAAAGCTCGTAATACTAAAATATCAATGGAATCTCTAGTCGCAGAAAATCTCTTTACTGCTAGAGAGTTATTTTATCAAAATTAAAATCGAGTCTAAAAAGCCCTAACCCAGTGGCTTACAAAAAAATGAGAAGGCGGGGGCGGGGTAGAGGAGAAATGAATCTGACATTTCTAAAATCGTAAAACAAACCCGACATAGAAGGCTTTCTTTACAAGTTGATTTAGTAACAAAAATTTTGGATGTTTGTCCGTCACAATTAATATTAAAATCTTTTTTAGGACTTTTATCTCAACTCATGGTGATCTCTCCCTATTAAATCAGTGCACAGGATATGAGGTAGTTTGAATTCGAGTAATTTACATGTAAGTTTTAAGTTTGAATCTTGTTGTCAACATATTTTTTTGGTGCGCAATTCGTAAAAACGACTACAAGTATTCATGGAGCCTGTTGCATGTCCTGACCTTGAACTGAGAGTAGCCTTCCTTCACCTAAACTTTGGGTAAGTGAGGGGTATCTATTATACAAAAAATGGTAATTAAAGTCCACAGTTCACAAAAATGGTAAGCATGGAAAAACATTAAAAAAAAATTAATACAACTGAATACTAGTCAACTAGTTTGTTTGAGTTTTTGACAAATTTGGGAACTTCACTCAAAGTCTGAGCTCCGACAAAAGAATAAGATTTTGCGAATTTACCAATTAAGGATTCCTAGAGTACACAAAAGCTCGAACCGGACACGAGGCAAATCGGCTCATTTGAACATGGTTGATTGGCTTATTTTCTTCATTTGGCATTTGGTGCCAATGGAACACCAAAAGATACCAAAAAAATTCTAAAGGCACAACATAAGGTCGGCACACTCAAATTTGGGGGATGCCAATAATCGGTCTGTCAACTTATGCATCATTAATTGTGCAACCGGTCCTGTATGAACAAGAGTTGAAGTAAGAAATAATACTAATATGAAAGGGCATTATGTAGTTGTGCGCATCGAATACATGTTTACAGTCGAGGTGGGTGCTTGTACAAGAGACTGCACCTCTTAGGCCAATGCTGGTAATTGCACTATCCACATATAAGGCGTCTAGCGCGGCTTGGGGCTGTTGTTGCCTCTACAAATTGACCTATACAAGCACAATAATAGACGGAAAACAACATCATTATACGATATGTATACCTGAAAAATTCCAGCATTATTGCAGAGTAGGGAGGTGATAATAATCATATGCGTCACATAACTTCACTTTACTAGGCAAAGAGAATTCAATAATAGACCCACAAAAAGGGGCTCGGTATGCAGATATGCTAAAACCGTGTGCATGCGCGTGTGAGAGAGAGAGACCACGCAGCTCATTAAGGAATTAACAAATAGCAGGTCCACTCTTGGATGCGTGTAAGTTCTGTATTTTAATTAATAATGTTTGTTTTTTCTTTCGAATTGAGAGCAAGAGTGTTTTGTGGAAAATTAGTTAAAATGCAAATGCAATTGGGCATGTGCATAACACCTACTTTTTTCTTATTGCATCACTTCCAATATTTGGAAGGCTCAATTTGATGGACTTTTTTTAGGGCATTCATTGAAGATTATAACATAATCTATGGACCATTTAAGTAATTTATTTTTAATAGACCAAGGAGAAAGAGGGGCATCAACAAGAATCTCGATGAGTTGTCCTATATTCCATCATTTCATATGCCTATAAATTGTTGATACTCTTTGAAGCCTCCTCAGATCAAGTTTCACTTGTAATGACAAGTAAAATATTTCATCGCGTTCGAAGAATTTGTGTCCCATTTGTAAGTCAATGTTTTTAAGAGAATAATCGGTTATATTATATATCTCTCAACAGCCAAGCAAAATATTCACACACATTTAAATATGACATTTTTACAGTTAAGAATAGAATTAAAATGCTTAGGATACCTGTATTAGATGTAGCAGTTACTCATGATGATAGTCATACACGGAGAACTCCTCGTATAACAGTGACTTGTTTGCATAATGGAGCATGTAATAGCAAAGGTCACAGAAATAGCAGGGGTTCTCAGGGGCCCACTTATCATCCACCGTCACCTTTTCAGCTCTATAAATCTTGCAAACAGAGCATTTTCGAAAACGCACTTTCGTCTGAAATGTCAACACCGGATAAGCTGCTCTGTTCTGCACATCCTCAGCATTAACTAACCTCATGTCTCTAATGACAATTACATGCTTGCAATCACCCTGTACCAATTAATGGGATTCAATAAAAGAGAACTTTTATTTAATTACTTGTTTAGTTAACTAAACATGTAATACTACAAAACATCAAACTTACTTTGGAGAGCAAAATAATTCTCCAAACGGACATTTTATCGTAATTCAGATGCAAAATTATAAAATAAAAAAAATTACTTCTTTTAGAAGAATAGAAGAGTAAAGATGCTACCTAGTTAGTTGCCTAGTTTAGAACCCTACATAAAATACAAAGCGTCACCTCAAAATAACAACTATAAATGCTAGTCTTGGATCATGAAAAGTATAATGCTATACTTGGATCTAGGGTAAAAGACAAAAAAACTAACAGCAAAAGTATTGTAGAAGGTACAATAAACTATAGCATATTAATTTCTATCATTAGCGTTCTTATTTGCATTTTCTGAGGTTGAAATTTAATGTTAAGGAACCCATGAAACAATGTTCTAAAAAGTACTAGGCGTTAGTCAGGCAGTAAGAAGGGGCCTAACACCGAGTGAAAACTCCAATGGCCTTTTAGTGCATTTTTTTTCCTTTATCATATGTAGAACACATTTTGAAACATTACCTTTTGTTTGGGTCAATAAAAATTACTTAAAACAAGGAACATTGTCTGCAAGCAAGTAGATGGAGCAGAAAAATATAACTGACAAGTATATACTAATCAGAGTTCAAGAACTCTAGTGTCTAGTTATGACTTCAACGGCTACTATCACCAACTGGGACTTAGTACTGGAAAGATAAACTCATCCATTCTTCAAATATTTCTGCACTGAGGGCCTATTTGGCCCAGTGAAATAATTTTCACCCAGATGAAATTTAAAATGGTGAAAAGCATTTTCACTTATTCAAAATCAAGCTTTGTTCACCATTGTATAACACTGCTTACTTATAGTGTGAGTGCATTAATTCATAGTCCTAACCCGAACATAAATTTTACCCAAATTTAGTGAAATAATTTTCAACTTTTCATTTTCACCTAGGTGGGAACCCGTACCTGGTGACAATAAAGATATCCAGCACCAAGTCGAAATCTCAAGTCACAGAAACGCATTTTGTGCATCTCAACAGCTTTAAAGTGAGGCAACTTGTGTTGTTCTGTCTGGCTGCCAAACAATGCCTTTTGCTTCTGTTGTAATTCACCCGACATAATGCATTCCCATTTTTCTAAGGCATCCTTCTTGGAATCTCTGAGCCAATCGCATATAGGTTTACTATAATCTATGGCAGAGTGTTCCCTCAAATCATTGCAAAATATGTCCTACAAAAACAGAATTCAGTTAGAACAAGAAGCAGCTATATTTTTTTCAAAATAACCACCAAGAAATCTTAGGTACTTACTTCAATTAGGAAACATCCAGAAGGATCATGCCGCTCTGCCTTCTTCATAATGTGATCCGTCAAGCAATATATCTTGTCCCTCAATTCAGTCAAGTATTGCCGTCCTAGAACCAAGAATTCTTGAGTCTAGAAAACATTTATAGAAATATGGTCCGTTAGAATAATTTCTACATTTCTCTTCAAAAACTTGGATCCTAAGAAGTTTATATAATTCCCACACCATAAGCCAAAGATGCCTAATTTATATGTTTTGGAGAATCAGTAACTATAAATGATCAAATTAAAGTACACAACTGAGTTTATGGTTCTGAACATATACTAAAAGTTGGTATTGTTACCTTTACCCATGTTCTTTTGCTATGGTAAACCTCAATGCACAGAACAGTTTCTGGATAACCCACTGGCACATGTTCACGAGCGCTTGATGACCATGTCTGATATACATAGTATAAACCAATCAATTATTTGAAAGAAATTAGGCGACTCAAATACACTGAAATAAAATATTTTCAATGGTTGGTTTTAGAGCCAACAAAGATGAGCAGAACAGTTAGGTCATGACAAAAGTTTAACATGTTTCTTATTTATTACATATATTGAAAACTACCAAGTTGAGCATTCAGGGCCGCAGGGCAGGTTAATGAAGTCGTAGTTCAAACCTTTAATAATGAATACAACGGTTAGTAGTTCCATGGTTTAGAGACATATATAATATATAACTTCAATATGTTATATCTTTTACAAAATGTAACATAGTAACATACACAACTATTGCCGTTTCAATCATACCAAATATCTTCTTTTGTCTGAGTAGAGTGTGATTCCTCTGCTCAGGGATAAGCTAAGTTTCAGAAATAGCGTAAACAGAGGATCAGCCCATACCAGAAACTCAAACCTAAAAAACATGACTACTGATACCGATTCGGAATCCGATTCGGAATCCAACAATGAAGCTCAAGACAATCTCTGAATAAAAATCCTAGAAATGGAGCTCTCCACTAACCTCACTAACTACAATGCTCATGTTCAATACATAAGGGCTTTGAGGAAGCAAAGGGACATTGAGAAGCCGCGACAAACGAGCTGTTCGGCTTAACCCTTGCGATGTGGCAGGAGTGGGCTAAAGATGAGGCAACTCTTAACTCTGGACCTAATGCTTTCCTACAATTGAGACGTTCTATGAGTGTGGTGTGTTTGATTATCTGTCTGTCGCACTGGTGTGACTGTAAGTGTCGTTAAAGAACGTGATCCATTGGTCCATCCGTCCATAGATGTTCACCTGAAGGTATTTCAAAGGCATCTAACCTATTTGAAAGAGCTTTAACTGCGGCTGGTTTGCATGTTGCATTGTTGGTTAAGGCAGAAAGATATGGAAAGCATACAGGGAATTTGAGCAAGCAATATTTCAGACTCAGACTCAGACTATTGATGAGTCTGACAGAGCCAAGAGAACAGCAGATCCACGGCATATGGAATATATTCCATCATCTGCTATCTCTCGCCCTTAAAGACTTAAGTACAACTTTTCTCACCTACAATAGGCTGTACAAGGAAGTACCCTTGAGGTCAACGGTAGCAGCTTGGATGGGATTGCTTCTCATATTGCCACTTCATCTCAAAAGGTGTTGAAAATGTTAAAGGCTCATGCTCAGCTTGGAGAGCAGACTCCTAGACAGGATGTACCCGATATAGAAAGGGTTCAACATTTTATGACTTATTAGAAATATGAACAGTCTTCTGGAGATCCAGCTCAGGTTCAAGTTCTCTACAAATGTGCCATAACTGAATTTCCTATATATGGTGACCTCTTGCTTGATTATACTCGCTACCTTGATAAAACATTGAAGGTAGCAAGGATTCTGAAGGATGTTTATTACAGGGCTACAAGAAGCTGTGACCTTGCGTTGGAGAATTGTAGGTCTGGTACTTGTTTTTACTAGAACGCGGTCATGCTTCTGAGGAAGAGATATATGCTGTTTCCGAAAAGCCTCTGCTGTGCACTTTCTCTAGCCTTGACGAGTACCTCCATATATTTCTCACTAGAGTTGATGGCCTGAGGAGGAGAATTGTTAGGGGACAAATGAATGCCTTGGATTGTGGAGTGATCAGAGAGACTTTTCAGCGTGCATCCGACTACTTGTCACCGCAGTTGAAGAATAAAGACAGTTTGTTGCGAATGCATTCTTATTGGGCCTGTTTTGAGTCACGTATGGGAGACAATTTAGTTGCAGCTCATGGAGTTTGGAGAGCTTGCTTAAAATCAGTGGCTCTATGTTGGAAGCCTAGCAAGGTTATATAGCAATAGAAATTGAAATGGGCCATGTAACCGAAGCTACATCCTTTTATAAGCGTGCTACAGTAAAAGATTTTCTGGGACGGGCTCAAAGGACATATGACGCTTGTGGATACGCTTTGAGAGGGAGCTTACTATTGAAGATTTTTATCATGCTGTACAAAAGGAGACTCCTTGTCTAGAAGAGCTTTGATTTACATGAAGAGAGATCAAAAAGAGATTTCCATTAAGAAAATGTGCGCAAAAGGAGAAAACCAGTCTCAGAACTAATCGATGAACAGTCACCAGCTAAGCGGCAGAAAGATTCATCTAAAAACCCGAAGAAAGTTGACAGAAAGCGCAACACTCAAGTGAAGAATTCAGGTGAAACAAATAAAATAACCATCAAAGAACAACTCAGCAAAGATGATAAGAGAACAAAAGATTCGAGACCCAAAAAAGGCCAATACAATGACCAGTGCACGCATTCATATAAAATCTCAGCCTCAATGCAAACTACAAGGACTTACGCAAGTTCTTCAGTGATGTTGGTGGAGTCGCCAGTACAATTATACAAAAAAAATCAAGAGGATTAACATATGTGGATTTCTCGGATGATGAACACCTTGCAGAAGATTTGGCAAAAGAACATGCAACAATTGCTCAGGAAGAGAGTAAGCAATGTACGTTCCAAACCAAGGGAGAGCAAAGGGAAAGCAGCCGCCGGAAATCTTGTACTTAAGAGTCATGGATAAAGCGGACTACCCAGTATGGTCACCTATTACACAGCTCACTAACTCTGCCTAGGGCGGGGGTACCTATTATTCGTTGGCATTCCGGCGCATCCGGTTGCCCTTGAG
This sequence comes from Lonicera japonica, assembly GCA_021464415.1. Lineage (NCBI taxonomy): Eukaryota > Viridiplantae > Streptophyta > Magnoliopsida > Dipsacales > Caprifoliaceae > Lonicera > Lonicera japonica. The sequence goes on along the minus strand of CM038468.1, from coordinate 9,752,152 downwards.
ATCCCGACCGAAGCAAACACTTCGATAAAGGATTGCCGCATAGGACGTTTTTACATGGACAAGGTGATGAACAAACTCGCAGAGTTAGAAATCTTGATGAGGTGTAGCGCAGTCTGGTCAGCGCATCTGTTTTTATTCTGAAGGAAGTAGGGAGCTAAGGCACAATCCGTGGATCCCAAGGGTAGAGCCAAGGGTAGAGAAGACAATGTCCAGCTCAAGGGGAAAAACACATTTGTGGTGCCAAGAGCAGTTAGGCCACATGGTTGGACAGACAAGGATAAACTGAAAATCAAGCCACCCCAGGAAGGCGAGGATGAGAAGCCAAAGTCTAACGAAAAGTTCAAAAAAACGTTATCGGAAAATTAAGCAGGTAACAACCCTAACACAACCATGTAAACTTTCTTTACAATAAAGGTATTAAATGTGAATTTTGTATGTCCTGAAAATCCCTAAGACGATTGAAAAGAGAACTAGGGCTAACATATATTTATAAAGGAAATATTGAATTATGAGAATAAGGATGAACAAACCTTTATGGCAGAACTTTTAGATTTAAGGGATGTTATCTTTTCAGTTTTCTCCGAGGACAAAGTTGCACGTTCATTGGTCTTGCGACTACCACTGGAGACAAAGAAAACAAAAAGAATGTCAAAAACATGTTTCATATGAAAATTCAATCTATTCCACCCCTCTCCGAAAAGAAGCGACGGGAAAATGTACTAATGATTGTCTATCATAAATTCATTAGATACATACTTGAATGAATGCAGCCTTGCTGCTGCTTTGTCTTCATCTTGTTTTTGTTTAATTCTTGCAAGTTTCTTCACTTTTGCTATATAACTTCCCTGAACATGCAACAAGGAGAATACGTTCAATACATTTGGAATAGATGCATCATATAACATACAACAACCTAGTAGTCACTAATACCATGTATCTCAAAAAGTTCTATGCCCCACTTCCCCAAAACGTATTAAATGTACTTGTGTACACATTTCTATTGAATTTTTCTGAGTTTCCATTGGTGGGTTTACATAAGCTGCACTAAGAGAATAATTTACCAATTCCTATTAGGGTGCGTTTGATTGCATGCGTGGAATTTGCATGGAAAGAAAATAAGTTACCGGCAATTGAATTGATTAGAATTGAGTTGCATGAAAAATGTAGTGTAGTGTGTTTGATTGCCTTAATTTTCTACCCGGAAAATATTGGTTTTATTATGGCATTTTTAATCTAGAAAAAATTATTGATATTTGTTTTTTACATAATTATATAGTCATGATGGATCTTGTTTAATTGATCTTGATTAGTATATTTTAAATATTAAATTTTTATATTATTTTGAATTTTATATTTTAAGTTATGGCATTTTTAATGTAAAAAATGGTAAAAACCTTGTCTCGTGAACCATGCCCAAGCATGGAAAACAAAAACCTCCCCCCCCCAAAAAAAAACATTTTCCTCAATTGCCTTGAAAATGCACGTGTGAGCCAAAAGTGGGAATTGAATTGCCTAGAAAAAAAAGCCAATCAAACACCTTAAGTTGTCAAATCAAGTGGAAAATGCTCATTTTCCATGGAAAATGTTACCAATCAAACACACCCTTAATGAAAAAATTTGAAACGAAATCATTTGACTCGCATATATCAAATTCTCAAAGCTATAAGGTACAACACAATATTGATTGGCATTCCAACTAACTGAATAATATAAACCAAAGAAAATATGGGAGGGAGAACAAATAGCATACTTCAAGAGCATTTCTCCTATCAGTGCACCTTTTTCTCTTCCTCTTCTTGGAAATGTTTTTTGTCGAGTCTTCATTTTCATCACTTCCAGATCCGTTTGAGGAATCATTTGAAGGTCCATCATCCCTCCCTCTTTCTGAGCTTTCTATACAAGTATCTCCAGTCCTTGATATTCTGCGATCATTTGTTTTCCTGAAAATTAATACATTAAAAAAGAGAGATGTTCACAGTAGGACTCCACAAAAATCAATAAAAAGAATTATATTAAATGCTTATTTACAAAATCAAATAATTAAAGTGAACACCTGATAGTTTTGAAAGTATTACACTCACCACCCTGGCTCCCCCATGTTCGGGCAAGTTACAGGACCTCCCCCAGAAGATATTACATTTTCAAATGCATTTCCAATCTGTTCTTAAAATTCCAATGCATGGTATTCAACAGTGTTTTTAAAAGCATTCGGAGGCGCGCATAGATGCGCCTTGACGGAAAAACGCAGCGAAGCTCGATGAGAACAGCGTTTTGCACACTGTGTGCATGCCTTTTGGACGAGGCTTACGCTTTATTGGTGAGGCGCACGCCTTTTACGCTTTTTCCCTAAGGCTTACGCCTTTTGTGCAATTTTTTTTTTAAATACCCCAACACCAAAACGACATGGTTTTGGGTGAAATAAAAAAAAAATTCAAAATTAAACCCAACTTGTAGAATCGATTGAAACTTGAAAGAGAAACCCTAGAACCTTTTGCGCCATTCGAAGGAGAGAGGAAGGAGAGCTTGACGAAGGAGAGAGAAGGAGAGAGAAGGAGAGACGAAGTGTCAAACTGAAGCATAGACGAAGGCTAGCTGCTTACTCCTCACTTCTTCTGTCTTCATTCTTCAATCTTCATTTAAGGTATAATGGTATATATAGGCTGCTTACACCATTTATACTTTTTCTTCGTTAACGTTGCTTCTGCAGTTCTGCCTTGTGCTCCGTTTAATGTTGCTTACACTTTTTTTGCAGTTCTGCCTTGAGTTTCTTTTTCAAATTTACTTTTTATATTTAAAGAGTCTAACTTTGCTTTCGAAAAATAAAAAGGTCACAAGTAGCAATAATTTTTAAATTTGAAAATGTATAAGGTCTATTTTTATATTTAGGCTGTTTGTTACATTTACATTTAAAGGTCGATGTTATTTGACATTTAGACTTGATTTGTTTGCCTTACAATATATTTTTTTACATTTTTTAATATAAAAATGCTTTGCACGAAAGGCTCATGCCTCGTCGCATCAAGGCTTACACCTCGCCTTCAGGCCTGAAAACGCCAAGACTTACGCCTTTGCCTTTTAAAACACTGGTATTCCAAAATAGAGGGGGGAGGGGGGAGGGGGAAGGTAAGTCACCCAAAACTCAAGGGAGGTGAATCTAATTAATCCATTTCTTAACAATGGACTAACCCCTGTAGTTAATGCTAATAAGAACCTCAAATGAAAAGATAAAAAAAAATTCTTAGAAATAACAAAATTAAACTAAATATGCTAACCTTTTATTAGAATGTTTTTCTGGAAGTTGAGAAGACTCTTTAGTCACCTTATCATCCTGCAATCACACACTGAAATTCATAAATGTTTCACTAAAAAGTGCATATGACTAGATTATGCGCAGAGCATACCTTGAATGCTACTTCAAAAGCCTTGTCAACCAATTCTTCTTCAGTAATAACTTTAAGCTCGTCAACCCTGTTATACAAGTCAATACAACTAAAGAACATGGGGAGAGTACATGGTAGTAAGAAGACAGACCAAAATGCGTATCTATATTTGTCATTTCAGATAACTGAAGCTTACGTCCATATCCTAAGTTCATTATTTAAAAACAGATCCACGAGAAATGAGATATTTCTCAGTAAGATGTTACTCTTTCCCTAATGAAAAAGAAATTAAAAGGAGAATGAAAAATGGGCGCAACATCTTAATTTGTTTCTTCTGGGAAAGATACAACATACTATTTAAAAATGACAAAGGTGAAGGAGAATCCTACGAAACAAAAAAACCAGACTTACATTATAACTACAAGATCAATTTCCTCCCATTACAAAGCATCTAAAAGACTGGTTCATCACTGAACTACCTATAAGATGATGCTCGGATCTGAAGCATAAAAGTTTACTCGGTCTATAATTATGTATATAAAATAATATGGGCTACAGCCTTATTTAGAAGTAGCTACTGTGCAAAATTGCAGTAAAAAACACATCTGAAAAGAAAATGAAAAAGATACACAAATGAAAAGGAACCAGAAGGTAACATTCAAATCACTGAATGAGCAGACGAGAAGAACTTACGAAATATCTTCATCACATATTTCAATAGAGTCCCAACATATCTCTTTCTTGAGATCCTGCATTGAACACAATAACTTGCTAGGTTAAACATAAATCAAATTAGAATCAAGAAAGAAATTCGTATAATAGTGATACAATTAGAATATGCATATGTAATCAGTTAATTACTATGCCACTCAAATGCATAATCATCAACTACATGCATAAGAATTGAACACCCGTGGAACCCTCAACATAGAGAGCAAAATGAAATAATAGGACATTGACTACCACGACAACTTCAGTAAAAACAGCTTACCTCAAGTTCATGGAACACAAGTGACTCAAAGTCAGAAACCCTAGTAAGTGGACCAATCATGTTCGGAATGTATATAGGCCCGCCACGAGGAATTGACACGGAGGTATCTTCTCCATCTTCAGTGATGCAAGTCTCTGTCATCTCCAAGATGAATTACCCTCTCTACGAATTTAGAGTCTATGAGATGACAGACCTCCGTTTTTAACTATTTCATGGAAAATATCTGCTGCCAAATACTATTAATAAAAAATAAAAAGGTTGTACAACGAAGAATTTTGGACATTTTTAATCAAAAAGAAATATGTATTATGAAACACCTCTTCCAGTGACAGAGATTTATGTTAAACGGGATAAAGGGATAACAAAAACATGTTTTATAAATTGAAAAATCACAATAAAGCAGGTTTAACAAAAGTAGTGAAGTTCAATGCTCAAAATACGATTGAAGCAAAACAAAACAGAGTGTGAAAATAAAATGACGAGTATAAATAGAACGAAAGAACACAGCTTTACTTTATATCAACATAGCAAAATTTAGGACATATTACAACCTTAAATTAAAAAGGAGGTCCTCCCTTAGAAAGCTTGAAAATCAAGTACCCGCAATGTGAAAACAAACTTCATAATATAAATTTTGTGGAAAGTAAATCAAATGGAGAAAAAAAACTACTTTTTTTCACAAAATCAATGCACAATTAGCTAAAACACTATTATTCCTTCCTCTGCCTCAAATAAGGAGTTAATACTTTTCTTTAATACCACGGTAAAATTGTAAAAGTGTTATCCTTAAAAGATGTGAAAGGCAAAGTGAGACACTGCGGAATGATTGTATACGTTAATTCGAACCCTTGCTCAAAGAAATCCCAGTAGAGTTTCCGGTTAGAAACTGTCATAGAAAGGGAGAGAAACACTTTAAACAAAAACTAAACCTAAAACTTAAACTTCGCCATTCAAACGAATCCATAGCCATAGAGCAGTAAAGGAGGAAAATAGAGAACGATACACACAGAACAGAAAAGAAAGAATCCAAATACCTCTATTAATTAATTAATAATATCTAGTTTAATTTAGAAGCCCTAAATTACAATTACAAAGAAGAACAGACTGAGGAGTTCACACACAGACAGAGAGAGAAAGGGAGTACGTACGTACCAAAGAGAGAGAAGCCGAATGATGTTGTGCTACGGTGGTGCGAGTTGGTCGGTCAGTCGACGGAGTGCGCGCGCGCGATGTCTCCGCTGCCGTCGTCGTCGTCGTCGATGATGAAAGCCGAAGCAGCGTCAGCGAGAGCAAGAGAGACAAATTTTGTGTTATGTTAACAATTTAGGGCTCAAGTCAATTAGGGGTAACTGTTTAAATTATTCGGGTAATTCGGATTCAAAGCGGGTATCCGGGTTAAATTTTTCGTTTTTCTGATTTTCTCTTTCCCCCCGCCCCAAGATCAGTGTCGTTTTGAATAAATGGGTTGTTAGATTATCTTCAATGGCATCAACAGTGTTAAATTATATAACATTGAAATGGAGAAATTAGATTAATGAGCAAGAATTCCATAATGAATTACATTGTTACAATCTTTTTCATTCTTTTACAATGGAATTGACATGAATATATATACAAGTAAAGAAGGAAACAAGAAGCCTAAAATGAGGAAGAAAGGAGGAGACAAGGAGGGAAACATGGAGGAGGGAATAAAGGAAAAGAAGAGAAAAGAAGAATAATTCTAAGCTTTAATAATTACAAATAATAATGCTAATTTATGTTGGAGAATATCATCATTCAATATCATCATTTCTAACACCCCCCTTCAAACTCAAGGTGGCAAATGGGCGGTCAGCTTGAGTTTGGAAAGCAAATCCTGAAAGCGTCCTTTTACTACATGAGATGATCTCCAACAAATTGGAAAACTAGATCTAGAACATAATGATTATAATTACATAATTAAAGAAATTAAAGAACAAAACATAATGAATACGGAAGCAGTGGAGCATGGAAGCAGGAACATGGAGGCATGTGTGCAGGAGCATGGAGGCATGTGCTTAGATCTACTTTAACACCCCCCCTCAAGCTAAAGGAGGCTCTTAGGGATCCGAAGCTTGGATACGAGAAAATGGAATTTGGTTTTGGTTGTTTGACATGTTTGATGATTGACCTGCAGACGGAATGGCGGTAACGGCGATGACGGGAGCCGACGGAACGGCGATGACGGGAGCCGACGGAACGGCGAGGTTCGGTGTAGAATTTTCGGAGGAAATAAAAACTTGATCTGAATACGCGAGCAGTACGTATAACAGTAACAAGAAATTGAATCAGAATACTTGGAGGTGCGGCGAAAGGCGACCCGCCGGAAATATTAAATTGAAGAGATTGAATATATATAGATATGTTTTTTTTTTTTTTTTGAAAGGTGGAAGAGTAGCAGTGGTGCTAGTAGTCAATGATGGCCCTTTCTTTGGTTTTGGTTTTAGAGAGATAAACTGAAGTTTCGATATGAGAGGCGAGAGGTTTCCGAGGGTGTTGGCGGTGCGGAAGGAAGGGAACACACATTATTGAGATAAAAAAGAGAAAGGCGATGGATTCTGAGAATCATCAACACCAAAATTCAAGATATCAGTGAAGTTAGAAGCAGAGAGCGAATTGTATCCTATATCTCCTAAGGTAGTCCAATCCGGAGTCATTAATCCGGCAACCTCCGCAACAGAACTAATTTGAGGAGACCCCTTTGAGAAACCATCCAAAGCAACTTGGTAATCTGACAGAGTCGGATATGCCGGCATATCCACTGCTGTCAGAGGATCCCCGTGTTCTGAAAGATTCACGGTCGGTAGATGGATATCAGGGGTTGACGAGAGGAGCTTTAAAAAACTTTTGTAGTAAGGATGCTCCAACAAATCTTCCTGGGTCGGAAGAACCCCAGGTTCTAGAGGATTCTCTGAGGGGCCAGATGGAGAAGCGAAGGAGCCTGGTGGGTGAGCAAGGGAGTCGGATGGATTGGCCCTTGAGGAACTTGCAGGAGGATTAAAGGAGCCAGGTGGAGAGGCAAAGGAGCCGGATGGGTGAGTAAAGGAGCCGGATGGGTAGACAAATGACCTGGAGGCTGGAGATTTCTCCGGCAGTTTTCCGGTCGAACGGTGGCGGCGTCGACCAGACAATGGTGTAGTCCGGTACATAGTACATTTGTCTGGTGAGAGAGGCGTACTAGAGGGTGAGTGAAGAGGTATTGAGTGTGATGGGGTATAGTGTAAGGAACTTGTAGGAGGAGCAAAGGAAAATGACGGATTAACCCTGGGAGACTCGCTGTCCAGTCGAGCCTCTAACGCCGTCATTCGTGACTGCAGAGCCTCAAGCTTTTGATCAAGAGAGGTAAGGAGGGCAGCGCATCCACCAGCAGGATTTAGGATTCTTGCCTTAGCTTCAAAGAGAAACGAATCGAGAGTTTCACGATGTTTGTGATCCGGTACGTGTTGTAAAAAGAATTCAACAATTTTTACCCCGAAAACGGAAAAGATTGTGTGATAATCTCGACGATGATACGCATTTCGAAAGATTTTAACTGATTCACAAGAAGGAGGACAAGCTCTGCGGCGAAAAGAGCAGGCAGGACATGAAGTACCTCGCTGGCGGATGCTGATCGACATGGCTGTTTGTATTGGATTTGAATGGGTGATTTGCAGTGAGGATGGTGCTTTTGGGTGATTTGCAGTGAGGATGGTGCTTTTTGATTTTAATGGTGGGAGAGTAGATCTGCTTGTTGGTAGTGGTGCCTTAGGAAGTGGGCAGGCGGCAGTTGATGATGGCAGGAAGCTGGTGAAAGGGTTAAAGGCGCCGATCTCGAAATTTGAATTTCGAATTTCGAGGTCGGAGCATTTTGAAAAGATGTCGGCAGTTGATGATGGCAGTGATTTTTTTTTTATTTTTTTTTTTAAGCAGAAAAGTCAATAAAAAAAAATAAAAAGTAGACGGCAGAAAAAGAAAAAGGAAAAAGTGTACGGCGGAAAAAAATAAATAAAAAGAAATGGACAGCGGTATCTGATTTTTTTTTTGGGGCGAGGGTTTGGAGTTTACGGAATTTGCGGGTTGTCGGTTAGGGTATGGATTAGGAGTGGGCAATTGGCGGGTGGGAATTGAATTGGTGGGACCTGAAGAAGAACCAAGAACTCAGCCTTGGCCCTTGAATTTTCCAGAAGAAGAAGATGTGAAAGGATTGACTGAGGAAATGGACGGTGTTGCTTGGGATTGACGGAGGAGAGAATCGGGAAGTTGAACGAGTGGATGAGTGGTGCAATGAGATCAACGGCTCTTGATGTTAGAATAGGAAAATAAGAAAGTTTAGGGGCTAGAATAACAAAAATCAGAAGCTTTAGGAGTTAAAATGAGAAAAATAGAAAGTTTAGGGGTTAAAACAGAAATATCAGAAAGTACAGGGGTGAAATTGTAAATATATCTGACGGTGTCTGGAATATTCCGTCAAGTCTGACGGCGTCTGGAATATTCCGTCAAGTCTGACGGCAAGCAAACGGCGTTAACCACTGACGTGGCTGACACGTGGCGCTGACTGGATGCCACGTGGCGCTGACTGGATGCCACGTGGCGCTGGCGTGGCTGACACGTGGCGCTTGTGTGTCAATGATGTGGTAGTTGCAGTTTGTAAGGAAATAGAGGAAAAATAAAATGCTATTAGTAGGAATCGAACCTTGCACTAAGCTGTGGTTACCTGATGGTCTTGCCAGCCAGGCTGAATGCTTCAATAATATTTATTTGGACGTGGTTTTATTTGAACAGGTTTGCTGCGTAAAGTCTGATTCGAGTAGTGTTTGGAGGCGTATTTGATTTGTTTGATAATGGTGATAGGTGTGGTGGCTTGGTGGCGAGGTTGTGTGGTGGCTGGTGGTTGGTGGCGAGGTCGTGGTGGTTAGTGGCGAGGTTGTGGTGGCTGGGCTAATGGTTTCCCTCTGATACCATGTTAAATTATATAACATTGAAATGGAGAAATTAGATTAATGAGCAAGAATTCCATAATGGATTACATTGTTACAATCTTTTTCATTCTTTTACAATGGAATTGACATGAATATATATACAAGTAAAGAAGGAAACAAGAAGCCTAAAATGAGGAAGAAAGGAGGAAACAAGGAGGGAAACATGGAGGAGGGAATAAAGGAAAAGAAGAGAAAAGAAGAATAATTCTAAGCTTTAATAATTACAAATAATAATGCTAATTTATGTTGGAGAATATCATCATTCAATATCATCATTTCTAACAAACAGATTTACAGCAACATATTTGTAGCAATAAAACAAATACAATGGTGCAGAACATATTTACACAGTAATACTTCGCAAAGCAGATTCAGATTTTTCACAACAAATTTTCTCAACATATTTTCACCAAAAACCACATACAAAATGCATACAATGATTACTCAAGTATGAAGACTATATAAAAACATTCATGCACAAATCACTAGCAAAGATTTATTAAACTAGATCTTGAGTAATTAAATCATATGAATCATAAAAAAAGAAAGAATTTAACAAAGAAAGTTTGGATAGATATTACCGGATTAGGTAATGAAAAACAACACGAATTAAGCAACCAGAAAGCTACACCACAACATAAATTCGAGTACCACAGCCACGACCAACTAAGTACACAGCCACGGCAAATCTAAGAACAAGCAGCAATAGAGACTGACCTTGTCTAACAATAGATAGATAACAGTTCACTATAATGTTAAAAACAATCTCAGCACATCTAATAGCATCTTTGGATTACCAAGAAAAACGAAGGTAGAGACTGACCTTATCTAAAAATAAATAAATACATAAATGTATTGAAGAAGAACATCTAGGCTCAGATTTTATAGCCTTGGTATTATCTAATATCATAATTTAGGAATCTTCCCCAATTTTTTCAAAACATTACTCTAATTGTCCATGGAGCTTTTTGTTTGAGATTTTGAAGGTAAAATATATAATTTATAATAAAAAGTAATTACTTTAAAATTGGAAAAATTAAAGTCCACAAACAATTAGAGTTACATTTATTCCACTATGAAAGGAAGATCATCTGTTATAGTTGAGGCATATACACTATTACCATCATTGCTTACGCTAGAAATACATCCATACTTATCTCATCGTGTAAACCTCGCAATAAAAGAAAATCACATGTATAAGTAATGAGAAAAATATAATTAAAGAGACAAAATATAAAGAACTACCCGAAGTATTTAATTAACATTATCATGACATAAAATGCCATGAATAAGTAGCAAACCATTCGAAATCTAGATCATGTGTCAACAGGTGGTAGGAACGCATGTAGGGGTTATTGCACAAGAAAGGTATCACCCGATGTTACGTAATCATGGAACTCCTTTTGTGCTTGCTCGAGAGAAATCAATTCGAGCTTCATCCAGGATCTGGTACGCAAAAACGATGCTCTCCTCTATGGGCTCAGAATCCATGAACCGAAATCACTCCATTTGAAAGGGGTCATCAATCATCTCCCCTTCCAGGCACCCCCAATGAGAACGGATGATATCAGCCTGGAAGGGCCGGATAATACCAAAAAGGGCATAGTTGAACCGACGAGTCAGTCGAGCACGCCACATCCTCTCCACTGATAAAGAAACATGCTGGGTCACAAACTTAGACTCAGAGGAGAAGTTGTTCAGGCCGAAGGGAATGTCCTGAGGAATGTTGAATTGCCGAAGAAGACGTTCTGGGAGATAAAAGGAAGTGAACCAGAGCCCACGGAGCCGAACGTAATTCTGCCCTCCGGTACTAAGCACCATCGCCCTTAGCTTCCACCAAGAAATGTTCCACTGAATAGCCCAAAAATTCTTCGAAAACCACACCGTCCAATCAGAGAAAGACATGGTCAAAGCCCCAAAGAGAGGACAACGGAAGAAGTGCGTCGGGTTGTCAAGTCGAACCCCGTTGAAACCTACCGATCAGAAACACTCCAAAAGTCACATGTATAGAAAACACGAACTTCCCCTGAAGAAGGGCGAAGCTCCCCTTTGAAGATCATTTAGGCCATTCAGAGTCTCTGCAAGAACAATGGGCACTATAGACTCCCCATTCCTAGCATGGTAAATTAAGCTCAGAATAGTCGGATCAACACGAAAGGAGGCCGTCACCAGTAGCATATCAGAAATAAGACAGATCAAGGCCGCCGCAGTGCGCCCCACGCTATAAGAGGCTCTCTCTTCGTAACGATAAAAGAACCTCACCATTTTGTGGAGGTCAAGAATCCCGTCGATAATAAAACCATCACAGGCCGTTTGGAGAATGGCTAACAGAGCAATCAGCATATCACCAGGACCGATTTCTTCTATGGAAATAGCCATCGGGAGACGAAGGTCAGAACGCAATATATGCTCTCACAACCATTGTGTCCACGAAAAATTTTGTTGGTATATTCACTGCAAACCATCACGAGACTTCACTCGTCCTCTTGGGGGAACCATGGGGTTTAAAAGGCTTGTTGCACATGCCAAGTGCAATCGCGACTCCGCGAAACAGAGCTAGGATTAGTTATTTTAATTTTTTAGATTTTTATTCGCTTTGCTCGAGGACTAGCAAAGTATACGTTGGGGGGAATTTGATGAGCCAAGAAATTGGTATATTATAACCCACTAATTTATACTTTGGAGAGCATATATTTTTATATTTGTTGTATTTTTAGTGTTTTCAGGTGTTTAGAATTAAATTGGAAGATTTCGAAATAAGAAGAGATTGGCTGCGCACATCACCTGTATTCAAGAAATTTCTGGCATTAATCCGTACAGAATTTGAAGAAAACTCCAGATACAAAAGTTTTAGATCTTTGAGTTAGCTACGCGTGGGCGAAAACCTTGCGTCAATCGAAATTCGGAGCGCGAAGTTACAGCCGAAATAAGATCAGTGCGCCAAATAAATTAATTCCAGCGGGCCAATTAAATTCAAGCCCATTTAGCCCAATAGCAAGCCAGCTAGCCCATGTCATTTTTATCATGTCCAAGCCTGTTACCCAGCTCCCAAGCCCCCTTGCAGCAACCCGCTCATTAGGCCCATAAGCCCACAAGCCCAAAAGCCCAACAATTAACCCTAAGCCACCAACCACCCATTAAACCCTAACCCATTCTCTTCATTATAAATTGAATCTCCTGGAGGCAATTAGAGACACACAGAGAGGCAGACAGACAGAAGCAGCAGCCGAGCATCTAGTTTTTTTCCTTCCTTATTTTCTTTTCCTTTCTGTCTTAAATTTTGGCAAAGCTTTTATCTTTATTATTAATAGTATTTGGGTGCTTGGATGCTTGTAGACTATTGCAATTAATTCAGAATTAATTTCTTCTTCCTCAATTTATTCGTAGCGTACTCAAGTAAGTATTTAATTTATTTATTTGTGTATTATTTAATTATGTTTTATGTTTTAATTGCAAGCATGCTAGGCTAGATTATTATCTAGGGTAGAGGATGATTATATTTGTTTGATTCCCTTGCACATATTCATGCCAATTAATTCTACCCATTTAATGCTTTAATGTTAAAAAATAATTCTTCCTATTAAATGCCTATTTTAATTGATATAAAAATAAAATTGGATTCTCATTATAATTTGTTGGATTCATTTTATAATTTGTTAAAAGCGGATATAAATTGTGTTTTGACGGATATATTGAGTGTTTTGATTTTATATATAAGTTTGGCTATGGAAGAATTAACAATTAGACTTTAAAAATTAATTGGACTTAAATGATTTTATTTTCCGCATTTAATAGAGTCGAGAGACAAAATTAATGCGAGACAAATAGTAGAATTTATTAGGCATAAATATTAGGAACATGATATCAAATATATGATTTCTTCACCCTAGTATTTTATAAATTGATTATTTTTCTAATATTTTATTAATTGATTATTTAGTTAGTATTTTATTAATTAAATATTTTATTAGTGTTTTTAATTGATAATTCACAATCTCCCAATTTTTAAACTAGATTAGGAAGTAATCAAAATTAGTAAGTGGTAAAAATATCAAGTCCCTTGGGTTCGACATCGCACTTGCATAAACTATACTATATACCGATTCGTGCGCTTGCGAGTAAATAAAACAAGTTTTTGACGCAACAATAATCTCCCTCTTCGGTGAACGTCTGAAAATCGAGCCCGTCGACCAACGCCTGCACCGTCACTGGGTTGATCTCACCCGTCCGCCTCATCAGAACTGGCAGAAATGAAGGAACTCGAGGCCACTAGGCCGGAGTATGCTGGCGAATGACCCTCTCGCCCAAATAAAAATGAAGACCGTACTCATCCCTGATAAGCCGCCTGGTCCTCGAGGCGGTCAGAGCACGGCCATATCCGAAATGAAGAACCAGATTGCCCCAAGGGGTCCACTCAATCTGAAAAAAGAATAAACTTCATTAAGTTATTTCTATTATAATTATTTATTTATTTGAAAAGAAAGAAATAGTAAGATATTTACCTGCTTCTCCAACAGGTCATGGATGGCAGCAGCTCCGGTCTCTCGAGTCCGGTACATATAGGGAGCCCTGTAGTTCCCCGCGATGAATCGGCGGAGAAGGAGAAACTGGTCCTCGTTCTCAACGAGGAGATTCACCTGGGCACGACCCAGGCGAGTGTAAGCCACAAACTAACTTTGAAAAAGAAAGAAGACAAAAAGAATATCAGCAACAATCAGCATATAATATGTAAAAAACTGAAGCAAAGATAAGGGGACAAAAGTGTATACCTCCCACAGCAATGAAAAGCCCTTGAGGTTTAAGGCAAAATGACGGGAAACCTGGTCCATGGCATCATAAAGGATGGCAAGGATAAAATTGTCCCAGTCATAATCAAACATAATGCTGAAATCTCAAAGATAAGGCAGCCACTAGAGATGGGCAGTATCCCCCCCGCGGGACTCGAACAGATCATGAAGCGTCAGCAAGAGAAGGACAAGGGCACACTAACACGCCTCCTGCCGAGTCATTGGCACCCCTGAAGCGACTAGCCGGGCTCTCTCTGTGGCCAGACGCATAACCAAAACCGCTCGAGGGATCGTATCCCCAAAACTTCGATGCTCCGGGAACCATCCAAGCGGGCCAACAATGCCCTCTGCGTCAGACGCAAGGGGACATCAATCTAGATAGGGACCCCCCTGAAGGAATCCCAGTTAGAGCAAATAGGTCTAGGGGGTCATCGTCATCTCCCCCCAGCTCTAATGGAAAGTGTGAGTAGTATCCCACCAATGGGAGGCCAGCGCCGACACCAAAACCGCCGCCCTAGATACCCGCTCCGGGAGGGCATCGAAAAGAGGGCCAAAAGGAGTCGTAAGGAGCAACTCCTGGACAGGAGCCGGTGCCTGTCGCCACTCCAACGAAATAGCATTGGGAGAACCCCAACCTCGGCCGACCCACTGCAGACAAAACGGAGATAAATATAAGTAATCTGAGGGTACTTTGGTGTGATTATGAGAGTTATAGGGTTATGAGGGTAGATTATGTAATTTTCCAAAACCTGAGGGTACTTTGGTGTGATTATGAGAGTTATAGGGTTATGAGGGTAAATTACATAATTTTCCAAAACTTGAGGGTACTTTGGTGTGATTATGAGAGTTATAGGGTTATGAGGGTAAATTATGTAATTTTCCAAACTTGAGGGTACTTTGGTGTGATTATGAGAGTTATATGATTATGAGGGTAAATTATGTAATTTTCCAAAACTTGAGGGTACTTTGGTGTGATTATGAGAGTTATAGGGTTATGAGGGTAAATTATGTAATTTTCCAAAACCTGAGGGTACTTTGGTGTGATTATGAGAGTTATAGGGTTATGAGGGTAAATTATGTAATTCTCCAAACTTGAGGATACTTTGGTGTGATTATGAGAGTTATAGGGTTATGAGGGTAAATTATGTAATTTTCTAAAAACCTGAGGGTACTTTGGTGTGATTATGAGAGTTATATGGTTATGAGGGTAAATTATGTAATTTTCCAAAATCTGAGGGTACTTTGGTGTGATTATGAGAGTTATAGGGTTATGAGGGTAAATTATGTAATTCTCCAAACCTGAGGGTACTTTGGTATGATTATGAGACTTATAAGGTTATGAGGGTAAATTATGTAATTTTCCAAAACCTGAGGGTACTTTGGTGTGATTATGAGAGTTATAGGGTTATGAGGGTAAATTATATAATTTTTTAAAACTTAAGGGTACTTTGGTGTGATTATGAGAGTTATAGGGTTATGAGGGTAAATTATGTAATTTTCCAAACCTGAGGGTACTTTGGTGTGATTATGAGAGTTATATGGTTATGAGGGTAAATTATGTAATTTTCTAAAACTTGAGGGTACTTTGGTGTGATTATGAGAGTTATAGGGTTATAAGGGTAAAGTACGTAATTCTCCAAACTTGAGGGTACTTTGGTGTGATTATGAGAGTTATAGGGTTATGAGGGTAAATTATGTAATTTTCCAAAACCTGAGGGTACTTTGGTGTGATTATGAGAGTTATATGGTTATGAGGGTAAATTATGTAATTTTTCAAAAACCTGAGGGTACTTTGGTGTGATTATGAGAGTTATGTGGTTATGAGGGTAAATTATGTAATTTTCCAAAATCTGAGGGTACTTTGGTGTGATTATAAGAGTTATAGGGTTATGAGGGTAAATTATGTAATTCTCCAAACCTGAGGGTACTTTAGTGTGATTATGAGAGTTATAGGGTTATGAGGGTAAATTATATAAATTTCCAAACCTGAGGGTACTTTGGTGTAAATATGAGAGTTATAGGGTTATCAGGGTAAATTATGTAATTTTCCAAAACCTGAGGGTACTTTGGTATAAATATGAAAGTTATAGGGTTATGAGGGTAAATTATGTAATTTTTCAAAAACTTGAGGGTACTTTGGTGTGAATATGAGAGTTATAGGGTTATGAGGGTAAATTATGTAATTTTCCAAACCTGAGGGTACTTTGGTGTGATTATGAGAGTTATAGGGTTATGAGGGTAAATTATGTAATTTTCCAAAACCTGAGGGTACTTTGGTGTGATTATGAGAGTTATAGGGTTATGAGGGTAGATTATGTAATTTGCCAAAACCTGAGGGTACTTTGGTGTGATTACGAGAATTATAGGGTTATATGGGTAAATTATGTAGTTTTCTAAAAAACCTAATGGGTATGACAAGTAAAAGTATGTGTTCGCTAAAATCGGACGTTATTTCTAGGCAGACATGCATACTAAATACGGAAATTGTTTAAAAACATGCAGGAAACGACAGAAATAATCGAACAAAGAAAAAACACGAAAGGAAGACATACCAGAGATCGTCGACGGATCTCATGAAAAACAGGCTCCATCAAGAGCCACTGAACATCCGGGACTGGAGCAGCCCGGGTAACGTCTCGGTAAACCACCGCCCGACCACGGTCCACCCCGTCCTCACCGTACCAGTCAAGGTCCGCCCAATCATCGTGGTGAGGAGTGCACCGGAGAACTCCCTGGGCATCGGTAAAAGTGACCTCTTCCTGGTCACCCTCAAGTCTATCGGGCTGTGCAGGGTCCATCTGTGTATGAGTGAAGTGAGTGAGAAGGTCGGAAAAAATCAGAAAAGCGGCAGGGCTTCCGCGCTTGAGAAAAGAGAGAAAGAGAGCTAGAGAGAGAAAAATAAAAGAGAGAATGAGGTGGAATGAGCTTAGCAAGGGGTTTATATAATAGCCCAGTTTGTCACGCGACAAATGGGCTCTTTGTCGCGCGACAAAGAGCTCTCCACCCAAATGTGGCGCGACAGTTGGTTCCCTCCCCTGATTTTTTAACCTTTGTCTCATTTTATCTCCTGCAGGAATGCTTCAGAGAAACAGTTTTCGAGAAACCTTTCTGAATACCGCACACCCATGATGAAAATCCGAGGAAAAAAAACTTCCAAATCATCTCTCCGAAAATGCGAGAACGAAATACAATGGTTAAAGTAGTATCTGATCTCCCAAAAAGGATCAAGACCATCAATGAGAAAGAGCAAAAATCAAAATAAGACGGGAATAGAAAAAATTGAAAAAGTAGAAAAGAGAAGGAACCCGCACGAGTGCCCAGAGCAAGCGAGAGAAACATAAATGCAAAGTGACAGAAAGAGCCACACCAAAAGTGGCAGCTAGGCCAAAAATCGGCTCAGGGCTTCGTTTTGGGTGAGTAAGGCTCTTGATCACAACAAAGGGATAAAAAAACTCCTGGTCAAAAACAGAAAAGGCCGGGAAAAGTCTTTCCGAAAAGAGGGAGAAATAAGGGCATCGAAAAACATAAAACGATATGGACCCACCAAAAGGGAGAATAAAAAGAGACCAGAGATCAGCAATTGACCTTTCATACAAATTTTCTTTTCAGCACGATACAGAAGAGATGGTTTGAAAAACCTTGAATCGTCACTCTGCGAAGAGCAAAAGAAATCCGAAAACTGCTTTCTGAAAGAAGTATCCTCACTCGAGGAAAACAAGAGAATAAAACTACAGAAATCTACGGGAAAATGGATATCCGGATAGAGAATAAACTCCCGAGAAACTCTTTTCGCCCTCGTAAAATTTCTTTCTCTCACTCTAGCAGTCTAAGAGAGGCAATCAATTTCACCAGAATACGATACAAGCCCTCCTCGAGGCAAATCACAAGCACAAGCCCTTGCCAGAGGCAAAAATACTCACAAAAGGCCCTCCCAGAGGCAATTTTCTTTCTTTCTACAGATCAGAAAGCCCTCCCAGAGAGGCAAAGTGGAGCAATGGTAGTCTTCCCACATGAGGTGAGAAGAACAAAGCCCTCATAGAGGGGCACAGTGGAGCGATGGTAGTCCTCCCACCTGAGACGAAAAGATCAAAAGCCCTCCTAGAGAGGCAAAGTGGAGCAATGGTAGTCCTCCCACATGAGGCGATAAGAACAAAATGGAACAATGGTAGTCCTCCCATCTGAGGCAAGTGGAGCAAATGAAAGTCCTCGAAAGAGGCAATGAGGTAACAAAAAGCCCTCTCTAGAGGCAAAACCAAACACAAGCCCTCTTTGGAGGCATTCACGAACACATTTTGCATTCACACAGTTCCTTAGAATTCTTGCGGAAGCCATGGACCACGGTCTCTTCCAGTCTCCTCAATTCCTTGCAAGCAAGGAGCTTGAGTCGAGAGGGTCTGTTGACACCCCGATCCGTGACCCCGCAAGAACCCTAACGACCTTCGAGAGGTACTATTTTTAGAGTGCGAGACCCACCCGAGCACCCGAAACTGCCCTGAAAAGGCTTGTTGGCCAATAAACCTATTTTTAAAGTAAAATGTCGCACGACAAAAGAGTATGTTGCGCGACATACTCCACTATGTAGCACGACAATCACCCCTGACACTAGACCATCCACTCTCTGACACATCAGTCTGTCAAAAACATCATTTCAGCCGTTTGTCGCGCGACATGGTACACATTGTCGCGCGAAACATGCCCTTTCGGGGGAAGTGTCGCGCGACATGGTACACATTGTCGCGCGAAACATGCCCTTTCGGGGGAAGTGTCGCGCGACATGGTACACATTGTCGCGCGACACATGCCCTTTCGGGGGAAGTGTCGCGCGACATATTATTCCCACCACTATAAATAGGCCAACACCCCCAAGGGTTCAAGGACAGCAACTGGGGATTGAAGAATTATTGGTTGATATCTGATTTTCTAGTCTTTCGTCAAGCATTTTCTATTATTGTCTTATTTCTGAAGAATTATTGAATCTATTCTCGACACTCGACGTGTCCCGTCTCTGGAATCAAATTCTCGGAAATATCTGAAGAAGGAAAAGATTATTATTGCCGGAGATCTCTCTGCCGTATTATATTTTCTTTCTTGTTATTATTCTCGTCGGGAAGGTAAAGAAAGTCTCTTATAGTATTTAAACATTAGATATCTGTGTACTTGTTTTATTTATGTTGCTTTGTCCACGTTTTATTTGAATGAACTTATTGCCAAGTTACAAATAGTCTACTGTTTTCAAAACAAAAGACCCAGATAAAATCATTTGCAAAACCAGAAGAGTAAGTATATTATCACCCAGATAAAATCCTGTTTTCAAAACCCGGACCGGTAAAACTTACTTAGGAATTAAAACCCGGTATATCCTATCTCTTTCATAGACTGTGATATATCTGGTAAAACTCCCATCAAGAGTCCTAATTCCATATTAAATTAGTCCCGACAAAGATCCGAATTTTATTAAAAGAAGTTAAAAATTTGAGAAAACCATCATTATCTGAGAAATAATACGAGAAACTCTCTGAAATAAAACAACCTTTTGTCACTTGTATTTACATCTTCTAAAATAAAACACCGGATCTCGGAACACAAAATTTTTTATCCCTTTCCCTGATTTCCCCAAAAATTAGGGTTTTTTACTTGAAAAGTAGTAGACTGTCAGTAAAAGCATTTAAGTTTTTCAACATAAAATAAACATATAAGACCACTAGAGATCGAAAGGGCGGAATGGGTGCTTAACACCTTCCCAATCCGTAACATAGTTTTCGAGCCCTATAGAATCCTGATTTCGTAGACAAACGTGTAAAGAAAGGCTTATCTATAGCCTTTCCTCTTACACAACTATTTTGTCCGTTTTCTTGTAAAACGTACTGGCGACTCTGAACAAACCCCCTTGCATCTAGAAATAGGATAGGGAGACAACCGATATAGAGATTATCAACACAAATGAAGCAAATGGAACGATGGAATTCCTTCCGACGTTTTAGAAGCCCAAGAACGGGAGCGAGACCCGGGGGTCGCATTTGCGGATTCTCAAAAGGCCATATGTACAACTACAACACACTAAAGGATTAGTAAAAGTAAAAATTTATAAATGAAAGTTCAACTTTTAATAACTTAAAAAAAAAAAAACTATAAGTCGAACAGTTAAATACATACCCCAAATTACTACAAATCCACAAAATAAAGCATAAGTTCGCAAAAGGTTATTAGCTAGAAGCTGATTAAAATAAGTATATAACCATTCTAAGTTTGAATATTACATGTCCCAAATTAATGTTAAACTAGATTTCTTCCAGAAAACATGTTGGCCACACCACAAAACCACCTACAACTTCTCCAACGGTCGTGGCACACCCTTGACAACCTAGATATAACCAAGTGTCAATCTCATCATCCTCCACACTTATAACACTAATTTTGCTTTCATGATCTTGAATATTGCATAATGCACTTTTTCACCTTTATGTGTAACTATTATATCCCCTTTACCAATGACCTTCATTGATACTACGTCCTTAATAATAACATGAGTTGGTTATGGTGGACGTGATGGACTTAGAGTTGTTAAAGAAAACGCAGGAGGGGAAGGTGTGCCAATACCATGATTTAGTTGTGGAGAAAATTGTAGCGAAGAAAACTGTGGGGAAGAAAAAACTGGCAAAGAAAACTTTTGAGAATTGTTTAATGCTACTACAAGACTACTAAATTGATCTTGCATGCCATAAACCACCTTTTCCAAATGTTGATTGCTATAAAGAACTTTATCAATATTTGACTTTATGGGCGCAATAATCTTCACTTTACTCTTACATACTCGACTTACACCGCGAGTCCTTCCTCTAGAATCCTTGCCAAAATACCATGTTAATGTGTCATCTTCCAAAGAAGCTTGGCTCGATGAGCCTATGCCACTACTTAACTCCTGGATTTTTTTTTCTGTAAAATGCATAAGGTGCTAATTAAGGGTTAAAATTAATTAACTATAACAAAAACTTATAATCATATTTCAGTTCTTACACATGTTTCAGCAACTTTTGGATACAATTCTCCAGTTTTTTATTGTTTTTGTGCCTCCAAGTACACCATTAAATGCATAGGTAATTGCCGATCTGGGTCCTTCTCTTTCTACATACACCTCATAATGATTAGGATAATGAGGTATCTATATATACTAAAAATAACAAATGTATGTACCATCTCATTAGATTTCATGGCATACGATTTCCTGCCAAGACAGTGGATATCGGTCTTGTTTGCCCTATTTATTTTTAAAACCACTCTTTGTTGGAGTTTTTTCTCTGACGCTTCATGTTCAATAAAGGCGTTCCATTGACTTTGGCGAAAGTACAATCTCGGGGGTACCTTGTCCTTCAAAGACATTATTCCAGTAGCATTTAAATCCTTTAGATATTTATTTCGTGTGTTCCATCTCCGGGTTTTCAGTTGTCCACCTATCTCTTTTAAAACGTCTTATTTTCTATCGAGGGGGATGTCAAACTCACGATAGAGTGTCGCCCACATATCGTCCTTTATGGTTTGCTCAACTTGCCTTCAATCATCGTACCCTAGTCTGACTTGCATTTTTAGCAGGGTTAAAAATCGAGCCTTCAACTTATCCTTATTTTTAATTATTTGCCCTGTGTTATTGAAGGCAATGATAGATCGGCCGTTTGTAACTGAGTGTGCATCAACTGTAGACCCTTTTGTATCTACATTATGCTTCCTAGTTGCATCTATTTTTGGACATATCTAGGTTCTTTACAAACAGGACAATCCAATTTAAGCTTGTGCTCTTTTCGATATAGAATACAATCAGACTTGCAGACGTGAATAGATTTATATTTCATCCCTAAACCTTTTAAGCTACTTTTCATGTTTGGATAGCTATCGGGAAGTGTGTTATCCTTTGGAAGTAAGTCTTTTGCCCCTTTAGGATTTCTGTCACACTATTTTTCGACAAACCAAAACGGCTCTTCAAGTTGTGCAAACCAACTGTAGCATATAATGATGTATGTTATGGGTTGCAATTATGATATAAAAGTCTTGATGTTGCAGCTTTTAACTTGATATAATCCTTATTCTTATTAAGATTTTCTACTTCATAACCATTATCAAGTTCTGAACTCTGATTAGGTTGATTTACATTAAGTCCATAACTGTCGTGTATGAGGTCGTTCAAGCTACTATGTCGTGGTGGCTAGCCCTCTTCATGAATTTGCTCGTTCACCGGTATTTCTTCTGGAATAAAAGGGATATTTCTCTCCCCATGATAATTCCAAAATAAATAATCTTGTTGAATTTCTCACTTAATCAAATGTACTTCAACATCTTCCTAATGAACATTTTTACCATTTATACAATGTGTGCATGGACAGGGGATATGATTCTCAATTTCGAATTCTAAAGATTATGAGTAATTTGCATAATTAGGAGTATCTAACAATGAGAGAATACTGTTATTTTAAAAAACAATTATGTAAATTAATTTATCAAAAAAAAAGACTATTAACAATTACTTACAAAAGGATTTTGGTCTAAAATGGGGGGTTTCAAGGGATGAAAAATTAACTAAACTACTGAGATTGAAGGATCAAATTTGTAGAATATGAAAAATTCTTGGAATTTTGGCCTAAAAAGCCACCATTAGGGTGTGAAAATTGAGAGAACACTTCTGCAACAGGTGGGGGATATTGAGAAGTATTTGAATCTGATAATGAAACATGTGTGAGGGGAGCCATGGAGGAATCACCAACCAGGGCAGTTGGAGCATCAGAACTGTGCATTTTTTGCATAAACTCTACATAAAATGCAGAAATACTTCCAGGAGCTGAACTGGGAGGATTTTGTGTATTAGCAAGAATTTGGTGGTTTAAAGTACCGTCCCTAAACAGGGCAGTGGCAGGTGGAACCACAGAACCTCCATTATCCATCAAATTTTGAGCAAGAACACCCCTTTCAAATATAATTAATCTATTTTTATTTCAAATTAAAACACACACGCTTATGGAGTAATTTTTATAATTAGGAGTATCTAACAATGAGAGAATACTGTTATTTTAAAAAACAACTATGTAAATTAATTTATCAAAAAAAAAAAAGACTATTAGCAAGTACTTACAAAAGGATTTTGGTTTAAAATGGAGGATTTCAAGGGATGAAAAATTACATCGAGTTACCGAGATTGAGGGGGATAGATCAGTGACCTTTTGTAAGATATTTGTAGTTTGTGGGAGCTGTTAAGAGAGGTTCTTCCCATGTTGAAGCATCAAATCTATAGAATATGAAAAAAATTTGAATTTTGGCCTAAAAAAGCACCATTATAGGATGAAAATTGAGAGAACACATTTGCAACAGGTGGAGGAGATTGAGAAGTATTTAAAATTGATAATGAAACATGTGTGAGGGGAGCCATGGAGGAATCACCAACCAGGGCAGTTGGAGCATCAGAACTGTGCATTTTTTGCATAAACTCTACGTAAAATGTAGAAATACTTCCAGGAGCTAAACTGGGAGGATTTTGTAGGTTAGCAAGAATTTGGTGGTTTAAAGTACTGTCCCTAAACAAAGCAGTGACAAGTGGAAGCATAGAACCTCCATTATCCATTAAATTTTGAGCAAGAACACCCTCTTCAAATATAATTAATCTATTTTTGTTTCAAATCAAAACACACAAACCTATGGAGTAATTTTCATAATTAGGAGTATGTAACAATAAGAGAATATGAATCTGAATCTAAGAGTGAGTGAGAGATGAACAAAACCCTTACCCACTTCAATCTGTACCAACATTAAATACGATTTTCAGTGAGAATGAACAAAATACAAGTACATGACTAACTATAATATAACATTACCTCAAATTTAAAGTTGGATATAAATCTAAGAGTGAGTGTGATATGAATAAAACCCTAACCCATTTCAATTCAAATATAAGTTTTGGTGAGAGTGAATATGAGAGCCAAGAGAGAACCTAAACCTTTGATTAAGATGAATTTAAGAATGAATTTGAGAGACAAAAACTTCAATTGATAGTACTTATCATACTAAAGCTTTTAAAGGTGGACAAATTTGTGCGAAAACGATGAAGATCGACGGCACTGGTGAGCGAAAATGGTGAAGATCGACGGCACTGGTGAGCGAAAATGGTGAAGACGGCACTGATGTGTAAAAATGAGTAAGATTTGAGAGTGAGATGTGAGAATGAGAATGAGATATGGAGTCATCTAGGGCTTCTAAAAGGATATGTATATATATATATATATATATAACTAAACTACCTCATTTTAATGAAGTGTGCGACTGCAAACCACAGTCACAAATATAAGTCACTAAATTTATCAGTGTCCTGAACTGTCACAAATGTTTCAAAAATTATGATTGCCATTGGCAGTCACAAATGTGTAAATATATGATTATTCAGCTTTATAACTGTTTTAGATAGTCACAAATATTATGACTGCTATTGGCAGTCATAAATCCAGCGAGAAAAAAGTCACAAATACATGTTTTTAATATAGTGTACGATAGGAAAAAGAGTAAGGAGGATGAAAATAAAGATCTTTCTGATAAGCTTAAACAAAAGAAAGTGGGAAAATTAAGGCTTCAACTCGGTGGGCGGGAAAAAAAAATAGATGAGACAATAGGTGATCAAAATGAAAAAATAAAATATGATATTCCTAGTTAGTGTTGGTAAGACAGACTCAATCAATGTGGAAGGATATCAAATTCATAATGGATCGCCAAACAATACCGACTTCTCCGATGTGAAGAAAAAGAGTAGATTGTAAGTATTTGGAGAAATATCAATAAGATTTGCTCGACATCTTTTTCAATAATGCAGACATAAGGTAAATTCTTTAATGATTTGTTATGTCTATATTTATGATCATTGCAAACTTGTCATTGCAATAAATCATTAATGAATATATACACTGCAAAGACGGCAAAGTTCATATTGCAATCCATATTTTTGGTGCAAAGTTTTCCTATTTTACTGCAAAATTCATATTCCAGTCCATATTTTTTTGTGAAAAGTTCATATTGCAGTTTATATTTTTGGTGCAAATAGTTCATATTCTTGATGCAAAGTTCATATTATAGTCCATATTTTACTACAAAGTTCATATTGCAATCCATATTTTTGGTACAAAGTTTATATTGTAATTCATATTTTACTGCAAAATTGATATTGCAATCCATATTTTACTGCAAACTTCATATTGCAGTTCATATTTTACTGCAAACTTCATATTGCAGTTCATATTTTGCACAATAAATGCTTACCACAAAGTTAGCTGCATTTCTCATGTTATAATATCATATAAGACTGTTGCTTGGGAAAATAGTGAAAGCCATCTCTACATCACAGGGAATCTGTTAGATGACTTGATATCCAATGGTTTTGTGGACACACATGTAATACATAAAAAGAAAATTAAAGGTTTCCTTATATAATTATTTGCAGTTTTTAAAAAATAACACCTGCTGTATGAACACAGATCATAGATTGGTTCACAACGCATTTGAAGAAGGGATTTTTTCCAAATGAATCGACAAGCATTATATTTCCCTCTATGGCTTGGGTAATTACTTACTTCAAATTATGTACTTTGTCAATTTTTCAATAATGATAATAGTTTGGTAAATAAAAACTTTTTATTAATAGAGACTTTTGTTAGAGATGGTAATACAAAAAATGCAATGAAGTTCTTGGACAACGTAATAAATGAAGTGGATGCTAGCACAATTATATTATTTTTTCCCATGAACTCCGGGAAAGACAAAAATGTCAAGCATGGATTCCACTAGACTTTACTTATCTCGAATGTTGAACCAAGAGCATGGTTCCATTACAATTCATCGCCTCTAAGAGGCAAGAAGAAAAGCATATACATGGAAGATGCCAAACAGATTGTAAGAGTACAAATCTAACAATTTTTAATCTTTTCAAATGATTATTAATCATACTCCTAAATTATTATTATTTTTTTAAAATTTTATTTATAAGCAATCTGTGACAGAACTTCTCAACCAGCGCATGCTTTACCTTGGGCGGACGGTACTGGAGGATCACACTAAAATCATTTCAATGGAATGCCTAAGACAAGGAGGTTCGTAAGTTAAATACACATAATTTTGATATATATATATATATATGAAAGTTAATTATTTCAAAATTTGTCAATTAAAAATACTTACATTGATCTTTTTTGATATTGTAGTGTTGATTGTGCACTCTACATATGTGAGTTTATCGAGAAACTTGTGCGGGGACAAGAGATTCCAAAGTTTACAAGGAAGAAGATTTGATGTCCAAAAAATGTGCAAACTTCGTTTGGTTCATATTAATTGATGAACCGTATTGCTGGTCACTTAAGGTCTATCTCGAAACAAAGGCAACATTAGAGTTTTTGAAGGAAAATAAGGATATGTTCGCACAGGAGGATGAACAAACAATAAAAACATCATATTTTTTGTTTATATAACTTTAGATCTTTCTTACATATTAGTCTGAACCTCAATGTTTACTTTTCCACAAATGAAATTGTAAGTAATATGTAGTTATGGTGAATATGATACCAAAAATACTTTGTTGCAGATTTTGAATGAATAATAGTATCGCATTTTATTGAATTTTTTTTTTATGTTCATGTGTGTTGTTATTGAGTTTTTTTTATTTGCAATTATTCTCTGCAAATTCAAATTTGCACTGCTATGGAAAACACAAATTATACAAAAGAAAGTTTGCACTATTCTTTTTTTGGTACAAAGTTCATATTGCAGTCCATATTTATGTGCAAAGTTTTCATGTTTTACTGCAAAGTTCATATTGCAGTCTATATTTTACTTCAAAGTTCATATTGCAATCCATATTTCTGTGCAAAGTTTTCCTGTTTTACTGCAAAGTTAACATTACAGTCCATATTTTAATGCAAAGTTTATATTGTAGTCCATATTTTTGGTGCAAACTCTTCCTATTTTGGTGCAAAGTTCATACTGCAGTCCATATTTTACTACAAAGTTCATATTGCAGTACATATTTTTTGTGCCAAGTAAAAATTGCAGTTCATTTTATCTACATTTAAGAAATAAGGATAATAAATCAACAAAAGCTCAAAGATATCCAAATAGGAACAGTTAAATCTTATCATTCATTTCATCTATGTTTAAGAAACAGATATAACTGGTCGTCAAAAGTTCAAAGAAATCTAAATAAAAATAAAACAATTTTTTCATGGTCTTCAAATTAACACAAAGAAAGATCAAAAGTAAAGTGTACTTAACAACTAGTGCACAAGATATATTAAAACTAATGGATACTTTCCGAACAAGTCTTTTTTTTGTGAAACCCAAGATATTGACACCTTTCGCACTTACGCATCTTCTTCACTTTTGAGTCAGTATTTGGAATTCAGTTCCTTTTTAGACGCCCTACGGTTCTCTTCACTTCTGGAGGCAAAATATGCAATTCACTTGTTAAGTCTCTCAGCCTATCAGCATTAGGGATATGAAATATCGCATAGGAGTGTGATCTTTGATAATTCACACTAAGAAAACAAGGATTTCAAAAATCATAAACACATTTTCTATCGGTTAGAATTAACAGCTCCGCATGATTGCAAGGAAAGCCTTCAATCTTCCAAGCATTGCAACTACAATACCGGTAGTAAAGGTCCACCTTATGAGTTTTTTCCTCTTTAACCTCGAACACAAAATCATTTGACTTCATAACTTTCTATGTCTTGCTCGCATTAATCTTCTTAGACAAAATATTTTCTATGTTGGGGCATAACATTGTGTTCCAATTTCTTGAACTCTTATGTCAGTTGGACATCATGATTATCAACTTCACACGAATTTTGTCTAGTATTGAGGTGATGGGTAAACTACGTTCTTTCACAATTTAGCTTTTAAAGCTTTCCACAATATTTGAACACATCATTCCATACCTTTGTCTGGGGAAATAGGCACTTGCCCAATAATCTATCGGGTTTTTTGTAGAACATCTTTTATTTCCTTTTCACAAGCACTTTTCAAATCACTAAATGAACTTTGAAACTCAAGATGTGTAGAAGCATATGCACAATCCACAAACAACAGTAAAATGAATGATTTCTTCTTATTTTTGGCCGAGAAACAAGTACTCAAGTTGTTTTTCAAATGCCACATACAATAGTTATGATAAGAGTTTGTAAAAACTTCAGGTATTGACTTCACCAAACCCTAATGTATGTCCGATATAAATGTCAAAACTTTATCAATAGGCAAAATGACCTTCAAATGGTTTAAAAACTAATACCAATTTTGTACAGACTCTGCATCAACAACAGTCATGGCAAAATGAAATATTTCTACAGCAATATCAAAAAAAGAAGAAGATAATTATCAATTCACAATTAATGCTTTTACATACTAATAACACGGAATAATGAAATTATACTTGGACCAAAAAATAAAAAAAGTTAAGTATACCTCCACTGCCATTCATTCCTATAGCTGCTAGCATGCATCCATTGAACTTTCCTTTTAATAATGTCACATTTAAGCATAATAGAGAAAGACAAAACTTAAAGCAAAAAATTTGAGCCTCAAATGAGATAAATAATCTCTGAAACGTTTTGGTCTTTTCATTAATTTCAAGTATGGCGTAGTTACTGAGATTTGTCTTATTTAAGGCCTCCAAATACCAAACAAGGTTGTTGTATAATAATGACTCATCGCCATGTATTTCCTTCACAACTAACTCTCTTCCTGCATAAGCGTAGTAATAACTTAATCAAATTCCGTAGTCCCTTCGAAAATCATCAATAATTTCGGAAGGCTTCACAAGAGGCCTATCTCTAACTAAGTCCATAATAGCATTTCTCACAAGCTTATTACTCATAGGCGGCTTTCTCAAATTCTTATAACCGATACCGCAAGTTTGCTCACTAACCATCCTTTTAATAGTAAAGAAGTTTGGTAGATTGAATTTATGTGAAGCATGAATCCTCCATTGACATCCACTTTCCTCATCCTTACTACAAACAACCGTTATTTTTGTAGTATCGTTCCTTTTAAACTTGTAATCAAAACTTCTCTCAATTAAAAATTGCCTTAGCTTTAAACGGAATTCTTCTGCACCACGTTCAAATATCTGTCCAACACCGGTTATTGCATTTGCCCAAACACAAAATTCCAAGTAATTGACGTAATAGTGCCAAAGCTAAGAGGGGTCTTTCACTTCGGCCGTTAGGCAAGGTTGGACACTTTCAATCTTCAAGGGAAATAACCTGTTAGAAGCCATTTGAACAACAACAATAGCACCTCTAGAAAGATCATATATCTCACAAGCACCTTTTTGAATCGTTATTGTATAACCCCTCTCTTGCAATTGACCAGCACTTAACAAATTACTTTTCAAATTGGAAATGTAAAACACATTGGAAATTGTTTATACAAAACGATTCTTGGTTCTTATATTAATATCACCCTTTCCCATTACCTTTATAGTAGAACTATCACCAAAAGTTACTATAGTTAGAAAGCCTTCATTTATAGTACAAAAAGAAGACTTACTTCTGGACATATGATTGTTACAACCCGCATCCACGTACCACATTTCTGCCTGAGATGGTTCTTCGACTTGAGCAACCATCAACAAGGTTTCAACTTCTTTCTTTTCTGCAAAATTTGACTTCTCTCCCTTTTCTTTGTCATTGGGTAATTTAGTATAACATTCAGAACGATAATGCCCAAAATTATGACATCTATAGCACTCTACCTTGGATTTGTCATATTGTTGATTTCGGTCTCTGCCTTTGTTTTGAGAATCTGGCTGGTATTCATCAGCTCTAAAGTTGCCTCATCCACCTCTTCCTTTACTTCCATTTCTACCTCGCCAGACACCTCTTCCATAGCCTCTACCTCGATCTATAGGTGGATCGAGAATTGTTGTTAGTCGAAGCCTTTAAAGCTTGCTCTTCCTGGTCTTTATAAATAATTTTTTGCTCGTGAACCAACAGAGACGATTGTAACTCATCAATTGAAAGTTCATCGTGGTCATTTGACTCCTCAATAAAACAAACAACATAATTAAATTTTGGCATCATCGATCGAAGAATTTTCTCAACAACAGTTACATCCTCTATCTTGTCACCATGGATCCGCAACTTATTCACGATCGCCATTGTCCGAGAGAAAAAAATTAGTAACTGATTCTCCCGACTTCATTCGAAGTGTTTCGAACTCCATACGAAGTGCTTGAAGCTGCTGCCTCTTGGTCTTTATTGAACCTTGTATTTCTTCTTCATAGAATCCCATATATGTTTGGAGGTGTCTTTGCAAAGAATCGTTTCCAGTATTGAGCGATCAATTGCTTGAAATAGTTAATTTTTTGCTTTAAGATCTTTCAGCTGTTTCACATCTAGTTCTGCTTTCTGCGCATTTGTAATTGCAGTGTTGGCTACTGGTGCAGTAATTCCTTCAAAAACGACTTGCCAGTACTCCTTGGATCTTAGAAAGTTCTTCATTAACATGCTCCAATGATCATAGTGACCATCAAAGCGGGGAATAGTTGGTTGAATAAAGTTATCCGTAGCCATCATGAATTCAGTGCTGCTGCAAGAAACAAATAGAAATAGCTACTGTTATATCACAAGTTTGGCTAGAACTTTCTAAAGTGACTCTCTCTTTTAGAACTCCCTCTGATACCACTGATATAAACTGGGAATAAAAATACAACAGAAGACTTATTAAAATTAAAATGAACCGAAGCTTTAACTCACTATCTAAAATATTAGAGAACTAGCCTATATATAGGCTCTTACAAAAGGAGATAAATAACAAAACAAACCACTAACTTTGGCTCCTAAAAAGTAGGATCACTTATCAGTCACTAACAACTTATTCCTAAAGACTTGGCCAAGAAAACAGATTACTAAAAATAGAATAACAACTTCTAACATGCAGAATATTGTTTCCAGTAAAATCACGTGAAAAACTTACTAGATCAACCATTTAATATTCTATACCAATGTCTAAAATTACATATCGCTATAAATTTCCCTAGCTTCTAAGCGAAGCATCACATAATTTAAGGAATATCATCATAATAGTCCTAGCTTTAAAATGACTAGACATTTAAGTTAGCGCGTGCATTTTAATTATAT
Source organism: Lonicera japonica (assembly GCA_021464415.1). NCBI lineage: Eukaryota > Viridiplantae > Streptophyta > Magnoliopsida > Dipsacales > Caprifoliaceae > Lonicera > Lonicera japonica. Next base: position 9,720,871 of record CM038468.1, on the reverse strand, counting down.
TCCATCTCGCCATACTCTCCCATGACCTACATATATAATCTTGCCTTGTGTCTCCCCGTATAACTAGCAACTACTCCGTCCTTTAGCGAGTAAAACCATATCCAACTCAATCCTCTATTCAACAATAAAACGAGTATAACAAACATAACAAGCCACCATTTGGCTTACAAGCAAAACTATAAAATTTTATTAGCTTCCACCAATGTTTTCATTTCATAAGAAACATGGTAAATCTACCCAAGTTTTCAAAGTAAACCCAATATCGGAATCATAACAAAGGAGCAGTGGCATAATTAAAGAATTTTCCTGTGACTTCTCTAGTCAATTTTAATAAGACCAATTCATAACTAGTACAATTCTAATACTTTATATACACAAACTTTACCATCGGTATCAACAAGAATATATGCTTATATGTTTTCCACAATTATCCTAATAACAAAATAATATTTACACATGTTCTAAATACCAAGTCTGGAAGCTTAAGATAAATACTTCTACTAAATATTTCCTGATCATAGTATTCCAATCATTAATAAAGTAACAACTTCCACTAACCAAATACAAACATACCATCCATCATTTTAGAACTTCAATTTTAAAGGCTCTTAAATCAAAATTATACTAAGAAACAAGTTACACTACAAAAAAATAAAATAAAGTATGAACACAAATAACACCTTAAATCGGCACAGCCATCAACTTCACATAAATTATGGGAATAAAAAAAAATTTCAAAAATTCCAGAAATATTAGTCAATATAGCCTGATGTGTCTAGTTTCATACACATTTAGATTCAACTAAAAATCATTTATATTCAAGGAGTTATGACTGTTTTGGTAACATATATACAATCTTGACTAACATCAGATTCTGTAGTGGATCAGTTTTATAACTTTAATATATCTCAACATAAATATCATATCTTAATGATTCCGAAGCTCACATACTCTTAATACATGACATTACCTTATACAATTTTTCTAGATTTTTATATGAAGCTTTAGTACCCAAAATGAGTTCTTAAACACAAATGTATGACACCAATCTAATCGACATTAAGTATTTTAACGCATTGATTTTGTAAATTTGATATCTCCAAAACTAAAAACCCTATCGTATCAATTCCAAAGCCACACTACTTAAAACACATAACATTACCTTAGGTTTGTTTTTTAGATTTTAATAAAATTATACCACAGGGATTTATCACCAAGGAACTTGAAATCAATTTGAATCAAATACAAATAATATTCATTCATTGAAATTCAATCAACAAAAGTCTAAAAATAGCTTGATTCAAAACCCTGAGATAAGGGTGATAATTACTCACACGAAACAATCAAACAAAAGAAATTTAAAAGAACCACCAATATAAGTTGAATCAAAATAAAATAGGTTATGTATATAAACACTCGCTAGATAATCTAAAAGGAAGAATCAAAAGTATGTTGCGTCTGCTTAGGTCCTCCATCGCATCTTTTTTTCTCCATAAATGGTTATACAATAATACATAGTTTTCTTCTCTCCAAAACCCTATAGGTGTTGATAATCTAACTTACTTATAATCATGCTAGGGTTTTCTCATCCAAATTAGGACAAATAAAATAAGCCTTATAATATATAAAAGAATACATATAAATTAACCTATTGAATTAACCCAATGGCCAATCTAATTATAGTTAGTCAAGACCTCAAACTAATTTTCTTTTACTTGAATCCTACAGGTTAAATTCATAAATAGCACAATAAGGTCAACTTTAAAAAATCATAACTAGTTCATTAAAAGTCTAGATATAGTAAAGTTTATGCTCAAACTGAAGCTCATCAAGTCTACTTTAAAGCAAAAACTAATTTTGTATGAAATTTCTTAACTTAATAAAAGATATGAAATTTAAATCTTAACATGTCAACGACAAAAGTTCTAAAACTTATTACAATAAATTCACGACAAAGGAAAAATGAGTAAATATAAGTTAATTTATATGATATACATGTATCTATATTGTTGGCGGAGAATTAACCTTAAAAGGTGGTAAATAGGATTTATGGCAAATAATCGATGTTTAATAAATTATTTTGAATGTGAGAAATTATAACTAGCAATATACTCAAACAAAATAAAGTAAATACTTGAAATGTAAAGGAGTTTGAGTTTAGTGAGATTTAACCATTAATCCAAGTAGTTTTGTTTATACAGTTTGGTTTTTGGCCATACGTCCGTGCTTGAGATTGGTACTCGAGAAATTTCACTATATGATCTTCTTTGCGGGTCAAGATCAATACCTCTTTACACCAATTTTCTTTAAGGGTGAAAATCAAACATCTACAAGTGTGATAATGTCCACAAACTTCACACAAGGTCAAATCTCTACAGATGTGATAATATCCACACACTAGCAGAATATTTCTCTCTTGCTAACTATAAGAACACCTCTCACAAAATAGGAACGAAGTTATAATGATGAAACACTAAGATTGCTTTCAAGGATAAACAATTAGAAAATTTTTGAATTAAAACACAACTTACAAGATAAAACTCTTAAGCTTTTAAGAATAGCTCTTAAGATAGCTTTGTAAAACTCAAAGTAGTTGTGTGTAATTTCTTGTATCTTTTTCTTCTTCCTCTTCTTCTTTCTTCACTATATATAGCAATAGAAATACGTTCATTATAAAAGGAACCGTTGCATATGAAAGAGAAGATAAGAAAGTTTGAGTTTTTAAAATCAAAAAGCCTTTTTTTTGAATTTTGAATAAATTAGGTAACATATGAAAAAGGAGGACTAGTGGACTACTCACTTTTGAGCTTTGAAGAGTTAAGTTACTTATCAAAAAGAGAACTGGTGGACTAGTCAATTTTAGCTTAAAAATTCAAGTCAACTATAGCAAGTTGACTTGTTCTTATCTTATGAGCTTTTATAGATAGTTTATCTAATAGATTGTATTTATGAAACTATTACAAAAGAACATACATATACATTAATCTAGCATGAATCTTCAATTTCTTGTTCTTAGTTAGTTTTTTATGATGGATTTTGCTATAGCCAATCAATGACATCTTCGTTACCATTAAAATGATGGAATTCATGCCTAGGTACCTTATAGTTGGTGAATTGATTGTTGGAGAGACACAGTCGTAGATTTGATCTTCCACTGTTATTTTTTTCCCTCATGGCTTAGCTGGTTGGTGTGGACCCTTCAACTGCAGCAATAATGATAGAGGATCCAAGTATTCCATTATGCCTTGGATGCACTAAAGGTATTACAGTGGGAGAGGCTTCTCCCACTGGATTTATCTTGTTTTGAGAACTGCCCATTGAAGGTTGAAAGCAGAGCATTGAATGTGGAATGAACATAATTCATTTTAGCTTCCAATTCGTCATGTCTAGCTCCCACATGATCTTGTTTAGCCTCCACTTCCTTTATTGAAACTTCAATTGCTGCTTGGTTTAAATTGAGTTGCTCTTTGAATTGATTAAGCCCACCACAGGACATTGATAACAAAAAAACGGGTCAGAGTATCGCTCTAACACCAAATGCTAAACAGTGGTTATGGTTAAAATTAATTTAATATAGTTATTGAGTAAATTTGAATTAGAGTCGTAGAATAGAGGGAGAAATTTAGTAGAATAAGATAATTTAGGATAAAAATGACTTGAGGAAGAAGAATAAGAAGAATAGAGAGAAGAGTTAAAGAGAAAGGAGAATCTTTCATAAATTTTAGCATAATCAAATTACACCTCCCAGCTCCTTTAAATACACTACAAGGACACAACTGGACCAATCATAAAAGAGAAATAAAATAAATTTATCAAAAAAGAAGAAGAGAGAAAAGCTATGTTCTTGTCCATTAGATTTACTTTCCACAAATTCTATATCATGAAGTTTGTTTTCACATTGCAAGTACTTAATTTTTAAGCTTCCAAGGGAGGACTTCCTTTTTAATTTAAGGTTGTAATATGTCCTAAATGTAACTATATTGTTATATAACAAAGTTGTGTTCTTTTATTTTATTTATACTAATCGTTTTATCTTAATACTATGTTTTGTATAGCTTCAATCATATTTTGATCATTGAACTTCACAACTTTTGTTAAACGTGTTTTAATGTATTTTTTAATTTTTAAATCACATTTTTGTTATCCCTTTATCCCGGTTTAACATAAATCTCTTTCACTGTAAGATGTGTTTCATAATACATATTTCTTTTTGATAAAAAATGTCCAAAATTCTTTGTGGTACAACCTTATTGTTTTAATAGTATTTGATGGCACATATTTTCCATGAATTAGTTAAAAACGGAGGGTCTACCTTCTCCTCGGATCTAAATTGGTAGAGAGGGTAGTTCATCATGGAGATGACAGAGGCTTAGATCACTTAAGATGCCTTACCCAACAAAATCCATAAACCCGAAGAGGAAGACGACCATGTCATATTAGAAGGATCTGAAGATTAATCAGATCGAAGTTCTCCACCCCATTCTTTCCCAAAACTTAAAATGAAGATCAAGGAATTAATTGAATCCCTTGGTGGTGCTGTTTTCCCTAAGATAAATTGGAGTGCCCCTAAAGACTCTGCTTGAATCAGTTCAACTGGGAACATTAAATGCACCTGTTTCAGCGACATGTCCTTTTGCTTCGGGCATCTGATTTAGCAATCCATGATCTATGTCATGCTTATGAATAATTTACTGATAAAACATTACCGAGGCCCTCAAGTTTCTTCCTCGCCCTTTGCAGTGGTACCTTTCCTTCCGACCCGAGATGGAGCTCCGTTGCTTTGTATGAAACAAGGTCACAGTTTGAATTTCTTAATGCGAGGCTACCGAATTTTATCCTGCTATTCTCGAGAAGAAAAATGATATAGTGTAAGTTGTCCAATAATTTTTTATTGATGAGGTGAAGCTAAAATTTGAATAAAAAAAATAAACATTTGATGTATATGTTACAAAGGATGAGCTGGTTAAGCTTTTGGACTTCAACCCTTGGGCTGCATTTACATTACTGTTGCCATTTAGTTGGGAGAAGCTAGAGGAGAACACTGTGGAAAAAGGGCCAGATGAAGTGGAGTTCAGAATTGTAGAAAGCCAATATGGTGTCTACCCCGGTTTAAAAACCGTGGTCCCTTATCATTATTTGGAAAGTAGTGTTGGCAGTGGTTGGGATTAATTCTTGAGGAATGCTGACGATGAGTTGTGGCGACATAATCTATTTGCTGAGGCAGATGCTTAAGAACTGGACTCAGTCTCTCCAAGGTTGTTATGGCAATTGACAAGTCAATTTTTAAAATTTTTGCTAAGATTTTAGCGATGTATTGTTTGAGTAGGCTATTTTTTCTAGCATTATGATTTTATGAACTGAGAAACCTGAGGCTTATGCTCTGTAGTCGCTTGTTTTTTGGATTATTATTTCTTAACTAGGGACAGTTGGTAAATACAATAAAGTTGTACAAAAGTTTGTCCCTAATTTCCTACAAGTTTAATGTGATGAACTTAAGTTAAATTTGTATTTCACAAATTGATCTGAAGACATTAATCATAATGAGAAAATCCAAGTGTTTTGATAATTGTACTATTAGTTACACAAATTTGCTGTTGTGAGTTCGATAATGCAGCACATAATATTTTCTTGCAGTCATATTTTCTTCAGTGGCTCTTATTAATGTAGGAAATATTTGGCAACTCTTTTATATGTCCTATTTGGTTTGTAGCAAAGTTTGGTGGAATTAGATGGCATTCAAAAATATTCATAGAGAAGTGCAAGATTGATGATTCTGTTTGAAGGTTAAATGACACCAGAAAGTGGCCCAAATGAAAGAATCAGTTTGTCTGATGGATTTTAAGAATTCATCATAAAAATTGAATACTACTTCCTCACAAAAATCCTTAGAATCAATCACTTTCTAAAACAACAATGATTCCCACTAAAATTTAGGATGAGAAATTTTATATTACACAAATTGCTATTTATGTTAGTCTGGGATTGACTCGTCATGTTCGCGAAACGCTATACACAATTAATTAGATTCTTGGTGTTCGATGTAGGTAAATTGCAGTATTGTACTCCACCCAAAATTACTGTGAAATTAGTTTTTTTCTTTGAAGAAAATATCCGTGGCAGTTGAAGAAAATGGCTTCGACTCCATTATTCTTTGATCGTATTCAGCATAATTTAGGGTTTGAGGTGGGAAGGCCACTAGTATTGTCGGCAAATCTTCAGGTAAAGGATAGGTTACGTGGTGAGAAACAATCATATGCGGCAGCTGTAGGCTCGCGAGTGGAGAGGGGGTCTCCTTCAGTGCAAATTGATGTTGATAAGCTTGCAGCTCCAAGTGTGAAAGGAAATGAAGTTGTTATTATGCTAACGGAGTCGGTTTACCAGTAATTTATACATGAGTGTCGGAGTAATGTCCTTAGGAGAATCTTCTTCAATCGAGGGCAAAAGTTCACCATGGAGGAGGTTTATGCGCAAGTGGAAAGGTTATGGGTACCTGGTCTGGGGTGGAGGATTGTTTCAATTGGTTGCGATTTTTTTTATATTTATTTTGCTTCAATGGAGGAGATGCATAGGGTATAGTCTTGCAGCTCATGGAACCTTCAATGTGGTGTTCTGCGAATCATGCCCTGGTAAGCTGACTTTAATCCAAAAGCTCTGCGGACTTCCCATGCTCATGTTTGGGCACGAATTACTCATTTGGGGCAAGAACATTGGCATCCGCAGTTGATTTTAAAATTTGCAAAAATGATTAACAAACCATTACAATTGGACAAGGCGACGCAATTAAGGAGGTTTGGGCACTTTGCTCGTGTTTTGGTGGATGTGGATTTATCTAAAACTTTGCCTAACACTTTTTGGGTGGGAAGGCGTGGCTATGGTTTCCATGTGGAGGTGACCTATGAAAAACTATCTTCGTATTGTTCTAGTTGTTATGCAGTTGGACACTCTAGGATTACTTGTAGAGCAGAGAGAGGGAGGGCAAATATAGACAGGGTATAGGTAGGGCGCCTTGTGGATCTCCATGCCCATCTTGATAGTATTAGCACGCCAATTGTTCAACCAAATGACCCTGTGGCTTTTATTGTAAATGAGAGGCAGGAGATGGGCGGCTGTTCGGATGGTTCTGAAGAATTTGAGGATGTAAGTGAGGAAGGCGAGATTGAGAGAGAAATTGTAGCTGATGAACATGGCGTTGGGTATTGTGTGATGCTCGATGAAATGGTGGTAAATAAATCTTATGAGATTGTTTTTGAGCATGTTATGGGTGATTTGATTAGTAAAAATGTGGATAGTAACAGGGAATTGATGGATTAGACAGCTAGCACCCCTTCTATGATTGCAAGTAAAAAATGTGCAATTGTTTTGAAAGGTAGGTAGGGTAATCTTGTAGACGCGGAGTTGGAGATGCAAGAAGATAGTACTTCTATTCTTGGTATTGAGGATTTGGCTTTAGATTATGAACATGGTGAACCTAGCAGAGTAAAGAATGCTGAAGCCCGTAGTGTTGGCTTCACTGAAGTTGTTTATATACATAAGAAGAAGTTATTGGCTGCGGCTCGAGCCTCTGCTAAGAGGCCCAGAGGAAGGCCTAAGCTTCGTTAATGAATGTTATCTATTAGAATGTTAGGGGCATATCTAATGTCCCTACGCAAGAGGCTCTAAAGTCTTTTTATCATAAGTTTCGGCCAGACTTGGTTTGCTTGGCAGAACCTATGGTGGCATTGGATGTTGTTGCTTGCTCTTTTTTGAAAAAGGTTGGTTATGAGCCGGTTGTTCTTAATAATCGTGGTGATGATATTTTTAGTACTTGGTAATTTACTGCCCGAGATGTTTTCAATTGGCAGATTTAAGTTGTTATTAATAATGATCAACAAATTACTATTTCTTTGACACTTGATAATTGCTCTTGTTTTTTGACTTTTGTTTATGCAATTACTGCTTACATTCGTCGTAGAAGGTTATGACAGGATATTTGTGATTTAAAGCAGGATGATGATCCGTGGTTGATTTTGGGTGATTTTAACGCTATGCTGGGCGCCCATGAGGCTATAGGTGAAAATTTACCTCCTCGTACTTCTTGTGTTGATTTTTGTGCTACGATAAATGTTTGTGAGTTGTTGCATTTGCCTTTCCATGTTAAGAAAAATATTGGAAACAAAAGTCCATGTTACGTTGGCTCAAAGAGGGTGATAGAAATTCGAAGTATTTTCATGTGTGTGCTCGTCTGAAAGTTGCCAAGGCAAATATTGCTAGTTTGGTTGAGGGATCGGAGATTATTACTGCCCCTAGTGAGATTAAAAATTGTGCTCTGAATTATTACAAGTCTTTTTATTCTTCTACAGTTTCTCATGATGAGGGTTTCTATTTGTTGAACTTTGTTCTTAATTTGATTTCGGAGTCGGATAATACTATGCTAACAACTATGCCTTCTTGTGAGGAAATTAAGCGTGCTATTTTTGCTCTTAATGCTTTTAGTGCGACGGGCCCTGATGGTTTTAATGGGTTTTTTTTTTCATCATCGCTGGACAATCATTCAGAAAGATATTTGTGCTGCTATTCAAGAATTCTTTAGATTGGGCAAGGTTCAAAAATATCTCAACACCAATATGATTATTCTCCTTCCAAAGATTAAAGATGCTAATTCTATAAGTCAATTTCGCCTGATTGCCCTGAGTAATTTTCTTTTTAAAATCATTTATAAAATTCTGGCTAGTAGACTTGGTGTTATTATTGATAAGTTGATTATTTCTTGTAATACCCTGTACTTTAATTTATTTTAAATTGAAGTATATTAGCTTATTTATACTCTTATAAGTGATCGTTTGGTGATTCGGGTGATCATTTCAGTTCTTTGCAATTCATTGATTTTAGCTAACTTTGAGTTATCGTAACTTCTTCTTTTCTTGTCCGATTAAGATTCTCTACACGTATATGTCTAGTTTTTATATCACTCTACAACTTTTGTGTTTTGACCAAAAGCTAATTCGCACTTCTTGTGGGTCAAAATAGGGTGCAAAGTAGGCCCATCGTTAAATTCGGGTCATTCGGTAATGCTTCGGCAGAGCGCTGCCTTCGGAGAATTTCTGGAGATAATCTATCCATAATTTGAGGAAACTTCCTATTAGGAAGTTGTATATCTTTGAATTACCTTTCCGTGGACATAAAGATCACCTCAATCCGAGTTTCGAGCAAGGAGTTATGACCAAATTATCAACAGTGATCAGTGCAGCCAAAATTAAGCTTGGACAAAATGTTTCTGGGATCGGTCCCAGAAAACCTAGGATCGGTCCCAGAAATCCTAGGATCGGTCCCAGGCCCCTGTGTGACGAATTTTCTAGAGTTTTAACTTCATTTTCTCACCATTTATCACCTAAACTCATAAAACTCGACCCATAATCACTCCTATCAACTTGAGGGCTCTTGAGAGAGACAAAGGTGGTTCTTTGAAGGGTTCTTACTTATTTTTAAACATCAATCTGAAATAAAAGCTCCAAATCCTTCGAATCATCCTCCTGGTCGCTATTCATCATCTTTCTTGCTGGGATTTCTTCGGATAAGGCTTGAACCTTCATATTTCTTCTTCTTTCTCGTTGATAAGTCGAGGTAGGGGTTTATATCTTTTCAAAACTCTCAAATATGGTTTTATTTATCGAAAGGTGAATGATTTTATATATACATGTGTGATGTAGAGCACATATTTCTTATTTTTGATATAGTAGAATGATTTATACTAGTATAGCATATAACTTGATGTTTTATGATTAATAAAGACCTAAAAGGGAGGTTTAAGGCAATAGATGCTATGTACACTTGATAGCATGATTGTATTTGACTAGAAATGGATGATTCATACATGTATGCTAAATATAATGACTTTTGCCTATTGATATTAATGATATATGATTAATTGGAATATGAATTCATATATTTAAGCAAGATATGCCATCTAAGCACTATGATTACATGTTATTGTTTCATATGGATGTCCTTTGGGTATGTATGTGTTGATTTGACAAGAAAAGGGTTTTGTATATACTAAAGGACATGGACATGATTTTGATAAAGTTTATATGGCATATGTAGTATCTGCCGTATATTTGATGCATGAAATGGAACAATATTTGCCACTTAAACTTGATATCCATGGAATATAGACTTGTAAGAGATGTTCCTTGGATACACATACTTAGTTATATCCAAGTGGATTTGTAAATGGGTTATGTATGCGCTGAGGAACATGGATACTTGATAAATGAAGTTTAAGTGGCATGTGTTGTTTTTAGTTGCCATAAAGAGCATGTATGCATGTTATGCATTACCATTGTATCAACCACAATCTTGAAGACTCTTCGGCAAGCTCAGACTTCCTTACGGTCTATCGAATGGGTGAATATCTCTTATCATGTTGCTGAGAGCTCATTTATATATATACCTCTGGTCGGAGGCTACATGTCATGGCAATTCGTGAAAGCTTTATTTCTATTTTGATATTGTCTTATCGGTTACGATTAGTTGATTGATCTCTTAGAAATGATTATACTTGGTCATGGATGACCATGTTGTTGTGAATTCTGTATGAATATCTGTTTCCATGGTGCTTGCCGGGATGGAAAAATAAGCAGGGCCTGGTGCCCTTGGTTGAAAAGCTCTAAACTCCTGGAGCAGCAATGTATGGCCGCCTATCAACCACCGGTGTGGAGCCCGAGAATATAGGAAAATTGCCAAGGCACTGATGGTTCTGTGGTTATGATTATATCGGTGGACTTGAGGTCCAAATTGTGATCTATTGATGTATTCTGGGGTCGATGGGCCATGCTATTATATAAGATCGTTGGGCCAACTTATGGCTGTTATCGGAAGGCGGTCGGGCCACCTTGCATTCAGTATTAACATTGGCACATTTGAGCAACGTGATTCTATGGTTGACACATGAGAGGTAACCCGCATTGGCATATGCATTGCATTGTGAAATGAATAGATGTTTTCCACTGAATTGTGTTTTCTCTGTGATTATTTACCCCTACTAAGCGTATAGCTCACCCCATTTTTTAAAACTTCACAGGTACTCACGAGTCCTAGGAGGACAAAGAAGCAATGGGGTCAGGGACAAAATAGGAGCTCTGGTACGGTTCATTTTTTATATATATATGCATATGTTCTTCTCGGGAAGCCACGGTTAGCCCGGAATGTTGTATATTATTTTTGAACTTGCGTAGTTGATTTTGTAAAACAGTTACATGCACGCATGTGTGTTTATGTACAATAATATCATCTTATATCTTGTTGAAGGTTGAATGACACATATGACATTTACTGTTTGGATTTTCTATATATATTTTTATATCTGCCCATTTTAGTTAATCTAAGATGGGTTAGTAGCACTCCAGGTCTTAATTACGGGTGTTGTCCTGTAGATTAAGGCAGGGGTGTTACATTCCTACTCAATTTGGTTTTGTTAAAGGGAGACAAAGTTCTTTTTGTATCGTTTATGTGTCGGAGTGTATTAATATTTTGGAGCAACGTTCTTTTGGTGGCAATATTGGTATCATGATTGACTTTGCTAAGGCTTTTGATACTATTAAGCGGGATTTTTTGTTCCAGGTGCTTTGTGCTTTTGGGTTCAGCCATATTTTAGTTGGATGGATTCAATCCATCTAGATTCTGCTTATTTATCGCTTCTTGTTAATGGTAAAGTGGTGGGTCTTTTTCAGTGTAGTAGAGGGGTTAGACAAGGTGATTGACTCTCTCCATTACTTTTTGTTTTGGCTGAGGAAGCTCTCAACCGTGCCTTATATGCCTTAGTCTGCCAGGGTCATATCAAGGGCATGAGTAGTCTCGCGGATGTTTTCCTCCTTCTCACATGTTTTATGCTGACGATCTGATTATTTTTTGCAATGCTTCTATTTCTAATGTGGAAAAAGTTATGCGGCTTCTTGATGACTATGGTAGCCTCTGGGTAGTTGGTCAATCGGTCTAAAAGTCGTCTTAAATTGACTATGGGTGCTCATTATAGAATGGACAGGTTGAAAGCAGTTACTGGTACGAGTGTTCAATCTCTGCCATTTGTTTACTTGGGTATTCCTATTTTTTGTGGTGCTTCCACTCGTGGGAATTTATAGCCTAGTTATGATTCTGTTATGTCGAAGATGGAGGGTTGGAAGGGTACTTGTCTTTTTATTGCTGGTAGAGTTCAGCTTATTCGTTCTGTCGTTTATAATAAGTTGTTATACTCTTTTGCGATTTATAATTGGCCCGCTTCTCTTCTTAAAAGTTTAGACCAAGCTATTCGTAATTTCGTTTGGACCAGGAATTGTGTTAAATATAAATTAGTTGCTCCCTCTATAGTTGATATGTGCAGGCCTATTTGCGAATGTGGTTTTAATTTGCGGAATTTGTGTGTGATGAATAGATTTACTTTAGTCAAGACAACTTGGTCTGTCTTGACTAGTGATAATCCCTCGTATGTTTTTATTTGAACACGGCTCAATCTTTTGCTAATCGTTGGGGTCATTATAGATGCTCGTCTCTCTTTGGGGGTTTTAAGGCTGCTATTGGGGCCATTTATAATTATTCTAAATGGGGGGTTAGAAGTGGCACTCATATTGATTTTTGGCATGATCAGTGGTTAGGGGGCGTTAATTGAGATGGTCAGTATTCAGCAAAACATGGCTCGTAAGCTTAAAGCTCATGTGAGTGACTTTATTGTTAATGGCAGGTGGTTTATTCTAAGGCAGTTTAATGCTGCTTTTCCTGATCTTGCTCGGAGTATCGAAAACGTGAGCTTCTATTCTAAGGGTGATGTGCTTATTTGGACTCCGTCGATTACGAGGAAAATTTCATTTAAAGACATTATGATGTTTGTCGAAGTCGTGGCCCTCGCTTTGATTGGTTAACTTATGTTTGGCAAGCTTTTATTCCCCCTTTTAGATCCATTCATATGGTTCGATTGATTAGAAACAAGCTTGCTACTAATGACAATCTTCGTAAGTGTAGGATGGTTCTTACTTCTTGTTGCTGTATGTGTATGCAAGCTAAAGAATCTATAGTTCATCTTGTTTTGACTTATCCTTTCGCTAGAGCGGTTTGGGATTGTTTGGCGAATAAATTTCAATTGTATATTAATGTCGATGGGAGTGTGGTGAATTTCTTTAACATGATTCTTTATATTTGTATGAATCCCTAAGTTAAAGAGCTGTGGCTTGCTGCTGTTACGGCTGCTATATAAGTTTTTTGGCGGCAGCTTAATGCTTGTCGGTTTAAGGATAAGATGCCTAATTTTGCTAAGTTGTGTTATGCTATTATGGGTTTGGTGCTGGAGTCTGCTTTGGTTGCTAAGGGCACTATGTTTAATAATGTTCATGACCTAGTTGTTATTAAAAATTGGGGTGTCAAGTGTCTCCCTCGAAAGGCGCCTTCTATTGTGGAAGTGAAGTGGTACCCTCCTTTTCAAGGTTGGGTTAAGTGCAATACTGATGGTTTGTATAAGGCGGCATCTAATCAAGTGGCTTGTGGTGGATTATTCAGAGATTATAAGGGTTTGATTTTAGGTGTGTTTGTTCAAAAGCTTGGCTCTTAGTCTGCATTATTTGCTGAGTTTTTTGCAGTTATCCTGGCAGTTGAGATGGTTTTTCAAAAAGGCTGGAAGCGCCTTTGGTTGGAAATGGATTCTGCCATAACCCTTCAAACTTTTTTCAACAAAAACTATTCTCCTCTTGGCAGATTCGTCGAAGATGGGATCATTGTTTGGAGCTAATGGATTCCATGGAAATTAGATCTTCTTATATTTTCCGAGAGGGGAATCAGGTGGTTGATATCCTATCTAATGTTGCTCTAAATTTTGATGAGTTTCGTTGGTGGGATGAGGCCATTCCGCAAGTTTATAGTGCGGTTGGTGTTGATAAAAGGGGGCAATCCCAGTTCAGATTTAGCTAGTTTGGGTATTGTGTTTTCTTGGCTTGTTTTCTTTTTCTTGTTGTTTCTTTTTTCTCTTTTTTAATATAGGCTTCGCGCCAGTCTTTATCCAAAAAAAAGTTATTTTCTTGCTTCTTACAGTTGCTAATCTTAATTAAAAGAAAAGAAAAAAAAATACTTAAAAAGACTTGGTTGATGTAGTATTAATGTAGTAGTAGTTATGTTAACTGAATTTCATGATTGGTTATAAGACCGTTACCGGGATAACTTTGAGGTTGATTTGGAACTTCCAAGATTGATTCATAACATTGTCAAAATAATGATTGGCTCTTGGCATTATCAAAATAATACTTGATTAGAGGCAGTCACATATTACAAATGAAGATTAGTCGAAGTGTGTTAAAATTGACCAGAATATTCTTGTGGGATACCCTCCAACCAAAAATAAAAAATAAAAAGATAGTAGTATTACATTTTCGCAAATACTAAGGGGGGTGTATTCAATTAGGATTTTAAAAGACTATTTTGCGATAAATAAGTCTTGTGGTATTTAATTAAGACTTTTAAATAATCTAAATAAGTCTTGTGGTATTCAATCAGGACTGTTTGGATATTTTAAAGAGTGTGTCCAAATCTAGTGGTATTCAATCAGGACTTTAAATAAGTAACAAAAAGTCTTTTGGTATTCAAAAACTTGCTAATTTCAATGGATTTTTTTAAAATTAGGAATTTGTGTGACTTTTTAGTGGAAAGTATAGATACCAAACCCTATAAAGAATTCCACCCTAACCCATGAGACTTTTCACGTGAGACTTCTGTTTTATGCTAGAGATTTACCAATTCTCTCACATCTCTTCTCTACATTTACCTCTTCCTTTCACCCATTTCCCTTCCAACTTCACCAATGCTTCTGTTTATGAAATGGGTATGTATATATCATCTATCTCCCTCTTTATATATATATACATATATGTATGTATGTGTACATTTTCATATTCTTTGAGATTTGAACTATTTTTATGAATTTCAATTTATTTTTTTCCTTTAGTGCCTTCTTGCCATTGAAGAGTGGGGCCCTTCAATTGAACCCCATTTTAAAGATTGCTTGCATAATTTTATTGATATTTTAAATAAATTTCATTGATGAGCATAAACACCAAAATCAGCACTCTCTGCCTTTCACAAGAATCATAATGTTTATTAACTTTTTTTTCATTTCTTTTATTAAGAAATGATAGTGGGTTTTATAGAACCTTTGGTAAGGAAAAATTCCACCATCATTTGAAAAGCTTGGGTTGTAGAGGCTGATGCTGGAGAATTCGTACATCATTGAACTAAACATTACTCATCATAAAATTCAAACATAAAAAGTCTTGAGTATAAAAAATCCATGTAGTCCTTTCAAATCTTATAAATTCTAATGATATAATCTTTAAAATCCAAACATAAAAAATCTTGAGTATAAAAAATCTTTTAAAAAAATCTTATAAGTCATTACATTTTTAAATAGTCTTTTAAAATCTATTGGACTAAATTATCCATAAACAATCTTTTAAAATCTCAATTGAATACACCCCCCTAAATGACAGGTCGGCTTTTGGTTCAGTTCATATCTTCTCATTTCTTGTACTAATTTCTAGAACTATTAGTATTACATGTTCGCAAACATATACTTAAATTGAAGTGAAGTTCCTAATAGTTAAATTTTTTAACTCATAATAGGTTTGGGCAGGTAATTATATTGCCGAAGCAAATATGTAGCGCCAACCCAGTATGTCATCTCGAAGACTTTAAAAGTAAGGGTGTGAAATTGTACCAAATATATTGTTTCAAATTGTACTATATCGCACCATTACTAAAATGTATTCAAATTTAGTAATGGTACAACACCGACTGGATTTGTATTCAAAATTATTACTGACGGTATATCATACCGTACCGAAATATTAGTATTGCCACAATATTACCGTATGGTACCATTACCAATTGTACCATTACGCCAAATACCAAAATAATACTAATATACTACAACAATTACCAATAACATTTAGATCAAGGATCCATATTTGAATTAATTAATGTTTTACTTTCATTTATTTACTTATTTTTATTTTTTTACTATATTATGCACACTAGCTCATGATGATGAATTAGTAGTTTTCAATTGCTAAATAAATAACATATCCACTATTCCTTTGGCTCCCTTTAATCAATCAAAGGCTAATCGTTTTAAATTTCAAATATCAAATTTTATATTCATTTTTTTTACTTAAACTTCAATCATATTAAACTTTAAATATTTTTTTTTCTTTAAACTTCAATCTATCAAATATTTGTCTTCAAGTATCAAATATTTATCTTCATTTTTTTTTTCTAATCGTCTTAAATTTCAATCATTCGGCTTCAAAGTATTTGATAGATGTGTATATATTAATTATAACAATATTTCTACATGATTTTGTGTTCTTGAAACAATCGATTGCATAACTTAGTTAAAAACAAGTAAAAGTAACTTAATTGTTTTGTTTTAACAAAAAATACTCATTGTCCACTTTCAGGTTTTTTTTTTTTTTAATTGTTTTCATGATTGAGGTTTAGGTAATGTACCGTACCGTACCATACCATTATGATATTTCAGTATAATGAAAGTTTTGGTATGGTAATGAATTTTGGCGTATCGAATTTTTAGTATGATACACTCGATATAGTACGATATTATACCAAAGTCATCCTTGCTTTAAAGCATAATTTACAGTCCGTCAATGGTTTATTTGCTTTAGCAGAAGTCAAGACTATTTCGGCAATAGCAATAGCTGTTCCCTTCGCGATAATTAATTGTCTATTATTTGATGGATTTTTTATTTTTGTGTAATGGATTCATAACATTTTTTTTTTGACAGGAATAAAATAAAATTAATTACCACAGGATTTAGGCCATTACGAATAATTTTTGTTCCGTTCCAAAGAAGTCAAGTCCCCTCATACCCCTGGCTGGCTTACTTTTGTACCCAGCTGTTGATTACTTTTGTTTTCAATTCTAAAACAGTTTTCAATTCTAAAACCATATTAATTTGAAATACATAATTCTCTCTCTGTCTCTCTCTGTCTCTCTCTCTCTCTCTTTAAATCTAATTTTCATTTTTTCACATCATATATATACATAGATAGATATTTAAATTTCTTAAATATATATATATATATATATTTATTTATTTTGGCGTTAATAATAAAAATCATATATGCCATTATTCCGTCCACATTCCATTCCTAAATAATTTTCTCATTATTAAAAATTAGAAATTCTAGTTATTAAACACGGAAATATCTTTGATACAAAGCTTGCCTTACATAATTGACTATGAGATTCTTATAAATTAATTACAAAAAATAAATTTTACCCTGTAAATTGATTTCCTGAATCTTTCACTTTTCCTTCCAGTTGTCCTTCTCATTGTACTTTCCTAACACATAATACATATTTTATATATACAGCTATATTCTAGTGTGTACACTCAAACACATATTTTATATCTATATTTATTTATGAAAATTAATGGTATATAAATAGTATATTTTCTCTCTTGCCATCAACAATTTGTTCTATCGAGAAAAGAATTTCTTGGTTTCGATCCAAGGTTTTCTACAATGGACTACTCTATGATTGCTCCGCAGGTATTATATTACTTGTATCCATATTTATACGCGTCAAGTTTCAAATTTCCTAGTGTTCCAAATTTACTGTATTCTCTTGATTATGATTCTCAAAATATTGTTACATCTATTTGTTACCACTAACACGCTCTAAATTAATCGTGTTTGTGAAGGCCCGAAAACAGGTGGAGGAACGGGCTGCACCACCGCCACCACAACCGCCACCATGTGAAGAATTTGCACATTACCATCGACCTGTTGGACCGTACTGCATGAATGGTTATGTGTCCCAAGTGGACCAACTTTCGCGTATTCACCGCTTAAATAGCATTGAACTAACACGGTCAAAGCATTCAATGAGGCTGAGGATGAACTTTAGGGACTACATGGATGATGATATTGATGACCATTATTACTATGGCTATGGTCCATCTCCTGTGCCTCATGAGGTGCACCACTATCCTCCACGTGGCTACCCTGAACCAGCCCCTAGGCCCATCCCAATAGGGCTACCACCGCCACCGGGGCCACCGCGACCTAGGTACATGACTCGAGGGCCACCATCACTGTTACCGCCACCGCCACCGCCACCGCCCCACCATGGTCTGCCGCCACATTGGCCTGAGCAACCCGCGGCACCATCACCTGTAGCGTACCCTCCTTCCAATTATTTCAGTGATGAAAATCCCAATGGTTGTATGGTGATGTGAATAGTTGTTGATTGCTTATGTTTTGTTTTCTTGAAATCTATTGGTTTACTTTTTTAGGTATCTCCCCCCCTCCCCTCTCCATGTTTGTCACTTTACTTTTAATATTTTTACTGTCATATTGTGAGGTTTCAATAAATTATTAGTACCATCATATAAATGGAACAATGTATCAATAGTTATTTCTTCAATTTTTTTTTTGGTCCTTCTAATTAGTTTTTCAATAAATTGAATGTATCTTAATAACTTGATCTTGACTGACCATTTGAAGTAGTAACATATATGTTGTTTTTCACAAAAATGATTTCTTGACAGAGTCAATTTTTGACATGGTGCGTCTACAAGACTCAAACGTGACATGGAACGTCCCATTATATCATTCAATAACATAATTCAACACACAATTTTTTCTCTGAGAAAAACTTAATCATCTATGGTCACAATATGACTTGCACTTGCAGGGCCAGCATATGGGTGATCACTGCCGAGGAGAAGCTCTTACATATAAGAAATCGCTAAGAATTAACATTTTTTTTAGGTTAATTAGGTTTTTAACTATAATACGGTTGCGCGCTTCTCTATCCTATCCAACCCTGATAAAATGATATTTTAACATGAAATAAAATGTGCGGAAGGGGGAAGAGGGAACTATTCATTCATATAAGTTGAGATGAAAAATAGAAAATTAAAGATTGTTTATATAAACTGATCATAAATAGTTGGGACATGAGAAATATTTAAAGGGCACCAATGTTCTTGAGGCCAAGAACAACCCCAACACCAATAATGTGACCAACAGTGCCACAAGCCAAGGTATCGGCAAGGGTGAAACCAGACGGGTCATCGGTTTGGAGGCCAGAGTCCCTTATCTCTAGCTTTAGCCCTGCTGTTGCCTTTCTGTTTGCTGATGGTGCCATTACAAACCTCCCTGCAAACAGCATCAAGCTTGTTGATGCCACCATTATCTGCATTTCTCAAAAATAAAAATAAAAAATTACCATACAATTTATTGTGTTAGACCATGAAATATGATATGCGCTTTTCGAAAAATAATTTGCAATGTATTTATCGAATCAATCTCACTTGTGTAGTTGTTGTTCATTAGTTTCCCTGAAAGCAAGGGAATCTGATATAATCAACTATGCAAGAAGTTGAGTAACTAGTAAGCTAAGTGAACGAAACATGGGATTTGTGATCCATGTCACGAGAATAATTCAAGATGTGGGAGAGTGATCTAAAGAACTTAGTGTTAGAGCTTAGTTTCTGCCAGATCTTGAGTTCAAGTCTTTTTGGTTGTTGCAGTCGCGCACTTAGCACTTCGGTTTTCCTCTATATGTTTTAGTGGGGAATATGTGCAAGCGGAGGTATTAAAAGGTGTGTGTGCATATTCTTTTGATGCACTACCCAATATCTTAATCTTCTAAGTGAAATGCAAGCAGAAGAAAATTTTAGTGAACTGCGCGCTTACCAGATTTGTGGATGAGCCAATGAAATTGCAGCGGACGCCCAAAGCTCCCTTTCCTTTTGGCTTCATTGGTTGAACTGCTACCAGCATAGAATAAAATGTTTCAAGGTTTCTTCAATCAAAAATTTCAGAGAGAGATTGAGAATGTTAACTTCTTTAGCATAAACGTTTAGGCATTTGGGAACTCATTACATTATTGATGCATAAACAGCTAATTAACATACTCCCCCATCTTTGTCATGTACATTCAACTTTATCATATATATATGAAGTACAAGGCTAGTTTGAAGAAACTACATTAATTTCTTGTTAAAAAAAGAAATTACGTTCAGTGTTACAGTTTAGTAGACACATGATCTCTTCATCCAACCCATACTCTAATTCAGTATTTTGTTTTCCTATAAATTATTTTTAAGTCTCTAATTATGAATAAAATGAAGTATTATACCAAATTTGATTTAGAACCCTGCACAATAAATCTACACCAGATGCATAACCTACCCAAAAGCAACATATAGGAGGTAATTGGATTTGACAAAATAAAAATATCAAATCAAATTGTTACAAGAAAATGGAAAGGCAACAAAGAAACACAATATACAAAATGTGTGTGCATGTGGAAATATTGTGTATTAGTTCGTAAACTCATACCAAATACATTATTTACTGTTAGAAAATGGGTATGAGAAACCACATTTTTCACCATTTTGAGGGCAAAATAGTAATAAGACTTTGCACTCGGTTGTGAAAGTTCTTAATATATTCGTGTTCTACTACGTGAGTACATCGAAATCGTGTATTTATATGCTTAAAATGGTTGAGGGGTGAATGAGAAATTGTCACCCAAAGTGAACAAGTTGAAATGAAAAATGCAATGAAAGTGGGTTGTCCCACATTGGAAAAATAAAATAGCTTTTATGGGTTTATAACTAAACTCAAATGTGTGATTCATTGAATGATTCAAAATAGCAAGCTCTCTCTTGCGCACACAAGTGTGCATGGAGGGTGCAAATTACGAACTGAAATAAGTTTGAAACCATTAAGGCTTGTGTGTGCCTGGACCGAGGAGTTAACCTTGCATAGTTTGAGTTTTTGCACCCGGAAAATTAATTTTTTCAATTTGAATTTTGAAACTCATTGCATTCATATCAATTAAATTGCCTTGATCAGTTTTTGGAAAACTGATTTGGTTTAATAACCATGTCAATGGTCATTATTCTCCATTTGAATCAAAAGCACACCCGAGAGGCGGCGTAACTTTATCACAGGACTCGGTGCAGCGTTATATCAATTTTTACGACTCAAATTGCATAAATTTTCTAACATTTACTCCATGACAAAATATCTTACGATTCAACTGTACAATATTTTTATCCCTTACATACGTAACACTTTTATAATATAACTGTATTTTGACAAAGTCACAATTGCTTTCATGATAACGGATGAAAAAAAAATAAAAATCTAACCAGGCTTCGTGCTGGGGAACCTGATGTGTTGGGTCTTAACCCATTGAAATGTGGGAGAGAAGTCATCATTGCAGTTGCCATTTTGCTGCTTTCAATGGAAATATGAAACAAAGAGCTTGCTGGTTTTTTCTTTTCCTTCTGAACTAACTTGATGAAAA
Source organism: Lonicera japonica (assembly GCA_021464415.1). Lineage (NCBI taxonomy): Eukaryota > Viridiplantae > Streptophyta > Magnoliopsida > Dipsacales > Caprifoliaceae > Lonicera > Lonicera japonica. Next base: position 9,699,513 of record CM038468.1, on the reverse strand, counting down.
TGAAATTTACAATGGTAAAGAGCAAAAAGGGTTTTAAATTTAGAATGGACTTTGTGCCTTCAGAGTGGCAGACTGGGATACACTTTAGAATCTTTTTGCTGACATGGCAGTGCCTCATTGGAGTGTCACAATTGGATGGAGATTTGGAGGGGAATTTACAAATTTGACCCTAAAGTTTAGGGTCCATTGCAACTTTAACCCCATGTTTCAATTTTAGCAATTTCAACCTTTTGTCAAATTCCGTTTGAAAGCTCTTAATGGAGGCTTACATAGCAAGCTGAAGTGGATCTGACGTGGACAAATAAATTGTAATTTGACCCTGGTGTTTGGGGTATGTTGCAGCTCTAACCTGATGTTTCAATTTTTGGCAATGTTAACCATGAAATTTCTTTAGTTATACAGTGTCAACCTTCCATCAACTTTCACTTGAAAGTTATTAATGAAGGCTTACATGGATCTAATGTGGACAAAAATAATAATATCAAAATAAAATAAAAGAGACACGAACCCCAAATGATAGTGGACAAAAACTAAATAATGCCACGACTTTGAATCTACATGCTAGTTCTTTGTAAATTTTGTTATTCTCCAATGAATTCTAAAAATACAATAACATGAACTAGCTGTCTCTATAATGATATATTAGATTATGTTATTCTAAAATGCATATTTTTTTTTGGAATACTAAAATAGAAAAAAAATGTATGTTTGCAATAAGACTTGAGAACGGGTGTGGTCTGGTCCTTTTTTTTTATTATGTTTTCGTATTATTATTTTTGTCCACGTTAGATCCACTTAAGCCTCCGTTAAGAGCTTTGTAACGGAAGTGGATGGATGATTGACATTGTGTAACTAAAGAAACTTTAAGGTTGAATTTGCTAAAATTAATTAAAATAACATCAGGATCAAAGTTGCAAAATATCCCAAACTTCAAAGTCAAAGTTGTTAATTAATTTGTCCACGTTAGCTGGTTACGTAATCCTCCGTTAAGAGCTTTCAAACGGAAGTTGACGGAGGGTTGACATTGCATAACTAAACGAATTTCAAGATCGATATTGTTAAAACTAAGATATTACAGTTGAAGTTGCAATAGATCCCAAACTAGCTTTAGGATCAAATTTGCTAATTCCCCATATTTAGATATGTGAGAAACTATGTTGCTATGTTATAAAAAAATAAAATAAAATTGAATAGTTGGAACTGTGGTGTTCGTCGGTGGAAATGGGATGTGTAATTTTTGATCTAGTAGTTGCTGGGGAGTGTTTGTTGGGCATTGGACTGAATGTGGGCTACTCCAAACGTGATATTATTAATAGGATCGGCCCAAAGGCCTCAAAAAATTTAATAAAACATGGGCATGTATACCAGCTTACGTACTCCCATTTCTTTTATTTTGAAAAAGAAACCTTTAATTTTCTTTGCTTTGCTACAAATAATAATAAAAAATCTTCCTTACTTCAGGTATAACTCGAACTTGAAATCTCCTAAAACTAGTTGGTCGCATTTACTCAAATGCTAATCTACTCACTCATACTCTATACAATATTTGGGCTTAAGTTCAAGTAATAGATAGTATAAGTGTTTGGGTTTTAGTCTGCCATGCCCCCTCTCATACCATTCGAGACGTATTCATTAATTGTATTAAAAAGATAAAGCTCTCATTGATGGTTTTAGAAATAAATAATAATAATAATAATAATAATAATAATAATAATAATAATAATAATAATAATAATAATAATAATAATAATAATAATAAAATGCTTCTATATTTATTATCCAAAATTTTACTTATGGCATAAATGAAATATAAAGAGTTATTACGTTCGGTTATTTTTGTTTCTACTCTTTTATTCAAAGAGTTCACGTTTGAAGAATGGTTAATCATCGCATCACTAGTTAAATATATATTTCTTTGGACTCATATTAACATTCTCATTATTTTTCTTTCAAACTTTTTAACCATTCTGGCAGCCGACTTATTCAAAGAGTTCACGTTTGAAGAATGGTTAATCATCGCATCACAATCAAGTGTTTCATGGCAGCCGACTTATTTGTCACACCGTATATTACTTCAATTATCCCTGGGACTTTTGTCTTTGTTTGCACAACGGTCAAATCATTGTATGTTTTCTTGCCTTGATCGACCTTCCTTTGATCAGGCTTCATGTAATCAAACAAATGCCTGTGCTCAATTAACTTCTATAGGAAATGTTTCAGTGTCTTGCAATTCTCGGTTTTATGGTCGTGATCATTGTGATAGGAACACCCGAGCATGGCATCCCGAGCAATTGGGTTTCCTCCCATAAGATTTAACCATTTGAAGAAAGGTTGGCCTTCTATCTCATATATTATCAAATGAATTGGTTGGTTAAAAATGGTATTGACACCTTTAACAACCTCTGAATTTGGCTTCTTGTCATCAGTTGATCTCTTTTCTTTCTTGTTCTTCTTTGAAGAACCTTCTTATCCCTTGTCATTCTCCTTATCTCTCTTGTAATTGGCCTTGTTTGTCACCAAATTATCGTCCTCTACTTGAGTAAACTCATCAATCATTGCTAATAAATCATCAAAAGTCTTGGGGGCCTTCTAGTTAAATGCCATTATGGTCCCATGGCAACCGATACTTTAAAGTACTAATGGAGACTTTTAAATCGTAGTCCTCGGGTTCTTGAAATACCTCCCACCATGTGGAGGAGTATTTCCTCAATGTTTCGTTCTTGCCCTTTCTCAAGTGAGTGAGGGCATTTGGTCCCTTTACTACTTGGCTGTTGGTGATAAAATGGGCGGTGAACTATTCGGCCAGCTCTCTGAAACTATCGATCTTCCCCACCGTCAACTTGGCAAACAATCTGAAGGCCGAGTCCCTTGAACTAGCTGGGAACAATATTCTAAAGGACTAGATCATCAGAGATCCATAATGCCTTATTATCTTGTAGTAGCAAACATGATTACAAGGTTAGTTGGACCATTGTATACATTGAACTTTGGGGGGCTAAACTTCCTTCAACTTGGCGGTGGTGTATTATTAATTCTTTGAGTGAAGGGAGAGCCGTGCTCCTCCCCCAGAGCTTTTAGCTCTATTGTTTTCTAAGCATTTGGAACCTTATTATCATCAATAGCCTACTAGATTAGTTTTCTCAAATCTTTCTTGACCTACTTTTTGATCGGATTTCTCCTTATAGGGTCACTTTGCCCTCTAATCGACCAAAGACATTTGGCAGAGGAGTCGAATCAATTATCTTAAGCCAAGCCTGTGGAATATCAAATCTTGGCGCATCGGCCACCTTTTTTTTTGCACCTTTCAGTAGGGGTTGATTCACTGACTTTTTGATTGTTTCTTCCTTAGTAGAGGACATATGCGATCTATCATCATAACCAATTTTCAATGCTTGCCGAGCATTGGCAGCTATTTGTTCCTCATTTTGAGTAAAACTTTTATCTCCAATCTTAACCTTGCCAGCTTAGTTTGAGAATTAATCTCATTGTCACCACAACTAGGTAATTGGAGTCAAAGGGGTTTGTGGCTGTGTGGGTTCGATATTTTAACCAAACCACCATGTTTCCTAAGTTAGGTATTCCACTTGTGCGTTTTCGTCATTATCCCCGGTAACACAGAAACATGGGGACCTTCTAATTTGTTATCACCCACTTGTTTGTTTTGGGTTTGGACCATTTTTGCATATAAGGATTAAAGAAATGTAATTTGCAAGGAAAATAAACTGTAGTGAGAGAAAGTAGATTTGGTTATTAGAAAAGAAGAGCACGGTGGTTGTTGGAAGTGGATTTCGACAGACAACACCAATTGTGGGTGCCAAAAATTCGACAAGCCCAAATTGATGAGAACTTTAGCTTGTTCACACATATGTAAATGGTTATTTACCATAACTTATCCTCTAACTCAACTTTTCTCTACAAGTTGGCGAATTAGCAGTGGTGGGTCTTAATTGTCTCTGTAGATCTTGTTCGGTTGACTTCATCTGGCCAGGTGGTCTTCCTTATCCTTAGGTGGGCCTTTCATTATCTCTATGGTAGGTTGGTTAACCTTTCTTAATAGACGTCTATTATTCAAAACAATATTGTTATCTCATTTGGTCGGCTTGCCCAGGAACGTTATGTTGTTACCTGGTCTGCTTATGACGCGAATCTGGATCGTCTTTCCTAACCAGGCTAATGGATCCTCAACCCTTGAACTACGAACATAGCAAGAACCTTGGAATACGTCGAAAAAAATAGAAGGCAAAAACCTCAATCCAACGCTTAAAGAAGTGCGAACCTCGGTATAATGAATGACGCCACAATCTAGTGTGGTTGCTAGATTGATAAGTCAAGAATAATTGAATTAATCAGTTCAACATGCTCTTAGAGAACACAAAGAGAAAATTCTCAATTTAATTAATCATCAAAACTATTAATAATAAAAAAATAACGTGCCTCTTTTAAATAGGAGTAAACAAAACCTTAATCCTAATTCAAAAAGGAAACTAATTCTTACTTAGAAAAGAAAAATAAAACTCCTAGAATATTCCTAATGCAATAAGAAAATTAATAATAAAAATAATATGGACACTTATTCAAAAATGAAACTACTATTCTAATTCATAATTGAATAATGAAATAATGATAATTCTAATAATTAAAACTACTTAAAATAATAATTGACTTCGCACACTCTATGACTTCTGTGTTTGACTATGTTTAAATCCTTTAACTGCGCGCGTACAAGTATGCTCCAAGGTCATCCAATACCAGTACTGTAACACCCAGTTTAAACATCCCTTGCAAAAACCACGATCCGTGTCGCGTATAAGGAAGGATCGGGCTTCGGATGGCCAAAATCGGGTTCTGAAAAGGTTGGTATGGTTTGGAAACCTCCAACAAGTCATATTAACATATTTAAGTGTGTTAAAATGACCATAAGTTATTTCGGGTGGCTCGGACGAAAATCGGCTCGAAAATCACAAGTTTGGAACCTACGCGATAAGTTATTTTTACCCGACTTTTGATGACCATAACTTCTTCATCCGAACTCCAAATGAGTCCCCGTTTTCGGCCACGTCTTCATTTCAATTCCCTCTACAACTTTCATGTTTTGGACGAGACCTAATTCCAACTCCTTAATGCCCAAAAATGCGTGCAAAGTTGGGATGTTGACCAAAAACTGAATGAGGCAGAAATTACCTCATGTAGTCGACTACATGAACAGTGGGTAGTCGACTACATCGCGCTGGAGAGGTTTTTTATATATTCCTTCTTCTCATTTCACCCTCATTTCCACCCAGCCATTGGAGAGCTCTTAGAGAGAGATCATGGGGCTATCCTTGGGGATATTGTGAGAATACTCTATGCTTATTATCCCCCACCAAATCATCAACATTATCATCATCTCCATCATCATCTTCATCCTCTCCCTCCTTTGGTTCACCATTTCTAGGGTTTAAGGCTTCAATTTGGGGATTTCGTCATTGGCGCTTCTCTGGCTCGATTCATCCGCAATTCTTCGAGGGATTGACCCTCCTAAGGTGGGAACAATAGTATTTAAACTCCTTTTCAACTTATTATAACATATTCACACCAAATCAATCCAAACCTAGGGTTTTTACTCAAAGTTCATGTTTATGGGGGTTTGGGCTAATTTCTCTTGATTCTTTGTTTGATTTGAACTTAATACAGATATAAATAGCGGATTTTATGATAAGCCCTAATTTATATACTGTTTTTGGTAAGATTTGTACAAAACCCTTATGTACGGATACGATAGGGTACTGTGTACTCTAATACGCGTACATACACTGCTATACTTGGTCTCAAAAGTAGGCTACGGCCTTGATTACTCTTATTAGTGATATTGTTGTTGTACTTTGACTGTTGGTTTATATATTATGAGTTTTGTTACTTATTTAGCCAGTCCGTAACTGTGCTGGGCATGATTATAACCTTTTTATATATAATCAAAGCATTATGGTGTTAAGGGGAGGTCTATATATATTGTGTATACTATGAGAACTACATTATATTTGGCTTTGATGCCGCGTTGATTGAACACATATAATGCCTCCCAAATTCAATATCTTTTAACTGAGCCATTAGTTGACGGACCTGGCAAGCCTAGCTGAAGTACAACAGCAATACCACTATATGTTATACAATATGCATATGTACACATATCATGAATAGATATATATATATACGAGCTATACAAATACATATGGAATGTATGTATATTCATACCTACATCTGTTGGATTCTATATTCTTATGATTTCACGGATTTGATGTGTTTATTATTATTTGGTATTGATTAACGGATAGCCACACTGTTCGTACTAGATAGATGGTGATTACCTGTAGCGTATAGCCTTGGTGGCTACGTGAGTATTATTAGTAGCGCGCGCCTTTATGGAGGCGTGAGGTAGCGTATGCCTGTGTGGCTGCGTGAGGTAGCGTCTAGGTGGACCTGGTAGGTGGTCCCTGCCTTGGGCAGAAGAAACCGAGTTGCCGGCTATCTCTGTGCACAGTAGATTTATGAAAATCCTAGACGTGAGTTTGATATATGTGATTGATGTGATAGATCTAGTCGCGGTGTTGTGGCATATACAGGATGATATATATATATACATACATTGCCTTTCTTATATTTTGGGATGGGGGCATTATATATACATTTCACAAAAGGTTTCCGTGCATTAGCTGCTTCACATGTGTATATGTATCTATATTTGTATATACAAAGAGAAATGTGATTTATTACCGAGAAGCAGCTTATAAACTAAGTTTACTTTCATTAATTACATAGCATGGCATGCATGGTTTATAATCTATTTTCTTATACAAACTCTTATAGTTCCCACTGAGCCCGTTTGGCTCACTCCCATTTTCCAAACCAGGTTTTGCAGGTGTTCGCGAGAATGCTACGAGTACAAGTCTAGATAGCTCTGAGGACCCTGATCACCTAAGTCGTTAAGAAACGACTTATGTACTAGTTGATTAGTTAGTAAATGATTATTTATTATAATGTTGTATTTTGATATAAAGCTTATTGAGATTGGGACCTCATTGGAGGCTTTGTATAAATGACTTTTCTTTAAATGTGGAGTATTTATTGGAAATGGATTAAGTGTACATTTTAACAGGTTTTGGTTTACCTTTATGAACAAACTCCACATGCCAAAATTTTCTAAAATTATTGCTTTATAATGAATTCCCTTTTTATATAAGTTCTAAGTTTTATTATTTCTTACCCGTCGTCGCGTACGACTCCGTGGCTAACCGGGTCCTGGAGGTATAATCCTCTAAACGGGATTTCGGGGCGTCACAAGTTGGTATCAGAGCTATAGGTTTGACTTTTCCTTGGGGGATTCATGGGTAGATTGGATATTAGGGGTGCGAGTAGTTATAGTTTTCCTCGAAAGATTAGTACGCTCTCTTGCAATAAGATTCTACCGTTAGGATATTTGGAAAATGGGAGAATTGTGAAAGGAGATGTGGCTTGTCTTGGCTACGTCCATTCACAAAGTTCTTGATTAATTCTTTTGGCCTCTTTCGTAAATTATCTCTGCCATTGGCTCCTATATCACCTGTGTTACATGAGAATTGTGTTCATGATTAGTTCTGCCATTAAGTGAGCAAAAGGCGACTGATGGATTATGTTATAGTCATCCGCCGGCCAACGGATGACTATCTGATAAACCACCAGTCCACTACTGCTGACTGAGGTTAGAACGTGGCATACTTGTAGGAGAGTGGTCCTATTCCCCGTGTTTACCCCATTGCTTATTCTTTGATTTTCTTGAGGGGTGAACCTAGTACGTGAATGATCGTTCCTCTATATCTGTACAGCCGCGTTCAAACTTGTAAGTCTAGTTATGATAGAGGGAATCTGTGGGTTATATTCAGATTGACTACCCTGTTACGAGTAAATTTTTACATTGTTCTAGACATCAATTGGCTTGGGAGACCTCTTTGGCAGGGTGACTATCTTATAGTGGAATGGTGAGTAAATTTTCTTGAAAACCCACATGGAATAATATGAGAATGACCAAGTTTGGTCATGTATATATGTATATCATATCTCATGAGTTTGGATTCGATGTGAATGAATGGCTAGACTCTCTTATGGATGCCGATGCCTCGTGTGTGCTTGAGTTGTTCTATTCTTTGGAATAAGAGGCATATGACTGTGGTGAGACATACTTTGTATATTTTCTTTCGAGAATGGGCGGTTGAAGGTGTTCTTGTCTAGAGAAAGGCATAGAATGTGCTTATTTTGGACTCAAATTCTCATTTGGTTAGTCAAGTAAATTTAATTGGGAACGAGAACCCGTTTGATTACCCCTATATTCCGTGTATCTGTATGATGCCTTGTTCCCTAAAGTGATTGGAGATAATCTTTCAAAGGTATCCGCTAGGCATCCCACCTTTATTAGCTGCGATCTTATCCTTCCTTCGCAATGAGGAACCCACAATGAATTCGTCTGAAGTACAATCCTAGTTGATCTTCGTTAGCGGGACCTATCAGAGTGACGCAGCGAAAACTTATGGACTTGTCGAATTAAGGCTAGAGTAACTATTCCTTTTGTAAGCCTCTTACCTTTGTTAAGCATACTACATTGGGACTTTGAGAATTTGGTTTGTAAAGGGACTAGAGGTGAACTCCCTTGGTAAATCTTGAAGGAGAAGTCTGGAGCAGGAAATCATATTTCAACTCGGAGTGAGTGTCCTAGCAAGAATTTCTCCTACTCCATTTCAAGAATCCAGATGATGGTGAGGTAAGCATCTTAAGTTTGAGACTTTTCTATTCCCCTCTTGATGATAGCTTGGGATTTAAAGCCATACTCCAGATTTAAGCTTTAATGATACTAATTACGGGCAAACCCTTTAAGGAGGGGAGACAAGACTTAACCTCGATAAATAGACCTTGTTTGCACCATCATTTCTCTTGATTTTATATATGTCAAAGCTTGTTCTAGCTCAAGATAATAGTCTAGATCATTTTATCAGGCATAAATTTCACCCTTTAAGGAGTATGAACTCTCCTAAGATCATGCTAGTGTACAATGAGTCTATTACTTTCGCTCTGTGCTTAGTGGATTCCCGAAAGGATTTTCCCAAGATGTATGTCCATTGCCTGTTAAGGGGGAGATAAGGTAAGATTCTATAAGTTTATTTTACTGGAAATGCTATGTATGACAGATGCATTACGAGGAAATCTTTTCAGTTAGATATGCAGTATTCATACCATGTCATTCAATTCAGGCTTGTGTATGGCGATGCTTCGCATCCTGAGTTACTAGTGGAGTAACCAAGGTCATGATTGTGTTTTGATCACGAGATCGTGTATACAGATGAGAAGACTTCACACCCTTTTGGTGAGCCTATCCTCTTTGCCTGAAATTTACGCGACGTTCATAAAAATTTCATTCTCAGTTCAGGAAATTCATCTAGGCTAAGAGGAGACATTCAGGGCAAGGAATGCATTTGTTGGTATAACTACTGCTTGTATTTTGAAACAATCTTCCCAGAACTTTAGTTCTGAATTATGTGAGTTATTCTGAGTCATCTTTCGGATATTGACCCGTGCATTTTTCTCATTTACTCGATCCGACTGAATGGGGTTGAAATCCAGTTCGAATTTCTAGCAGGGTACATAATTTGGTTTCCATAATCAAACAGTAACGATCTTGATCTGGTGCCTCTAACCTTTAGTACTACTATTTTTCTATTGGCTGGATGACACTATAGTTATCATAACCGAATTGAGAGTTGCCCTTATTTAACTCTTGGGAGATTGACTTATACTCTTTCCTCTCGGTTATATGGTTTATAATCTATTTTCTTATACAAACTCTTATAGTTCCCACTGAGCCCGTTTGGCTCACTCCCATTTTCCAAACCAGGTTTTGCAGGTGTTCGCGAGAATGCTACGAGTACAAGTCTAGATAGCTCTGAGGACCCTGATCACCTAAGTCGTTAAGAAACGACTTATGTACTAGTTGATTAGTTAGTAAATGATTATTTATTATAATGTTGTATTTTGATATAAAGCTTATTGAGATTGGGACCTCATTGGAGGCTTTGTATAAATGACTTTTCTTTAAATGTGGAGTATTTATTGGAAATGGATTAAGTGTACATTTTAACAGGTTTTGGTTTACCTTTATGAACAAACTCCACATGCCAAAATTTTCTAAAATTATTGCTTTATAATGAATTCCCTTTTTATATAAGTTCTAAGTTTTATTATTTCTTACCCGTCGTCGCGTACGACTCCGTGGCTAACCGGGTCCTGGAGGTATAATCCTCTAAACGGGATTTCGGGGCGTCACAAGTACGGACCCTACCAATCAATGCTTTAATCATGTCGGAGCTTGTGCTAGCTTGGATCATATTATTTCCCAATTTTTCAAGAAGATTCATCCTTGAATCTTGGCTAAGTATTGCTTGACTCAACCAGCATCTACCAACTTCAACATTCGGACGCAACTTTGGAACTTGGAATCTCCTATGCAATCGAACAAGTATTTTGAATACTTTTCATTCCTCTGTCGGAACTCAACATGAGATAATTCTGTTCGTCCCTACCATGAAAACAAATATTTTGAATATATTCGACGCTTAATCCTCCTTGCAAAGCAAAACTCCTCGAAGTTCAAACCATACTGCAATGCGATCCTCCGAAACTTATTGAGAAAATCCAACAACATAAAGTTTGGATGGACATCAAAGCGATCCACTCCAATGAAATCAATAAGCTCAACATTGTCAATCTTCAACTCAACACGAACATCATCTATTTCCTTGGTAGAAATATTATCCAAATCAGCAACGTTAGTTGAAGTCTTTTGCTCATGGACTTGCCCCTCAATTAAAATCAATTGGCCTCCCTCAATGCAGTTCTCACTTATATCCACACCTACGGAGGGAAGTGCTTGCACTTGTGGTTCTTCAACTTGTACTAAAGCTTCTTCATTTTCCTCTATTTGCAAGCTTGGAATTAAACCTTCAACCCACAACTCACCTTCTTCAGCCGTCACTTTAATTTCCTTGATCTCATCAGTTTTTGGCTTATTCTTCAATGTCGGCTTAGATTTGGCTCGTTTCTCTTCTTCTTTCAATTGATTTGGTATGCTAAAAGATGTATTCAGACTTTGACTTGGCTCTAGGCTTCCTTTCTTCTTAGACTGCTCATAGGCTTCGGCAAACATCTCCTCAAACCTACGAATAAATGCATCATCAAACAAATAAACCTTCTTCTTGCTACTACCCATATTATTATCTCGAATTCGACTTTCTCCAACCTCACTACCATGGCTTATATTAATAACACCCGAATCCCATTCATTTTTAAATTTAACTTTATGAGACTGACTTTTCAATCTCTCTTTAGGAGCTTTATTCAACCGCTTGAACTGTTCAATCTCTAATTGCGTTAATCGCGCACTATCGCATTTAATCTCCTCTTGAAGCCACCTTTCTCCATATTCAAAGTTTAGACAAGACATACTTGCTAGATAGAAAAGTTTTCTCTGATACCAATGACGCGAACTCGGATCGTCTTTTCTAGCCAGGCTAATGGAATCTCAACCCTTGAACTACGAACGTAACAAGAACTTTGGAATACGTCAAAAAGATGGAAGGCGAAAACTTTAACCCAACGCTTAAAGAAGCGCGAAACTCGGTATAATGAATGGTGCCACAATCTAGTGTGGTTGCTAGATTGATAAGTCAAGAACAACTGAATTAATCAATTCAACATGTTCAACATGCTCTTAGAGAACACAAAGAGAAAACTCTCAATTTAATTAATCATCAAAACTATTAATAATAAAAAAATAATGTGCCTCCTTTAAATAGGAGTGAACAAAGCCTTAATCCTAATTCAAAATGGAAACTAATTCCTACTTAAAAAAAGAAAATAAAACTCCTAGAATATTCCTAATGCAATAAGGAAATTAATAATAAAAATAATATGGACACTTATTCAAAAAGGAAACTACTAATCTAATTCCTAATTGAATAATGAAATAATGATAATTCTAATAATTAAAACTACTTAAGATAATAATTGACTTTGCACGCTCCATAACTTCTGTGTTTGACTATTCTTAAATCCTTTAGTTGCGCGCGTACAAGTATGCTCCAAAGTCATTCAATACCAGTACGGACCCTACCAATCAATGCTTTAATCATGTCGGAGCTTGTGCTAGCCTGGATCACATTAGCTTAGATGTCCTTCCCTCAGGGAAGTTGTGGGTTCTCAAATCATTCCATGTTATGGGCCTTCATGCTCTAGGCCATGGGTCAACCAGGGCATGTGCCATTGGTACTGGACCTGGCTAAAAGCCCTAATATATTAATATCTGATTGACTTGATACTTTGCATGCTTGATAATTATAATCAAAATAGTTTGTGTAATGATGGAATTGATGAGTTATAAATTTAAGAAAAAAAAGATATAAGTTAATCCTGCTAGGTTCACCCCCGCAAAAATCCACATTAATTGTGAACCCGTTTGATTGCATAAATTGCCTAATTTTTTTTTTTAAAATTTCAAATAATGAATTGTAAATCTATGCTGTAAGAAAGAATTCAGTTATAATTCGTGGAATGCTCAGAAGACTTAAATGAGAAAGCCTAAATATTAGAATATATTTTTTTTAAATTCTTATATATTATTTAAAATTTTGTCTAGAAACATTATATCAAGTGTACTAGAGACAATTTCTTCAAAATATAGATCGATCGAGTTGAATTGAATTTCGTGATTCAATTTTTACAAGCAAATATAAATAAACCTAAATATCATAAATTGCTTATTAATTGCAAAATGCCCAATTCATTGTTTGATAGACAATCAAACATGATTTATATATGTAAATTCAGAAGTCAATTTGGCAGTCAACTAACAAAAAGGAATATCAAGAAGTACTGTTGTACGTATGCCAAATATTGGATAATATCTAAGATATTTTTGAAACATCATTTAAATATTATATACTATATTGTCTAATTACGGGTGTAATAAATACATAGTACACGACCAGGATTTGATGCTGTTCGTGGATCTCCATCGCGTATTTAGCGGCAATTTTTTATTAGAAAATATTTTTCACTATTTTTAAGATCAAAATTCATCAAAGATCAATCTTTATACGGATACGATTTACAAAATCCGGACTTGTATATACTATATATGTATATAATATATTTATGACGTGGACCAGACTTGTATATACTATATATTTAAATTTATGGTATGGACCGATCGAACTTTAATACATGACATTTTGTTTTAGCCAAAATATCAGAGATATGCTTTTAGCTAGCCGTGAGAAAATGTTGTTAAAAGTCCTGTCTGCACTAATTCTGTGGTTAAGTCATAACTTTTGGCAAATGTACTGTCAACTATTTAAAAAATAAGAGTAATTAGTAAAAATGATTCTTAAAGTTTGACCAATGTCCCTCACTTGCCCTTAAAGTTTAATTTTCGGTTGAAGTATCCTTAAAGTTTTTAATTTGTCCCTCACTTGTCCAAAACTAGATGCCCCGTTAAAAACTTGGGCGGAAAAGACAAGTGGATGGACAAGTCAGGGACAAATTTCAAATTTCAAGTGGTTATTCTTAGAAGTTTTCAAACTTGAGGCGTTATTTTCTAAGGTTTTCCATCGAGTTTTTAACGGAGCATCTAATTTTGGATGAGTGAGGAAAATTTAGAAACTTTAAGGATACTTCAGCCGAAAATTGAACTTTAGGAGTAAGCGAGAGACATTGGTCAAACTTCAAGAGTCATTTTTGCTAATTACCCAAAAAATATTTTAAATCCTAATCACACACTTTATATGTATCTGATATATTTTTTAAATTCAAAAATTCTGACAATCAAGTTGTTGAGGGGAATTTAGAATACATTGTTCAATTCGACTTTCTCACCTTTTGCAAATTACTTAATATTACCATATTTGACCTTGAATTAATGTTATATACCAAAGGCTAAAACTTTAACCGTTAAAAGAGTAAATAGCTGTAAGTTTTTTTCTTTTTCATTTTTTTTAACAAAAATACCTACACTTAGCTTACCACTTTTGTCTTAAACTCCTAATTAAGTAATTAACTAACAAAGAAACTACCTATCTATAAAATCATAATACCTAGTACTACTAGGTTCAAAATTCTTAGGAGCTGTAAATATACTTGCACATACCTAGAGAGTGATTCTTATGTACTTTCTCTCACTTTGTTTTCTTCCAAATACCAAACCCTAGATCGAACTTGCTTTCTTTGTCTTAACGATGGTACCAAAATCTACACTTTCGTTAGGTTTTATGCAGAGGCTGACTCAGAATTCTTCCGAGGGGTGGGCTAATAGTAATAGATAAAAAAATTATAAAAAAATAAAATTAAAAGTATAACCATATAGTGAGTGATATAAATTTAAATGAGTTATATAAATTAGTGGCTTATAATATTTGAGCTGAGCTAAGGGGTGGCTAAAATTTAGCAAAGGAGTGGGCTTATATTGATTTTTTTATTTTTTTTAATAGTGCTAGTAGGTTTTTCAAAATTTTGCCTTGTGCTGTAGCCCGCTCTATCCCCCCGGTTCTGCCTCTGACTTTTAGGTTTAAACACACAAAGGAAGAGATTTTCCAGTTCCTTCGGTTGAAGATAAACGGTCAAGAATTGCCAAGTGGGGAAGGCGTAATCGGGGAGTTAAACGTTTATGACAAGAGGCAATTAGAGGAGATTTTCTTGAAGGGAGAAAAAGAAGATGAAGGAATAGTTTACATGTTTATAAGACTGAAGAACAAGAGTAAAAATGCAAAAATACAAAAGGATAGGAGGGTCGGCAAGGGTACGTGGAAATCTCAGCAAACAGGAAAATTAAAAGGTTTCGGCGAATGGAGAGAATTTCGGTACGAGAACGCTCAATCCAAGAAACATAATCGTAAATGGAATATGACCGAGTACTTTCTTGAAAAAAAAAAAGCGCTACCCTTATGTAAGTTTTTTTTATCTTCTCTCTTGAAATATATATGTGGGTTTATTAATTAACATGCATGCATGTGTAAATAATTGATGAAGAAGTTTTGTTATACTTTCATTTCTATATATGTGTGGTATGGGTCTCAACCATATTATTTTCGTTTCACCAACTTGTATACTGAAAACTGTTAAAAATTAACAAGACTTTTTTCTAGTTATAAGATCTGAAATCGACAAAATGGAAATTAAAATTTTATTTTGAAGTAGTGAACTCTTAATTTAATTAATTTTAGATCGAGGGTTAGTATTATTACTACTGTTTTTACGGCAGTGGAAAAACCGTTCAGCGGCGGAACTGGGAGTTTCTTGTGTAGCAGTGAACTAATTTTGATCCTCAGGCCGACCCATATGCCGGTGGGCACAACAGAATCTTATCGGGCTCGGGTCACTTTCGGGTGAGCACGATAAGACATGGGTTGTGTTCAGGTTTATTAGTCAAACTTGTTAGACCCATTAAGACCCATGAAGACCAAGTAGACCCGCTAGGACCCGTTAACAACTCATTTGAAGCATATTTATCTTGTTTTCAGGTTAATCATGACGGGTTATAGGGTTAATCGTTAGGAACTCATTTGAAGCATAATTCTTTAAATTTATGAAAAGATATGTAAATTGATAAACAAACCTAACTTTGAAATAGAGAATGATAAGCAATGAACTAAGTATTCGGAATACATGACTTGTGTTAATGGCCAAGGTCAGTTTAAATTTACATTACAATTTCGATTTCTCTTTAGCAAAACTTGCATGTTTCGTTTACAGTATCTATTTCTATTTATCTTCCTTGTTATCGATCAATCTTCATTTCTAACACATATATAATGATGTTAATATCATTTTGTTATTTGTGTCCAGTTACAAGATTACGTCATCTCCAAAATTAAGATAAAAGGAAATATTCAATTCAGAAATGAAAATGCATGCAGAACTACAAGAAAACGAGGAAGAGGGTGTTAGCACATATGTCGATTCTGTCGCACAAGAGCTGAATAGCATGTTGATGAGTCCAGCTTCCCCGGAACTGGAAACAACAATCACTTTGCAGTGTCATAATCAAAACTTTCAAGTACCTATGGTTGAAGAATTAATAGAATCAAATTTGCAAGTACCAATGGAAATACCTAAGTTCGGCGGAGTATTGACAGAACTTCAAAATTGGCAAGTACCTATGCAAGTTCCCATGTTTGACACAATAATAATTGAAGACGAACCAAATATTCAAGAACTTGTGCAAGAACCTATGGTCGCGCAAGACAACATTACACGCATAGACTGATAATGTACCACTGATGAAAGAAACAAGTATTACACCAGTCCTGGAGCCAATGGAGCCGGATGACTCATTCACAGGATTGAACGAAACACTAAACAATGATCAAGAAAGTTCCATGTCCTGGTTAGAGTCGATAGGACAAGAGATGGCACGTGAACATATTGAGAACAAACTAGATGCTACTAATTTCCAAGTAGGATCTTGGGATATAAATGACAAAAGAAAATTGCATAATGAAAATTATTTGGCACAACAATACACCAATCTCACAACACAAGGAATTACGTGGTATCAACAAATTACCACTAGTCCACGGAGCGCACCAAATTCACTATATCAAAAAGACTGATTTACAAGATTGGTCAGCAGACCTATACATGCACACTGTGTATCTCTCAACACTCAAAAAATAGACACTACAATTTTTCTCACCTAAAAAATTGCTTATATTTTTCCCACTCAACACTCTGAAAAATTAAACACTGCAAAGCTCTCACCTAGACATTTCACTTCTAATTTTTCTCTCTGATCTCTTAATATTTTTGGCTCTCTACTCTCTCTTTTGCTATCTTCTTTCTTTAGAGCTCTTATTGTTGATGCAAAAATGCATGCAAGTACACCCCTATTTATACACCAATAAACATCCACCAACTTTGAAATGTTTACCTCCTTAGTTAGCATATTTTGAAAATTTAACCAAACTATTCAAAAAATCATCCATTTTCTAGAATATATAGAAAAATTGGCCATTGAATTTTTCTCTCATTCTAGAAAATATTGACCATTGAATATTTGTCTTTTTTTTTTTCTTCATTATCTAGTAATCTTCCACTTGGAGAAAAAATTGATTGAACCAACTCTGTCAATGATTAGTGTGTAATGGTGCGTTCATCGTTGTCTTTAGTCTTGAAGACTTACTGAAGCTGCGCATAACTCTAGTTTATCTTTGGTCACTACCTTGGTTAACATGTCCGCTGGATTTTTACTGCCTTAAATCTTTTGAAGTGTCAATACCCCATCATCTAGAAGTGATCTGACGAAGTGATACCGAAGTTGTATGTGCTTAGTCCTCGAATGAAATGTCGAATTCTTTGTTAGATGTATAGCACTTTGACTGTCACAGTGCAAGGCATTCTTCGTCTTTCTGAAACCCAATTCTGCTAACAAACCCTTTAACTAAATCATTTCTTTGCTTACCTCGGTCATGGTTACGTACTTTGCTTTTGTAGTGGATAAGGCAACTATCTTCTGTTGCTGTGAGACTTAACTGATTGCAGTAGCACCTACTGTAAAGACATAACCAGTGGTGCTTCTTCTGTGATCTATCTCAACAGCAAAATCTGAATCTACAAATCCTTGGAGTCTCAGCTCGCCTCTGCTGAAGCATAAGCATTTGTTGGTGGTACCTCGTAGATATCGTAATATACATTTAGCAAAATCCCAGTGCATCTAGCCAGGATTTGTCATGAATCTGCTCACAGCTCCCACTGCATGGGCAATATCTGGTTTTGTTTAAACCATATCATACATCAGACTTCCAATGGCTGAGGCATATGGTACCTTAGCCATGAAGTTTTCTTCTTCATCACTCTTAGGAGACTGGTCTTTGGATAATCGAAAATGACTAGCTAAGGGTGTGCTAACTAGCTTAGCATTAATTATGCTGAACCTCTTTAAAACACGACTAATATACTCAGCTTGAGACAACTGCAAGACGTCACTTTGCTTGTCTCTATTGATCCCCATCCCAAGAATATGCTTCCCTGCACCCAAGTCTTTCATGTCGAACTCATTCGACAACTGTTTCTTTAACCTTCTGATTTCATCCATATTTTAGCCTGCTACTAACATGTCATCAATATAAAATAACAAAATGATGTAACTGGATTGAAACCTTTTGAAGTAACAACAATGGTCAGTGTTGCACTTGTAATAGCCATTCATTTGCATGAACCCATCAAACTTCATGTTGGAGCTTGTTTTAAGCCATATAAGCTCTTTTGCAATTTGCAAACAAGTTTCTCCTTTCCCTTCACTGAGAAACCTTCATGTTTCTGCATGTATATTTCCTCCTCTAGATCACCACGGAGAAAGGCAATTTTCACATCTAATTGCTCAAGGTGTAAATCTTCTATTACAACAATACTCAAAACTGACCGAATTGTAGTTAGCTTTACAACTGGCAATAATATATTAGTGTAGTCAATTCCTTTTTTCTGCTGAAAGCCTTTCACCACCAATCTTGCTTTGTACCTCTTGGAGCCATCGTGCTCCTCTTTGACTCGATACACCGATTTGTTATGTAAAGCCTTTTTCCCTTTTGGTAGCTCAGCTAGCTCCCACGTCTTATTCGAGATAAGGGTCTTCATCTCATCTTTCATTGCAAGCTCCTACTTGCTCGCATCCTGTACATGACATGCTTCATCATAGCATTCAGGTTCACCTTCGTCAGTAAGCAAAAAGTAATTTAAGTATCTCCTGTTTGGTACATAAGGCCGGAAAAACCGCCTAAGTACAAGAGTATGAGTTGAAGGTTCTTCTGCCTTCGTTTGTTGAATATTATCCTGTTGTATTGCTTCCTCTATCTGAGAACTTTCTTCTGTCTGTTTTATCTAACTGCTTTTTGGAATATAACCAATATCGGCATACACAGGATTATGCTGCACTGAATTACTTGAATCTGCTACGTCTATATCCCTGTACATCACATTCTCATTGAATATGACATCTCTGCTTCGAATAATTTTTCAGTTTTTGTCATCCCACAATCTATAACCAAAATCATCACCGCCGTATCCAAGAAAAGTACACTTCTGTGATTTAGGATCCAACTTGCTTCTAGTTTGATCACTGATATGTACATATGCGACTAGGGGTGTTTTCAATTTCGGTCAGGGTAGAAACTAAGTACCCCAAACCCAAACCAAATATAAAAATTCGGTTTCGGTTTCTAAATCTTCGAAATCCAAACTCGAACCAAAATTTTTGGTTTGGTTTCGGTTTGATTTTATTCGGTTTTAACATATATATATTTTTTTCATTTTTTTAAATCAATTTAACATAAAAATGTACTAATAATAATGTAAGAATTTATCATATTCAAATTAAAGTCATATTTTTTTAGAAACATGGAACAAACATATAGATACTATATTTTTTATTTAATTACAATTTTATTTGTACAGTTATAAGAATAAAACACATTAAATAAAATGATGAAATATCTTACCATCATGTATGAGATAAAAAAAATCTTATCTTTGTGTAGTTAATTCAACAATAAGGGCACGCGTTAATGACTTTTTTTTTAAGATTATCACAATATGGAATTATTAAGGAACATATTCTTATAAAAAGCCATCTTTTTCGTATTATAATATAATTAGCGTGTGCCCTTAGAGTATATATTAACATTTTTTTTTCTTATACATAATTCGGTTCGGTTCGGTTTAGTTTGATTTTGAACTAGCTTACCCCAAATCCGAAACAAACTTTTCGGTTTCGGTTCGGTTTTCTCATTTTCGATTTCGGTTTTTTTTCGGTTCGGGATTTTACAGATCGATCCGGATCAGTTCGGTCCGTTCGGTCAGTTTTTGGATTGGCATTAACACCCCTATATGCGACACAACCGAATATTTTCAGATGAGAAAGTTTTATCTCTTTGCCACTCTAGACCTCTTATGGTATTCTGTGTTCCAACGGTACTGGTGGTCCTCTATTGATTAGATAAGCTGCAGTACTGACTGCCTTTGCCCAGAATTCCTTAGGTAAGCCTGCCTGTAAATACATACTTTTGGCTCTCTCAGTCAGTGTTTGGTTCATTCTTTCTACCACGCCATTCTATTGCGGGGTTCCTAGAACTGTCCTTTCCAACTTGATTCCATTTATATAACAGAATCTTTTGAACTCGCCATCTTCATATTCTCTACCATTGTTGGATCTCAGTTTCTTGATCCTTAGGCTTGTTTCATTCTCCACAATGGATTTCCATTTCTTGAACACTTCGAACACCTCAAATTTGTGCCTCAAGAACTAAACCCACACCTTCCTAGAATGGTCGTCAATAAAAGTCATAAAATATGACTTCCCGCCAATGGATGAAACTGAAGCTGGTCCCCATACATCTGTGTGTACTAACTCAAGCTTCTCTTGCTTTGGAGTTCTGCCACCTATACTAAAGCTAACTCGTTTCTGCTTCCTGTAGATGCAACTTTCACATAAGTCAATCTTAGTTGACTAAAGCCCTGCTAACTTCCCTTTTTCATGCATGACCTTGAGTCCCTTTTCACTCATATGACTAAGTCTCTTGTGCCATATATTGGGATCGTCTTTGCTTGCGGCAACTGCAATTGACCCACGTGCACCTGCCATCATATATATAATGCCTAATATACTGTCACGTGAAATTACCATTGCACCTTTGAACCTTTGAAAACCTTCCATGTATCACGGCCGAAGGTTGTGACATAACTTTCATTTGCTAACTGGCTCATCGCGATTAAATTCTTCCTCAAGTCAGGGATGTGACGGACATCATTCAACTTCCACACGAACCCATTTAACTTGATATTTAGTTAGCCCTTGCCTACCACGTCACATGGATGATCATTACCAAGATACACCTTTCCATAATTTCCTGGTTCGAAACTTCAAAAGAATTCTCTGCTTGAGGTGGCGTGAAAAGATGCTCCAGAATCTAATACATATGACTCCGTCTTGCTCTCCATAGAGCATATCAATGCATCTTTTGACTGTTCTGCAATAATTTTTGCTTCAATCCTCTTTTCTGTAGCCGTTTTCGGTGCTCGACATTGATTTCTGTTATGTCTGGTTTTGCCACAATTCCAACACTCAATAACCTTTTGATTATTTTGGTTTTGAGATTTGTTGGATTTGTTTGGAGCCCTTAACTTTGACCTGCCGTTCCTTGATCTATTTTTGTTGCCTCCATTTCTTCTTGTTGAATTTCTGCCTCTTGATTCAACATTCAAGGCTGAGCCGAAAGTGGACGGTTCACCGGAATCTTTTCGGTGAATTTTCTCGTTCAGAATCAAATCTCTGATGTAGGTGTATTTGAGCTTTTCTTTCCCGGTAGAATTGCTCACTAACATTCTCATGGCCTCCCAGCTATTCGGTAGCATTGCTAAAATTATCAAGGCTTGAACTTCATCATCGAACTTAATTTCAACGGTAGACAAATGGCTGATGATGGTGTTGAAATTATTCAGGTGTTCTGCCGCTGAAGAATTTTCCTCCATCTTCAGATTAAATAATTTCTTCATCAAATACACTTTGTTGTTTGCTGATGATTTTTGATACATGCCAGATAACACTGACATTATGTCAGCGGTAGTCTTTGTATTTGCGACGTTAAATGCCATGCTTCTTGATAATGACAAACAAATGACTCCTAACATTTGCCTGTCAAGTAGTGCCCATTCATCATCTTTCATATCTTCCGGTTTGGTGCCAAGTAGAGGAAGATTCAGCTTCTTTCCGTACAAATAATCTTCAATTTGCATTCGTCGGAAACCGAAATCTTAGCCATCAAATTTTCAATTCATTTTCCTTCTTCTGCCATAACTCCTACTAGAACCCGAGCTCTGATACTAGTTGTTGAGAATAAACTAGATGCTACTAATTTCCAAGTAGGATCTTCGGATATAAATGACAAAAGAAAATTGAACAATGAAAATTATTTGGCACAACAATACACCAATCTCACAACACAAGGAATTACATGGTATCGACAAATTGCCACTAGTTCATGGAGCGCACCAAATTCACTATATCAAAAGGAGTGATTTATAAGATTGGTCAGCAGACCTATACACGCACACTGTGTATCTCTCAACACTTAAAAAATAGACACTACAATTTTTCTCACCTAGAAAATTGCTTATATTTTTCTAATTCAACACTCTGAAAAATTAAACACTGTAAAGCTCTCACCTAGACACTTCACTTCTAATTTTTCTCTCTGATCTCTTAATATTTTTGGCTCTCTACTCTCTCTTTTGCTCTCTTCTTTCTTTAGAGCTCTTGTTGTTAATGCAAAAATGCATGCAAGTACATCCCTATTTATACACCAACAAGCATCCACCAACTTTGAAATGTTTAACTCCTTAGTTAGCATATTTTGAAAATTTAACCAAACTATACAAAAATCAACCATTTTCTAGAATTTATAGAAAAATTGGCCATTGAATTTTTCTCTCATTCTAGAAAATATTGACATTGAATATTTGTCTTTTTTTTTTCCCTTCATTATCTAACAGAACAAACTCTTCTGTCATTGTTTGATGAAGAGATTGATTTTTCCTTTTACAATTAAAATAATGATTTAAGTTTCACTTTGAGTGATCATAGAGGATACACTTTGGTGTTACTTTAATTGGAATGGCTTCTTCATGGATGTCTCTTCATTTTGTATATCCTAGCAGGCTACATATACCCAGCCGCAATTCTTGTTTTTTGGCCATGCAAATTCACGAATAAGTTTAATTTTCGCTTTTGGTAGACAATTAAAGAGTACTCGTCATGGGCTGACTTGGTGGCAATAACTTCTCTTATTAAAGGACAGGTGTAAGAGTTCGAGTTCGTCCCCCTCCCACTCGGCCCCTTGAAAGCGGGAATAAATTAAACTTCACCTTACAGGAATAAATTAAACTTCACCTTAAGTGAAAAATATTAGGACCAATTAAATTAATGAGCTCTATCTCATATGGTATTATTATACGCTATTCACGAGTGGGTAATATTCGAACCAGAACTATCCCAGCAGATAAAACAAACAAAAAAGAAGAGGAAAATAATCCTGGGTCATGAATTGATTTAATAAGTAACAATTCGAGGGAATTTCTTCTTTGTATTTCAATTAACTCTCATTTTGACTGTCTCTGATATGATCATTCTCTATATAAATACAGAAACAACACATAAAATAAATATATTAATATAATTATATGTGTTTAATTAAAACCCAAAATCATGCACCATGTGTTTAATTAAAACCCAAAATGGAATTAAACTTAAAATCATGCACCGTGAATGATGAGTGATTGTCGATTTTTGTAGTGTTTGTGGCGGTGAGAAAAGTAGAGGAGAGTTCTGACGTGCATGCAATAATTCAAAAGCCATAAAATTTTCGTTATGTTAATTTCTATGCGCCCGTAGGTCATTGTCGTTTTTATTTTTACTAATTAAAATCATTTTAACATTTTTACCAAGCTAGAAATGTTGTCGGAAAACTATTATGAATAAAGTATGCATATTCATATGAGACCTATTTAATTTTTTTTGGTTCCCACGAGTGTCCTTAGCTACACCACATTGGATGCAGGACAAGTTGTCATGGGGCATCCTTGATTAAGCCAAAATATTGCATTTTTATACATATTTAGATGGCTTAGTATGCATGAATTTCATTTTAATTATCCTAAATTGTTAAGATTTGAGTTTTAATCATGAAATAGGATAATATGTTTGTTTATAGTGCATTTTAGTATTTTTACAGGTTAAAAATGAACAAGAACGAATCCAGAAGCAAATTCTCCCCAAATTAGTCATTGCCAGTCAAATTCGGAGCTAAATTGAGTTCAAGAAGTGAACCGAAAGCAATTCTCAAGCTCAATCATGAAGGGAGTAGTTGGAAGAGATTATGATAAACCGATAAATCATCCCAAGCGAAGAAAAGTCATTTGAATTAATTCGGGAAATTTTTGGTTGAAGGAGAGATCCACTGCGTGCATTGCCTCTATTTCATCCAATTCTGGTATTTATCCGTGCAGAATTTAAAGAAAACTCCATAGATAAAATTTGTAGAAATATGAGTTAGCTACGCGTGGGAGAAAACCTTGCGTCAATCAAAATTCAGAGTGCAAAGTTATGGCCGAAATACGAATAGTATGCTGGAATAGCAGATTCTAGCACGAATGAATAAAATAATTGATGGTGCAAGAATTTATCAAAAATGGGCCTAACTTAGATGGTTTGAGTGAGAAATGATCTCCTTGTGGTCTCGGGTTCAAGTCCCATAAGCAACAATTTATGCTTCATTTTTGATCAATTTTTGTGACAAACCTAATTCCAATGATAAACCTAATTAAATTAGGTTTGTAAAATTATAAAGCTATCATCAATCATCATCAAAGAAGATGCTCTCCTTTTGGTCTCGGGTTTAAGTCCCATCAGCAACAATTTATGCTTCTTTTTTGATCAATTTTTGAAGCCAATTAATGAGCCCATCCAATGATAAACCTAATTAAATTAGGTTTGTAAAATTATAAAGCTATCATCAATCATCATCAAAGCAGCCGCGTACACAGCAGCCAACAAGAGCAGCAGCACAACACAGCAACAACCATCCCTCTCTCTCTCCATTGATTTCTTTTCTCTCTCTTATTCTTTTTCTTTCTTCTTTATTTTATTTCTTTTAAACATTCAGGATTGAGTTGTACCTCTTCCATTATTTTTCTTTGGCATTAATTTGGAGTTAGAGATGAAGTATTCAGGTATAATTTGAAGATTAATTTTCAGATTTAATTATTGGTCTACGTGCATACTTCAATATCAGGTTCTTAATTTATTTACTGCTTTTTTCATTCGTATTATAAATTTTGCATGTTTATGATTTTAATTGCTTTTCAATTTATAAATTTATATATACACTGTTTTATTTGATTATTTTACTAAGTATGAATTTATTAGATTTGTTTGGTTAGTTCGTTAGTCAGGGGTCCGTAAGGAACGGGTTATACCGACCCGGCAGTTTTTCGAACCCGAATTCAATTATAATTAATTTTTAATAAGTTAATAGGTCATTATAATATGGTTTTTATTATCTTAGTATGCTAATCACATATTTTTATAATAAATTTAATAAAACCTTTTGATAAAAGAACAAACTAGTTTGGATTATTATTTTTGCGCTAACCCTAACTAGTTGACTTAGAGAGCGGTCTATACTCTCTAAATTAATTGATTATGTATCGTTTTAGGTTTCAAACTAGAGCGCACTGTTTTTGGTAATATTTTTAATCCTTACTTTTTGATACCGAAATCGCCAATTTTGTGTTTCTACCGCCCGTTTTAGTTCAAATTTAATTTTAATCATGTTCTAACTTATTTGAATTAATTGTGGCTTTTACTTAATATTTTTAAACATACTTTTAATAAAAAAAAATTGTAGTGTTAAGCACTACTCACTTTAATAAAAAGTGTTTTTGGTAAAATTAAGTAATGCGAATTGATTACATAATTAGTATTGGTACGTATAGTTCATGTCACGCATGAATTACTGTGAAAAATATAAGTTTATGAGATCAATTAGCTTGTGAAAAGTAGGTTGATTTTTAAAGGAAAATTAATTAGAAAGGATCTCGGTCCACCGAATTGCCCGTTGTATTGCCCGAAACTTATGGATACCCCTAGCGCTTTTTATTCTTAATTTTAATTAAAGTTTTTCACGCATTTAATTAATTTAGCACGCTTTTTTATTATTTATTTTATTTAGCTTTATTCCGCATTCTTGTTATGTTAGTTTTGTTTCCTTTAGCGTAGTAATGTTTCGCTATTTTTAGGTTTAGTTTCATTTGCATGTTTTATTTAGTTATATTGCCTTTAATTAGTTTACTTATTAATTCTCATTCATTTATCTCCATATTTCATCTGTTCTTCATTTTTATCTTCTTTCTTCTTGAAAGAAATTTTCCTAAGTCAAAGACCTACACTCCTCCTCGTGGATCGACCTCGGACTTACCAAGTTTTCACCGAGTCAGTCCTATGATGGCACAAATGAGGTTGGGTGAGTAATTGGGCTTACTGTTATCCCAGCTAAGTTCACTAGAACATTATTTACAATGAATAGCAAACATGCAACAACACTAATTTAAAATAGAGCGTGAGCATAAATTGAAATTACTTCATTGCAATAAATTTGATTATACAAAAAAGTATTATAACTTGAAGAAAGTAAAAGCTTGAAACAGAGTATTAGACAATGTGCACTAGTAGGCAACGGGTGTGAGGCGTTATAATTTTCTCCACATATAACCACTTAATGAAAATACCAAAATTATAACAGTGCAAGCTGACTCACAAAAAGTACAAGAAAATGATTACAAAGAAATTCATAGTTCTATTCACATGCAAACAATATAAACATATGAGAAGAGACTTCTCAAAAAAAGGAAAAAAAAACTAGTCGAGATACATGACTAGACTCCTAGTTGATGATGGATGGCTTGTTATGGTTGTTGGTGCTGAATGGCATGTTGGACCGTGTTGCACTCGAGAGTGTGTATGTGTTGTTGAATTAAGTGTAGTCAGTCACGGGTATCGTTGGGAGGCACCATGTGACATCCTCCCCCACTAGAGCTGTTAATGCCCTCATTAACTTGTTGACGTATGCAATAATCAGGTCCTAGAATGCATATAGGTTAGAAGCTCTTTCCAAATGTTATCCTCTTAGTCCTTTCTAGCCTATTTGACTAGAAACTCTTGGTGTTGTTTGTGGGATGTTGGCTCATTTCAGTTAGCAAGGATGCTTCCACTAATTTCTTCCCTTACGCTTTCTACTTCAACCGTAGATAGTTAGACTCTCCCCGGGATGGATCAGTTGCATCACCAAAATATGGTTTTAGCATGCTGATGTGAAACACATGATGAACCTTCAATGAACTAGGGGCTCAACCCTATAAGAAACTTTCCTAATCTTCATCACAATCTTGAGTGGTCCCTTGTACTCCAGCAGAAGGAGTTGGCCTTGGCCCCTCAAGAGCCTTTTATCTTTGGGGAGGAGCTTCACCATTACGAGATCTCCTACCTGGTTATCTAATGGTAGTCTTTTTAGATATGCTGCTTTTTATTCGATAAGTGATTTTTTCTTGGTGTGAACAAGCTAATTAACTCGATATTCTGGTTTCACCCTTAAGAGAAATTGTGGGCTTTAGGGGATTTCGAAGCTAGCACTGAGTAAGCAGTGTGAAGCAGGATGGGTTATTGCTCTGTAACAATTTCAAAGGCACACTTACCCATCCCTGAGTTCTTCTGGGTGTTGAAGCTTCATTAAGTCGTATCTAATAACTTTACCAATTCCGGTTGTGTGGCATTAGGAAAGTGACGTAGATATTTTCTCAAGCATTGCATTTTATCTTTCAGTCTATCCATCAAATTGAGGGTATTAGCTGGAGCTCACACACAACTTGGAGCCGAGAATGTTAAAGAGTTCTTTCCAAAATTTTCATGTGAACTGTAAGTCTTAATCACTGACAATACTTAGAAGGATGCCCCAATACTTAACCACATATTTGAAGAATAGCTGAGCTGCCTCCTCGTCAGACATGTTCTTTAGAACCTAGATAAAAATGTCATATTTTAGGTTAACAAATTTTTTACGGAGATGATCACTATGATAAACCATGTACACAAAAATATTAAGAAAAAGGAAATGGGTTTAATGAATTTGAAATTTGATATATATGTTATTTTTTACCATTGAAATTATATATGATCATATCACCAACTTCTAAATTAAGTTTTTTTTGATGAAATTTAGTAAGGATGATTGTAGAGATTATATCCACTAAGTTATTATAAAAACTTCATCCCTTTACCCCTTAAAGTACACAGTCTCCTTTAATGAGGATCATCTACATTAAAGTCGGACTGTTCAATACATATATATATATATATATATGTTGTGTGTGTGAGTGTATGTGCGCACGAGTGTAGTTTTGTTGTTGTTCTCAAACTTGTCTATGTGAAAGCTTGATTGGGTTGGGTTTTGAACGGAGATGAAGCAATTAGGTAAAATTATAAAGAGGGTATGTAGAAGGGTGAAATGGAAGGGAGGTGTGGAAGGAAGAAAATGAAATGCCCAACTAGTTTTGGAGAGAGAAAGCTGTTGGTTGGTTTTGTGTTAAGAGAGAGAGTGAAAGAGAGAGAGAGATAATGAAATTAAGAATATGGTTCATAAATAGTCATTTAATGAAGAAAATAAGGGTGTTTCAATCTGGTAGACAAAAAAATTGACGATGTTAACACTCCATCAAGTCTTGGAGGGGTTAAGGATTATTAAAACAATAGTAAGTTTATATATTAATTTATTCAGAATAGAGGATGACAAAAAAACCTAAAAGTTAAGTGTCGTGCTTGTGAACATACAAACAATTCATTTCCAATACTATATTTCTTTTAGTTACAATCTTCCTTGCCCTGTTACATTATAAATGCAACTTTTACTTTATGGTCACTAGTGGTCCATCTATCTTAGACACTCCATATAATAACTCTTCATTCTTCAGACTTATTAGGTGTCCATGGAGGGATTTTACATTTAGGATACAAATTATCTCCCAAACGCGGCCGAGCGAGTGCATGTAAAGGTTTTGCCATAACCAAACTTTCATATGACTCGCTGAGGTCAATGTGTGGCTTAATAGGTGAAGCACTCCAGGTGAAGCATTGAGAGAAGCCTCGCTAACAACATTGTTGTCATTGTCGAACCTAGTAGAACTCCTACACATCCTCTTCGCCCACTACTAAAAGACAAAAGTCGAAGCCTGACTTGTAGTGCCACTTCATCAGTGCCATTGTCACTCAAGTGTCGCTCTGGATTAAAGGTTAATGGATCGTCCCATATTTTTGGGTTGCGTCCAAGACCTGGTGGCTCAAAAGCACATGGCTACCCTTTGGTATGGAATAGCCAGCAATTGTCGTATCAGACATGGATACATGCGGGATGTTAAAAGGCCCAATGGGATGGAGTCTAAAGGCCTCCCTTGCAATGACTTATGTAGTTCAATTTTGGCAAATCTGATTCTTGGACCAACCTGTGTGTCCCTACAACTCTATCCAATTCTTCTACGCCCTTTTAAGTATTGCATCAGTTTGATTTATCATTTCTGCAAGTGCCCATTCAACTGCATTTGATGGATTGTCCACTGATGCCAGCATCATTTCCTAATTTATTTAAGTAAAAAAATGTTAAGGCTTAAGAAATTTGTATGCGAACGTCTTATTAATGTAATCAAATAGTGAAAAATAGACTTACAATAATTTGGGCTTTGATCTCATCAACAGACAATAATTTGTGCCCAAGTCTTCTTTCTGGAGAGAGAGCATGACATCAAGCAAGTCTTCTTTCACTGTCTTGGTACCTTTTGCCCATTGTTGAACTCTCTCGTCTATTAAAGGATCTTGATACTTCCTCACACTTTCAACTGCCATTCTAATGATATTTTCGTGACCATCTAAATCAAACCGCCCACGTAAAAACCCAACGTAGTCAGAACACAAAAGAAAATGTGTTTCGATCGAGGATTTTGAAAAGCGCGCTGACATGCTCTTCTTCTTCAGCTCCTGGTCCTCCATCTTTGCATCCAGATCCAAAGAATCGTTTGTAAATATCAAATTTCTCATCAAATTACCACAATAATGTCGAGCATGACCCTCACGTTGACAATCCCCCTATTCAAGTTGCTGCTCACTTGGTTGTGGACATAGCGGACTAAGTGGTCGGCCTCCTCGTTTCTTTTGCTCGTAAGCCACTTGTGTATTTCTTGGAAAGGATTTCAGTGGCAAGGGTTCCCCTCATTTTTTTCATTGCTCTCCCATGGGGACCTATAAGGCAAGTTGTTAGGTATCAACCACTAGCTATGTCAGAAGCTAAAGAAACAGGTCATGACGCAAAAACACAGTGTCTTGTGTTACAAGAATCTTTTGCCAAAGTATCACTAGATACAACAATGACATGGGTGTTCAGGTAAATCGTCAAACAAATGCATTTCTTCAATCATATACCATAAT